>CM060928.1:455048663-455673663 GCA_030765085.1 Allium cepa
TTGTCTTGCTAAAATATACAATGTTAAATTCTTAACTAAGAGGGTTGGGGCACTATCCATGGAGAACAATTCAGCTCCTACGAGATGTACTTTGCAATGCCTGATCGATATAAGTGAGAGTATTCTGCTTACTTTGATTCTTCTACTATTTTCAGCCTTTGGATGATGGATTTTTACATCCAACATTCGACGAAAAAGTAAGATCTAATAAAACTAATAAACATATGTTTGAAAGGTACATTTCCCTTAGAAGTAAGAGAAAGAAGACAGATGCTAATTACGTACAAGAAGGAGAAATCAGCACAGAATTTGATTGTCGTGGGGAAGTAGAAAGGATAAAACCCATAGAAGAACTTGAGGAGACATGTATAGACCCTAATGGTTCAACCAAAATAGTTGAAGTGGGAAATGAGTTGGAAATCAGTTTGAAGAAACACTTGATTCAGTTTTTTAAATCCAATAAAGACATGTTTGCATGGCCTCATTCAGATATGATTGGGATTGATCCATTGGCTATGTCCCATGCACTAAACATTAATCCAGAAGCGACCCCATCCGACAGAAGAAGAGACAATTAGATAAAGTGCGATCTGGTTCCCTAAAAGAAGAAGTTAAAAGGCCACTCAAAAATGGATTCATTCGGGAAGTCTTTTACCCAAAGTGGCCGGCGAACCGAGATTGGTAAAGAAGTCGAATGGCAAGTGGAGAACTTGCCCCAATTATTCTGACTTGAACAAAGCCTGTCCAAAAGATTGTTACCCATTGCCTAAGATAGATCAGTTAGTAGATGCAACTAACGGACACAGATTATTATCTCTCATGAATGCTTACTCGGGATATAATCAGATACCTATGTTTAAACCAGATGAGGAACATTCAAGTTTCATTACCGATTGGGAAATTTTCTGCTGCAAAGCAATGCCTTTCGGGTTAAAGAATGCATGTCTTCCTATCAAAGATTAGTCGATAGAATGTTCAAAGAACAGGTCGATCGAAATATGGAAGTTTATGTTGACGATATGCTTGTAAAATCTTATGAAGCTAAGAGTCACCTTGAAGACCTAAAAGAGATGTTCGGAGTATTTTGGAAATATCAAATGAAACTAAATCCCTAGAAATGCTCTTTCAGGGTTTATTCTAGGAAGTTTTTAGGATATATTGTGAGTGCTCAAGGATTTGAGGCCAGTCTAGACTAGATTTAAGCTATCTAGGACATGGCTGAGCCCAAAACTAGCAAAGACATAATGATTTTAAATGGTAGGGTAGCTGCCTTAAGCAGGTTCATTTCTAAAGCAAATGATAAGTGCATTCCCTTTTTCAACGTGATTAAGAAGAAGAAAAACTTAGAATGGACACAAGACTGTAAAAAAGCTTTTCAAGAGTTGAAAAATAATTTGAAAAAACCACCAATACTATCCAGTCCAGAGAACAGTGAAGCCTTGTACTTATATATAGCAGTTTCGGAACATGTGGTTAGTTAAGTTTTGATCAGAGAGGAAAATGGAACTCAAATTCTTGTTTATTATGTGAGCAGGCGCTTAAAAGATGCAGAGGTTCGGTACCCAGTAATAGAAAAATTAGCTTACTTCTTAATACTTACAACACGAAAACTTAGAGCATACTTTCAAGCGCATCTAATCAGAGTATTGACTAACTTTCCGCTCAAACAAGTCTTCATTAAGCCAGAAACTTCGGGTAGACTAGAAAAATGAGGAATTGAACTTCGCCAGTATGACATTGAATTTCAACCGTGAGCAACTATCAAAGGATAAGCATTGGCAGACTTTATTAGTGAGCGTACAAACTTCATTAAAGAACAATCGGAGAAAGAAAAGGATCAAAAAACCACATGGAAATTATTTGTGGATGGTGCATCGAATGAGCAAGGAGTTGGAGTAGGATATGTCATAATAACAACAAATGAACATCACATACACTATGCAATGCAGTTAGGGTTTCTCGCAACAGATAATGTAGCCGAATACGCATTAATGTCGGTAGGAATGACTCTAGATTTAGAGCTCAAAATCCTACGAATTCAGGTCTTTAGTGATTCTCAACTAATGGTAAACCAGATAGTGCAAGTATATTAGACTAAGAATGCCAAATTGTCTTTATATGTAAATAAAGTATTGAAAATTCTCGCCTTATTTGAAGATTTTTATATACATCAAGTTCCAAGGAAAGAAAACTCTCAAGCAGATTCGTTGGCGAAGTTAGCTAGTTCAAGTGGAACTCCAAAAACTCGAATTGTGCCAATAGGGTACCAAGAAAACCCAAGTATTGTAGAGAGAACACTGGAATAAGGGAAGGAATTGTTAATCCTAACTAGATCCCTAGCCATGGCACATAAGAGAGAAGAAATGGATATTAATGAAGAAATCCCAAATGAGAGGATTAATCATCCAAGGACAGATGACTGTTATAGTGACACTTGGATGTTGCCTATTGTCAAATATCTTTCTTAGGAAAATCAGGCGATAGGCTCCGACTTTCACAATGGTGGATGGATTTCTTTACAAGAAAGGATATGCCTTACCTTACTTAAGATGTGTGAGTCTAGAAGATGGGATGAAATTATTGGTGGAAGCACATGAAGGATTTTGCAAAGACTACTCCAATAGGGCAAAGTTGGCAAAGAAAATAATAAGACAAGGTTTTTATTGACCTTGAATGTCAAGTCAGGCTATTGAATATGTAAAGACATGTGAGAGATGTACAAAACTACATATACCAATATGGAGATATTTTGAAGCATCTTCTCACGATTCTATCTCATTAGCAATTGAGTGAATAGATTGCCAATGCATTCAGTATTACTTCAAAAATTAGAGAGGAAGATGAATTTAGTTTATTCAACGGTTTATTTAAGGAATATTGATAAATTATTAAATAATATATACATGTAATTGTGGTCCAAAGAGCACCATTAATGGTATTATGAAGTATAATAAATATTTTTGTTGGGACATTTTTGACATAGTATTAGTAGGAGAAAATCAAAGTGTGTTTCAGTAGCATCTTTAGTTATAATCTAACAATTTTGTGCAATCTAGGACTCATCGTACACCTTTATTACGTTAGATTTCCAAAGAAACTTAAATCCTAGATGGTGCTGGACACTCTCGTCTCATGTGCCCGAATTGATTGTAGTTGTAACACTTGACCTTTGGGATGTCTGTATTGCAATCCCTCCCAAAATGACCTTACCACATCTCTTACACTACATCTCCTACTTCATAATCTCTCCTTTGGCACCCATTCTGCCTTTGCCCTGATTCTATTATGGTTTCTTTCCTCTTTTCTTCATGGGCTGACTCTTCAATTCCTCTTATAAATGGTATTTAGGAAGGCTATCTCCACCAAAACCTTGAAATTCACACCCATGGGAATATGATTAAATGACAAAGCTTAAAAAGGTTGATTCAGCACCTTCGAAAACTTTAGAGTTTCCTTGTGAGGGATATTTATCACCTCCTAACTGAACCTAGTCGACTTATTGAACTGATTCATATATTCTTTCGTTGACATCTCTCCTTGGTGCAGGTGTATAAACTTCTCTAACTGTACTTCCTCCTCTACCGTAAAAAGAAATTTCACCTTAAAATGCCTGCTAAACTCTCTCCAAGTAATCTCACCCTCGTCGGTCTCTATTACTACGATATCCCACCAATTCAATGCCTCTCTCTCTATAAGTGCCGAGTGGTAAGCTATCTTTTTACGTCATCTCTAAGATCTATTAATCCAAAAATTCTCTCACAAGTATGGATCCATGCCTTCGAGTCAACATACGACTCAGTCCCCACATACAGCTTCCCTCATACACTTGTAAAGTCCTTACATAGCTTGGAAAAATAAGCAACCAGTGGATGGGCTAGGACTATACCTGGCACCTGTTCTGTGGGTCCCTTTGTAGGGTTAATCTTGGCTTGCATGCAGACATTGACATAACCAAATCGAGACGTTCACACAAAGAATCTCAACTGCATCATTTGAGTCACAACCAACAAGATCACTCATTCTTACCATCTGTGATTTAGGAATTTATTAGCATCTTTTCCACAAATAGTATTGGCAAGAATAAGGGAAAGCATTTCCATATTATATTTATATATAAATCCTTTAAATTATACACACACACACACACACACACACACTTTTAGAAATCTATTTTGAAAACTTTTTTAAAACCTTTCTAGAAAAAATTTTATAAGAAAATTTCAAGTACATTCTCTCAATAGGCACCTAAATCTATAAGGAATTTTAAACCTAAGCTTTGATATCAAGTGTGATAACTCGCAATTCGCGACACATTGATTCAAAGCCTAAGGTGACTTTCAGACCCACCTCGGTGTCAAGAAGTACGATTATCTAGTTATTAAACCTTATAGAGATTAGAAATAAAAGGATAAAATCAAAGGCATTCTACACTTTCAGATCTCATAGCAGAAGCAACTAAAGTATAAATACAAAAAATAACCATATCAGAAAACACGGTCTTAAAACAGTATCTGAGGTATACATAAATACAGTCTATAATCTAATAATAATAAGAATGATAAATAGTTTCATAAAGAGTAAAAAAATAAAAAGCAACTTTAATGCCAAGCTCTCCTCTCCACATATTTATGGGCGTATCACCTGTTGCCATATCCTCCTACGATGAGGGGTAAGAAAGGAAAGGAGCAGGTCGGACAATAGTCTGGTAAAGGAGTTACATTATTAATATATATAGTGATCACATGCAATTGACTTCGTTTATTACATATATGACCTCATATAAGGGGTATGATTTTAAACACACCTACGTTCACATCTTGTGACGGCTTACACTAGGGTCGAACAAATAACTGAACCTCAAAATGAACCTTGGATTGGCTAACAGCTATTGAAACTATTTCAACATAGGACCACCTACAATATCAACATTGGGATTACATTCTCAAATTATGACTACATATATCATATTTACACATTGATAGGGAGTCTGCAATGCCAACTTGTTTCGAAGACGTCTCAAGGTGTTGCATCCATATCCATCTCTCAATGGTTAACGTCGCCTCTCTTATCGCTCCATACTAGGATCGGTCAACCATGTCAGCATTGGCGTGCACACTAAGTAACTCCCATTAGTGTCAAGACACACACTTCTCTAGGCATCATCGTCATTGTGTGTGTACACCATAGAATCGCCTGTGAGTGCAATTTGCGATAAAATTTCCGCATTCGAAAATTGACTTTGCTGAATAAATAGTGCCCAGGCCTAGTTGCCCATGCACACATCTATCCAATCCCATAACGTGGAACGGTTGCAAAAATAGGGAACTAATTTCCCTACTTCTACTAACATCCATCCATACATACAAACATACATACATACATACATACATACATACATACACACACACACATATATACATACATACATACATATATACATACATACATATATATATATATATAAATTAATAACCTAGGCCTTAAACCAAGGTTCATATTACGCTATTCGTTAATTGGTCGACCACTAGTCATTGGAGCAGTCGACGACTTGCTGTTGTCCGGCTCTAATGAGCAATCAACAAATCGAAGTCTGTTTATTTTATATTTTTAGTCATCGTCTCTGTTTGTTAATCATCATTCCAAATTTCAATTACAGTAAACTGCAATTATAGTAAAGCCAATTTTAGTAAAGCTATAGTTTGTAATCGCCTGAAATGTAACACCCATTAATTTGGCGTTAGTTATTTAATTAGTTAGTTAGATAATTAATTATGCTTCGAAAACATAATTTGTGACCACAAAACTTGCACCATTGCATTTGTGGTGAAATTCTAAGCAATTTCATATTTGGAGTTTGCGATTGAAGTCCAAATGTAGAAGTTACGGACGAAAAAAAAATTCAAAACGAAAATAATTAAATAAAAAATAGTTAATGTTTCTGTATTAATTACCTAGGCCAACAGTCCAACCCAACATTGGGGATGGTCGAACCCCTAGCAGTCGACCGGTGGCCACCTGGCGGCTCCAATAAACCTAGACCATAACAGCCCGGACTTAATATTTTTCGATCGTACAATTCTGGTTGACTCTAGCGCCTATAAATTCATGCCTATCCCTCCCTTCTGTTCTCATATTTTTATGGAGGTAGTACTAGAGTTTTTCTATTTCTTCTACTCCACTTTCTTTCTAAATTATAAATGATAGGATATTGTTTCTGTATTCAAACAAATAGAAAAAGAGTAGAAATCTAATAAAAAGGAGAAGAGAATCAACCATATGCGTATTTGAGGTAATTTATATATTTATATATATTTGTATCTATTTTCTCTCCCAATCCCAAATCTCATCTCAGATCTATAATTCTAACGTATATATACACACCATTTTATACATATCTCTTGGATTAGAATGGATTTGAAGATGAATGAAAGGTTTTACTTTTGATCTGGAGATTTGGATCACTTTTAAAAGGTGAGTGGGAAATTTTACAAATTTTTATAATATGAAAATTATCCTACTGGTGTTTATTTGGTTTTTATTCCTAATTGAGTAATTATATATGAGTTGTAGGCAGCGAATTGAATACGATCTGAATATAATAAATATCGCCTCCATATTCTTGTTTATGAATTTTTTCTTTTGAAAGTTGGAAAATATGGCCCTAGGCCTAGTATAAATCTGGTGTATGCTACCCGCATTACAGCTCAAACCAAATGTGGCTTTTATATAATAAATGGTAAACATAGCCGCTTCAAACATTCTCCGAGTCTAAAACAGAAACCGCTAACCCTAGAAATTAGGGCATATCAAACATGCAGCAATTCAAATGATTTCTCGAGTTCCAGCTTCAACTTAGCTTATAGAGGTTTCTAACACATCTCCTTGCTATATTTACTTCTTTCAATTTGCGAATCTGATGAGCTTTTTCCAGAGTTGATCGATAGCTCATGTTCTTTTACATTTTGCTTCACTTGATCTCAAAGCTTGTTACTTTTAACTTTGATTTGAAGATTAATTGGCTTTGAAGCACTTTATGCGTATGAAACCCTAGCCGAAAGGACATTCAAAGCCTCTTTTATCTAAAAATGGCTACTTTCTCTCAAGGTTTTATGGTGGCTTCCAATCAAAAATTGGCTTTTGAAGACTGCTTCTTTCGTAAATGTCTCTAATAGGTAAGCATAAACTTCGATTGCATAGATTTCTTTTGTAAAGATTATTACTCAAGCTCAAACAATTGGTGCTTTGCTGCATTATATTTCCTTGTTGAAGGGGACAAATTTCTTCAGGCATTAAGCAGCGTGTGCGGTAGTTCCAACTCAAATCTGGTAAGAGGGGAGGTAGATTAGAACTTTTATTTATATTATTAATCAAGTTGCGATTATTGAAAGCATATTTACTTCCCTTGTAGAGATCGTTAAAGATTTGAGCCTGAGAATGGCCGCCTCCCGTGAAAGTGCTTCCGAGATCGGTAGCATCGCAATTTCTTAACTCAGTACCACAATTGTTTATTTTATTACGATGACTTCTCTCTCCTTGACTCCATATAGATAAGTGATACACTTTATTGTTAAGTCGGCTTCAGTAGTAGCTTCCATTTGAGTTGGGAATAATATCTAACATTTTTCGAAGCTTTGATTTTAAGCAGAGAATGGTTCACGGTTGGTTGTGCTTTGTCAGAGTGGTAGATTCCAGCCGTATAAGGTGAGATATTTGATTTTGCTCTATCTCTGCTCTCATATTTTGAACTAATTTTATTTATCTTGCAGATATGATTTTGGAATTGGCCACCTCTTTATGCAACCCTGCTATCTACTTTATCACCTCTGCTTATTCTACTACGTTGAATATCAAAGTTGTATTTCCCTCCTTGTAAGTACAACTCCAAAACCACCTCATAATTATCTGGCTCATATTGATTGTGCATCTGATTGTTTTTATGCGATTGTTGTTTACTTGATTTCTGAAGTATGATTTGACAATCTAATTCAATTTCTTTCCAAAGTTGCAACCTGCTCCTTTCTTTGTCATCATGCAGTCTTGTATTTCTTTCTTTCCATATATGATAAAAAATAGTTGAGAAAATGATACTTGCCCAATTGAATTCCTTAGTTTTGTATTTGAATTTTTCCTTAATACCGCTCCTTATATTTTGTATTGCCTGATTTTGATTGAGATTGAGCTTTCCTTTGGCTATAGCCTAGATATGCATAGAGTATGTGCACTCAAAGAATAAGTGTTCCATGCTTTCTGAATCATCTTTACAAAGAAAACATTTAATTTCACCTTTGTATTCCATTTATTACATCTATCTCTGGTTGGCAATCTGTTTAAAATTGCAAAATAGGCACATGTTGCCATTTTTGGACAATTTTTCTTATTCCAAATGACATAATGCCAATCCACTTCTGTTTCAGCACCTTTTATGTTTTCCCATGGTTTTTGAATCGGAATTTGCCTTTTGAGCTTAATTTCCACTGCCATTTGTTTTTTGAGATGCTGGGATTGATTTCTATTTTTTCTATTACTGTTTTGAATATTGATGACGTAGATTTTGAATTTATATTCCATTTATGGTTTTGATAATACAGTCTACCTTGGCATTCACATCTCTAAACTGGTAAATGTTAATCCATCCAAATAAATTTACTAGAGATTTTCCATGAATCCATGGATGAAACCAAAAGCTGGTTTGCTTCCCATCTTTAAATTACCTTACAAGATACCTAAGTCCAATTTCTCTATAGTTTAAGATATTTTTCCAAGTAAAAGAGTAATAATTTTCCACTGCATAGTCCAAAATTTCTTGTTTTAGAGATATTTTCACTTTGTCCATTTGGCCCACGAAGATTTTCCCTCTAAAAATTTCCAGAGTAGTTTCAGATTACAAGCAACACTTAAATCATTGAAGTTTCTCAAACCTATGCCTCCTAATTTATTTGATTTGCAGAATGTTTCCCAATTGACTTTATGAAATTTTCCTTTCCATACGATGTTAGCACACATTTTCTCTTTTTTGAATTGCTTTTTTTGGAATATTATGAGTTTGCAGCCAATACATATCGATAGCAGTGATGACAAAGTGTGTTAATTCACGTCTGCTAGCAAGTAAGAGTAGTTTGCTAGACCGACCCTTTAATTTTCCTAGTATTAAATCATATAGTCTGGCACAATCTTTGTCATTGAGTTGGTTCATACTTAATGGCAGCCATAAGTATTTGATTGGTAGTTGTCCCTCTTGAAAATTTAAGATATTCATAACTTATGATTTCATATTGCATGATTTGTTGAAAAATACTTTACTTTTGCATTCATTAATTTACAAGCCTGCATACTCCTTCATTTTTCCAAATATTTTCATCAAAGTATTAGCACTTCCCATATCTGCATTTAAAAATAAAAGTAAGTCATCGGCATATAATAAATGAATAACACTTAGTTTTGTCCTATTAATTGTTTTTAAATTTCCTTTAATATGTTCAATTTCTAATTGTATAGAGATATTCCATGGATATTGTGAATTAATAAGGTGAAAGAGGATCACCTTTCCTTATATCTCTATTACTATGAATAAAACTGCTTGGAGAACTATTTATTAGAATAGAATAAGTAACGTTATTGATACATTCATATATTAAATGACAAAAAATTTCAAAATACCCTAGTTGCTTCATCATATGTATTTTAAAATTCCTGTTTACTTTATCAAAAACCTTATGCAAATCTACTTTTAAACACATTTTGTTCTTGCTTCCTTAGTTAAAATTTCTTATCATTTCGCGTGCTAATAAAGCATTTTTCTGAAATTAGTCTTCCTGGAATTAATGCGGATTGGTTTTCAGCAATAATATGTTTTAAAAATATTTTTAATCTATTACAAAGTATTATAGCTATAATTTTATATATAAATTGCAACATGAGATTGGTCTATCGTCTCCAAGGTTGTTAAGAACTTTGATTTTTGGAACAAAAGTAATTTGAGTATGATTTATACTTTTAAAAATTTTCCCATTAACCTAAAACTCATTTACTGCTTCTACAGTTGTTCTGTAATATCCTCCCAATGTAATTTATAAAATTTTGCCCTAATCCCATCCGATCCTGGACTTTTATCATTATTTGCATTAAAGATGATTTTCTTAATCTTTCCCATACTCGCAGGTGTAAGTAAATTTCCTGACTATTTGTATGTAAAACAAATTTCGTGTTTATATTTGGAAAGTTTGTTAAAAAATTATCAGCATTCTATACGGTAGTATAATAACTAATAGCTTCTGATTTAATCTTAGAAGCATCATTTATTATATTGCCATTAACATCAAATAATTTTCCAATGTTGTTTTTATTTTCCTAATAGACATTTTCGCATAAAAAAATTTGCTGGACTCATCCCCATTAGATAGCCAGTGAACTTTAGCTTTCTACGGCATGTTGATGGCTTGCATGTGAAGAGTATTAACCAACTTATTCTGAGTTTGGAAATTTTTATTAATTAAGAAATTGTCTAGGCTATCATTGTATATAAGATTCTGCAAACTCTCAGATTCCTCTCTAATGTTCTTAATTTTTGATTTTTGATTTATTTTGTTCCAAGATTAAAAATTGCTTTTAGTTTTTTATAATAACTTTCTGAATTTGTAGTGGGCAGTGCCTTGAATAGAAATAGCAAGGCTATTTTAGACCACTTCTATATATGAGCTTTCTAATGTCCATCCATTCACAAATCTGAATGGAACATTTACTTTATTCAAACTATTTTTTCCAAAAAAATTTGAATTACGGTATGATCGCTAGTTGCTTGAGGAAGAGTACTGCAACCGAAATTTGGAAAAATATATATGAATTCTTGGTTTAACAAAATTCTATCTAATTTACAGTGCATATTTCTACAAAGACCATATTTCCATGTAAATTTATTTCCAAAAATAACAGGCTCAGTTAGACCGGTTCTTAGTAAAAAATATATTAACTTTCTTCATTTTTTCTAATAAGGAACAGGAATTCCTTCTCTTTTTTCAAAAGCATGCAAGACAGTTTTGAAATCCCTTAATAAAATCCATGGGTTTTTCATGTTTTTATTTAATAATTCTATATGATTCCAAAGTAATTTTCTTTCATTTTCATTATTAGAGACATAAGTAAAAGTAATTTCTATAAATAAACCCCCTCTATTTGCACATATACTATGAATGTATTATAGATATATAAAGTATTGTTTAACTTGCCAAATATTTGGGTCCCATAATACTAAAATTCTACCATTACCCCTATTTTATTATCATGTATCATAATCTAGTTACTTTATATTCTTACAGCATATTCCTCAATTTTCCTATCTCCTAATTTATGTCCCAAAGTACCTATTATACCAGGTTTAAAGCTACCCAGTAATCTAGTTAAGTCTAGCATTCTTTCAGGAGAGTCTAAACCCCTTATATTCCAAGCTATAATAGAAGTTGCATATAAGGATATTTTAAGTTTAATCCTTTGTAGCCTTTTTTCCCCTCTTTTTGCATGCAGTTTTGTCTTGGGCTTCAATCTGCTCATCCCATTTTGGATTTCTCATGATATATTTATTTCTAAATTCTTCTTCTCCACTATCTCCTTCATTAGCTGTAATTATTTGGCTTATGCACTTTGTTCTAATTTTTTTCGTTTGATTTTGTTTTCAACACATATTGGATCTACCAACAATCCTTCCTCGGTTGTGTTTGTATCAGTTGGAAATAGAGGAGATGCTTCAATATTGTCTACTACAATTTTTCTCTATTATTATCTACGAATGCTGAATTATTTCTCTTTATCAACGCACAAGCTTGACTATTCCTTTTGGGGGGAGGCTCAATGACATAATCCCCATTTGCATTAGCTTGATTTTCTTTTGCTTGCGATACTTGTATACTATTTCAAGAGTTCCCTTGTAGTAGTTGTAACATCACCTACCGAGAGGTCCAAGGGTAAGCGTTACAGATGCTACAGTCATCCATAGTATTATCTTCTGGCGACAAAATATGGCTATGTTAATGGTATCCATAATATCAAAAACACTTGAATATGAAACAAAATCATAGATTTCAAAACAACAACATTTTACTGATTACATTTCGAAACACAAGTTTCACATTCAAATTACATAATCCCATAATCGTTTCCCAGGTTCAAATAAATATAATTATTACATAAATACACCAAGAGCGATATATGATGATACCCCCTTAGTTGAATAGAGTACAATATAGACATAATTGTCTTATATACAACACAACGGAATAAAACAAAAGAAAACAACAACTCCAAAATAGCTATCCGTCAGCCACCTACTCGTCTCCGAAAGCTTTGTTCGTCAACCTACTAAAACTTGTAAAACCTCAACCCTCGGCCTACTCAAATTAATTTTGAGAACCCAAGAGTTTAAAAGGGAAAACATAAACTTTGAGTCAGACATAAAGCCTAGTGTGAATAATACTATACATCTCGGTTATTTGATATTAAGTGAGACCACACCGCTTAGCGAAACAGGTTTCCCCTCACTAATATCCTTTTAAAACATATCCTTTGCAAACCTTTATCCTACAGCCAAAACTTGTTAAAATTTTAAAGCATTATTATGTAAACATACATATCAGGTAACAAATGAACTATCTGTCTGAGCACTATAGTTTTGTTTGGCTAATTACTAACCTTTAGATGACTCAGGCTTACCAGACACTATAATCAAAGTAATCTAACACCTGTTAGACACTCCTCTTCATGACGGTCTATCCTTAACTATCTGTTAAATACTCCTCTTTTGGACAATCTGTCCCTAACTTAACTTCTCCAGGGTCACCCAATCCTAATGGTTTTGTGGGCTCACTGATAACCTATCTGTATACAAATATATATTCCCTTCTGTGTGTAATCATAATTTTAGCCTTACCTATTACAAATCACTACACACTAGAATTTTGGACTAAATTAGTTGCGACTAATAGCTAATGTATAGGGCGCGACCCTGTACCTGTCCCATCTGATTTTCTAATATCCGAGTCATCTTACTTGGGGTAATCTTTCCTTAAATTTTCCTTGAAAGCATTTTCATCTCAAATTGATTTAAAACCAAACTTAAACAAGGAACATATGCACTCTATGATTTACTCAAAATCACCTTGCCATGTTATGTATACTTTACTCAAATGATTGTTGATGAAAAAGTTTAAACCTTTGAAAGTACCCCTTTTGAATCCGTTGAAAGTTCCCCTTTTGAAACCAAGTGGAACCCTTCTTTCACCTAAGCCAGACGGCCGAAACATTCCTTTCGAAACCATATATAATCCTTCTTTTGAAAATGTTGAAAAACCATTCCTTCGAAAGCATTAAGACCTTAGACATCCTATCTTTAAACATTTAAACTTTACCTTTCGAAAACATTGGAAAACCTTTCCTTTCAAACCTTTTGAACCATTGGAAACTACCTCTTCGAAACCATTCTTTAAAACATTTCGAAAGCAATAAAACACCAAACCTTTCGAAAGCCTTTGGGTTCAAGTAAAACATGAGGAAACACTTTTCGAAACCATTTGTGTTCTACCTTTAATAGAGCAAAAGGGTCATAGAAAATTTAAGTCCAATGCACTCTTTTGAAAGCATTTCCTAAGAAAAGAAGTGATGGTGTCGAAACCAACCTCCCGAAAGCATTGAAGAAGCGACTAAGTTTTAAAAGCAAAGTATACCGTCTGAAACCATCGGCGTTGAAAGGAAGAAAAGTGGAAACTAAGGGGTTTCAGCCCCCCTACAGAATTTACTTAGAAAAAGAGGCGCAACCCATTCAAAACCTTTCCATTAAAACATTTGACTCAGCTGAAAGCCAACTAATTCGAAAGCATACCCTTCGAAAGCAAAGAAGGGGCGTATTTATTTAAAAGGAAACATATGCTTCGACCCCTACGGAACCTTTGGTCTTGACCTAGTGCCTTGCGGCTTAGTCCAGTTCACTATATACCATGTTATCGATACTTTATGCATTGGTTTCGACGACATGGAGGCGGCGATACTTAGTTGGAAACCCTGTGCTGAAGGTGGCAAAACATGCTAAAGCCATGTAAAAACTGATTTTTACTTTAAAAAGAGTTTCTTTTCAACTAACCTGCTTGTTTGTAAAAATGTTATTGGTTGTTAATTTTCATTTCTAAACCTGCTGTCAATATTTCCCAAATAAACAATTTAATTTATTTATAAAATACCCCTTCTCCGTTTATAAATAAATAAAACATTTAAGTCCCATACCTTAAATAATTTTATATACGTATCAAAGTACTTAGGAAAATTCTACAAAAATTCCAGAAAATTATTTTGGATATGTTTTCTAACATGTATTAATTCCAGAAAAAAAAATTAGTTATTTAGCGGTAAATAATTTCAAACCCATATAATCATTTTCTGCACTAGAAAATTAATATAAAATCCACATTAATTCAGAAAATTATGAAAAATGAAACCCATCTCTAAAATATCCTTACTTATTAATATATAAAATCGCAAGGCATTTGGATGTCATTAAATAGAGCTTTTACATTAAAATATATCGTAAAACCTATATGATTAAGCATAATCATCAACAAGCATATATAAATAATTAATCATTCAAAAACAGACACAATCATGCAATATACTTCGGATTCATCTTAAGACCTAAAACAATTCGAAAAATGAGATGTAGTCATTATTCACCCTAGCTTTTGAGATTCAGGATTTGAGATTTGATCTTGACTGAGTTTCTTAAGTTTTTCCTCTTGAAGTCTTCTCTTTGCTTTTCCCAATGGTGGCCGACCTTAGTTTATATTTTTTTATGAATTATGAATAACGTGAGAATGAGGGCTTAAGGGGTTTAGGGTATAAGAAGTATCTATTCCTATATTTCTCCTTATCTATTATGCTTAACCATTTTATTTTAGTTCATTTATTATCAAGGCACGACTACCCTTTATTAATTACAAATCTCAATCCCCTAATCATCACATTATTTTATTTAATTTAGCTAATTAGATATCCTAAATAACGTTACTAAAATTATGCAGTGTTTCAATCTCCCCTGCTTAAAGAATTTCGTCCTTGAAATTATGATAAGATACACAACAAATCAAACATAAAGGTAAAACATACCATTACGTAAATCAGGATAAGCGCCTCTAATCCTGCTCTCAGTCTCTCTCATCGTCGCTCCAATGGACTTTCACTAATCTGACTGTCTCATTACTTAGCCTCTTATCATCTCTAGCAACTATATGAATCAGCATTCTAACTATAGTCAAGTCTGATTCTACTACTAATTCATCTAACACACTCGGTGCTATAATAGGCTCTAGATCTCTAACACATTCCTCAGTTGAGAAACATGAAAAACATTGTAGACTCCTGCCAAACTGCTTGGTAACCTACTTTATATGCGAGTTTCCCGATCCTCTTTACAATAGGGAATGGTCCTACGAATCTTAGTGCCAACTTCCCTGATTTCCCAAATCTAATCACACCCTTCCTCGGTGATACCTTAATAAAAACATGATCTTCAACAGAGATCTCTAAGTCTTTCCATCTTCTGTCTACATAACTCTTCTGCCTAGACTGAGCTTCCTTCATCCTAGCTCGAGTCAACTTAATCTTCTCTGCAGCTTCTCTAACCAAATTCGGACCAAGAACTAACCTATCCCCGGTCTCTAACCCATAAACTGGTGATTTTCATGGCCTTCCATACAAATCTTCAAACGGTGTCATCGCTATACTAGTCTGATAACTATTGTTATACAGAAACTCGACTAAGTGTAGATGGTCTTTCCCCGATCCTCTAAAATCCAACACTCAAGCTCTTAACAAATCTTCCAAGACTTTGTTAACTCTTTTCGTTTTCCCGTTGGTCCATGGATGGTAAGCGGTACTCATCTTGAGCTTGGCTCCTAAAATCTCCTGTAGACTCTTCTAGAATTCGCTAGTGAATAAGGAATCTCTATCACTTACTAGACTACTAGGAATTCCATGAAGTCTAACTATATTCTTCATAAATAGCTTTGCCAAAACAAGTGCCATTCTAGTTGACTTAACTGGAATGAAATGGGCCCTCTTGGTCAATCTATCTATTACGACCCATATACTTTCATTTCCTCTACTAGATCTTGATAACGCTTCTATAAAATCCATAGAAATAGAATCCCACTTCCACACTCGAATATCCAATGGTTGTATAACCCACTTGGATTCTGATGTTCGGCTTTTACCTGTTGACAATTTAGACACTGTTCACCCATAAGCCTATATCCCTCTTCATAACTTCCCAGAAGAAAATCCGCTTCATATCGTGATACATATTAGTTCCTTCTGGATGAATAGTGAACTTTGAATGATGGCATTCCTCCAAAGCTTCCTTCCTAATGTCTCTCATATTCGGAACACATAACCTTCCTTTCTTTCTCAAGCTTCCATTTTAGTCAAGACTCAAATCCTTCAAGTCATTGCTCTCCGTTCCTTCCTTCAACTTTTTGATCCGTTCAGCCAACACCGGATCCTCCTCCTATTTAGAAGCAGTCCTTTCAATCATTACTCGTCGAACTTCTAAACAAGATTACATAGCAGATCCTTCACTTGATTCTGCCTCTGATCTCCACTGAACTCTACAAGGCGACAATGCTTCCAAATCTTTCCACTCTGCTATCATTGCCAACACTGCATTCTGATGCTTTCTGCTAAGCGAGTCTGCAAATTTGTTGCCCTTTCCTGCTGTGTAGTCAATACCAAAGTCATAAGCGGCTAAAAACTCTAACCACCTCTACCGTCTCATATTCAGCTCCTTTTGAGAGAACAAATACTTCAACGACTTATAATCCATATAAAGCTCAAACCTCTCCCCCAGAAGGTAATGTCTCCACACCTTCAAAGCAAAAATCACTGCAGCCAACTCCAAATCATGCGTTGGATATCAAATCTCTTGCGGTCTAAGTTGTTGAGAAGCATAGGCAGTCACTTTATCTCTCTACATTAACATAGCTCCTAATCTAGTTCCACGTGCATCCGTATATACAACCAAATCTTGATTTCCTTCCGGAACAACTAATACAGGTGTATGCGTCAATAAGCGTTTCATGTGCGGTATACACAAACTTCACATCCTTTCACGTTAGCTTGGTCATCAGTGCTGCTATCCACGAAAAATCCTTAATTAACCTCCGATAATATCCAGCCAATCTATGAAAACTTCTAATCTCAGTCACTGTCTTAACAGCTTCAATCTTATATGGATTGAGTGAAAACCCCTTCTCCGAAACCATGTGACCAAGAAACTTCACTTCCTTCTTCTAGAAATGACACTTCAAAAACTTCACCTTCAGCTGATGCTGCCTTAGCATCTCAAGCACAATTATAAGATGAACTTCATGCTCCCTTTCATCTTTAGAGTGTATTAAAATATCATCTATAAAAACCAACACAAACCTATCCAAGTACTCTCCGAAAATTCGGTTCATTAAATCCACAAAGAATGTCGGCGCATCAATTAGTCTGAACGACATCACTAACCATTCATACAATCCATATCTAATTCTAAATGCCATCAAAGTAACACTATTCTTTGCTACTCTAAGCTGATGAAAACCTTTTGCCAAATCCAACTGAGAAAATACCTTGGCTCTACTTAACTGATCGAACAAATCGTCAATTTTAGGTGATGGATATCGATTCTTTATCGTCTTCTCATTAAACCTTTGATAATCGATACATAACCTCAACGAGCTATCTGGCTTCTTAGCAAACATTACCGGTGCTCCCCAAGGTAAACTACCGGGCCTAATAAAACTCTTGCTTTCCAAATCTATCTACTGCACCTTCAGCTCCCTCATCTCTGTAAGTGTCATCCTACTTGGTGGTCTACTTATGGGTTCAGCTCTAAGCACCAAATCTATCAGAAAATGGCTCGTTTCGGTGGAAATCCTACTATAGGCTCTAAGACATCCGCAAAATCTCTGACCACGAAAATGCAATTCAACTCATCTTACAACTCCATTACACCCAAAAAAGCATCCACCTCACAATTAGGCTTTCGATGGTATATACAATCCGATCACTACAGTCAGGGTGTCTAAGCAATACCTTCCTATCATGGAAAAATATCCTAGCATCATACTTACTTAACCAAACCATACCCAATATAATTTCCAATCCTACAAAGTCAAACCCATGCAAACTGCAAACAGAGGTATGACCTAACAAATCAAACTCTAAGTGGTCATACTTATCCCAAGTGTCACATACCCTCCCATCGAATTTGAAACCCTTAAGGAAGTAACTAAGTATATGGTTTATAGGTTAAGCTTATCTACCAAACAACGAGATATAAAAGAATGCGATACACCAGTATCAAACAGAACGCTAACAGTCATACCATGAATCTAAAGCATACCTCCCAACACTGCCTTTCCTTTCTCCTACGCTGTTGGTCCTGATGTAGCAGGCTTCAATGCAAATACCGTGCCTCTTCCATCCTTAGCGGGCTCTTTGCATTGATTCTTATAGCAGCCAATCTGATCGTAGTTAAAACATCTGATGTACTTCTTCTCGATCACTTCCTTCTCTTTTCCAGTACGACATTCATTAGCGTAATGCCCTTCCTTGTTGTGCTGGATGCACACAACCTCTGACTTTCCCTTCTTTGCTGCTCCACCTTTCTGAGCACCCTTCTTATGAAAACCTTTTCTGACTTTGCCCTACCTGGACCTCCTTTGTCCTACTCTTTTATAGACAAGCAAGCATCTCCTCATGTCTTAAGGCCATCTCTACGACCACATCACAAGGGTCCTTGATATGGGGTAATGTAGCCCTCGCCAACTCAGGCTTCATCCCCCTTACGAATTTCTCATTCCTCTTCAACACAGTACCCATAGAAGCTTACATATACCTAGATTCTTAAATCTTCTAGCATACTCCAAAACAGATATCTCCCCTTGCTCCAATTCAGCAAACTTCCTGAGCAAAGCGGACTGCGCCCTCACATACATGAACTCTCTTGAAACCTTCTCCTAAACTCAGCCCATGTCATATCCTCTTCCTTTACTTCAGCCATTACACTATTCCGCCAAAATAAAGCTACTCCTTGGAGTTGTCTCGAAACAAGCCACCTCTTCTGCTCATCATTGAGTCCCATGTCTATAAAGATCCTCTCACAATGCAGCAACCAGTTCCCCACTTCAAAAGCATCCTCGGTTCCAATAAAGGGCTTACCTCCAAGCCTATCATAATCTCTACTCAAGATAGCATAAGGGTTGGCCACCAGAGCTTCCTGAACTCCTACTCCAGCATTTCCTACAACTATTCCAGCAGCAACACCAGCCTACATCATATTCATAAAAAACTGATACATATCTCCCACATCCACTTGTGGGACTTCAACATCAACATTCCCTGCTTGTGCCTGACCTTGGTTTCTCCTGGCATTCGGTCTGGAATTTCCATTTGTGGTGATGCTTTGTCCAAGATTCACTCTTCCACGTATAGCATCCATATCTGTATTCAAGCCTCGTGGGATAGAGAAGAATAGCCTAAGAGAGATAAGAAACTAAAGATATAGCGTGTACTTATACATCGTAAATACAAGTACGTTACTATAGTGTTAACCCATCCCAATCCTACTCGAATTCCTTAGGATTATATTTTCAAAAATCATTTTTAGTTAAAGTTTTTCATAAATCTATGCTCTGATACCAAGTTGTAACATCCCCTATCTAGAGGCCCAAAGCTAAGCGCTACAGATGCTGCAATCATCCATAGTATTAACTTCCGACGACTAAATATGGCTCTGTAAATGGTATCCATAATATTAGAAGCACTTGAATATGAAATAAAATCACAGATTTCAAAAAACCATTTTACTGATTACATTTCAAAACACATGTTTCACATTCAAATTACATAATCCCATAATCGTTTCCCAGGTTCAGATAATATATAATTATTACACAAATATGCTAAGAGCGACATATGATGATGCACACTTAGTTGACCAGAGTACTATATAGACATAACTATATTACATACAACATAGTGAAATAAAACAAAACAACAACTCCTAAATAGTTATATGTCAGCCACCTGCTTATCTCCGAAAGCTTTATTTGTCAACCTACTAAAACCTATAAAACCTCAACCCTCAGCCTACTCAATTCAATTTTTGCACCTAAAAGTTTAATGGGGAAAACAAAATCTTTGAGTCAGACATAAAGCTCGGTGTGAATAGTGCTATACATCTCAGTTTTGATATTAAGTGAGATCATTCCGCTTAGCGTAATGGGTTTTCCCTCAGTAATATACTTTTAAAACATATCTTTTGCAAACCTTTATCCTACAACGAAAACTGGTTAAAACTATAAAGCATTATTATGCAAACATACAATTCAAGTAACAAATGAACTATCTGTCTGAACACTATAGTTTTGTTTTGCTAACTACTAACCTTTGGCTGAATCGGGCTTACAAGACAATATAATCAAACTAATCTAACACCTGTTAGACACTCTATTCATGACGGTCAGTCCTTAACTATCTGTTAAATACTCCTCTTTTGGATGGTCTGTCCCTAACTTAACATCTCCGAGGGTCATCTAATCCTAATGGTTTTGTGAGCTCACCAATAACCTATCTGTATACAAATATATATTCCCTTATATGTGCAATCATAATTTTAGTCTTACCTGTGACAAAGCCATACACATTGGAATTTTGGATCAAATTAGTCGGGGCTAATAGCTAATGTATAGGGCGCGACCCTACACCAGTCCTTTCTGGTTTTCTAATATCTGAGTCATTTTACTTAGGGTAATCTTCCCTTAAATTTTCCTTGAAACCTTTTCATATCAAGTTCATTTAAAACCATTAAACCAAACTTAAACAAGGAAAACATGTACTCTATGCTTTACTCAAAATCACCTTGCCATGTAATATTACTCTACTCAAATCATTATTGATGAAAACATTTAAACCTTTAAAAGTACCCATTTCGAAACCAAGTAGAACCCTTCTTTCACCTAAGCCGAAAGGCCAAAACATTCCTTTCAAAACCATTCATAATCTTCCTTTCGAAAATGTAGAAAAAACATTCCTTCGAAAGCATTAAAACCTTAGACATCCTATCTTAAACATTTAAACTTTACCTCTCGAAAACATTGGAAAACCTTTCCTTTCAAATCTTTCGAAACCATTGGGGAACTACCTCTTTAGAGCCATTCTTTAAAACCTTTTGAAAGCAATAAAACATCAAACCTTTTGAAATCCTTTGGGTTCAAGTAAAATATGTGGAAACACCTTCCGAAACCATTAAAAATTAACTCCTTCGAAACCATTTGGGTTCTACCTTCAACAGAGCAAAAAGGTCATAAAACATTTGAAAGCTTTTCCTAAGTAAAGAAGTGATGGTGTCGAAATCAACCTTCGTAAAGCATTGGAGAAGTGGCTAAGTTTTAAAAGCAAAGTATATCTTCTGAAACCATTGGTGTCAAAAGGTAGAAAAGTGGTAGCTAATAGTTTCGACCCCGATGAAAGCATTTACTTAAAACAGGAGGCGTAACCCATTTGAAGCCTTTCCTCTAAAACATTTGATTCAGCCAAAAGCTAACTAAGTCAAGAGTATACCCTTCAAAAGCAAAGCAGGAGCGTTTTCATTTAAAAGCAAAGACACGCTTCGACCCATTTGGAACCTTTGGTCTCGACCTAGTGCCTTCTGCCTTATTCCAATTCACTCCATGCCAAGTTATTGATACCATGTGCATTGGTTTCGATGGCATGGAGGTGGCAGTACTTGGTCGGAACCCTTATGTCGAAAGTGGCGAAACGTGCTATAAGCACGAAAAACTGATTTTTACTATAAAAAGAATTTCTTTTCAACTAACCTGCCTTGTTTGTCACAATATTGTTGGTTGTTAATTCTCTTTTCTAAAATACTGCCAATATTTCAGAATAAACAATTTGATTTATTTATAAATACCCCTTCTCCTTAATATATAAAACATTTATGTACCATGCTTTAAATAATTTTATATACCCATCAAAACATATAGGAAAATTCTACAAACATTCCAGAAAATTAATTTTTAATATATTTTATAATATATATTTATTCCAGACCCAAAATATTAATTGTTTAGCCATAAATAATTTAAAACCCAAATAATCATTTTCTAAACTAGAAAATTAGTATAAAATCCAGATTAATCATTATTAATTACAATTTAATTAATCTTTAACAATCAATCAATAAATCTCTAATTATTTAATTAATTAAGTGTTTTACTGAAACTTAATAAATCTTGAATTACTTAATTAATTAAATAATTAGAGATTAATTGATTGGTTATTAAAGATTAATTAAATTGTAATTAATAATGAATAATCTAAGTTTAATTACTTTTAATTCAAAAAATTATGAAAATGTAAACCCGTCTCTAAAATATCATTTCTGATCTATATCTAAAATCATAAGGCATTTGGATGTCATTAAATATGGTTTTCATATTAAAACTTATCATAAAACCTATATGATTAAGCATAAATCACCAACAAGCATATATAAACAATTAATCATTCAAAAACATGGCATAATCATGTAAAATACTTCAGATTCATCTTAAGGCTGAAAACAATTAGAAAAATGAGATGTAGTCATTATTCACCTTAGCTTTTGAGATTAAGGATTTGAGATTTGATCTTGACTGAGTCGCTTAAGCCTTTTATCTTGAAGTCTTCTCTTTGCTTTTCCTAATGGTGGCTGACCTTAGTTTATATTTTTGTTTATGAATTATGAGTTAACGTGAGAATGAGGGCTTAAGGGGTTTAGGGTATAAAAATGTATCTATTCCTATATTGCCCCTTATTTGTTATACTTATCCATTTTATTTTAGTTCATTTGTTATCAAGGCACAGCTACCCCTTGTTAATTATAAATCTCAATCCTTTAATCATCACTTTATTTTATTTAATTTTGCTAATTAAATATCCTAAATAATGTTACTAAAAGTATAGGGTGTTACAGTGCTGTAGTAGGAACTTGCATGCTATCTGTAATCTCTTCTAAAACTGCACCTGTCTCAGCTGTTGTTACTGAATCTATACCTGATGTTTCATAGATTTTCGAATAATTTATTTTTGGATTTGTTTCAACTGCTATTACTAAATTTAAAAATGTATCTTTTCTTTTTTCCAAAACAGTAGTGGCTTCCAAATTTGCATTGTATTTAGAAATTATTTTCTTACCTGCAACAGTAGGCCTTTCTAAACCAACATCACTTTCCAAATTTTTATTTTCAACTTCTTTTGGAAATTGCTTATTTTCTCTATTCACTTCAGGAGATTTATTTTCAGAACATATTTCCTTCTCTACAACAGTAGATAATCTTAAACCATATCACTTTCCAAGTTTTCATTTTCAACTTCTTTTGGCAATTGCATATTTTCTCTATCCACTTCAAGAGATTTTTCAACGTCTGCATCACATGCCTTATTTTCTTTATTGATTTCATTATGCAGTACCTTTTCCATGCAAGAATTTTCCTTCCACATTTTTACAGAATTATAGTTTTCTTGATCTAGCCCAAAACATATACATGTGTTACATTTCAAGGGAATCCATTCATATTCAATTCTTTGTACTAGATTTTCACCTTCATGCATAGTTATATAAACTTCTTTTGGTAATTCAGCATTTGCTTTTATTTCAAGAAGAGCTATAACATAAATAAGCCAAGTTTCCCTAGTAGTTTGCTCATCTAGTTTCATTGGAATACCTACTGCACTAGCAATTGCACTAAATGCTTCCCTAACCCATAGTCTCAGATTTAAATCAGGAAGTCAGATCCATATAGGTAGTGTTGACAATAGATCTTTATCAAGATTTACTTTCTTTTTCCATTTTTTTAAGAATTAGAACTTCTCCAAAAAGAAAGTAAGGGCCACCATTTATGGATTTTTGACAGCCTTCATGGTTTGTAAATTTTATAATGAAAAATCCATTATTTTTGGCATAAATCTCAAAGTTACCTGAAGGATTCCCATGTTCTTATCACAAATGCTTTGAAATGATGATATAGTGGGCGATATCCAAAGACTTAAGTGAAAACTGAAATTCCCATTTAGTTTCAATTCTCCTACTAACCTCCTCATTCACTGCTATAATTTTTTTACCGTCAATGGTAATTGGAGCAAAATAATCAAGATCCAATTCTGAGGTTATGCCACTATTTTTCAATATATCTGCCCATGACGATGGTGTTTTGTCTTTGGCCTGTAAGTGAACTGCGCCCCGCAATCTTGAAGCAGGAGCCACCATTCTTAGATTCCCATTCTAATACCCAAATCCTGCATCGGGAACTATGTTTCCTAATCTCAACACATTTTGTGATCTGGGCCTTGGAATAATTCTTTTCTTGAAATAGAATGGTTGAGTTCTTGGCTTATTTGTGAATTTTGCTTACTGTCGATTCCTATGGTGGCTCACTAACTAATAGCCGTCTTCATCAATTATTGGTTTGATGGCTCTAGGGTTTGGTTGTAAATGAGGATTAGGATTGAGAGGAGGATGGATATTATGAGGAATTTGGCCCTTGATCTAATCAGGCAGCCACAGTTGTTTTCCTTGTTTTTTTTCTTGTTTACGAGTTGATTTAGCATTTTATACAACCCGATCTAGATTTGGTCCCAAAACTACGAATTTAGAATGTTGATTTGAATGAAATTTATTCCAATTCTGAAATAGGTTGTATTAATAATGTTATAAATTTGGATTATTGCCTTAATCTTGTTGGAATATAAACTTTTCTATATTCGAAATTGTTGGAATTTAGATCCATTTAATATTTATAAATTAGTTTGATTTCTTTCCCTTTTAGAAAGATATAATATTTAATCTAACAAGGAATAGATACAAATAGAAAGACCAAGAGATGTGTAAAGTATGAATTCATTGTAGTTTACACTGCCTATATCATTAATAAAAAGAAAGGATTATTCCTTGTAATTTCAAACAATGCAATCTTTTATATTTTAAAGTTAAATCTTTTGTTTTAAACTAATTTGTGGAAATTATAGAGGATAATCTTTTTAGATATGATTTCAACAATTTAACATGGAAAGGCATATTCTAGTAAAAATATAACTAGAACATATTTGACAAAAGTAAATATATGTACGTAATTACTATTCTTAGAATAATTAAATTAAAAACTAATAAAGATGCATAGATGTAATATTCACATTTATGATAATTAACTAAAGAGAAATGAATTTAAAAGGTTGTAACTCCAATAAAAGATAATAAATGCAGGAGTTGCAATAAACTAATTGGGTAAATGGATTAATGGGATAGATAAAATGGAATTGATATAAAAGATAACTAATTTGAAACTAGTACTCTTGATAAATGTCTTAGGAAATGTCCGTTAAGATTTTATGGACAAACTGACATTCATGAGCATTAAACGGGGATTTATAGTTAGATAAATATTTATGGTAAATCTTATTTCCTTAAATAAAAAGGGAATTAAAAAGCTAATTCCAATGTCACCTAAGAAAATATAAATAAAGGCTTAAAATGGTTAATTGTTCTTAGTGGGCTAGTGATGTGCTATCAGTAGAGTCATTCGACGGAAGACTGTCCTTCACTTTGAGGCTACCAACAATCGAATATACTTACTACTGATGTGAGATATAATTAATCCAATGACCCTTTACGACATGAGAGAATAGGTTTACTTTCTTAACTAGAAAGTATTAAATGGTTCAAATTTGAAATTAGAAGCGATGAGGGATTTCTCCGTAGGGGTTCGCTTCATGTTTGAGATCTTAAGTGGTTGAAGGGTCATCCTCTCTACCGAAAGAAGTACCCTAATAAGATGCCATATTTATAAATAAAGAGTCAGAGTGGATATCTTGGGAAGGGTTAGCTTTAGGTTTGGGTCTTAAGTGACTAAAAAGTTCTCATCTTTCCTATGAAAGAAGTATTAAGTAGCCCAATGAGATTTCTAAGCAATGACAGCCAGATAGTACCATTGAGGAGCATGCTTTTGAAAGTAGGCCTTAAATGATGGGGTCTGCCTATTTTCCACTGGGGAGTATTAAGTGGCTTGGGTATAGTCTCTTGCATTACTAAAGCTGTAATAATAATACCATTTAGGAGCACGTCTTGGGGATAGGTCCTAAATGATGGGGTCTACCTTTGTTAAGGTCTTAAATGACTAGAGCCTTCCTATTTTCTGATAAAAAAATTAAGTGGCGTGGTACTATTTATTACATGACTACGATTTTACCGATGATAGATGCAGTAATAGTTGGACATTAACTTTCAGAAGCCTTAAATAGTGGTTAAAAGTCTTGTAGCTATGACCCACTGACCATTGACAACATTGTTAGAAAACCACCTTGGGAATATGTCTTAAATGATGGGGTCTACCTTAATTATGATCATAAATGATAGAGTCTGACTATTTTTCTTTTAAATGTATTATAGAAGCCCGCATCATATTTAGGAGTATTAAGTGGCTAATGAGTTTGGAAGTATTGGTTAGTTGATATGGATTCATTAGTATTTTGTACCTTGGGAATTGGTAAGTATGTAATCGCGCATGCAAAGCAAGGTTAGATTAGAATTTCCAACCTTAATGGACAGAATAATTAAATGGAAACCTATTGTTATAAGTTTTTATTATGAATAATTTATATTTTTCCAATCGCCAAAATGTTTTTCTGACCCCCTCTTCATTAGAACCCACATGATAGAATTTAAAGGAACAAGTCACTAGAGCTGGATATGCTTTTTTGTTGGAGAGTCTTCCTTTCTCTCATGATCGATGCTGATGTAACAATCAGCTATCCAAGGAATACCATTAATTCTATAGTAGCAGTCACAGTTAGTATTCTTATCCTATTATTTTTTCTTCTGTGAGTTTAGATTTCTATCAATCTTCGATAATGCTCATGCTTATTTTCAAGTACCAATCCAATAATCTATGCTTTGAGGGACTTGGGTTTCGATTTTTGTTGAAATTTGGGCCTATTAAGCTACGGATTATTACATTTGGTATCAGAGCACTAGTTTAGTATACCAGAAGGATTGGGAGAAATTAAGAGAATGAAGTTTAGTACTTTCCTAGCTAGTAATATTATATTTTTACGCTAGATTCTAAGAGTTCCAACTATAGAAGTAGTTTTAGTTCCACTCTGAAAAAATGGGCAAAGTGCAACGACCCTAGTTTTTAGTAACATTATTTAAGATATTTAATTAGGTAAATAAAATAAAATAATGTGATGATTAGAGGATTGAGATTTGTGATTAAACTAAGGGGTACCCGTGCCTAAGAGAATAAATTAACTAAAATGAACTAAAATAAAATGGGTAAAGGAAATATGTGAGGGGAAAAGTTGGAATAAGATTATTTTAATACCCTAAACCCTTAGGGATTCAATTCATACGTTCATTTCATAATACAAGATTTAAAATAGTGGCTGGCCACCATTTGCAACAACAAGAGGAAGAAAAGCTAAAGGAAGAAGATTAATTAATTCAAATCCATTCAAATCTAAACTCCTTAATCTCAAAGCTAAGGTAAATAATGGCTACATCTCATATGTTCTATTGTTTGGGTTTTAAGGTTAAATCCAATTTATTTTGCAAGGTTATGCCATGTTTTTGAACGATTAAATGTTCATATATACTTGTTGATAATTTATGCTTATTTATACAGGTCTAATGATATGTTTTAATGTGAAAACTCTATTAAATGACATCCAAATGCCTTGCGATTTTTGATTTAGATCAAAAATGATATTTTAGAGATGGGTTTCAATTTTTATAACTTTTTAAATTTATGTGGAATATTAATTTCCTAGTGAAGAAAATGATTGTTTGGGTTTAAAATAATTTATGGCTAAATTATTTATTTGGGTTGAAATTATTATATGTTAAAAAACATATTAAGAATGATTTTTTGGAATTTTTGTAGAATTTTCCTAGGTGTATTAATAGATATATAAAATTATTTAAGGCACGAGACTTAAATGTTTTATATACTTATAAAAGGAGAAGGGATATTTTGTAAATTTTTTGAATTGTTTAATTCTGAAATTTCGGTAGTTCTTTTAGAAAATAAATTTAGCAACCTATTATATTTTAACAAACAAGGCAGGTTAGTTGAAAATATTACTTTAAAAAGATAAAATTCAGTTTAAATAGGCTTTTTACCTGTTTCGCCACTTTCGGCACCTAGGGTTCCGAGTTAGTAGTCCCGTTTCCATCACCATCAAAACCAATGCACATGGTATAAAGTCTTCGTACGTAGCGAATTGGGTAAAGGCGGAAGGTATGAAGTTGAAAGAACTGGTTCCAAAGGAGGTCAAAACCTTACTTAACTTTCAAATGATAATCACGTCTGCTTTGCTTTCAAAAGGGATGCTTTCGATTGGTTGGCTTCTGACTGGGTCAATTGTGTTTAGAGGAATGGTTTCTAAGAGGTTGCGCCTTTGTTTTAAGTAAATGCTTTCGTCGAGGTCGAAACCCCTTGGCTACCGCTTTCTACCTTTAGAAGCAATGCCTTCGAAAGGGCTATTTTTAATAAAACCCAAGTTGCTTCTCCATTGCTTTCGGGAGGTTGGTTTCGACACTATCACTTCTCTACTTAGGAAATAGCTTTTGAAAGTGTTACTTTCGAATCAGTCCTTTTATGACCCTTTGATATTTTTAAAGAAAAACCCAAAAGGTTCCAAAGGAGATAGTTTTAAATGGTTTCAAAGGGTTATTCCACATGTTTTACTTAAAACCAAAGGCTTTCAAATGGTTTGATCTTTTAATGCTTTCAAAAGGTTTTAATGAAGGATTCGAAGGGATGGTTCCAGGATGGTTTCGAAAGGTTTGAGAGGAAAGGTTTTCCAATGTTTTCGAAGGGCAATGTTTAAGTGTTTTAAATATAGGATGTCTAGGGTTTTAAAGCTTTCGAAGGGAAGGTTTTTCACTGGATTCGAAAGGTTTATATGAATAGTTTCGAAAGGAATATTTTGGCCTTTCGGCCTAAGTTATAAAAGGTTTACTAGTTTTCAAAAGGTGTTCTTTCAATGGTTTCGAAAATGGTACATTCAAAGGTTTAAATGTTTTCATCAATAAAGATTTGTGTAAAGTATATATAACATGGCAAGGAGATTTTGAGTAAAGCATAGAGTATATTTTTTCCTTGTTAAAGTATGATTTAAAGGTTTTAATTAATTTGAGAAGAAAAGGTTATCAAGAAAAATCGAAGGGAAGATTACCCTAAGTAAAATGACTCAAATATTTATATACCAGATAGGACTAGTATAGGGTCACGCCCGATATATTAGGTATTAGCCCCCTGCTAATTTTGTCCAAAATTCCAACGTGTACGGCTTTGTCACAGGTAAGACTAAAATGATGTTACACACAGAACAGAATATATTTGTACAGAGGTAGGTTATTGGTGAGCCACCAAAATCATTAGGATCAGTTGAGCTAGAGAAAATTAGTTAGAGACAGATCGTCCAAAAGAGGAGTATCTAACAGATGTTAGATTATTTGTTTACATTGTCTAGTAGGCTCGAGTCAGCCAAAGGTTAGTAGTTTGCTAAATAAAAATAGTATTCAGACAGATAGTTCATTTGTTACATGATATGTATGTTTACAAAATAATGATTTTATAGTTTTAATCATTTTTGGTTGCAGGAATATGATTTGCAAAATATATATTTTTATGGGATATTTGTGAGGGGAAACCCATTACGCTAAGTGGGTCTCACTTAATATCAAAAAACTAAGATGTATAGTAATATTCACACTAGGCTTTATGTTTGACTTGAAGTTTATGTTTTTCCCCTTAAACACTCGGGTGCTTAAAATTTATTTGAGTAGGTTGAGAGTTGAGGATTTACGGGTTTTAGTAGGTGGATGAGTAAAGCTTCTGAAGACGAGCTGGAGACTGATGGCTTGCTATTTAGGAGTGTGTTGTTGTTTTAATTCACTATGCTGTATATAGTCAGTTATGACTATATAGTACTCTGGTCAACTAAAGGGGCATTTTCATATGTCGCTCTTAGCATATTTATAATAATTATATTTTATCTGAACTTGGAAAACATTTGTGATTATGTAACTTGGATATGAAAAGTTCTTTTGGAATGTAATTAGAATTTTTTTTAATCTGTGATGATTTTATTTTAGTGCTTCTGATATATGGATACCATTAGCATTACTATATTTGGTCATTGGAGGTCAATACTATGAATGATTGCAGCATCTGTAGCGCTTACCTTCGGGCCTCTAGATATGGGATGTTACAACTTGGTATCGGAGCATAGGTTTATGAAAAACTTTAACTAAAATTATTTTTAAAAACATAATCCTATGGATAAGATCAGGGTATGGGATAATGCTATAGTGACGTGTTTGTATTTGCTATATCTAAGTATATGTTATATCACTATTTTCCTAGCTCTCTTAGGCTATTCTTTCGTATCTCACGAGGCTTGAATACAAATATGGATGCTAGATATGGAAGAGTTAACCTTGGAGGGGAAAGCACCACGAAAAATGGAAATGCCAGACTGAATACCAAGAGAAATTCAGGTCAAGCATAAGCTGAAAATGTTGGTGTTGGAGTCCCACAAGTTGACATAGGAGCAACGCATTAGTTCTTTGTCAACATGATGCAGGCGGGTGTTGCTGCTGGAGTAGTTGGCGGAGGAGTTCAGGAAGCTCCAATGGTCAACAACTATGCTATTTGAGTAAGGACTACATTATGCTTGGAGGAAAGCCATTTATTGGGACTGAAGATGCTATTGAGGTGGAGAACTGGTTGCTGCATTGTATGAGGATTTTTTGCAGATTTGGGGCTCAATGATGAGAAGAGGGGGCTTGCATCGAGACAGCTTTAGGGAGCAGCTTTATTCTGGTGGAATACTGTGACAGTTGGAATAAATAAGTAATGATGACATGGGCTGAGCTTAAGTGGAGGTTCGAGGAAAGGTTCATGTCAGTGATGGTGAAGTCCACCTTGATGAGATAGTTTGCCGAGTTGGAACAGTAGGAGATGACTGTGTTGGAGTATGCTAGAAGGTTTGAGGAGTTGGCAAGGTATGGGCATGCTTCTGCGGACACTGTAATGAAGAGAATTGAGAAATTCATCAAGGGGTTGAAGCCTAAGTTGGCAATGGCTACATTACCTCATATTAGAGATCCTTGTGATGTTGTAGTGGAGATGGCGTTGAGGCATGTAGAGATGCTTGCTTCAGTAGAGAAGAACATGACAAAGGAGGCCCAGGTGGGGAAGGGTCAGAAAAAGAAGTTCTTTCATAAGAAGTGTGCTAAAAAAGGTGGAGCCGTGAAGAAAGGGAAATCGAAGGTTGTTTGCTTTAAGTGCGATAAGAAAGGACTTTTCGCTAATGAATGTCGTGTTAGAAAGGCGAAGGAACTGATTGGGAAGAAGAATATCAATGCTTCAACTGTGATCAGATTGGCCATTATAACAACTAGTGCAAAGAGCCTGCTAAAGATGGAAGGGGCAAAGTATTTTGCATTGGAACCTACTATATCGGGACCAACAGCGCATGAAAAAGGAAAGGCAGTGTTGGGAGGTACTCTTTAGATTCATGATATGTCTTTTAGCTTTCTATTTGATACTGGTGCATCTCATTCTTTTATATATCATTTTTTGGTAGATAAGCTTAACCTAGAACCCTCATACTTAGTTGTTTCTTTAAGGTTTGCAAAACTGATAGGAGGGTATGCGACAGTTGGGATTAAGTGTGACCACTTAGAGTTTGATTTGTTTGGTCATACCTTTGTTTGCAGTTTGCATGTGTTTGATTTCGTAGGGTTCAGAATTATTTTGGGTATGGATTGTTTAATTAAATACGATGCTAGGATATTTAGCCATGATAGGAAAATATCACTTAGACACCCTGATAGTAGTGATCGGATAGTATACACCACAAAAAACTCTAGTTGTGAGGTGAATGCCTTTTTGGGTGTTGTGGAGGTAGAAGATGAGTTGAATCTAGTTTTCATAGTTAGAGAATTCGTGGATGTCTTCACACTGGTAGTACGACTGCCACCGAAACGAGCTATTGAGTTTTGGATGTATTTGGTGCTTGAAGCAGAACCAGTGAGTAGGCCGTCAAGTAGGATGAAACCTACAGAGATGAGAGAGCTGAAGATGCATTTGGTGGATTTGGAAGGCAAGAATTTCATTAGGCCAAGTAGTTCGTCTTGGGGAGCAGCTGCAGCATTCGCCAAGAAGCTGGATGGATCGTTTAGGTTATGTATCGATCATCGTAAGTTAAACGAGAAGACAATAAAAACATCGATATCTGTTGCCTAGAATTGATGATTTGTTCGATCAATTGAGTGGAGCCAAGGTATTTTCTCAGTTGGATTTAGCAAAAGGTGTTCATCAGCTTAGAATAGCAGAGGACAGTATACCTTTGACGGTGTTTAGAACTAGATATGGATCATAGGAATGGTTAGTTATGCCATTTGGACTAATAATGCGCCAACATTCTTTGTGGAATTGATGAACCGAATTTTCTGAAAGCACTTGGATAGGTTCGTATTAGTGTTCATAGATGATATTTTGATATACTCTAAGCATGAAAGGAGCATGAAGTTCATCTTAGAGTGGTGCTTGAGACATTAAGGTAGCATCAGCCAAAGGCAAAGTTTTCGAAATGTCATTTCTGGAAAGGAAGTGAAGTATCTTAGTCATGTAGTCATAGAGAAAGGGTTATCTATAGACCCGACTAAGATTGAAGTATAAATAATTTGAAGAGACCCGAGACAGTGACTGAGATAAAGAGTTTTCTAGGATTGGCTGGATATTATAGGAGGTTCATTAAGGATTTTTCATGGATAGCAGTGCCGATGACTAAGCTAACACGAAAGGATGTGAAGTTTGTATGGACTGATTAGTGTGAGGAAGAATTCTAGAGTTTGAAACACTTATTGACCCATGCACCTGTACTAGTTGTTCTGGAGAGGAATCATGATTTGGTAGTTTATATAGATGCATGTGGAACTGGGTTAGGAGCTGTGTTAATGTAGAGAGGTAAAGTGATTGCCTATACTTCTCGACAGCTTAGACCACATGAGGTTAGATATCCAACGCATGATTTGGAATTAGCAGCGGTGATTTTTGCATTGAAAGTGTGGAGACATTATCTTTTGGGAGAGAGGTTTGAGCTTTATACCGATCATAAGTCGTTGAAGCATTTGTTCCTTTAGAAGGAGTTGAACATGAGACAACAGAGATGGTTAGAGTTTATTGCTACTTATGACTTTGGCATTGAGTATAACCAAAAAAAGGTAATAAGGTTGCATATGCACTTAGCAGAAAACACAAAAATGCAGTGTTAGCAATGATAGCTAAGTGGAAGTATTTGGAAGCGTTGACGACGTGCAGACTACAGTGGAGATCTGAGGCTGGATCTATTGGAGAATCTGTTATGTTATCTTGTTTAGTAGTTCGACCAGTAATGATCGAAAAGATTGCTTCTAAACGGGAGGACGATCCAATATTGGTCGAATAGATCAAAAAGTTATGATATGGAACAGAGAGTAATGACTTGAAGGATTTTAGTCTTGATCGAAATGGGTGGTTGAGAAAGAAAGGTAGGTTATGTGTTCCGAATGTGGGAGATATAAGGAAGGAAGTTTTAGAAGAATGCCATCGTTCGGGGTTCACTATTCATCGAGGAGGAATTAAGATGTATCAGGACATGAAGAGGAGTTTCTTCTAGGAAGGTATGGAGAGGGATGTAGGCTTACGGATGAAGCAGTGTCTGAACTGCCAACAACCGAACATCATAAGCCAAGTGGGTTGCTTCCACCATTGGATATTTCGGTATGGAAGTGGGATTCTATTTTTATGAATTTTATAGACGGGTTGCCAAGATCTAATACAAGAAATGAAACATATGGGTCATAGTAGACAGGTTGACCAAGAGTGCCCATTTCATTCCCGTTAAGTCAACCAAGACAACACCTGTTTTAGCTAAATTATTTATGAAGAATATAGTTAGATTGCACTTAATTCCTAGTAGTATAGTAAGTGATAGATATTCCCTATTCACTAACGAGTTCTACAAGAATCTAAAGGAGATTTTATGAACTAAACTCAAGAAGAGTACCACTTGCCATCCACAGACCAATGGGTAAACAAAAAGAGTCAACAAAGTCTGGGAGGTTTGTTAAGAGCTTGTGTGTTAAATTTTGGGGGATCATGGTAAGACCATCTACACTTAGTCGAGTTTTCATATAACAACAGTTATCAGACTAGTATAAGGATTGCACCGTTTGATGCTTTATATGGAAGACCATGCAAATCTCCAGTTTGTTGGTTAGAGACTGGGGATAGGTTGGTTCTTGGTCCAGATTTAGACAGAGAAGCTATAGATAAGATTGAGTTGATTTGAGTTAAAATGAAGGATGCTCAATTTAGGCAAAAGAGTTATGTAGACATAAAACAGAAAGACTTAGAGCTCTCAGTTGGAGATCATGTGTTTGTTAAGGTATCATCAACGAAGGGTGTTCTTAGATTCGAGAAATCAGGAAAGTTGGCACCGAGATTCGTAGGACCATTTCCTATTGTAGAGAGGATCGGGAAAGTTGCATATAGAGTAGAGTTACCGAACAGCTTGGCAGGAGTCCACGATGTTTTCCATGTTTCTCATCTAACGAAGTGTGTTAGAGATCCGAACTCTATTATAACACCGACTATGTTTAGAGGACGTGGTAGTAGAACCAGATTTGACTATAGTTAGAAAGCCAGTTCGAATAGTTGCGAGAGATGAGAAGAGGCTTAGGAACCAGACAGTTAGATTAGTCAAAGTCCAGTTGAGCGATAATGAGAGAGACTGTACTTGGGAGACAGAGAGTAGGATTAGAGACGCTTATCCTGATTTGTTTGATGGTATGTTTTACCTTTTTGATTGATTTGTTGAGTACCTTATCGTAATTTTGAGGACGAAATTCTTTAAGGAGAGGAGTCTGTAACGACCCTTATTTTTATTAATATTATTTTGGATATTTAATTAGATAAACTAAATAAAATAATGTGATGATTAGGGGATTGAGATTTGTGATTAAACTAATGGGTAGCCGTGCTAAGAGAATAAATGAACCAAAATAAAATGGGTAAAGGAAATAGGTGAGGGGCAAAGTTGGAATAAGAGTATTCTAATACCCTAAACCTTTAGAAATTCAATTCGTAAGTTCATTTCATAATACATGATTTAAAATAGAGGCCAACCACCATTAGCAAGAACAAGAAAAAGAAAAGCTAAAGGAAGAAGATTAATCAATTCAGATCCATTCAAATCTCAACTCCTTAATCTCAAAGCTAAGGTGAATAATGACTACATCTCATATTTTCTGTTATTTCGGTTCTATGGTTAAACCCGATTTATTTTGCAAGGTTATGCTATGTTTTTGAACGATTAAATGTTCACATATACTTGTTGATAATTTACGCTTATTCATACAGGTTTTATGATATGTTTTAATGTGAAAACTCTATTAAACGATATCCAAATGCCTTGTGATTTTAGATTTAGATCAAAAAATAATATTTTAGAGAAAGGTTTCAATTTTCATAATTTTTTGAATTTTTGTGGATTTATTAATAATTTTCTAGTGAAGAAAATGATTGTTTGGATTTAAAATAATTTACGGCTAAATTATTTATGGTTTTGGTCTCAAATTATTATATTTTAGAAAACACATTAAAAATGATTTTATGGAATTTTTGTAGAATTTTCTTAAGTGTTTTAATAGACATATAAAATTGTTTAAGGTATGCGACTTAAATGTTTTATATATTTATAAAAGGAGAAGGGGTATTTTGTAAATTATTTGAATTGTTTAATTCTGAAATTTTGGCAGTTCTTTTAGAAAATAAAAGTAGCAATCTATCAATAATTTAACAACAAGGCAGGTTAGTTAAAAAGATTACTTTAAAAGATAAAGTTCAATTTAAACCGGCTTTTAACCTGTTTCGCCACTTTCGGCACCTAGGGTTCCGACTTAGCAGTTCCACTTCCATCACCATCGAAACCAATGCGCATGGTATCAAGTCTTCCTATGCAGCGAATTGGATAGCGGAAGGTATGAAGTCGAAACAATGGGTTTCGAAGGAGGTCGAAACCTTACTTAACTTTCAAATGATAAACGCGTCTGCTTTGCTTTCTAAAGGGATGCTTTCGACTTGGTTGGCTTTCGACCGGGTTAAATGGTTTTAGAGGAATGGAGGTTGCGCCTTTGTTTTAAGTAAATGCTTTCATTGGGGTCGAAACCCCTTGGCTGCTGCTTTATACCTTTCGAAGCAATGCCTTCGAAAGGGCTATTTTGTTTCATAAAACCCAAGCCACTTTCCCATTGCTTCTGGATGGTTGGTTTTGACACCATCACTTCTTTACTTAGGAAATAGCTTTCGAAAGTGTTGCTTTTGACCCGGTTCTTTTATGACCCTTTGGGATTTTTAAAGATAAACCGTAAAGTTTCCGAAGGAGATAGCTTTAAATGGTTTTGAAAGGTTATTTCACATGTTTTACTTGAACCCAAAGGCTTTCAAAAGGTCTGATGTTTTAATACTTTCGAAAGGTTTTAATGAAGGTTTCGAAGGGGTGGTTCCCCAATGGTTTCTAAAGGTTTGAGAGGAAATGTTTTACAATATTTTCGAAAGCCAATGTTTTAGTGTTTTAAAGATAGGATGTATAAGGTTTTAAAGCTTTCGAATGGAAGGTTTTTTAATGGTTTCAAAAGGTTTATATGGATAGTTTTGAAAAGAATGTTTTGGCCTTTCGGCCTAGGTTATAAAAAGGGTTTACTAGGTTTCAAAAGGGGTACTTTCAATGGTTTCGAAAGAGGTATTTTCAAAGGTTTAAATGTTTTCATCAACAAAGATTTGTGTAAAGTATATATAACATGGAAAGGTTATTTTGAGTAAAGCATAGAGTATATAATTCCTTGTTAAAGTATGATTTAATGGTTTAAATCAATTTGATATGAAAACATTTTCAAGGAAAATTTAAGGGAAGATTATCCTAAGTAAAATTACTCAGGTATTTGTTTACCAAAGGGGACTGGTATAGGGTCGCACCCTATACTTTAGCTATTATCCCCTAGCTAATTTAGTCCAAAATTCCTATGTGTAGGGCTTTGTTACAGGTAAGGCTAAAATGATGTTACAAACAGATGGGAATATATTTGTACAGAGGTAGGTTATCGGTGATCCCACAAAACCATTAGGATCAATTGACCCGGAGAAAGTAAGTTAAGGATAGACCTTCTAGAAGAGAAGTATCTAACAGATGTTAGATTATTTGTTATATTGTGTGGTAGGCCCGAGTCAGCCAAAGGTTAGTAGCTAGCCAAACAAAACTATAATGTTCGGACAGATAGTTCATTTGTAACCTGATATGTATGTTTACAAAATAATGCTTTACAGTTTTAACTAGTTTTGGTTGCAGGATTATGATTTGCAAAAGATATGTTTTAAAAGGATATTGTGAGTGGAAACCCATTCCGCTATGCGACGTGATCTCACTTAATATCATATAACAGAGATGTATAGTATTATTCACACCAGGCTTTATGTCTGAGTCTAAGTTCATGTATTCACCTCAAACTCTCGGATGCTCAAAATTGATTTGATTATGATGAGGGTTCAGGATTTAAAGGATTTAGTAGGTGGACGAATAAAGCTTTCAAAGACGAGCAGGACACTGATAGCTAGCTATTTAGGAGTGCTTTTTTGTTTTATTCCACTGTGTTGTATTAAGTCAGATATGACTATATAGTACTCTGGTCAACCAATGAGGCATCTTCATATGTTGCTCTTGGCTTATTTTGTAATAATTATATTTGATCTGAACCTGGGAAACGTTTGGGATTATGTAACGTGGAAATGAAAAGTTGTTTTGGAATGTAATTAGGAAAATGTTTTAATCTATGATGATTTTTTTTCATATTAAAGTGCTTCTGATATATGGATCCCAAGTTAATACTATGGATGACCACAGCTTTATAGCGCTTAGCTTTGGGCCTCCAGATAGAGGATGTTACACAAAGCAATTATGAGATGGAAATATCTTAGATGTAAGATTTTAACGCCGACTTTGAAGTACCCTACAAAATGCTGGCGATGCGAAAAGCGCTGTTAATGAAGAGCATGAGGGAGACATTTGGCTGAATCCCTAAGACTGGACATGTTAGACTTGATGGTTGAGATTCGAGCTACCCTGTGATTTTGGATTTTGAGTTTTGATTGGAGACATATAATCATTCTATATGAATGGGAGATTAGATTCTGTATGTCGTAATTGTCAAGAAGCAAATCTTTGCTATGGTGCATTCATTGATCATCTCTTTGATGGCAAGCTAGATTATATATTCCCTAATCTAAAACCCATGAGAGAATTTTTATAAACTATATTTTAGAAATCCCTTAGATTTTAAAAAAAGGGTTTCCAAAGGATTCCTTTTCCCAAGGATTTATTTTAGAAATTTTTTTTTGGGAAATTTTTGAAATTTTAATTTTCAACGAAACGTGTATACCTCTAATTTGGTTGTGTTAAGAAATTCTTAGTTTGTAACGATTAATTCTTTAAATATTTATATGTACATATTAGTAAAGGCTTAATATTGTTTTTTGGCAAAAAGATAGTTTCCCAATTTGGGAAATTTGTGTTTTAAAACGGTTTTTAAAAACTCAAAAATATTTATACATATAAGTTTGATTTTAAAGGGAAATTTTGGTATGAAATAGTTTATCTTATTTAGAAACAAGTATAAAGGAGCATATATTTAGCTCAGAGATTTTTCGATTTATGAAATCGAGGGTCTTTATATTTTCTTTGTTTATGGTACGGACAATATTGGAATGATATCAACTTTATTGGGGTATGTAGTTTGAAGTGCTATTAAACCCACAGGCTATTGGAAATATTTCTATGAGAAGTAGGAACGATATAATAGCTGGAATATTTTTGGGTTTCTGAAAGTGTTGTTGGTTGCAATAGTTTACTGAGACTGTTGCAAATTTGCCAAGGAATGGTTTACACGGTAAGGTGGATATCGTTATATGGAAGGTTGGATTTTCTAGATGGATTAAGCTGAAGATGGTTGCGAAATGGACATAATAATATTAATTAATTTAACTAGCTCTATTAGGTCTACGTTCAGGCCGTGCCCAAATCTGAGCTAGCGGTCGACCAAGAGGTCGACCGTAACGGTCGATAGGTTGACTTAACAGCGATCGCTCGCTCGATGGATTTGGGCCAAACCTGAACCTAGAACGCGACTATAAGTAGTGTCCATACCTTCAACCGCCGTTCCCCTCTCACTCTCTTCCTCCTCTTCAATTTTTTTTGCCCGAACCCATTTCCAGCTCCTCCTTCCTCCGCTTAACCAAAGCCTCTCTCCTTCGTTCCTGCACCAACCGACACCAAAATTCTTGTACGTTAGATCTTTCCCCACCCCTACTTCGAATCTAAACCTTTTTTACTCTTACCCAGCTGCTATGTAACCCATGGCATCACCACGTATCGACGGCTCTTCCTGTTGTCATCCTGGTCTCACTCCGTAAGAAGCCACTTGGCCTGACCAGAGCGAGTGGAAGATCGCTACCTATCTCAATGATGGGCATTGATTTCCTTCATGGATGACCAGTGATGTTTGAAGATTTCTTCTCTCTCGGGCTTGAAGAGCTTTTCATCGTGGTGGGACTTTCATCGATCCTCCGCTTTGAGACTTGTGAGCGAGAATATTACCCGTGCTATGTCCATCTTTTTAATACATAGATGGCGTAGAATTTTTATGATGGCAACAGACACATTGAATCCAAGGTGAAGGGAGCTTGGATTGAGATGTCAGATGATGATCTTACTGGGATTTGGGAGATATCTATGGTTGGCATAGATTTGGATGACATAGAGATGACTAATCCTGAAATTATGTAGTGGATTTTTCTTAGGAATTTCGATGATTTGACAACCGATAATTTATGACCGGTGGCCCATCTCGTCAGGCGCACCATTCAGCACAACATCATTCCGAAGATGGGGAGCCTTGACCAAATCAATACCTCAGTGTGAAAGGCCGCCTATGCTATGATTTCAACGTAGCCATCAATTAGGCTTGTGTCTTGATGCTCCATATGGTCGACGGGGAGTTGGTACCCTGAGGACCCACTTTTTGTATTGCCACTTGCTCACTTGAGTGTTAAGCGTTACAGGGTAAATTTGAGTGGAGAGCCATTAGTGAGGAAGGTCCCTGCCACCATCGACCAGACCACCATTAAGAGGATGAATATCCCTTTGCCACCAGCTGCACCACTTGTACTGCTACAAAAGCCACAGCACCGGTAGCAGGTGATAATGTAGGGCGCAAAGGGATACATAAGTCCTAAGCTTGTTGTTATCCGTCGGGTTTAGGCAAAGCTTCAAGAGATTGGGACGGAGTAGTAGCGCCAAGGGCGTAGATTAGGTGCATAGCCACCATGCTAAGACCATTCCGCGGTCATGGCAATGGCTCGAGCTCCAGCCGTGGAGTAAGACCTTCTCATAGTTCTTAGACAGTGTTTTATGTTGGGATTATTGTTGTAACAAACTATAAATTAATCGATTTGTATTTGAATATTAAATCAAATTTTTAAATAATAGATTTTAATAACCAAATAAAACATATTTTGAATGTTAATTAACGATATTAAAATCATTATTGAACTTTGTTTATAAAATATAAGTTCAAATAAAAATAGAAAATGTGATGGAAAAATGTTTTTTGAAATTTTGAATTTTCAGCATCGAAAAGTCGTTGAAAACGTTATGCACATTTGTTTTAACATGTACACACTTATTTAAACTAGGTTTTGTAACATATACATATACTTATACATGTGTACATACATAATAACTTAGTAAATGCATTTATATACACTTATGTTCATGAGTTGACCTTTTATGTACATATACATATTTTATAACCAAAAAACCCAAGCCTAATACACCATCATCACACTTGATCCCTAGGAAAAGTACACAAGCATGGTGGAGGGGTGTACATGTTGAGGATGTGGGTTACAAGGATTGGGGGTGCTATGGAGCTTTTTTAACTTCATGAGGACTATATTGTATTTTAATGCCAAGGTCATTTTAGTAATAAACTTATTCTATGTGCCAACAAATCCCACCACACATAATCTTTTCTCTCTTTGCATCTTTATTTTCTAAGTTCATTTCCATAACTTCATGTTCATTAAATGATCCATGGCTTCCATACAATTCGAATCCTAAAACTAGTTTGAAAAGCTATCCTATATTCATTTCTAAGCTCACTACATCTACTCCTCTTCAAACAAGCACCAAAACAAAAGCCATTTACACCTCAAAAACTCCAAGTTCGAGCCCCATACAACCTAGACCGAACCCATAAGATCACACTAAGGGCCTAAAAGAGTGAGCTAAGGCATAGTGAAGTTCATTCGTAAGTTCGGCGACTTGTTATGGTGATCCGGTTAAGTTAGAAGTGTTTTTGGTGAGTAAAACCTCCGCCTTTAACCACAAAATTTAAACTATATACATGCTAATATTTATAGCTATTGAACACTTATTTTATAGTTGTAATAATGGTTTGGTTGTTGGATTGGTTTGTTGTTTTGAAAATTGATCGCTTTGGAAAGTTAGCAAGCGAATCTTAAGTTATATGAAAATCTAGTAGTTGTTACTTGTTGAATTATTGTAAACTACCTTGTATGTATGTTCATCTCCTTTCTTTATGATGGATAGTTATATTTAAAATGTCATATATTCGAATTTCGAATTGTCCGTATAGGGATTGTCGCTATATCGACACTTTTGGAAAATAACCTTTTATCGAAATCGTTTGGTTTCACTATCGTGCTTGGAATTGTTTTACAAGTTAAGCAATTTTTTGATTAATGATGTTTTCAAAATAATTAATTATTTTAATGACGATTATTATTTTTAATTAATTATTTAATTAATAAGGACTAAAGTTAACTAATTAACTTATTAACGATGTGTTTAAAATAACTAATCACTTGGTTAATGATATTTGAAATTAATTAATCATTTTATCTAAAGATTTTTAAGGTTAATTAATCTTTTAATAATGATGGATTAAAGTTAAATAATCTTACTAATGATGTTTTTTAAATTAGTTAATTAATCTTTGTAGGTAATGACTTTTAATAAGTTAATAAATCCGTTTAACCTTAATTAATCTTTCCTTAAACAAAGTTTTAAATTAATTAACCACTTTTAAATAATGATATTTAATTAGTATTAAATTAAGTTAATTAAGTATATTATTAATTAATTGAATCAATAATGTTTTAAAGGTGATTTACCCCTTTTAATTAAAGGTTATTGAAGTTAATTAACCAACTTAGTTAACAAAGTTTTAAAAGTTAATTAATTAATTTTATAAGGATGTTTTAAGTCATTGCATCCTTTTTAATGATGTTTCAAAGCTAGTAAACTCATTAACAAAGTGTTTTTAAATTAATACTTGTAATGTGAAGCCAATTATGAATTTGAGTTTTTAAAAGAAAAGTTTGAAATGTCTATGGAAGTGAATTAATTTCCGTAAAATGATTCACTCATATGGAAATGATTTATTTGTACAATTATCACTAAACATCGAAGAAGTTGGCGTGTCACTATATTGAAAGTTAAGAATAATCGTGGGACATGAGTTTGAAGTAACGCTAGCTTGACTTGTCGGGTATTATCATTAACCAAGAAATACTATAAGTTTGAATTCGATGAGTGGTGGTGAGTATATAAGATTTAATTTCCATATATAATCGTTTTATATCCTCGATAGTTGGTTTCTCATCCATCAGTTACTTTAGCTTATTTATTATCGTCATTCTAAGATGATTTGTTGATCCTTTAGCTTTGTTATCCTTTGTCAATCAATGACTGAACCAAAAGCATGAAAGGACGCTAACTATTTGGGGTAGCTACTATTAGGGTATTTTCACGTCTCATCTAGATCGGATACTTTTGCACATTTAGATGTGAAATATTCGAATTCTCGGTAAGGTTTGGAGGGGTCCGACCGGTACATTTTCGAGAAGTGTCATGGTGTAACGACCCGCCTTTTTGGACAGATTAAACCGACGATCAAATACACATGCCGGTTCCAAACCGTTCAAAAGGGCAGATGGTTATTGGGGTAAATAAGAAAAGAAATGAAAGAGAAATAAAGGAAATGAAACAACACAGAATCTCGCAGCGGAACGATAAAATATAATAGTCAAATAAACAGTCATGAAGCTGTTTACAATACTTTGATCATTATTTATACAACATTTATCAGAGTTATACATATACAACAAAACAAATAAAATAATGCAGCAGACAACATGATGCAAAGATAATAAGAGTAATAGTATACCAAATCTTCGACTTCGTCCTCCAGAAAAGATCTTCAATAAGCTGAAAAACTGAGGTCTGACCTGAGCGTAATGAAAAGACAAAACACTCGAGTCAGGACTAAAATATCCTTATGAAAGTTAAATCAATCGAAAATAAATATGAGTGTAACAGCGTCAGAGATGTTTACGGGGTTTTACATCTCATATCCAGTGTCAACGTGCATGCAATAACTCAAGAGATGTTAAGGGATTTTCCATCTCTCAAGGATCCGTTAAACTATCTACTATGTAGTAATATACGCTAAGTAGATAATGCCTATCAGTAATATAAAGTATCAAAATAGCGTTAAGGCGTTACCATAATCCCCCTTAACACATTTTTATAATGCCATAGTCTATACAGCACCGTAAGCCCCACCGTAAACTGGTGGTTATCAGAGGGTACCCCATAGGCATAACACAAAACAAAACGTAGTGGTCGCGAATAGGATAATCAGTATGACAAGGTACATGAGGCGATACCAACTAGGATACTAGTAGTTGCGTGATCCGGACTGATGTTGAGCATAGCCAGCAGCTACCCCAACACCGCGAAACAACACTCCCAAATCAAGGGGTGCACCCAAATAGAATCACAAATGTAATAGATATGGTATCGAAGAAGTGTGTCCGCTAGAGATGGCGAACATCAATGGCCCGGCGCGGCTCCTGTTTTAGTCATGTCAGGGGTCATCCAATATCGTTCTCTTTCTTCAGTCAACGCGTTCACCAAACCATCCACTTCATTCTGGATCAACACTCCACGTATAAAAGTTATTAAAGTGGTTTTCGGTATCGACAGAGAGTATGTCCATATCCTATCCCGGTCTCTTTAATAACTACGTTTACTACACCGGTGGCTCTTTTATATTTCAAATCGATTCATAATTGATATCAAATATCATATTCGCTTCAAAAATCAAGTCCATTTCAAATATCATCATATCTATTCAAAATGTAAGATTCCGTTTCAAAAATCATTTTTCGCCTCAATATCTCATTTCGATTTCAAAATCCTCGAATTTCAATTTAGGTTGCAACTTCATTTAAACTAATTCGTATTTACATTCAAGATTTAAACATAAATATTTCACCTTATTTACCTATTTGAAATTTTAGAAAATAGTTTTGAGTAGTTTAAAAATAGTTTAAATAATTAAAATAGTTAAAAATACTTAAAACTTTAAAATGGATTTAAAATAGATAAATTAGTTTAGAATAATTTAAATTGGGTTAAGTAGATTAAAAATAGATTAAAATAGTTTAAGTATTCAAAAATGGTTTATATAACCGAGTAATTTGGAAAACAAAATAAAACAGCTTCAAAACCAAACCATTTCAATTATAACTTCCCAATTCAAAACAATTTCAATTTCCCTTCTACCGATTCAATTTCGATTTTGATTCAATCAACGTCAACTTTGACTTCAAATTTATTCAATTTATATTCACTTTCAATTAATTCAATTTCAATTTATATCGATTTGGAGCTTGATTTTTCAATAGTATCCATTTATAACACTTAACAAAATTATCCATCAATATTCAAGTTTAAATCCAAATTTCAAATATGATTCAATTCCAAGCTCGATTTCAAAATATCATTTTTATATCACTTTTACTTAATAACATTCAAAGCTCGAATTAAGGTTCAATCTTTAAACAAATCAATTTTCGAAATTCAATCATATCTCGATTTTAAATTCCAAAGTCTCCACTTTAATTATTTAACGATTTCTTTTAACCAAAATTTATTTCCACATTCGAAACTCAATTTTTCGATAAATTCGATTTCTATAAATTGATTTCTATTTATAACTTTTAAATCAAACATTTAAATAAATTTCAAATCGATGATTTTTAAAAATTTTATTAATTTAGCCAATTCGGTGTCCGTATATAATTTTCTATCCTATGGCCAAGTAATTATTTATTTCAATTAAATGTCAGGGATGAATATATATCACTTAAATCAAAACACAGTTACATATGTATGCATAACAGGATATATATATAAGAAAATAAACATCCAAACATTTAAATATCAACCAATAGCATCCATCGAAATACATCATCTAATAGGCAATACAGTTCATTGCAATTTCATAGTTATCAATGTCAGGTAATTTAATCGTAATTCAATTTTAATTTCAATTTAACTGTCAATTTAAATCTCAACGGTTAATTCAAATGATGATCTATACGACAATTAAATTTTTATCAAACAACGACAAATAAAATCATAACACTTCATAATGTCGAATTTAACTAGCATAAAGATATTCAGTACGTTGTGAGCGGTATAAAACACTCACCTTGATTTCAATGTAGTTCCAGCGTTTTATTTCGAATAAAATTAAACGAGCGTTTAATTTTATCCGAAATTTCACTAGCTCCAAACGATTCCAATCCAGCTCCATAGTGTAGTATTCGACAAAACGATTGCAACGCAAGTCGTTTCGTAATTTTCCGACCTCGTATGACAAAGATATCGCATTTCAAAGATTGTACAATTTAAAATATAATATAATTTACAATTTTCTTTATCAATTTTGAACCTTAGATAATCACAGCCATTCATCCCCATGCCCTAGGATCCAGGCCGCACCCTTCATCATCTCCAACGCGTACAGGCAAAGGAATCCATCACGCACGTTCGAAAAACTATATGCCGCAACCACTAAGTTCATCGAGGCGTTGATCCAAGGCCGCCATCCTGTAGCTCGCGTTCTCCCCTACTCATGCCTATGAGCACATCGAGCTCGGTCATCAAGAGGCCTAGGAAACCGTTCCTGAACGGCCTGACTTCATCAGCCGATTACGGCGAATCTACCCCTCCAAACACCATCACAACCGTTGAGATGCTAGATCTCAATGTCCTCTACAATCTTCCTTTATAAATCGAAGCTTGAAAGTGAATGGGATCGCGAGAAAACGAGGAGGAATGGGAATGTTTTCTGGCCATTGATTATATTCACTGGCGGCAAGGGTTAAATTTAATTAGGGTTTGCAAATGAATGGTAGAGGGGTCCTTTTATAGAATTTAAACGAAAAACACTATTCACTTCTAAATTTTGAACTCCAAATCTCGCGTGGTGACCGGCGTTTCTAGGGTTTATCCCGCGTTCCGGACACAATGGAACAGGTTTCGAAAGCTAATTCGATCGTATGTGCGAGTTACGGAAATAAACGATCGATTTTAAATTAAATTGATTAAACCGATTTCTATGCGTTTTGGCTCGCCCCGGACAAACGGTAAATCCGATTGACACGAAATTTGAAATCTTACAATAATATTACGTTAAGGATCCAATGAAATTGGTTTCGTCGAAACCCGAGACTGTTTGAAAAATGGCTATTTTAACTCGTCAATTAAATATTAAAATATTCAATTTTCACAAATTTACTTTTAATTCGATTTTCAAGTTCTACAACCTCATTCTAACTCTAATATGATAAAATAAATTTTTACAATCATTTTTAATCATATTAAACCCGTTATTCAATTTTCCAATAAATTCCAAATTTAAAATCTTATTAACTCTATTATAATCCCGATATAACTTACATTCACTTTGGAAACCAATTTGAATCATATTAAATCAAATTTCAATTATTCACTCTATTTTCATATATTAAATTTCAATATCAAATTAATCATATCGAATTCGGAATTTAATTATTCAAACATTTGTGATATTAAATTTAAACAAATTTTATTATTCTTGAATCATTATCTTTTGAGATATTCAAAAACGAACTTCAAAATTTAACTTTTGAAACGAATTAAAATTATAGAACAACCATTTCCATTATACGGTTATTCAATTCCCATTATTAAATTATTCAATAAATTCCAAATATTAAATTTAAACAATTTCGATTATCCAATAATTCATTATCTTTTGAAATATTGAAATTGAACTTATAAGATTCAACTTTTAAAACCAATTCACAATTTAGAACACTATTTTCATTTTACAGTTATTCAATTATTCAATAAGTTTTAAATATTTAGTTTAAACAATTTACCTGTTCAATATTCAATATTTGATTTAAATTGATTTTACTTATCAATCAGTTACTCTATTATACCCAATGGATTCAACATTTATTATTATTCCAAACGACTTGCAATTTTTTTCTAAAACTAAATCATGATATCTTATTAAATTAGCTATTTTAATTATCGAAAATTTACGGGTCATTACACTCTCCCCCACTCAAAACTTTGCGTCCCCGAAAAGGAAAAAGAAGGGAAAAGGAACTAAGTATAGAATTCAACATTAGATATATTTTATTCAAAGTTACCAACTTATAAAACAATGAAATTCCATTTATAAAGTCATAACTACGCTTCCACTAAGTTACTCTGAACGACATTCCAACTTTAAAAGTTAGTTATCAAAACAAGTTATATATATAAAAAAAACTTGAAAATTTTTCAAACACCCGGATTTACGGAAAATTTCGGCAGAGTCTCCTTTGCGCGGCTCGATCGGAAAAAAAATGACAGTATATATATCACAAATATACATCTCATCAAGTGATGAGGCATCCCGCAGGGAAAAAAGTGTAAAAATACGGTATGTAATCCGAGATATGTACCTTATATATTATTAGCGAGCATATACGGCTAATATAGCGCGAAAGCGAGCTCCAAATGCGAAGCAAGCGCAATCCGCACCTACTAAACACTCAACAAATCATGAGAAACACGCATATATGAAAATAATATCAATATACATCATATAGCAACATAAAAACTACATATGCCAACATAGCAAATGCAACAAAAGCAACAAATGCAACCATCAAGCAACTATCATCCAACAAATCCATAACCAATCAATATAAATTCACTTCTCATTAATATTTATTCACTTGGTTTTCAATTTTAATCACAGTTGATTCATTAACGTTGGATTTTACTAACATTCATTCTCAATTCAATTAGTTAACATTCACTATTTATATTTACATTAGTTTACTTCCAATTTGAATCAAATTAAATTCTATTTAAATTCATTTAACTTCCAATTTGATTTCAATGATTTATAGCTTTCAATTTACACTAAATGAATTATATACAGTCAACTAACAATCATATTAACAATCATATAACAACCAATCATATAATTTTAAAAGAATCATTTTATATTTGGCATCATAAATTTCCAATATTAACTTTAATTAAGTCCGTAAGCCATACATATATCATCCGTGAGCAATATCAATCTAATCGCTTATTCGATCACACAATTTCACTTCCAAACTAGTATCGTTCACACGACTCTCTAGTGCGGACTCAGATTTGGTTCCTTGATTGGAAACTGTTACTCTCCTTGCATAGCCATATACTATGATAGAGAATTCCAGAATCAAATTAAAAATCCATATCTAGGGTTCGCCGTCGAAAATCGAGTGAAAAATCCTAACTTGGATCGATATAAATCATCTCGAAATTTTGTGCTCGAATTTGGATCAAATCGTTATGCAAATAAAATAATACACGTACAATCTCACGTATTACCTTCCAATGGATTTTTATCCAATTTATCTATAATAAATTATTTTATTGACTTCTATTTTTTTTCCACTAAATTACTCACAATCCATTATTCAGTTAGTATATTCATTTCTTTATATAGCATATTCTTTAACATTATCTTTTCTTAAACATCATATCAAAGAATTTGCTTACTCAAGTTCATTTTAAACATTCTATATAATTTAATTAAACTCAATTTCCTTTCCCAATTGATTCTTAGCTATACCAAATTCTTTTGTTTACATTTACTCCATATTCATAGTTTCAGTTAATACAAATTTTTTTTGCGGAATATTTTATTAATCATCACTTTAGTTTATAGTCAATCCATAAAAGTCTAACTTCTCATATATGACTTTTCTTAGTTTATAGTTATCTTAAAAGTTACAAATTTATCTTTACATATTTTCCTTTTTTGTTGCAAATTCATATTTAATTTTTCAACCAGTTTACAAAGACATTGCTTGACTCAATGGCCTTTTCTTAAGTTCACTTACTTGTTCCATTTATCCATTCATCATTTCATGCTATATTTAAGTTTTTATAATTTTTATCACAACCAAATTTTCCACTTATATACATTTTAATTCCTTTTGAGTTTTCCTACTTGTATACTTAAATTATTTCCAGGTTCTGTTTAGTTGTACAATACTCATTACATATCCAAAACATCATTTCAACTTCTTAATATTTGGTAAGACATAATATATGTTATTAGAATGCAAATTTGGCATTATACAAATTTATAGAATTTCATTTTACTTAATTAGAATGTTCACAAATTTGATTTATTTAAATCCTCTTTATCTTTCAACTTTAAAGGTACACTACAACTCTAAAGTTTTCCCAAAACATAAGCTTAGATATCTTAATCCTCTTATTTTATAAATTTTGGTTATTCACAATTCATTCAAATAATTTGAAAATTACTAATTAACATAACTTAGAAATTTAAATGCCCGGTTCTTTTCAAATCGTTTGAAATAAACATATACACTTATATCTTTAATATATCAAACCATACCTTTGGAGTTTAAACCAAAACTCATTTACCCAAAATAATTTCGATAAAAACAAAGCTTCTTAGAAGTCTCCCCCACTTTGAGACTCGAAAATGAACGTCGATGATGCTGCGCAGTCATCACCGAAATTATTTTCCAGCGACATAAGAGAGGAGTACTGAATTCATTCCTTCTTAGAATCCTTTCAAAATATTTCCCATAAATATTTTCCAACTTATATTACTATATATTTCTTCGAAACTTTGAGAACCATTTTCCAAAATCTCCGGGTCTTAAATTCAATATTTTCCAATTTAAATCTATTTTTAATTTTATAAGTCACCTTTATAAAATATTCTTATAGGATTTTACTTTCTTGAAATATTCCACAAGTTGTTTTATCATTGTTTATTTTGTAATAAACCTTATTTATTAAATTACAATACCCAATTAATGATAACAACCAATATTATCATTCCTAACTACCAGGTAAGCTAGATAAGTCACAATAATTTCTGAAAATTTTTCTTTATATACAAAATATAAGAAGAGCAAAACTATTTCATTTACCCAATTTAAAAAAAATACTATGCCGAATTGTTTTGTTTAAGTGTTTAGAGATCCCTATCAATGACGTTAATTACTCGTATTGACCAGAATCCATAAGCCACTCAACAAATCAACCAACACAATATAAAACATTTTATATCACTAACAAATACGCTCTCTCATATATATATATACACTCAGCGACTCATCATAGGGTATTACTACCTTATTTATAAAGAGTCAGACCCCACAAAGCTAAGGTTATCGCTAAACCAAAGCTCTGATACCAACTGTAACGACCCGCCTTTTTGGACGGTTTAAACCGACGATCAAATACACATGCCGGTTCCAAACCGTTCAAAAGGGCAGATGGTTATTGGGGTAAATAAGAAAAGAAAAGAAAGAGAAATAAAGAAAATGAAACAACACAGAATCTCGCAGCGGAACGATAAAATATAATAGTCAAATAAACAGTTCATGAAGCTGTTTACAATACTTTGATCATTATTTATACAACATTTATCAGAGTTATACATATACAACAAAACAAATAAAATAATGCAGCAGACAACATGATGCAAAGATAATAAGAGTAATAGTATACCAAATCTTCGACTTCGTCCTCCAGAAAAGATCTTCAATAAGTTGAAAAACTCAAGTCTGACCCGAGCGTAATGAAAAGACAAAACACTCGAGTCAGGACTAAAATATCCTTATGAAAGTTAAATCAATCGAAAATAAATATGAGTGTAACGACGTCAGAGATGTTTACGGGGTTTTACATCTCATATCCAGTGTCAACGTGCGTGCAATAACTCAAGAGATGTTACGGGATTTTCCATCTCTCAAGGATCCGTTAAACTATCTACTATGTAGTAATGTACGCTAAGTAGATAATGCCTATCAGTAATATAAAGTATCAAAATAACGTTAAGGCATTACCATAATCCCCCTTAACACATTTTTATAATGCCATAGTCTATACAGCACCGTAAGCCCCACCGTAAACTGGTGGTTATCAGAGGGTACCCCATAGGTATAACACAAAACAAAACGCAGTGGTCGCGAATATGATAATAAGTATGACAAGGTACATGAGGCGATACCAACTAGGATACTAGTAGTTGCGTGATCTGGACTGATGTTGAGCATAGCCAGCAGTTACCCCAACACCGCGAAACAACACTCCCAAATCAAGGGGTGCACCCAAATCGAATCACAAATGTAATAGATATGGTATCGAAGAAGTGTGTCCGCTAGAGATGGTGAACCTCAATGGCCCGGCGCGGCTCCTGTTTTAGTCATGTCAGGGGTCATCCAATATCGTTCTCTTTCTTCAGTCAACGCGTTCACCAAACCATCCACTTCATTCTGGATCAACACTCCACGTATAATAGTTATTAAAGTGGTTTTCGGTATCGACAGAGAGTATGTCCATATTCGATCCCGGTCTCTTTAATAACTACGTATTACTACACCGGTGGCTCTTTTATATTTCAAATCGATTCATAATTGATATCAAAATATCATATTCGCTTCAAAAATCAAGTCCATTTCAAATATCATCGTATCTATTCAAAATGTAAGATTCCGTTTCAAAAATCATTTTTCGCCTCAATATCTCATTTCGATTTCAAAATCCTTTCGAATTTCAATTTAGGTTGCAACTTCATTTAAACTAATTCGTATTCACATTCAAGATTTAAAAATAAACATTTCACCTTATTTACCTATTTGAAATTTTAGAAAATAGTTTTAAGTAGTTTAAAAATAGTTTAAATAATTAAAATAGTTAAAAATACTTAAAACTTTAAAATGGATTTAAAATAGATAAATTAGTTTAGAATAATTTAAATTGGGTTAAGTAGATTAAAAATAGATTAAAATAGTTTAAGTATTCAAAAATGGTTTATACAACCGAGTAATTTGGAAAACAAAATAAAACAGCTTCAAAACCAAACCATTTCAATTATAACTTCCCAATTCAAAACAATTTCAATTTCCCTTCTACCGATTCAATTTCGATTTCGATTCAATCAACGTCAAATTTGACTTCAAATTTATACAATTTATATTCACTTTCAATTAATTCAATTTCAATTTATATCGATTTGGAGCTTGATTTTTCAATAGTATCCATTTATAACACTTAACAAAATTATCCATCAATATTCAAGTTTAAATCCAAATTTCAAATATGATTCAATTCCAAGCTCGATTTCAAAATATCACTTTTATATCACTTTTACTTAGTAACATTCAAAGCTCGAATTAAGGTTCAATCTTTAAACAAATCAATTTTCGAAATTCAATCATATCCCGATTTTAAATTCCAAAGTCTCCACTTTAATTATTTAACGATTTCTTTTAACCAAAATTTATTTCAACATTCGAAACTCAATTTTTCGATAAATTCGATTTCTATAAATTGATTTCTATTTATAACTTTTAAATCAAACATTTGAATAAATTTCAAATCGACGATTTTAAAAATATATATTAATTTAGCCAATTCGGTGTCCGTATATAATTTTCTATCCTATGGCCAAGTAATTATTTATTTCAATTAAATGTCAGGGATGAATATATATCACTTAAATCAAAACACAGTTACATATGTATGCATAACACAATATATATAAGCAAATAAACATCCAAACATTTAAATATCAACCAATAGCATCCATCTAAATACATCATCCAATAGGCAATACAGTTCATGGCAATTTCATAGTTATCAATGTCAGGTAATTTAATCGTAATTCAATTTTAATTTCAATTTAACTGTCAATTTAAATTTCAACGGTTAATTCAAATGACGATCTATATGAAAATTAAATTTTTATCAAACAACGACAAATAAAATCATAACACTTCATGATGTCGAATTTAACTAGCATAAAGATATTCAGTACGTTGTGAGCGTTATAAAACACTCACCTTGATTTCAATGTAGTTCCAGCGTTTTATTTCGTATAAAATTAAATGAGCGTTTAATTTTACCCGAAATTTTCACTAGCTCCAAACGATTCCAATCCAGCTCCATAGCGTAGTATTCGACAAAACGATTGCAATGCAAGTCGTTTCATAATTTTCCGACCTTGTATGACATAGATATCGCATTTCAAAGATTGTACAATTTAAAATATAATATAATTTACATTTTTTTTTATCAATTTTGAACCTTAGATAATCACAGCCGTTCATCCCCATGCCCTAGGATCTAGGCCGCACCCTTCATCATCTCCAACGCGTACAGGCAAAGGAACCCATCACGCACGTTCGAAAAACTATATGCCGCAACCACCAAGTTCATCGAGGCGTTGATCCAAGGCCGCCATCCTGTAGCTCGCGTTCTCCCCTACTCACGCCTATGAGCACGTCGAGCTCGGTCATCAAGAGGCCTAGAAAACCGTGCTTGAACGGCCTGACTTCATCAGTCGATTACGGCGAATCTCCCCCTCCAAACACCATGACAACCGTTGAGATGCTAGATCTCAATGTCCTCTACAATCTTCCTTTATAAATCGAAGCTTGAAAGTGAATGGGATCGCGAGAAAATGAGGAGGAACGGGAATGTTTTCTGGCCATTGATTATATTCACTGGCGGCCAGGGTTAAATTTAATTAGGGTTTGCAAATGAATGGTAGAGGGGTCCTTTTATAGAATTTAAACGAAAAACACTATTCACTTCTAAATTTTGAACTCCAAATCTCGCGCGGTGACCGGCATTTCTAGGTTTTATCCCACGTTTTGGACACAATGGAACAGGTTTCGAAAGCTAATTCAATCGTATGTGCGAGTTACGGAAATAAACGATCAATTTTAAATTAAATCGATTAAACCGATTTCTATGCGTTTTGACTTGCCCCCGACAAACGGTAAATCCGATTGACACGAAATTTGAAATCTTACAATAATATAACGTTACGGATCCGATGAAACTAGTTTCGTCAAAATCCGAGACTATTTGAAAAATGACTATTTTAATTTGTCAATTAAATATTAAAATATTCAATTTTCACAAATTTACTTTTAATTTGATTTTAAAAGTTCTACAACCTCATTCTAACTCTAATATGATAAAATAAAATTTTACAATCATTTTTAATCATATTAAACCCGTTATTCAATTTTCCAATAAATTCGAAATTTAAAATCTTATTAACTCTATTATAATCTCGATATAACTTACATTCACTTTGGAAACCAATTTGATTCATATTAAATCAAATTTCAATTATTCTCTCTATTTTCATATATTAAATTTCAATATATAATTAATCATATCAAATTCGAAATTTAATTATTCAAACATTTGTAATATTAAATTTAAACAAATTTTATTATTCTTGAATCACTATCTTCTGAGATATTCAAAAATGAACTTAAAAATTTAACTTTTGAAACGAATTAAAATTATAGAACAACCATTTCCATTATACGGTTATTCAATTCCCATTATTAAATTATTCAATAAATTCCAAATATTAAATTTAAACAATTTCGATTATCCAATAATTCATTATCTTTTGAAATATTGAAATTGAACTTATAAGATTGGACTTTTAAAACCAATTCACAATTTAGAACACTATTTTCATTTTACAGTTATTCAATTATTCAATAAGTTTTAAATATTTAATTTAAACAATTTACCTGTTCAATATTTAATATTTGATTTAAATAGATTTTACTTATCAATTAATTACTCTATTATACCCAATGGATTCAACATTTATTATTATTCCAAACGACTTGCAATTTTTTTCTAACACTAAATCACGAAATCTTATTAAATTAGCTATTTTAATTATCGAAAATTTACGGGTCGTTACTCATGGAGTATATGGGCTTCTCAAAGTATATTACTAGAGATATACTTCAAGGGCGGTGCACCTTCCTAGTCATTTGTTGGAGATTTTTCTTTTCTTATTTGATTCGAACCTTCAAATTTATTTCCTTATTTGCATCCAAAAGAGTCAACCACTCTTCATGGTGTTTAGTTATTTATCTATTCTTTACGTTTGGATGTTGATTTATATGGGAGTAAATCCATTCCATGTTCGGTGAAGCGGTCTCACTTGTTGTGTTTAATTTCACACCCATTGTTTTAAAAGTTTTACTCATACCAGACATATCATCTGACCTGAGTTGTTTGTTTTCCTAAACTCTCGGGTACTCATTTTATTTGAGTAGTCTGATAGTAGCAGGTCTTTGTTGGGCTCTTTTGAAGACGGTGTTCGAGCAGGAGGATTTTATCTACTTAGTTATCTATTCCGCTGTTTAGTTAGTTTGTCTAAATGTATTTTGTTTTGGAATTGGTAAAGGCAAGATGTCATAACTGCCTAAGCCGATTTGTAGTACTTTTGTGTAACTCTGATAACACCTTGTTAAGGAGTAACCTAATGTACTATTTACTATTATATTTATTTAGTAATTTTATTGTGAGGTTTTCTATTATGTTCTTTATTTCCCCCCACGATAATTCACCTTTTCGATTCTTAGGCAATGGCATACGAACATTAAGGTTGTGTTAAGTGTCGTTCCTATGGGTTAGAAAGGTGGGTCATCACGGTTGGTATTAGAGCTTCGGTTAAGCAAACACCATAGCCTGATTTGGGGTACAAATCATAAAAGATAAGGTAAGCCGAGCCCTAGAATGAGTTAATCTTGAGAGAGTGTGTCCTTTTCTCCCCTAAAAGTCTGGCTTTAGATCCTTTATTGCAGTTTCCCTTTTTCATCTTTGACCATATCTTTGTATTATGATAACACCTATCACTTATCAAGGTTACTGATAATGAGTACAAGAGAAAGAAGAAGGAGGGATCTAGTACCAGCATGGCTACAAATAGCAGAGCTCCTAGAAATGAGCTAGTTGTAGAGCCGATAGATAAAGCGGCGATGCAAGTTCAAATGCCTTAGAACTTTGCGACCTTGTGAAAGAATTACAATGGTTTATGTGGTAAGCCTTTTTATGGAACCAAAGATATTTTATGATTTCAGACATGGCTCCACTCTTATGAAAGGATATTCAAAGATCTTCATTTGGGAGATGCAAGAAGTAGATTGTTGGCACTGCGTCTGTTCAGAAAACAAAATGGATCGGTGGGATACAGTCATAATGAATACATCGGACGAAGATTTCTCTTGGGAGCAGTTTAAGGAGGTTTTTGATGCTCAGTTTATCCCAAAGGTAGGGAGAACTCAGTTGTTCAGAAGTTTTATGGATTTGACACAAGGTGAGATGACAGTGGCGCAGTATGAGCATAAGTTCAATGCGTTATCTCGCTTTATCTAGGATTGACTGATATGCCACTAAAAAGAATTAAATGTTCGTGAAAGGAATGCAACAAGAATTTCATTAGAAAATGACCAGTCATCTCAATGGTACCTTTACCAATCTGATCAGTATGGCTTTGAGGTTTGAAGCTCTTCATATTGGGCAAGGAGTGCAGAAGTGAGTACTGCCAGTAGTTAATGGCCAACCTTTATCAGTGATAGCAGTTGCTAAAATATGCCATTTTTCAAGCGCAAAGGGAAGAAGAAGTGGTCGGGATAGAAACCCAAAGGGTGAGCTCCAGCACTGAAGAAGCAGATCAACTTCTCCAAGATTCTCTGTTATGAATGTGATAAGATAGGACACTTTGCAAATAGTTTCTAGAAACTAATCTACCTTTATGCTACAATTGTCACAAACATGGACGTATGAAGAACGAGTGCCCATTTTCAAAGAGGGGGGCTTAGAGGAAAACTTTTACTATTGAAGAGAAACCTACTACTTCTATGGATCCTAAAGGAAAATATGTGTTGCAAGGTACATTGTCCTCTTCCAATATTCCTATTAGAGTATTATTTAATGCTGGTGCATCCCATAGTTTCATTTTAGTAGACCTTGTTGAATAGTTTAACTTCGAACACATTTTTCAGACAATTCTCTTTGTGTGTTGAACCCAATTCGGGGTTCGACCAATCTTGATACCGTATGCTTGAATGTGCCTATTTCTTATCATGATCGACCTTTCTTTTGTGACTTTTTTGTTCTCGGGTTCATGGGTTTTGGGGTACTTTTTTGGATGGATTGATTTCTAAGTTCAATGTCATCTTAGATTGTAGTTGAGGAACCGTCATGATAAAAGATGTAATTGGTAGAAGCATTGTTATCAGTTGCATAGAGCCTAATAGGTTGATGAGAAGTTTTCTTTATTCCTTCAAAATACCCAAAGAGGAGATAAAGATTATACCAATTGTTTGGGATTTCAAGGACATTTTTGAAGAATGCAAGGTTTACCTTCTCACTGGGAAGTAGAGTTCCATATTGATTTGATTCCAGGAACTAGATCGATTGTTCAACCTCCTCAAAGGTTGGCTCCAAAGGAAAGAAGAGAGTCAAAGAAGCAAACATTTGATTAATTATAGAAGGATTTGATTAGATGCAGCACATCGAGTTAGGATCGGCAGTAGTGTTCGTACCAAGATGGATGGTTCTCCTAAATTATGTGTGGATTACCATGAATTATATATGAGGACTATCAAGAATAAGTATCCTCTACCTAGGATTGATGACATGTTTGATTAGCTTCACGGAGCTCGGATATTTTCTCGATTGGATCTTTCCATTAGTTTTCACCAATTAACGGTGGTAGAGGAGAATGCACCCTTAACAGCTTTTGGAACCCATGATAGTATTTATGAGTGGTTAGTCCTGCCAATCGAATTGACTAACGCATCTGCTTATTTTGTGGATTTTAGGAATAAAGTGTTTCGAGTATTTCTTAACAAGTTTGTCGTAGTCTTTATTGACGGCGTTCTCGTTTATTCTAAGTCGAAGGATGTGCACAAGTACAATTTTCATATTGTTTTAAGTACTTTAAGAAGTCATGTTTTAAAGGCACAGTTTTCTAAGTGCCATTTCTGCAATCCGAAGTTAGATTTCCAGGGCATGTAGTTTCGGGAGAAGGTATATTAGTGGACCCCACTAAAGTAGTTGTGGTTCAGGATTAGAAGAAACCTGAAAATGCGACTAAGGTTAGAAGTTTCTTGGGATTGGTTGGTTTCTATAGAAGGTTCATCAAAGATTTCTAGAAGATTGCTTCTCATCTAACAAAGCTGATGAAGAAAGATGCTAAGTTTTCTTAGACACCCAAATGCGATATGCATTCGATGAGTTAAAGAAGAAATTGATAACCACTTCTATCTTGACTATTCCAGATTGGAGCGAAGGATGATAATTTACACGGATGCTTATAGGACCGGATTAGGAGCAGTTTTGATGCATAATGGTAAAGTAATAGCATATGTGAGTCGATAGTTGAAATCTCATAAGAAGAATTATTCTATGCACGATCTGGAGCTAATGGCGGTTGTCTTCGCATTGAAGGTGTGGAGGCACTATCTTTTGAGTGGAAAGTTTGAGTTATATACAGATCAAAAGCCTAAAGTATCTCTTTACCCAAAAGGACTTGAACTTAAGGCAGCAAAGATGGCTAGAATTTCTCGCATCTTATGACCTAAACATTCTTTATACTCTAGGAAAAGTAAATGCCATTGTAGATGCGTTGTGCAGGTATGTGGCGACAATTGCAAATTTGGAAGTTAAGCCAATACTAATGGAGAGAATTGCTTTCCAAGAAGAAGACCCTATTCTAGCTCGGCTTAAGAAGGATGTTGAAGATGGAACTATCTTTAGTTTTCAGATTTACTTCCGAGGCATTTTAAGAATGAATGGACAAATTTATGTACCTGGTGTTAATGGAATTAGACAAGATATGCTGAGAGAGTCCCGTTAGTCAAGGTTATCTATCCACCCAGAAGCAACTAAAATGTTTTAGAATATAAAGAAAACCTTTTGTGGAAAGGGTGAAGAGAGACATTTCGATCTTCATTAGACAGTGTGCAAATTATCAACAGCTCAAGAGTGACCAATAGAAGACTGTTGAGTTACTCTAACCATTGGAGACACTGAATTGGAAGTGGGAGCAAGTATCTATGGACTTTATTGGTTGGTTGCCTAAAATGAGAAGAGGTAATGAAGGAATTTGGGTAATTGTAAATGAATTAACAAAGAGCGCCCACTTTATTCCGGTGAAGTCATTAAGAACTGTAGCTTATTTAGCAAGGATTTATTTAGGGGAGATCGTTCGACTGCATGGAATTCTAGCAAGTACAGTCATTGATCGAGATCCCATCTTCAACAGTCGATTTTGGGGAGCATTACAAGCCGATATTGAAATAGAGTTGAATTTGGGCACAACCTGTCACCCATAGACAGATGGACAAACCGAAAGGGTAAACTGGATTTTAGGGGATCCCTTGAGAGCATGCATACATTGGTACAGTTCTCTTATAACAACAGTTACCAAGCCAGTATTAGCATAGCGCCTTACAACACTTTGTATGGATGGCGATGTAAATCACATTTATATTGGATTGAGACTGAAGAACGATTAGTTCTTGGACTAGATATAATTTGAGAAGCGTTAGAGAAAGTGGCTATGATTAAGGAAAGGATGAAAGAAGCCCATGATTGACAGAAAAGTAATGCCAATCAAAGGAGAAGGGACTTAGAGTTTGTGGTTGAAGATTTGGTATTTGAGAAAGTCTCCCCGATTAAAGGAGTTGTAAGATCCAAAAAATGAAAAGCTAGCACCTAGATTCATTGGACCATTAAGAATCCTGGAGAGAATTGGATCATTGGCCAATAAAGTTGATTAGCCTCAGAGATATTTTTTCATGTATCTCATCTAAGAAAGCATGTTCATGATTCATCTTTGATTGTTAAGGCATATGTTCAGGAAGATTTGGAGATAGAACCAAACTTGACGGTAGTCAAACATCCAGTTCATATTGTACATCGAGATGAAAGGAGATTGAGGAATAAGGTGGTGAAGTTTGTGAAGGATGGGTAGAGTGATGATCCCCACGACTGTACTTGGGAGAATGAGGATCATATTAGAGAAACTTGTCATGATGTAATGTTAGGTTAGTTGTTTTAGTGCATTATATATGTTCATTAATGGCATTGTTGCTTTGCATCGTTATAGGAATTTCTTGGTATAGTATATACCTTTCGGATAGTCTTTTTGTGCAAAAATTTCGGGGACGAAATTCTCCTAAGGGGATAGAGTGTAACAACCATAAATTATTTTTTTTGTATTTAAATATTGAAATCATTTTTAAATATTTAAATAATAGATTTCAATAACCTAATAAAAAATATTTTAAATATTAACTAATGATGTTAAAACCATTTTCGAATTTTGTTTACCAAAATAATTAGTTCAAATAAAAATAGAAAATGTGATCGAAAAACTTTATCCAAAATTTCGACTTTTCAGTATCGGAAAGTCATTGGAAATATCGTGCAAATTGGTTTCAACATGTACACACTTACTTAAACTAGTTTTAGTAACATATACTCACACTTATATATGTATTTATTCATAATAACTTAGAAAACACATTTTATACTCTTATGTTCATGAATTGCCTTTTATGTACATATACATATTTCATAACATAAAAACCCTAGCCTAAGTACACCATCATCACCCTAGATCCTTTGGAAAAGTACTTACAAGCATGTTAGAGGGTTTTCCATGTTGAATACGTGGGTTACAAGGATAGAGGAAGGTATTGAACTTCTTTAACTTCATAAGAACTATATTGTATTTTAATGCCAATGTCATTTTAGTAATTTACTTATTTTACATGCCTACAAGTACCACCACACATACTCTTTTCTCACTTTGCATATTCATTTTCAAAGTTCATTTCCATAACTTCATGTTCATGAAATGGTCCATGGCTTCCATATAATCAAAATCCTAAATCTAGTTTGAAAAACTAGCATTTCTTCATTTTTAAGCTCACTACATCCACCCCTCTTCAAACAAGGACAAAAAAAGCCATTTTCATCCCAAAAAATCCAAGGCAAATCCCCAAACTACATAGGTTGAACCGATAAGATAACCCAATAAGGGCCCAAAAGAGTGAACTAAGGCGTAGTGAAGTTCGTTCGTAAGTTCGACGACTTGTTACGGTGTTCTGGTTAAGTTAGAAGCGTTCTTGGTGAGTAAAGCTTCCACCTTTGAACCAAAAAGTTTAAACTATATTCATTTCCATATTTGTAGCCACTGAACGCTTATTTTATAGTTGTAATAATGGTTTGGTTGTTGGATTGATTTGTTGCATTGAAAATTAGTCGCTTTGGAAAGTTAGCAAGCGAATCTTAAGTTATATGAAAATCTAGTAGTTAAACAAATCCATTGATAAAAAGTACATGTTGAATGACTGTAAACTACCATGTATGAATGTTCATCCCCTTGCTTTGTGACAGTTGGTTGTAATGAAAATGTCATATACTTGAATTCTGAATTACCTGTATAGCGATAGTATTTGTACCGGTAATTTCGAAAAATCACCTTTTATTGAAACCGTTTGGTATCATTATCGTGTTTGGAATTACTTTACAAGTTAAGCAAGTTTTTGATTAATGATGTTTTAAATAATAATTAATTATTTTAATAACGATTATTTAATTTAGTTAATTATTCAATTAATTAGGATTAAAGTTAACTAATTAACTTATTAACGATTGTTCAAAATTAACTAATCACTTGATTAATGATATTTTGAAATTAATCAATCATTTTATCTAATGATGCTAAGGTTAAATAATCTTTAAACATGGATGAATTAAAGTTAAATAACCAATTTGTTGATGATGTTTTTAAATCAATTAATCTTTTTAAGTAATGACTTTTAAAATTAACTTATTAATGATTGAATCAATGATGTTTTAAAGGTGATTTACCCTTTTTAATTAAAGGTTATTGAGGTTAATTAATCAACTTAGTTAACAAGGTTTTAAAAGTTAATTACTCAATGCAATAAGATGTTTTAAGTTGTTGAACCTTTTTCAATGATGTTTCAAAGTTAGTAAACTCTTTAACGAATTGTTTTAAAACTAGTACGTGTAATGTTAAGCCAATTACGAATTCGGGGTTTTAAAAGAAAAGTTTTAATTATTTATGGAAATGAATTAATTTCCATAAAGCGATTCACTTGTACGGAAATGATTTATTTGTATAATTAGCACTAAACATCGAAGAAGCAGACTTGTCACTATTTCGAAGTTTATAATAATCATGGGACATGACTTTGAAGTCACACTACCTTGATTTGTCTGGTATTATTGGTAACCAAGAAATAGTACTAGTTCAAATTGATGAGTGGTGGTGAGTATACAAGACTTAATTTCCATATATGATCGTTTTATATCCTCGATAGTTGGTTTCTCAGCTTTTAGTTACTTTAACTTCTTTATTAACGTCATTCTAAGATGATTTATTGCTCCATTGAGCTTTGTTATCCTTTGTCGGTAAATGACTGAACCAAAAGCGCGAAAGGATGTCTAGCTATGTGGGATTGCTCCCATTAGGGTATTTTCACATCTCATCTAGCTCGGATTAATTTGTGCATTTAGATGTGAAATATTCGGATTCTCGGTAAGGTTTGGCGTGGTCCGGTTAGTATATTTCCAAGAAATGTCATGAAGTATGTGAGCTTCTTAGAAGTGTATTACTAGCGGTATAATTCAAAGGTGGTGCACCTTCCTTGTCATTAGTTGGAGATTTTCCTTTTCTTATTTATTTGAACGTTCAAATTTATTTCCTTATCTGTACCGGGAAGAGTCAACCACTCTTCGTGGTGTTCAATTATTTATCCATTCTTTATATTTGGAATTTGATTTACGTGGGAGTAAACTCATTCCGTGTTCAGCAGTGTGGTCTCACATGTTTGCGTTTAATTTCATACCATTGTTTTAAAAGTTTTGCTCTTAGTAGACATATCATTTGACCCGAGTTGTTTATTTTTCCAAACTCTCCGATACTCATTTTATTTGAGTGGTCTAAGAGTAGTAGGTCTTTGTTGGGCTTTTTTGAAGACGGTGTTCGAGCATGACTCTTTTATCTACTTAGCTATCTATTCCGCTGTTTATCTAGTTTGTGTAAGTGTATTTTGTTTCGGAATTTGTAAATGCAAGGTGTTATAACTTCCTAAGCCGAATTTTAGTACTTCTTTGCAACTCTGATAACTTCCTGTTAAGGAGTAAACTAATGTATTATTGACTGTTATGTTTATTTAGCATTTCCATTGTGAGGTTTTCTATTTTGTTCTTTATTCCCCCCCACAATAGTTCATCTTTCCGATGCTTGGGCAACGACACATGAACACCAACGATGTGTTAAGTGTCATACCTACGGGTCAGAAAGGTGGGTTATCGCAGTTGTATCTTTCTAGTTCTAACATTTTTTCTTTTCTTTTGGGTTGTTGGATTGTAAAATTGTTATTATAAAGGCACACATAATACTTTGAGTTTCTATTTGTTTTCTATTTTATTGTTTGTGGATATGTGAACCGCTCTTATATATATGCATAATAGAGAAAAAATTAAAATGAGAATCTCATAATGATTCTTAACTAACAGTAAATGCAATGTAAGATTAGAAGTTTAGAATAGTTGGAAATTTTAGCGAAGGACATGATAAAGACTTTTCGAAGGTCTGGGTCACTGCTCATGTTCCTTAAAAGCTAAATTTTTGAATAATAGATGCGTTGACATTTTTAAATAAATTATCAAATTTTTAAATGAAGTTTAGTCGTAGAATTTTGGAATTTGGTTTACGCATTTAGTGCATAACTGACTTTCGACTATGCTGAAAGTGTGGTTTGATTTATCGAAATTTTTGAAAAGAAAAATATTTTGAAAATTTCCCCTTTATTTGAAAAGTTCCAGTTTAAAAAAAAGTAAGAAAAAAAGAAGAATTTTTTTTGTTTTAGTTATTTTTGACTCTTAAATTATTTTTAGAGTTTGGTTCAAAATTTTATTTCAAGAGAAAATATGCGTCTAAATATATTTGGATTTTATTTTTCAAATGATATACAATTTGAAAGGTGAGAAATTTTTTTGTGAAAACTTTGATTTTGAAGGTCACAAGTTAGGCGTAGTAAAGGAAAACAGAGTTAGAATTTGCGAATTTAGCCATGCATTTAGGTCAGCGATGCAATAAATGCAAGCGATAACATGGGCAATGTTGTTTTAGCCTAGGAATTTCCATAGATTGTTGGTGACGCGCACAAGTCTAATTTTAGACTTAATTTCATTTTAGAGTTTGAAAATAAACCTCCTTATGCGCTTTATGCATGGAAAATTTGGAGTAAATCCAGGGAAGCAAAGAAATTTTCACTACACTATGGAAGCAGGAAGATTATAGTGCGGTAAGAGTGTTAAATTCTACGCCTAAATTTCTTTTACCGGCATAGGAGTAAAGTTTTGAAAGCGATTTTTTGATACGTTAGATTATTGGATGATTGGAAGCTGATGCAAAATTGCTTGCTTCATACTTCTATTTGTAGGAGTATGGAGATTTTGATTGAAAAGATCTTTAAAAAAGCTGCATACATATAGAACTGCCAGTATATATGTAGGTTATTTGCATCATATTTTTCAAATTTTTTTTCAAAAGGAATGCATTCATATAGGAGGGTCCGATTTAGAAATATTTTGGACACATATTTTTTTTATGGTGATACAGTTATACACTATGTACTTATGCACGTTTGGTTGTAAAATTTGTTGTACATTCATTGCTTTTGTAGTTTAGGATAACTAAGAGCCAAAGCCTCGACTTAGTCATTAGTGAAATTTGAAGGATGAAATTCTTTTTAGAGGGGAAAAAATGCGACACCCCATAATTTAGCGTTAGTTATTTAATTAGTTAGCTAGTTAATTAATTAAGCTTCAAAAATTTAACTTTTGTGAATAATGGAATTCGACCATGAAACTTGCTCCATTGCTTTCGTGATGAAATTCTTAGCGACTTTCATTTTTGGAGTTTTGCGATCGGAGCCCAAACGAAGAAGTTACGAACGAAAAATGAATTCAAAACGAAAATAAATAACGTTTTTATATTAATTACCTAGGCCCATAGGCTGACCCATCATTGGGGACCCCCTGAGGTTGACTAATCACCCAAAGGCGGTCGACCGGTGGTGGCCTAGTGGCTCGAATAAACCTAGGCCACAACGGTCTGGATTTAGTATATTTCGATCGACCGGCTCTGATTGATTCTAGCGCCTACAAATTCAGGCCTAGCGCTCTATTCTCTTCTCATATTTTTATGGAGGTAGTAGTAAAGTTCTACCATTTCTTCTTCTTCACTTTCTTTCTAAATTATAAAAGATAAGATATTTGTATCTATATTCATACAAATCGGAGAAGAGTGGAAATCTAATAAAAAGGAGAAGAGTAGAGAAACAACCATATATGTACTATAGGTAATTTATATATTTATATATATTTCTATCTATTTTCTCTCCCAATCCCAAACATCTTCTCAGATCTATAATTCTAATGTATGTATATACCATTTTAAATATATCTCTTGGATTAAAAAGGATTTGGAGATGAATCAAATGTTTTACTTTAGATCTGGAGATTTGGATTGCTTTTATATGATAAGTGGGAAATTTTGTAGATTGTTATAATATGAAAATTATATTATTGGTGTTTATTTGATTTTTTATGCCTGATTAGATAATTGTATATGAGTTGTAGGCAAAGAATTGAATAAGATCTAAATATAATAAATATCGCCTACATATTCTTGTTTATGAATTGATTTGGCATTGTATACCACCTGATGTAGGAATCAGTCCCAAAAGTATGAATTTAAAAAATTGATTTGAATGAAATTTATTCCAGATCTGAAGTAGGTTTTATAATAATATTATAAATTTGGATTATTACCCTAATCTTTTTAGAATACAAACTTTTGAGTATTTGAAATTGTTGGAATTTAGATCAATTTGATATTTGTAAATTAGTTTGATTTCTTTCCCTTTTAGAAAGAAATAGCGTTTGATCTAACAAGAAATATATACAAATAGAAAGAGATGTGTAAAATATGAATTCATTGTTGTTTACCCTATCTACTTCGGTGATAAAAAGAAATAATTATTCCTCGTAATTTCAAACAATGCAGTCTTTTATATTTTAAAGTCAAATCTTTTATATAAACTAATTTATGGAAATTATCATGGATAATCTTTTTAGATACGATTCCAACAATTTAACATGGAAAATTATATTCTAGTAAAGATATTACTTGAACATATTTGATAAAAGCAAATATTTATACTTAACTACTATGCTTATAGTAATTAAATAAAATGCTGATAACGAAGCTTGCATGTAATATTCACATTTAGGATAATTAACTAATGAGAAAAGAATTTAAAAGGTTGTAACTCCAATAAATGGTAATAAATATGGGAGTTGCAATAAATTAATAAGGTAAATGGATTAATGAGAGTGATAAAAATGGAATAGATATAAAAGGTAACAAATTTGAAAATAGTATTCATGCATAAATGTCTTAGGAAATGTCCATTAGAATTTTATGGACAAATTGACACTTGTGAGCATTAAATGGGGATTTATGGGTAGCTAAATATTTAAGGTAATTCTTATTTCCTTAAATAAAAAGGGAATTAGTAAGCTAAGTCCAATATCAACCTAAGATAATATAAATAAAGATTTAGGATGGTTAATTGGACATAGTAGGTGAGTGATGCGAGGTCGGCAGAGTCGCTCGACGGAAGACTACCCTTCATTTTGAGGCTACCAGCAGTAGGGTCTACTTACTACTGATGTGGGATATCATTAATCCAATAACCCGTGATGACGTGAAAGATTGGGCTTGCTTACTTAATTAGAAAGTAATAAACCGTCAAATTTGGAATTAGGAGCGGTGAGGGATATCCCCATAGGGGTTCACTTCTGGTTTGAAGTCTCAAAGTGACTGAAGGATCTACCTCTCTTCTAAATGGAAGTATAAATTAACCTAGTGAGATTCCAAATGAATAAATAAGGATGTCCTTTAAAAGGGTTTATTTCAGTGTTGAGGTCTTAAGTGGCTGGGGTCTGCCTCTCTATTGAAAGAAGTAACCTAATGAGATGCCATATTTATAATTAAAGAGTGAGAGTGGATATCTCCAGATGGGTTCGCTTTAGGTTTAGGGTCTTAACTGACTATAAAGTCCTCGTTTTTCCTATAAAAGAATTGTTAAGTAGCCCAATGGGATTTCCAAGCAATGACAGCTAGATAGTACCATTGAGGAGCACCTTTAGGGAAGTAGGCCTTAAATGATGGGATTTGCTAATTTTCCACTAGGAAGTATTAAGTGGCACGGGTACAGTCTCTCTTACATTGCAAAATTTGTAATAATAATAGTACCATTTAGTAGCACGCATTGGGAATAGGTCTTAAATGATGGGGTCTGCCTTAGTTAAGGTCTTAAATGAACAGAGTTTGCCTAATTTCTAAATGTTGAGTCACAGCTTCTATGAAGATTTTGATTGCTGACAACAATATTAAAGCGATCGACAAATCAAGACGTACATATGGTACTCTAGATTATACGTTGATTATTTGATGTTATAATAGTAATAAAATTGTCAAAATCTATCCTCAAATAATCATGCACAAAATATAATATATATATATATATACACATTTATATAGGTTGTGCACTTTATTGTGCAACTTAACAGAGACCGGTCGACCGGTCCAAAAATGAACGGTCGACCGTTCCTGTTGAATGTGCACAATAAACGTGCACACATGTACATAACGACTATATTTTTAAAAACCTGTCTACCGGTTAGTTTTTGACCTGTCGACCGTTTTTAAACAGAGAACAACTTCTTCCAAAAGACACATCTTTCTTCAATAGTTGCGTCTCTTCTTCTTCATTAATGATCATAACTTTTGACTGCAACTTTTCACCAAGGGTTATAACTATTTTCTCTCTATAAATACACATCAATATCATTGATTAAAAATAAGTTTTATTAAGATTATATATGTTCTCTATCTATTCTTTGAATTCACTTGCATTCAAAAAGCTCTAAACTACTTTCATTCCTTATTGAATCATTGACACTATCTCATATATTTTGATTCAATAAGCAATATAAATTCCATAATCTTCACAAACATCATTCAAAATTTGAGGATAAGATTATAGGAAAAGTGTACTACAAGTGACAAATCCGTGTTTACAAGAGCACAAGTTGTCAACAACAATTGTAATTGTTTTTTGTTGAAGTCCTCAGTATTGTAAGAGGCAAGTGTTGAAGCCCTCAGTGTTGTAGAGGCGTGAAATCCCGTTCGGCTGTTCGGGTAATTGTAAACCTGTTCCTCCGGGTGAAGCGAGGTTGTAATTAGTGAAAATCCAGATAGTAGTCTGGGACTAGACGTAGGACGGTGCTCCAAACCAGTATAAAAATCTCTGGTGTGATTTTTCTATTTTTTTATTTACAATGCTATTATCATCTATTTCTGCATTTGTATTGTAATCCATATTAAAAGATCCGTGTATACTATATTAGCACATATAATTGTATATACACCGCACTTTCATTTGGTATCAGAGCACGGTCATCATATAACCGTAACACAGTTATTTGATATATTCTTGTAATATGGCAAATAACGCAAGTACTAGCACTCAAAACACCACTTACACAGAAGGGCAATCGACACAAAGACCTCCATTTTTCAATGGTCTTAACTATAGTTATTGGGCAACACGTATGTCATTCTTTATGCAATCAAGTAGCTATGATGCTTGGAATGCTACTCAAAGAGAAATAGTGAATCCAACAACTGATTATTCAGAATGGACTGTGGCTGAGAAAACGGCAGCAGCCGTAAATGCTAGAGCAATAAATATGTTGTTCTGTGCATTAGACCAAAATGAATATAACCGTGTTAGTATCTGCACTACTGCATATCAAATTTGGCAAACGCTAAAAATCACTCATGAAGGTACTAACAAGGTTAAACAAGCCAAAATAGCCATGCTGAAAAGTCAATTTCAAAATTTCAAAATGAAACCAAATGAGACAATCAATGAAATGTATTCACGGTTTCAAACTATTCACCATGCACTTATTGGGTTAGGACAAAAGTATTCTGATTTTGATGTTGTTTCAACGGTCCTACATTCTCTGACTAATGAATGGGAAGGAAAAGTATTAGCAATTGAAGAAGCTAATGATCTTTCCGTCATGAAGCCAGATGAATTGATAGGAAATTTAATGTCCTATGAAGCAAATTTGCAAGCTAGAAAAGAACAGAAAGAAGAAAAGAAAAATGTAGCATTTCATGTTGAGGAAGATGAAAATGAATCAGATTCTGAAGATGAAGATTTGGCATTCATTGCTAAAGGTTTCAAAAAATTCCTAAAATATCGAAAAGCCAGTCGCTACAATAAAAGGAAACCTGGATCAAATAAACCATCTTCATCTGCTATAGAATGTTTCAACTGCCATAAAAAGGGACACATGCAGAAGGATTGTCCAGAACAAAAGAAAAAGTCAGAAAATGACAAATTCAAATATAAGAAGGACAAATCAAAGAAACGAGCCTTCTTAGTAACATGGGATGATTCAGAGTCATCTTCATCAGAAAGTGAAAGTGATTCGGAGAATGAACAAGCTAATGTTTGTTTTATGGCAACAGAAGATGAGGTACAAATTCCTACATTTGATGAATTACTTGATATTAATGCTGAATTGATAGTCAAATATAAAGACATAAAACGTCAATTAAAAGTAGTCAAAGCAGATTTAAGTAGAGCAGAGTTTGAACGAGATATGTTAAAAGATGAGAAGAAAATATTAGAAGAAGAACTTGAAAATATTCAAGAATCATCATCTAATGTTGACTCTCAAATATCTCTTTTGAGTCAAGAAATAGAAGCTCAAAAAGAGAAAAATAATGCTCTCACTACTGAAAATCATGAACTTAAAGCAAAAGTCAAAATTCTAGACCTAGAAAAAGCTAGTTTACAAACAAAGTTTGATGACATTACTCAAAATGTTTCTAACTTTAACAAAGGTCGAGAAAATTTGACTAAAATCATTGAAAGTTCACAATCTATTTCAGATAAACAAGGGTTGGGATATAACAAACATAAAACTAAGAAACATCTTAGAAATAAAAGGAAGAAGAAAGTACAAAAAACTGAAGCTAAGAAAAATCTTAGTTTATTATATTTCAAACCAAAACCAATAGTGAAATTTCAAAAGAAAGATGTCAAGACTATCAAAATATGGGTTCCTAAAACAAATAACAATTTGATTAGGAACAAATACATTCAGCAATTCATGAATAATGTGCATCTTAATAATAATTATATATATAAAGGGGATACCGGACCCAAATGGGTTTGGACTCCTAAGACCTAACTCTTAGGACCCTATGAAAAGTGGGTACCATGAACTTAATTCTATGTTTGCAGGTCCCACTGAAGAAAAGAGGAAAGTGGATATTGGACAGTGGTTGCTCAAAGCATATGACGGGAGACAAGAGCTTACTAACAAATATTAAATACTCAGATGGTGGCTCAGTCACTTTTGGAGACAATTCAAAAGGTTATATCATCGGCAAAGGCGATGTGAGCAATTGTGGTACATCTAACTTACCTCTTATTACTAATGTCATGCTAGTTAGAAATTTAAAACACAATTTACTTAGTATTAGTCAGTTATGTGACAAGGGTTTTATAATTTCCTTTTCAAATAATAAGTTTAGTATTTTAGATAAAAATCATAATTTGGTTTTTGAAGGTTATAGAGACAGAAATATATATATTCTAAATATGAATATTAATCATAATTCAGATATGTGTCTTATGGCTAATGACAATGATCCATGGCTATGGCACAAACGTTTCTGTCATATAAACTTCAGAACTATTGACAAGCTAGCCAAAAACAATCTAGTTAGAGGACTACCCAAAATGAGTTTTAAAGTTAACAACATTTGTGATGCATGTCAATTAGGAAAATTGACCAAATCATCATTTAAATCCAAGAAAGTCATATCAACATTACAACCGCTTGAGTTACTGCACATGGATTTATTTGGACCTACTAGAGTTCAATCAATAAATCACAGTCAATATGTGCTTGTAATTGTTGATGATTTCTCTCGTTATACATGGACAATTTTCTTAAAAAATAAAAGTGATACTTTCGATCATTTCAAATCTTTCGTCAAAAGAATTCAAAAATCAAAAGGGATTAAAGTTAAAAATATAAGAAGTGATCATGGCGGAGAGTTTGAAAATAATGAATTTGAACATTTTTGTACAAAGAAAGGTATATATCATAATTTTTCGTTTCCCAGAACTCCACAACAGAACGGAGTAGTAGAACGAAAGAACCGAACTTTACAAGAATGTGCAAGAACATTATTAAATGGAACCACCTTACCAAAACACTTCTGGGCAGAAGCTGTTGCAACTGCCTGTTATGTTTTAAATCGTGTGTCCATAAGACCTCTTACCAAAAATACTCCTTATGAATTGTTTAACAAAAGAAAGCCCAAAATCTCATACTTCAAAGTTTTTGGTTCTAAGTGCTTTATTTTAAATACGAAAGACCAGCTTGGAAAATTCGATCCAAAAGCCGATGAAGGAATATTTGTCGGTTATTCGGAACGAAGTAAGGCCTATCGAATATTTAATAAACGAACCAAAACTATTGAAGAATCACTTCATGTATCTTTTGATGAAATCTATCAGCATCCTCACACAATATCAGATGATGACGAATCAATAGTCATTAATAATCCAATCATCTCAAATACTGATTCTGACTCAGAAGTAATTATTGAGAATACTCCTCAAATATGTGAATTACAATCACCACCAAGAATATTAAGAGACCATCCGGCCCAAAATATAATAGGTGAAATAACATCACATGTCAGAACAAGGAGTCAACTCAATCAAATGGGTCATGTCGCTTTTCTCTCAAATATCGAACCCAAGAATTCAAAAGAAGCTGCTACAGATGATTACTGGATCATTGCCATGCAGGAAGAACTAAATCAGTTTGAGCGCAATGACGTTTGGGAACTTGTTCCGAGACCAACTGATCAGTCAGTAATTGGTACTAAATGGGTCTATAAAAATAAGGCTGACGAACAAGGAAATATCACTAAAAATAAAGCAAGATTAGTAGCACAAGGATACAATCAGGAAGAAGGTATCGATTATGAAGAAACTTTTGCACCAGTTGCTCGACTAGAAGCTATTAGAATTCTATTATCTTTTGCTTGTTATCATAATTTCAAACTTTATCAGATGGATGTCAAAAGTGCTTTTCTCAATGGATTTATCAAAGAGAATGTCAATGTCGAACAACCACCTTTATTCGTACATGAAAAATATCCTGACCATGTGTTCAAACTTAAGAAAGCTCTGTATGGTTTAAAACAAGCACCTCGTGCTTGGTATGAACGTTTACGTAGCTATCTTATTAATTCAGGATTTGAAATAGGCAAAGTCGATCAAACTTTGTTTATTAAACATTCTCGAAATGATATTCTGGTTATCCAAATATATGTAGACGATATCATCTTTGGTTCAACAAACGATAAACTCTGCAAGGAATTTGCAAGTATTATGACCAAAGAATTCGAAATGTCTCATATGGGAGAACTATCTTATTTTCTTGGACTTCAAATCAAACAACTTTCAAACGGTATTTTTATCAATCAAGAAAAATACTGTGAAAATCTTATCAAACGCTTCGGATTACAAAATACATCTGGTAAACCAACTCCTATGAGTACAACTACACATCTTGAAAAAGATGAAAGTGGTAAGAATGTTGACCAGAAATTATATCGAAGCATGATTGGTTCTCTTCTTTATCTTACAGCTAGTCGTCCAGATATATTAATGAGTGTTTGTTTTCGTTTTCAAGCCGATCCAAAGGAATCACATTTACGAGCAGTGAAACGTATAATTCGTTATCTAAATAATACCAAACATTTTGGTCTTTTCTATCCAAAAGAATGTCCATTTAAATTAGTATCATATAGTGATGCTGATTTTGGTGGCTCACGGACGGATAGAAAAAGTACAAGTTGTACGTGCCATTTTATTGGAAAATCACTTGTCTCTTGGTTTAGTAAGAAACAGAATTGTGTTTCACTATCAACATGTGAAGCTGAATATATATCAGCGGCTCTCGCTTGTACTCAAGTACTATATATGCAACAAACACTTCAAGATTTCGATATACATTTATCGAATTATATTATATACTGTGATAACACGAGTGCAATAAATCTCTCTAAAAATCCAGTAAATCATTCTAGAACCAAACATATTGATATCCGTCATCATTTCCTTAGAGATAATATTGAAAAAGGTAATATACATCTTGAATATGTTCACACTGACAATCAAATAGCCGATATTTTCACTAAACCATTACTTGAATCTAGTTTTATTAAACTACGAAGAGAGCTTGGCTTAGTATCTCGGAAAGATCTAGAATAGAATAAGTAACCTTCAAACTTAGGCTATATATTTTTCAAATAATTCTTAAATTTCAGCCTATAACAAACTATACCTATTTTTATAACTTTTTTTATCTATCATTGTTTTTGTTTACGGCTAATTATCTCTAACAAATCCTATCCTCAAGTTCATTGGCAAACTTTTTTTCTATATAAACGTTTGAAAAATACACTTTCATTCATTCACCTTCTTGCTGAAAATTATAAATCACCTTAAACAAGCTACCATGGCACACATTTGCGAAAAATGCGCAGAGGAATCTCATATTTCTATCACTAGCTCGGAGTCGGAGGAACAATATTCTCCGATTACACCGAAACAAAGGCCGGAATGCCCTCACCATTGTTTTCGCACACCTGGCCATACTCCAACATCCAAGCGTGCAAAGAAAGCACTATTCTGCTCTCCGCGCACGAAGGCGCAAATCGATGAAATTCATCACTACCAAAAGCATCAAATTGATCTTCAACGACAACTACATTATGGTCAAAACCTACTATACCATGAACAACAACGTACTTCAACTCGTTTATCCGCTTTAGAACGAATGGCTTCATTCTTCTGCGGTTCAAACAAACACGATGTTCATGAACCAATGCCGTCAAGACCATCGACTTCAACAACTCCAAACTCTTGGGATAAAAACTATAACGAGAATGAAGGAGCTCGATATAAGTGGAGTCCGTGGGCTAAACGCATTGAAAACGACAAGAATTCTAATAACAACTCACCTTCTCATTAGAATTCCATAATGTATATTATTTTGCTTTCATATATAATTCTTGTAATACAGTATATTTTTGCAATAATAACATAATATATAATATATTAATTCGACTCGTTTTCAAAATTTTTGCCAAAATCTGCATTTTTGCACACAGAGCCAAACCGGTCGACAGCCTAAAATATGACCGGTCGACCGTTTTGCTCTCTGGTTGAAAACGGTCGACCGGCAATACGCAGGCGGTCGACCGGTCGGCAGTTATTATTTTTTTATATACTTCACGTATATATTTTTTTGCCACCAACCCTCTTTACTTTCTACTCTCCACTGAAAATTTTCCCATTTCCAAACCCTAGTTCATATTCTCAAGCTTCACAAACTCTCAAATTCTCTTCAATGGCTCCTCCTCAGAAAAAATCAAAGAAAAGAGCAACATCAGAAACTTCTTCTCTTACTCTCTCTGCTAGAAAATGGTTAGAATCTCCGGTTGCAGTAACTAGATGGAATCAAATGACAAATTACAAATTCCATCCAGGCTCATTCATCAAATTCGACGATTTCACTGCATACGGTATTCAAAGATTAGCAAATAGATCTCGTATCTCTCCTCTTATTGATTTTTCTGTAAATAGCGTACAAATTAATCATTTGATGATTAAGCTATTTTTTGCGAATATGAATTTAGAGGAATATACTCCGGAAAATCCAAATGGAGTTATTTGGTCAGTAGTATGTGGCAAACGAATCTATCTCACTTATGATAGAATTGCTTCTATTTTGGGAATACCGAATAGGGGTGAAGAGTTTTCATCCACATTTTGTGAAGTTTTCACCCGGAATAGTACGAGTCATAAATTTATAGAAGATGATAGTAACGGCACCAAATCGATTGGGCTACGACCGACTGCAAGGTTGTTACACCATGTCCTAATGCACTCTCTATTTCCTCGATTAGGAAACTATGATGCCGTTTACAAAGAGAATTTCAAGGCTCTTTATGCTATCTACGATGATATCGAAATAAATTGGGTTCACATGATTTTCGATGAAATTCTTAAGGTAAATAACTCTACTCGTCCACATTTCTTCTATAACGAGTATATTATGCGTATGTTGCTTGCATGTGGAGTCACACCCCCGGATTCGGCATATTCTACACCAAAGTGTATTGACTCCACTACTATCAAACGGATGAAGCTTCCTCCTCCATATGTTCATATTATGCCATTCGAACAATGGCAACAACGCGATACTCAAGAACAACAAGCTCCACCATCTCGTCGTCGTTCTGAAGATGTTAGATTATTGAAATCTAAATCATCTACAAGAGAATCTCTTGAAACCATCGCTCGGAATCAATTTTTACTTGAATCAAGACTAAAACGAATGGATTCGAAAATTGATAGACGATTCAATAAGGTAAAGTCATTCTTCGGCGCTATATGGGATGCTATATCATGTAGCACATCCGTCTCGACCCAACATCAAGACCCCGGAAAACGTCCGGCTCCTCCAACTTTTAATTGGTCGACATCCGAGGAATCCGGTGGTACAAGCGGACAAGGTCGTGGGGACAATGACGATGATGATGACGATGACGATGACGACGATGATGATGATGATGATGATGATGAGGAAGAGATTCAGTCGGAATGAAGTTAGTTTGTTTTTCTTTTCATTTCTTTAAAAACATATATGGCACTTGTACTAAATAGTGTCCATCTTTTTATTCGTGGTAGACTATGACTTGCATTGTACTTCATCAAAACATCATGTGTTTGAATGTATGCATTGTTCTCTTTGGTTTATATTTTCTATTGTTTACTCCTTTTTATCGATGACAAAGGGGGAGAAAGGTGCTAATAATTGTTTGCAGGATGAAAGAAGCTAATAATTGTCTGCAGGAAATCACATATTCAGGGGGAGATCCTATACTTGAGTTTTTATATTGTCATCAATCAAAAAGGGGGAGAATGTTGAGTCACAGCTTCTATGAAGATTTTGATTGCTGACAACAATATTAAAGCGATCGACAAATCAAGACGTACATATGGTACTCTAGATTATACGTTGATTATTTGATGTTATAATAGTAATAAAATTGTCAAAATCTATCCTCAAATAATCATGCACAAAATATAATATATATATATATACACATTTATATAGGTTGTGCACTTTATTGTGCAACTTAACAGAGACCGGTCGACCGGTCCAAAAATGAACGGTCGACCGTTCCTGTTGAATGTGCACAATAAACGTGCACACATGTACATAACGACTATATTTTTAAAAACCTGTCTACCGGTTAGTTTTTGACCTGTCGACCGTTTTTAAACAGAGAACAACTTTTTCCAAAAGACACATCTTTCTTCAATAGTTGCGTCTCTTCTTCTTCATTAATGATCATAACTTTTGACTGCAACTTTTCACCAAGGGTTATAACTATTTTCTCTCTATAAATACACATCAATATCATTGATTAAAAATAAGTTTTATTAAGATTATATATGTTCTCTATCTATTCTTTGAATTCACTTGCATTCAAAAAGCTCTAAACTACTTTCATTCCTTATTGAATCATTGACACTATCTCATATATTTTGATTCAATAAGCAATATAAATTCCATAATCTTCACAAACATCATTCAAAATTTGAGGATAAGATTATAGGAAAAGTGTACTACAAGTGACAAATCCGTGTTTACAAGAGAACAAGTTGTCAACAACAATTGTAATTGTTTTTTGTTGAAGTCCTCAGTATTGTAAGAGGCAAGTGTTGAAGCCCTCAGTGTTGTAGAGGCGTGAAATCCCGTTCGGCTGTTCGGGTAATTGTAAACCTGTTCCTCCGGGTGAAGCGAGGTTGTAATTAGTGAAAATCCAGATAGTAGTCTGGGACTGGACGTAGGACGGTGCTCCGAACCAGTATAAAAATCTCTGGTGTGATTTTTCTATTTTTTTATTTACAATGCTATTATCATCTATTTCTGCATTTGTATTGTAATCCATATTAAAAGATCCGTGTATACTATATTAGCACATATAATTGTATATACACCGCACTTTCACTAAAAAGCATTAAGTGGCTTGGATAATGTTTATTACATGACTATAATTTTATTGGCGATAGATGTGGTAATAGTTGGACATTAAATGTAGGAATCCTTAAATAGTGGTTAGAGGTCTTGTAGCTAGAACGCTCTGACCATTGAAAACATTGTTAGGAAACCAAATTGGGAATGATCTTAAATAATGGGTTCTATCTTAATTAAGGTTGTAAATGACAACATCTGCCTATTTCTCTTTCAAAAGTATTATAGAAGCCCGCTTCATATTTAGAAGTATTAAGTGGCTAATGTGTTTGGAAGTATTGGGTGGTTGATATGGATTCATCAGTATTTCGTACTTAGGAAGGGTAAGTATGTAATCTAGTGTGCAAGGTAAGGTTAGATTAGAATTGCTAACCTTGATGGACATAACAATTAAATGGAAACATATTGGTATAAGTTTATGTTATGAATAGTTTATATTTTTCAGTCACTAGAACGTTGTTTTGACCACACTCCTCATTACAACCCACAAGATTGAATTTACAGGAACAGGTCACTGGATCTGGATGTGCATTGTTGTTGGAGAGTCTTCCTTTCTCTCATGCTCGATGCTGATGTGACAATCTACTACCCAAGGTAGTAGTCAATTTTATCCTATTATCTTTTCAGATGTGAGTTTAGATTTCTATCAATCTCATAATGTTCATGCTTATTTGCAGGTACCGAATCCAATGATCTGTGCTTTGATGGACTTGGGTTCGATTTTTGTCAAAATTTGGGCCCATTAAGGAACATGTTGTTATGCCAAAATCCATATTCGATTTCATATATTATTTAATATACAATTTAAAAAAAGTCAATTTAACTTAGGTTTAGGATTAACCGGTTATATCTATTCATATTTGTGTAATCAACCTAATTAATTCTTATTCAACAAATTTACTTACACCAAAATTTGATTTGAAAGAAAGGGATCAAACCTCTATGTGTTAAACTATTATCAAATTCCCAATCCACTATAACTATTAGGTAAACATCAATTTAAACAACTCTAGATCAAATAGGATATAACTATGCCACGACCGGAATTTTCGACCGACGAAAATTGACACTAATACATTCACTATATCACATGCCAAGAATTCGAATGCCCGAAAAACCGATTGTTAGGGTTAAAGATGAAAAGGATAGAAGAAGAAATGGAAACAATAACACAGAATCTCACAATCCTAGCGGAACAATATATAATAGATAATAACATGTCTTTATACAAAAAGAACTACAATTGTTATTTACATATTACATCATCAGAGTACAACACATCAACAACTTAATACTGGACACGTATAATAACTTGTCCTCACTAGTGCTGAATATACAACCTACAATACACAGCAGAATAAAATCAAATACATGTAATACGACTTCGACATCCAGCTCATCTGCTGAGCTCCATAGCATCCTAACCTAAATCTGTAATACTTAGCTTAACTCAAGCATTATAATAAAATGAGACCCGAATCAGTCTAAAAAAGCAGTGTGAGAAAACACACTCAATTTGAACTATTAAACTTATAAAATCCTTTTAAAAACAAACGCATCTCGTAAGACCATGTCACACATAAACAAGACGGGTTTTACCTTACGATAACCAAAAACATTTTATATCAAAATCATCTGATATTATAATAGTGTCTAAGTACAAATACTTATTCAAGTAGCCAAAATTGTTATATTAATTAAATTCCAGCATACTAGGCTCTACAACCAAAACCGTAAAGGCACGTATTAGAAAATGGATTTCATACAATGACCAGGCACTGAGGTACCATCTATCACGGTACACATCTAGACTAATGTACCGAGGACTCGCCGGGATCCCCTTCAACACAAGATCGGTTCTACCCTTAACCTGGATAGTACCGAATATGTTACCACCCCGGGTGTTCCCACCCTTATCGAGCTCTCCCATGCACCTTAATTATAATACCATGGGTATCTAGAAAGGTGATAACATACCCTAATTGGGTGTGACCCACTTAGCCTAGCTGCATCTTCCCTGATTTTCAGTCATTTCGGTTGATGAGGCTTGAGGCTACGATTGAATTTTTAAGGAATTTGTACTTGTTGTGTTCACTGTCCTCCAATGATAATGTGTTGAAAACATTCATCCATAAAAGTCCGTTCTGGGTCGAAATGAAACCGAAGGCATTATTCCTACTACATCTGTTTTGGAATCATCCTCAAGATTAGTAGCGATTAGCCCTTGCACTTCACTGCTCTACCTTTGATTTCATTCTTTGGTCTTCACTTCGGAAACGTATTCGTTGGATCGAAGTGGTTCTCAGATAACTTACCCGATCTCGGTCTCTTCGAAACAATGTCCGATAATTCCGTTAAACTTCGCCCGGTTCTTTAGGATATAAACAGACAAAAATAAAATCATAAATCATCTTCTAACTGTTAGTGGATATATTTCCTTATCACCGTCCTAGAAGAACGAAACGAGTTTATACGCATAGTATAGCACATTCGACGGTAACTGTACCATATAATTCCCGTGATTTCCCTAGGTATTTCCAAAGTTATGTTTTTGGCCCAGATTTGATAGTCGGTTATTTAACTATCAAATAAACAATCATTCAACCAAAGTGTTCATTTTCCACTGAAAACACTAAGTCTCATTTAATTTAAATTTAAATAAATTAAATCTCTATATCAGAAGATATGTACTTATCTTATCGGAGTAAGTACGTTCACTAACCACTCTTTTTAAAAAATATAAAACTTTTTAAAATAAATATAGAAAGCACTACACGGTAAGCATGGATTCCTAGCTCAATGATTACATCTTTATCGCAGAGAAATCCAAACTTAATTGCAGCAATCTCTGCCTCCGATTTCGCCATAAAAGTATACCCTTACTTTTTGAAAACTTTAATTAATAATTATCTCAAAATAATGCTTATAAAGTTTCTACAATAATTTTCCAAGTTTTAATTTAGGCAAATACTCTGTAATGAAAGTTATTATATAAACAATATTAATATTAAATAATTTATCTTTTAAAACAATAATACTGATTAATCCTTAAATAATAATTAACTTTAAAACAAAACATTATAAGGTAACTTAATTAATAATGAAATATACTTTCAACAATTTAAAATAATTAAATAACTACTTTTCAGGAATATTTTTAAACACTTTTTAAATTAACTAGTTAATAATTAGAATCCTCTTTTTAAAACAAACCAAACTTCTCAATAAAATAATACCTTTTTAATTCTAGTATAACCTATCTAATACATATAAATCTCTCTCGATTTATCACCAAACGATTTACGATTCCAATTTCATAAATCCCTTTTTCACATTTCCAAAAGAAAAATCTATCATTTCTTTTAAACTGATTTACCCATCTCATTATCAGTTCTTACCGTGAATTTATATCTTCAATTTATCAAATGATAATAATTTCATTTCATTTATAAACATTGTTTATAAATTCCTTAGTCTCTTTTCCAGTTTACATGGTTACACATCACTTAAACCCATTATAAAACAATTTTTAATTTAATCCATACATAATAAATCTCTTAAATAATCCAACTATATTCCAAAACAAACCAAATCTCGATCCTACTTCCATTTCGTAATTTAAAATCTTATTTAAGATCCAGTATAACTAATTTTATTTATTTCCAAATTCACTTCTATTCTCCCAATCTATTCAAAATCTTGATTTAAAAACCTTTTATTTTTAAAACAAGCATCACTTAGGAATTATTATTTAAAATCCTATATATATTATTCCAAAATCTTTATTTAAAATATCGCAGAATCATTGGGTATAGTTTAAAGTAAAACCTTTCATTTTTTCGACTCAGTTTCTTTTTAACCAATCCAAAATCCTATATAATACTTCACCTCCAAAATCCCTTTTAAGTTCTACTCAAATCCACATATATATCTTTATGGTATTTTAGAATACTACAATCTAGTCCAGTGTTACCATAACATCCAATAAATTCAAATCACACTATAATCTATCACAGATTATACAAACATATCATATATCACTCTATATACGAAATTAAATTCAAACCTTTTAAGGAATTTAATTGGATCCCTCCAACCTGTTTTTCTGCATCCACAGATGTTAATACAACATAAAAATAACAAACCCATTTCGAGGTGGGATATCGCAGTAATATAAGGTCATCCGCTATTATGCGGGTTGCATAGGGTCTCATCCGCTCCAATATGCGGTAATAATCAATCCAACTACTAATATATACTACTATATATATTATAACATCCAACTAATAATAATAATAATTATTATCAAATCATCCAATCAACCAATAATTAAATTTCCAACATTTTAAGTTAAACAGCAACCCAAAAATGAGTGAGATTTACTTATATTGATTCCAATTACCACCTTCATTTCTTGATTTCGACTAAATTCGAATGGCGCTCGAATTTAGCTAAAAATACAAGCTCCAAATTGTTCTATTCCAATTCCTAGGCACAAAATACGTTATTACGAACGCAACGCAAAAGTTGCATTCGAATCTGATCTAAAATGAGTGAGTTATGATATTTATAAGAAATTGAGTTTAGTAAAACAAATTATATTACTAATTTCAAATTACATTTTCATCACCCACTAACTAGGGCCCAAAGCCCACCAAAGCAAAATCGGCCGCTCTTAAGCTCTTCTTCGCCATTTTCTTTTTCCTGTACGAGAACGAAACCTTCCACCCTGTGAATGTACACGTGCACACGATGATACAACGATTGACACGCCGAAACCACCAATAAACATCGCCGACGAGCTTCTCCTCCCATTTCCCATGCGCTCGACCCACTGACTTTGCTTGATGCCCACCCTCGTACGTCGCGACTGCCCGAATTTGCCTCCGACCATACAAACTCGTGACTCTCCATGATTGATCGGACCATCCCATCCCTCGTCCCCCGGGTGCCTCGATGTCACGAACACAATTCCTGCCTTCTCCTCAACCAACTCGCTTCCAATCGACAGTAATCCAAACCCTAGTTCCTCTGCTAAATGTTGAACATACCTAACCATGGCCGCACTCCACTTCGATCATACCAGAGGAAAGCTCTTACCACAAGGAGAATTTACAAATTTATTTGATGTTTTTTAAATGTGTAGATTCTTAGAAATAATTTTTTTGGAGTCTTGAATTCTTTTTTTGTGCCATCTGTTACGTGCGTTATTTAAAGAAGGAAGGAAGAAAAGATGTTTACATGCTTGAATAGGTTAAGTCAAATCCTAGGGTGCGAAAGAAAAGACTGGTTTGACAATATATATATACACATATATACATACACACGCATACATATTAATTAAATCCTCAAAGTATCTCGATTTTCGCAACTCAAAATCTCGAATCCCTATCGAGGTTTTCCGCTAGACATTTATAATGTTATGCCCCTAATCCGAACGCAATAGAAAAGGTTTCAAATCCTAATACGATCGCATGGAGAAGATAGCTTTTTGGACCCAATAATTATATTGAATTTTCAATATTAATTTCAGCACGTTTCTATCCCGTACGGCCAAACGATAACTCCATACACTGCGAAATTTGAAATTCGATAATAATACACTATTACAGATCCAATGGAACTGGTTTCGTTGAATTCCGAGACTATGCCCTGGAAAGCTATTTTCACTCGTTAATTTAAATGAGATATTTTTGAAATCGAGCAAATCGCTTTTAAATCCAATTTAAAATTTTTGCTATCTTCATACTTATAAATAAAAATTAAATAAGCCTTTAAATTATTATTTTATCAAGCTTAAAACTCAAGATTCAATTATTTACGTAAATTCCAATTATTAAATTATCCAATAAATCATTATATTTGAAATTCAAGTTAAAAATTAACTTTTAAACATTTAGCATCAATTAAATATTCCAATTTCGAATAACCAAAATTCTAGGTCGTTACATTCCTTCCACCTTAAATGAATTTCATCTTCGAAATTTCCAAGTTAAGAAGAATGGTCCAAAACCCATTAACTTTCCCAAAACCAATCAGTTAAAACCACATTATTAATTTTAATAGTTTCCAAATTCATCCATAGATTCTAAATAATATTATTTACTCAACCATTTCAAGTTATAATCCAAAATCAAATTTTAGTTATTAAATTTTTTTCCAAAATTTTCCAACTCCGTAAATTTTTGAATTTTTTTGCCAACGTCTCCTTTGCACGGCTATATCCAAACAACTACAAATAACCCCTACAGGCCCAAATCATCAAAAGAAAACAAAAGCCAAGGGGCTCAATCATTAAATCATCAATTTCAAACAACAATTTAAACATATACCTTTTTGTCGGGCAATCCAAATTTCTCTTGATTTTAGATGCCTGCATCTTATTTACCAAAAATATCCAATCATAATTCAAAATCATTTTATTTCTTTGCATTTTCAATTCCCATTATTTATTTCACCAAAACCCGTACGATGTACATATATCATCTGTATGCAATATCACATCTGATCACTCGTTTGATCACACAATTTCATTTCTGAACTAGTATCGTTCACATGACCACTCTAATGCGGACTCAGATCTGGTTTCTTGATTAGAAACCGTCGTTCTCCTTGCATAGCTAATACTATGATAGAGAATCTCAGAATCAATCAAAAATCCATATCCAGTGTTCCCCGTCGTAAATCGAGTGAAAAATCTTAACTCGGATCGATTAAAATTATCTTGAAATTCTGTGCTCGAATCTGAATCAATTCGCCACGCGAAAATCATATACATACAACTTACATAGTAATTTCCAATTTATTCTTTGCTATATCAAATCCTTTTTATTCACATGCATTTTATTTATAATCAATCATCCATAATTATTATTCTCATTGCTTTATTCACATTCGTTATTCGCTTAGTATATCCTTCCCAAACTTATATCATTTAAGAATTATTCCACATTCATTTCATTTTTAACCAATTATCAACATTCACTATTTTCTTAGTATGTTTCTTTAATACCAATTTCACTTAAGAACTTTACCATCAATTTTCTTAAGTCCATTATAGCATTTTATACAAATGTTCTTAGATTTATTTCCACTTCACCACTTAAGCTTATATCCATTTCTATTCAAATTCAATTTCTAATTCCATTTAACTTACTAATTAAATTAATTAGGTCATCCACAAATTTATTTCCCATCTTAATAAATTTTATTTCCAACAATTTCTTCATTCAGCCTAACTAAAGCTAAATTTCAGAATTCACTTTATACTTAACTTAAGTTTAATTCCATTCCAAAATCAAATTTCATAAGTTATTAAACTTATTCATATTCCTTCCACTAATATTCTTCCAATTTACTTCATTTAATTAGTTTACTTTACTAATTTATTCCATTATCACACTCACTTTCATTTAACTTTCCTTAAGTTAAATTTCATTCTCTGTTTCCAACATTCAATTTTATCCACTATATTTAACTTACCTTATGGTAAGATTAATTTCAATTTTGCTTTCCAGATTTTACAAGTTCAATCTTATTTTCTTATATTTCCAATAAACGTAGAAATCAAAATCCTAGAGTTTTAAACATTTTTGGTTCTAAGTATTTCAAATCATTTTAGAAATCATATATACATATATGCAAAATTCGACTAATATATCAAATCATACCTTTGAATCCCAAAAACCAAATCCGGTTTTACCAAACAATCCAAATGGTAGCAATTCCTCCATTGGAAACTCGAAAATGAACATCGATGATGCTCTACAGTCATCACCAAAATTATTTTCTAACGATCGAAGTGAGTTTAATTCTTTTACTCCTTTAAAATTCCTTTTAAATATTTCCAATTCAAAAATATTATCTAAATAATATCACTATTACTTTCCAAAACCTTGAAAAACATTTCAAAACAAACAGGTATTAAATTTCCAAATTCCCAGCCTTCAAACCCTTTTATCAAATCATATTTAATTATTCCTCTGGAATTTCATTTCATTTCAAATTATAATGACATTTACAAAATCACGTTTACATAATTCCATTTTGTTATATGAAATTATTTCTTAACTATTGATTGTAATATAACCTCTTAATCAATTTCCATAACTCAATGATAATGGCTCAGTATTATCATTCCCTAACAACCAAGCACACCATATACAACTATAATAATTTTTGAAAAATTATTTCTTTCATATATAAAAATAATATTGTTAAATTATTCCATTTACCCTATTTCAAACAATACCGTGTCAAGTTGCTCTATTCAAGTGTTTAGAGATCCCTATCAATAGCGTTAATTACTCATATTGACCAAAATCCATTAGCCACTTAACAGATCAACTAACACAATATAAAACAATTTTTATATCACTAACAAGTACGCGCTCATATCTATTAATACAATCAAACTCATTCTAGAGTGCTACAGACCCTATCTCTAATGAGTTACCCCATTAAAGTCAAGGTTCTCGCTTAGCCTTCAGCTTTGATACCAAAATTTCACGATAGGGATTTTCGACCCTCGAAATTCAACACTAATACATCCATTGCATCTCATGCCGAAAAAAACCAATTGTTAGGGTTGAAGAAGAAAACGATAGAAGAAGAAACAACAACACAGAATCTCACAATCATATCGGGACAATATATAACTGATAATAGCATATATTTATACAAGAAGAACAACAACTGTTATTTACACGTTACATCATCAAAGTGCAACACATCAATAACTCAATGCCGGAAAATTATAATAACTTGTCCTCACAAGTGCTGAATATACAGCCTACAATACACAGTGGAATAAAATCAAATACGTGTAATACGTCTTTGTTATCTAGCTCGTCTCCTGAGCTCCATAGCATCCTAACATAAATCTGTAATACTCGGTCTGGCCCGAGCTTTATAATAAAATAAGACCCGAGTCATTTAGGAATTCCAGTGTGAGAAAACACACTAAATTTGAATTATTAAAGTTATCAAAATCCTTTGAAAAACAAAGGTATCTCATAAGACCACGCCACACATAAACACGACGGGTTTTTACCTTACGATAACCAAAAACATTTTATATCAAAATCATCTGATATTACAATAGTGTCTAAGTATAAGTACTTATTCAAATAGATGAAATTGTTACATTAATTAAATTCCAGCATACTAGGCTCTACAACCAGAACTGTAAATGCATGTATTGGAAAATGGATTCCATACAATGACTAGACACTGGGGTACCACCTATCACGTTACATATATAGAAAAATGTACCAAGGACCTCGCAGGGATCCCCAACACACAAGACCGACTCTATCCCTAACCTCGATAGTACCGAATATGTACCAGTCTGGGTACTCCCACCCTTATCGAGCTCTTCGATGCACAGTAATTATAATATCCGAGGGTATCAAGAAAGGTGATAACATACCCTAATTGGGTGCGACCCACTTAACCCTGGTGCATCTTCCCTGATTTTCAGTCATTCCGGTTGATGAGGCTTGAGGCTACGATTACCTTTTTAAGGAATTTATACTTGGAATGTTCATTGTCCTCCAATGACAATATGTTGAAAACATTTATCCATACAAGTCCATTCTAGGTCTTAACAAAACCAAAGGCACTATTCCACTACATCCGTTTTCGAATCATCCTCAGGATTAGTAGCGATTAGCCCTTACATTTCACTGCTCCATCTTTGATTTCATGCTTTGGTCTTCACTTCGAAAACGTATTCGGTCAATCAAAGTGGTTCTCAAATAACTTATTTAATCCCCGTCTCTTCGAAGCAACGTTCGATATTTCTGGTAAACTCCGCCCGATTCTTTAGGAAATAAATATACGAAAATAAGATCGGAGATCATCTCCAAACTATTAGTGGATGGATTTCCTTATCATCGTCCTAGAAGAACGAAATGAGTTTATACGTACAGTATAGCACCTTGACGGTAACTGTACCATATAATTCCCGTGTTTCCCATAGATATTTCCAAAGTTATGTTTTGGGTCCAGATTTGATAATCGGTTATTTATTTATCAAATAAACAATCATTCAATCAATGAGTTCATTTTCCACTAAAAACATTAAGTCTCATTTAATTTAAGTTTTGATAAATTAAATCTCTTTATCAAAAGGTATGTACTTACCTTATCGGTGTAAGTATGTTCACCAACCATTCTTTTCAAAAAAAATTGAAAACCTTTTGAAATAAATATGGAAAGCACCACGTGATATCAATCATGGATTCAAAGCTCAATGATTACGTCTCTATCGTAGAGAAATCCAAACTTAACCGCAGGCAATTTCTGCCTCCGATTTCGCTATTAAAGCATACCATTACTTTTCAAAAACTTTATTTAATAATTATCTCAAAATAATGCTTATAAAGTTTCTTTAATAATTTTCCAAGTTTTAATTTAAGAAAATATTCTTTAATAAAAGTTATTATATAAACAACATTAATATTGAATAATTTATCTTTTAAAATAATAATATTGATTAATTCTTAAATAATAATTAACTATAAAACAAAACATTATAAGGTAACTGAATTAATAATTAAATATACTTTAAAAAGTTTAAAATAATTAAATAACTAAGTTTCTAGAATATTTTTAAATAATTTTTAAATTACCTAGTTAATAATTAAAAATCCTCTTTTCAAAACAAACTGAACTTCTCAATAAAGATGTAACTTTTTAATTCTAATATAACCAATCTAATACTTATAAATCTCTCTCGATTTATCACCAAATGATTTACGTTTCCAATTTCGTAGATCCTTTTTTCACATTTCCAAAAGAAAAATCTATCATTTCTTTTAAACTAATTTACCCATCTCATTATCAACTCTTACCATGAATTTATATCTTTAATTTATCAAACGATAATTATTTCATTTTATTTATAAACATTGTTAATAAATCTATTAGTCTCATTTCCAGTTTACATGGTTTCACATCACTTAAACCCATTATAAATCGATTTTTAATTTAATCCATTTAATAATAAATCTCTTAAATAATCCAACTATATTCCAAAATAAACCAAATCTCGATCCTGGTTCCATTTCGTAATTTAAAATTTTATTTAAGATCCAGTATAACCAATTTTATTTATTTCCAAATTCACTTTTATTGTCCCAATATATTAAAAATCTTGATTTAAAAACCTTTTACCTTTAAAACAAATATTACTTAGGAATTATTATTTAAAATCATATATGCGCATATATTATTCCAAAATCTCTATTTAAAATATCACGGAATCATTAGATATAGTTTAAAGTCAAACCCTTTATTTTTCCGACTCAATTTCTTTTTAACCAATCCAAAATCCTATATAATACTTCACTTCCAAAATCCTATTTTAATTTCTTCTCAAATTCAAATATATAGATTTATGGTATTTTAAAATACCAAAATCTAGGCCAGTGTTACTATAGCATCCAACAAATTCAAATTACGCTATAATTTATCACAGATTATACAAACATATCATATATAACTATATGTGAAATTAAATTCAACATTTTTAAGGAATCTAGTTGGATCCCTCCATCCTATTTTCTTGCATTCATAGATGTTAATACAACATAAAAATACCAATCCCACTTCGAGGTGGGATATCACGGTAATATAGGGTCATCCGCTATTATGCAGGTTGCATAGGATATCATCCGCTCTAGTAGGTGGGAATAATCATTCTAACTACTAATATATACTACTATATATATATATTAATATCCAATTGATAATAATAATTATCAAATCATCCAATCAAACCAATAATAAAATTTACAACATTTTAAATTAAACTACAATTCAAAAATGAGTGAGATTTACTAACATTGATTCCAGTTATCGCCTTCATTTCCTGATTTCAACTAAATTCAAATAGCGTTCGAATTTAGCTGAAAATTTTGTGGGCTCCAAATTGTTCCAATCCAATTCCTAGGCGTAGAATACGTAATTACGAATGCAACACAAAAAGTTGCGTTCGAATCTGACCTAAAATGAGCGAGTTATGATATTTATAAGTAATTGAATTTAATAAAACAAATTATATTACTAATTTCAAATTAAATTTTCATTACCCACTAATTAGGGCGCAAAGCCCACCAAATCAAAGCCGGCCGCTCTAAATCTCTTCTTCCTCCTTTTCTTTTTCCTGTACGAGAACGAAACCTTCCACCCGATGGACGCGCACGTGCACGCGATGATACCACGATTGACACACCGAAACTACCAATATACATCGCCGATGAGCTTTTCCTCTCATTTCCCATGCGCTCGACCCACTAACTTTGCTTGATGCCCACCCTCGTATATTGCGACTACTCGAATTCACCTCATACCGTACAAACTCGAGACTCCCCATGGTTGATCGGACCACCGCATCCCTCGTCCCTAGGTGCGGCTTGACGTCACGAACACAATTTCGGCCTTCTCTTCAACCAACTCGCCTCCACTCAATTAGTGATCCAAACCCTATTTCCTCTACTGAACATCAAACATCCCCAACCATGGCCGCACTCCACTTCGATCATACTGGAGGGAAGCTCTTGGCTTAAGGAGAATTTACAAATTTGTTTGATGATTTTTAAATGTGTAGATTCTTAGAAATAATTTTTTTTGAAGTCTTGAATTCATTTTTTGTTCTATCTGTGCATGTGTTATTTAAAGAAAAAGGGAGGATGAAAAGATGTTTGCATGTTTGAATAGGTTAAGTCCAATCTTAGGTTGTAGAAGAAAAGACTGGTTTAACAAAATATACATATACATATCATTTACATATATTAGTTATATTTTCTAAATATCTCGATTTTCGCAACTCAAAATCTCAAACCCCTATCGAGGCATGCTACTAGGCATTTATAAATTTATGCATCTATTCCGAATGTAATGGAAAAAGTTTTGAGTCCTAATTCGATCGTATGGAGAAAATAGCTTTTTGGACCCAATTATTATATTGAATTTTCGATATTAATTTCAACACGTTTCTATCCCGTACGGCCGAACGATAACTCCAAACACTACAATATTTGAAATCCGATAATAATACACTATTACGGATTTAATGGAATGAGTATTGGCGAATTTCGACACTATGCCTAGGAAAGCTATTTTCTCTCGTTAATTTAAACGAAATATTTTTAAAATCGAGCAAATCGCTTTTAAATCCTATTTAAAATTTTTGTTATCTTCATTCTTATAAATAAAAATTAAATAAGCCTCTAAATTATTTTTTATCAAGCTTAAAACTCAAGATTCAATTATTTATGTAAATTCCAATTATTAAATTATCCAATAAATCATTATATTTGAAATTCAAGTTAAAAATTAACATTTAAATATTTAAAATCAATTAAATATTTCAGTTTCAAACAACCAAGTTCTGGGTCATTGCAAACTAAATCAAGTATATATAAATCCTTAAATTAATTATGAACCACTCACCTCTAAAAAGCTATTCCTTATTTATTTGTGTTGAATCGCTCTCCTTCTAATTGTTATTCCATCCCTGTTGCTTGATTTCTTCTTTAACTTATTTTTAATTTTTATTTGAGATTTTTTTATAGGAGATAGAGATTTGATAGAGTTTGGATGTATTTCTTGTTGATTAATGAATTAGGTTTTAGCATTCGGTTCCTATCTATAGCAAAGGGAACCAATATCGAACATTAATTTCATTTTAATTAAATCGGGAATGTTCGGACAGCACAAACCCTTTCCCAGAAGCTTCTACCAATCGACTGCTTGACTTGGAGCAGTTGATCACTAAGGGTTGATCGGTCAGGATTGAGGTAATAATGGGTGGAGCTTTTATATTTAGTTTAGTTTTATTCTTATTTATTTGTTTAATTATTTTTGATCTTGTATTTTCAAACGTTAATAACTTTACAATTTAGGTCCGATTTCAAACCATTATATATGAAAAAATTTCAGAAAATCGCTATGAGTGCAACGATGGGAGTTTCGTAGCTAGATTCTAAATTTTGTAAAAATTCCATTTTTAGCCTCGTTACATTTAAATTTAATGCTTTTATTAAATTTTCGATTAATTTTTGTAGGATTTTACATTGATTATCAATCAAAATGCAGAGTAAGAATGTGCTTCTAAGAAATAATACTAAAAGGTACTGAAATATTTCTAAAACTATAAGTAAGGTTGTTGGGATTGTCTCGAACTATATATATACAAAGATTATATTGAAATGGCTGATGTAGAAAATACGAGATGGATTCCTTATGATCTGCAATATGAATTTTCATATGTGCTATGCTTTCTACTATATCACTATTTGCTATATAATTGGCGCACTAGGTTAGTATTAAATCCAAAATAAAATTGCAAAATGGTAGTTATGAGTATTCTTGAGTATCATGAAATCATAGAGAATTGTTAATATAAATAATAAACTCCTTATGAAGGCAAGTTCATATTGGAACTAATCATAAGTGAGATCGAATATAGTACGTCAATCATAAATTCATGTTTCAACTTCAGTTATGGAGCTATGAGTTAGAAACATTCCAAATAAGATGTGATTGCTAATTCAACCAAAATGCTAAGTGCATCGCCTTGAATAGCGCTGTTACTAACCCAAAAGATGGATCAACACCCTGCTTTGAGCGTGAAAGCACCAGCCCTGTTCTCACAGAGCAATAATATAAATAATAGATATAAAAAAATAGTAAGAGAAAGAAGACAAGAAGGTTTTTATAGTCGTTCAGATGTTAACGAAGCCTACGTCCACTTTATTGTTTTTATTATAGACTGATTGCTGTTACAAGAGGTATTTGATTACAAAGCTCTTGATTATCCATAACTAGATTGAATCTCCAAGGTTGGAATCCACTGGATAATCACAATGAATTCATTTAAAGACCGTTGTGAGGGAGGTGAGGAGAACAAAGCTTCCAGCAGAGTTGCAACAACCAGTCCGGAGAAGATCCCTTTTATATTGTTGATAGGATGGTATCTATAGAGATCGGAGAGCTATTGGGCCAAGTCTATTCGCCGGCTATTTCCAGATGGTCATAAGAAGATGTAGTGAGCTTGGCTCACAACCCAAGCCAAAATCATGGATCGCTAGCGATCATGGTCTATGAATCGCTAGCGATCCAGAACATTGGCTCAACTGCGAGCTAATTTCTTAGCCTTTTCCTTCGCTACACTTTGTTTGGGTCACACCTATTCTATGATCCAGTATAGATCGCTGGCGACCCATAGTGTATGGATCGCTGGCGATCCATACACTTAGCATATTTTTGGACTTTGGTTTTTGAATTGTCTTCATTGTCCTGTGTCGACGTTGTTCATGTAGTCTCGTTGCAATCACTTTGTTTTCATGATAGATTGCTTGCTAGTTGTATTTAGGCCCTAATCGGACTAGCGGATGCTTGTCTCTTGATTTAACTAACTTCGAATCTCGTCAAACTCAGTTGCTATTTTTGTAATATGCATTGGATCATGACGCAATAAAACAAGTTGAACCCTGATTTATCCCCATGAATCGCTAGCGATCAATAGGCCATGGATCGCTAGCAATCCATGCCCTTACGGGATTTCCTCATCCTTTTTCCTTGGCTCTCTTTAACTTGTTGCTTCATTCCTTCTTGTTGACTTCTGAGCTATTTGGACTCCACCAAGTTGTTCTAACTTCTCCTGGATCCTACTGTGTTAGAAACCCAGATAACATTTGCCCCCCAGACTACGTCTTTGTTGAAAATAGGGCATGCTCTGGAAGTAATTGCTTTTAGTCACTGCTTCTTGAAGTTTAAGTAATCGTGTTAGAGTTTCACGAATGTGAACTGTTTATGCTGTTGTTTGCTTTGTTTTGGTCTCGACCGCCATTGCTTTTCATAATAGATCAAAATTTTCTCTATAGCTTCTCAATATGTCTTGAAATGGTAGGTAAATGCCGCTAGGAAAATTGGAGACAAATTGCATGCAACAACATGGATTGCTAGCGATCCATAAATGGTGGATCACTAGCGACCCGATGACTTAGAAGTTTTTATTGGCATTATTTCATTCCTTATATAAGCACCCTCGAGTCAATTCAGTCATTTATACTCGATCCGAGCTTCTTCCCATGATCCAAACTTTCACTTGCGATTCGACCCATCTTCTGATTGATCTGATCCATTATCTGTAGAGATCCAACCTTGTCTAAACCCTTACCGTGTTTCCTTCTATGCCACCAACTCCCGAGCATTGCCGTCGCCATTTCGCCGTTGCTTTTAGTTTGCCTTTTTCGCTGTCCACTAAAGCCTAAGCTAGCCGTTGCCTTGGATCGCCGCCGATCCACTCTCTGACTCACTGACTTCAAAGCTTCATCCAATTTTGTGTTCATATTGCTAATCCTAGGTGGGTTTTGTTGGTCAAAATTTTCATTTATTGACGTGGCGACGGAGTTGCATTCGTGATGTTTGTCATGAGGAGTCGGAGTCGATTGCGGCTTAATGGGGGAAGATATCGAGTCTTGAGTTTCTCTCAAAACGACATTCGGGCCTTACCATGGTGCTTGACATGTTTTCCTATCTTCATCAATTGAGCCAGAATCGATTTTGAATAGAGTTTCATTGCCGATATAATACAACACATTACGGATTGGCCCTGACTCTTTCGGAGAGTTTGGATTAATTTCACTTGCTTCTACGCAGTCAATGTCCATGTACCGAGGAGAACTTTCCACATTGCTTTAGATAATGAATCCGTCATTCATCATTGATCGATAATGGATAAGTGTGGAAGAAGTAAAAAAGAAAACGATCCTAGAAGTCACTTTCCTTTTCTGCTGCAAGCGAACTATCTACACGAGATTGAGCGTTTTTAGTGTTTCAGACACAGAGCTTACCCCTATAGACAATACACTGCACTTGCCTCGGTATAAACTTAAAATTCAGTGTATTAGCATGAATCAATGCCTTTCCCAAACTCAAGTGTTGTGGAAGAATTATTAGTTTAGGATAGAATTACCTGATCGTTTTGGATGCGAGTTCTTCTTGTTTAGAAGGAAGTATCCATCTTTTCGCCGTAAGTCTGGTGGAGGAATTTTGGCAATTTTGAAAGCCGAGTCGTCGTCCGTTGCCCTTTCTTCTTCCACTTCACAGGCTAAGTATGGCCAGTTAGTACCAGTCGGTCCGATCTTGGATCAAATTCCTCCTAATTGTAGAGTTATTCTCAACCCACCGGAGAGAGCTTCTTTTGTGATTTTCGCTAAGGTCCTGCATAATATCTGCATGCAATAGGGCATACTGGAGGAAGACGTGTACCTTCCGGAGAAGAATGAGTTCACTTACATGCCACCTTTGAGATATGCAGCTTGTCATCATTATATGTGCCTGAATGGAGCCGTGCCCTCCCTTTAACAACTTTTTGCACGAGACCATCTCGAATTTAGGAATTTCTCCATTCCAAATTCATCCCAATGAATACGCCATCTTAACATGCTTGCACGTCCTTTTCGTGCATACATTCAATTGTGCTCCGAGCTTTGACAAGTTGGGATAACTTCTTTCATTCAAAAGAGGAGACGAGTGTCCGTCTTTGATTGTAATCGAAGCTCAAAGGAATCGTAAGATTTTATTGCAACTATAGAGCGACCTATCTCAATTCAAGACCCAATACTTCTTCGTCAGATTCCCTAAAGGGTTTAACCATCTTTGGATAATGGGAGTAAGTTCTCTTTCTTACTTAATGAGTTCTGATGTATCGCTACGGAGTTTGTAATAAGTCAGATACTTCTTGTAGTTATTCCGAGGCCGAACATGGACTTGTCTATCGATGAAACTTTCCGAACCCTAAAAGCTATCGATGCTAGAGAGAGATCCATTAGAGTCTTATTGACCGATGAGAGCTTGTTCCGATATAGAATATTGCATCTGGGGAGATCAGCTATTCTAGTTGAGGTCCCCTTCCCTCTTTTATTCAGGGTACTCCCGCGATCCACGTTCTTATCTCACGGTTCCGAAGAAGGCGCTTTTCAAGAAAGTGAAGGCTTGTGCGAAGAGTCAGCAGAAGAGACTTGCGAGGGAAGAAATGCTGCTGCAACCAAGTTAGTTGCTTGACCAAAATTCCTCCAATCTAGAAGAAGGAGAGGAGGAGTTCAAACAGAGAGAGGGAAAAGCTACTCTAGAAGCAGAAAAGGAGAAGGGCGAGATTAATGACAATAGTGATGAGTCCTCCTCCAATGATGATTATGACTTTGATGCAGATTCGGATGATGGAGGCTCCGAATCATGTGATGAGACTCCAGGGATGAGCCCCATCATCCCGCGTTCTCCTCTATAAAAGATAGTCAAAAAAGATGATGCTCTAGAAGTCGGACAACGTCGGGATTCCTCGATCAAATGTGCCGGTGTAGATTTCAAAGACTTGAGCGATGTACATCGATTTTGATGCATTTATGGAGGAAGATCCCAAGTTTGGAGAGACGCCTACTCATTTGGGTGATATTGCACCCGACGTTATTCCAATTCCTCCCACAACGGCTACCTGATCTGGTTCGTGACGTCGCTTTTGGCCTTCCCCCGAAACACATTATACGTCTTACTAGGGCTACACTCACTTTCACACATACTTTTCATACCTATTATCCATTACTAAGACCTTTTATTTATTCTTTGTGTTAGGTTTGATGAGAGGACGGTTCCTTTTTGATGATCTTGAAGAGTCACTACAAGAAAAACCATTTATAGTTGCAAAAATTTGTTGCATTTCCGTTAAATGCAACCAATAATATTTTCACTAATAACATAAACGCGACCAAAAACATTTCGCGTTCCCGCCTTTCCTAAAAATTTCCATGTAGGCTAAATAAACGTGACCAACCTAAATCCATTTGTATACTTAGAAAAATTTATTATCCTCTCTCACTTTTACCCCTTTCGCTTTCTACTGAAGTAAAATATCCCCCCTTTTAATCGAGCTCAAATTTCATAGTGCTGAAAAGTTTGTCCTTTTCATCGTCGATTCCATTCGTTGTACTCCACTCAACGTCGTCGCGGCGGCTAGCATAAGTTTCTCCTTACAGTACATGTATATTTAGGTACGAATTTTTTAAATCGATTTTGTTGTTCAATTTGATTTTATATTAATTTGAATGCATCGTATTCTCAAATTTTTGTCTAACTTGAGGAGTTTATTTAACCCTAATTTGAGCAGTTGATTTCCCTTCGTCATCATCGTGCTACTCCTCTCCTCTCCACAGTCAATCGATTCCTCTTTCTATGTACTGCCATTTGATTGAGATTCTACACAAATCTTAAATCGGCATGGATTTTATACTCTATTTTATGATTATATATTTGTTTGTATGTTTTAATATTGATTATATAAATCGAATTGCAAAAACCCTAATATGGTTGAGATTCACGATCTTGCCATCCATCCCTCCCATTGTTAAAACATTATCGTTCCACGGCAGTACATTGTCGTTCCGTTTTTTGTTGGAAAATTGTAGAAGGTATATGTTCTATCTATACTGCTTTTCTTCCTTCTAGAAATCACTAAAGTTATGTTTTATAACTTATTGAACAATTATGAGTATTTGTTAATAACTGATTGATGCTCTAGCTGCGCAAATAACTTCAACATAGTGAAAATTGCTACTATTGTCTGGCATCCCTAGTAATAGAACATGAGAATATTTGTATGGCTGAGTCAGTAACTTCATGATAATGTTATATTATTTGTGCAGTCTGCTTTAGTCTAGCTAAATGTTAAACATCATTTTATTTTTCTATTATAAGTTACCTAACACAACTGCTTTTCGGTACACAAACATAAAAAGTGAATTTCATATTACTAAACTACATTTTGGCTTTTATTTCAGCAAGCTATCAAAACACTGTTTTACTAAAACCTGTGACACCCTTAATAAAATATATTAAATGTCCCGCATTCGGTTTTGATGGTAAAACAAGCTTAAATGTTATCCCATTGTTTCATGTTTTTCTTCAATAACTAAATTTCATTCCTGAACGTGGCATTGGTATATGATTAATACAAGAGATGTTTCTTTGTGATAATTTAGGAGTTTGGTTGCCAAATTTGATTTGTTCAAAATCAGTTTATGTTAGAAAATGTAGTTTATTATCCTTACTATGGGCGTGTTACCAATGTTCCAGATAGTGCATTATTTGTAAGATGCTTGGTTTTTTTTTGGGTAATAACTTCAACGTCTAGTTATTTTTTGATTACAATAGATAACCAATTTATATGTCAAAGGTTGGAAACTTATTTGCCTTCATATGTCGAAAATGGAAAAAGACTGGGTTTTTTTAAGCGGGTGATAAAACCATGATTAACTTAATATGTATTTTGAGAATTATAAAATATAATCTAATATTAAAGCTCAATTTTTTTTATTTGTTTTACTTTTTTCATAGAACTAGTATAGAGTACCTACAAGGAGTAATGAATTTTGTGAATGCTGCAAAGAGGAATGCAAGAAGTGTAGAAATTTTTTTATGCCCTTGCAAGGATTGTCGGAATCTTAGTCGTCATGATGAAAAAATAATCGTTGAACATTTAATTATAAAAGGAATGGATTCAAAATACATGGGTGGTGTATGGTTTAACCATGGTGAAGAGATAAATGTAGAGAAGAAAACAAATACTTTTGATGTATATGATCTATTCAAGATGATTCACTATGAAGCTGAAGATTTTTTGAATCAAGATTTTTTTTGATGATGATAAAGATAATGTTAATTCTCAAAGAAAAGAGGATGAGTTACTCAAGAACTTGGAAGATGCAGAAACTCCATTATGTCCTGGTTGCATAAATCACACAAAATTATCTGCTATCACCATCTTGTATAATCTTAAATGTGAGACTGGCTTGTCTGATAGTGGGTTTGATAAGCTTTTAACTGTGCAACATTTATTTCTGCCGAAGGATAACATGCTTTCCAAAAACTTATATGAAGTAAAGAAATTTCTTAGAGCATTCGACATGGGTTTTGAAAAGATACATGCTTGTGAGAATGACTGCTGCCTTTACAGAAAAGAATACAAAGATTTAGAAAGTTGTCCAAAATGTGGTTCTTCAAGATGGAAGAAAAATCAAGATACTGAAGAGGTTATCCCAGGTATTCCAGTTAAAGTATTGAGATACTCTCCAATAATTCTGTGATTTAGAAGACTGTATAGATCTCAAAAGATGGCAGAAGATTTAAGATGGCATTTTAATAATACAAGCAACGATGGAAAAATGCGTCATCCCGTGGATTCTACGACATGGAAAATGGTGGATGAAAAGTATAAATCTTTTTCATCTGATCCACGCAATCTTAGGCTTGGTCTTGCTACAGATGGATTCAATCCATTTTCCATGTTGAGTTCGAAATATAGTTGCTGGCCGGTGATGCTTGTGACATACAATCTCTCGCCTATGTTATGTATGAAGAAGGAAAACATTATGTTAACTTTACTTATTCCTGGTCCAAAGCAACCCGGGAATGATATTGATGTATATTTGGCGCCTTTGGTGGAAGACTTGCATCATTTGTGGTGTAATGGAGTTGATGCTTATGATGCATTTAGTAAAACTTTGTTTAAACTGAATGCAATTTTTCTATGGATGATTAACGATTTTCCGACTTATGGAAATCTTGCTGGATGTCGTGTGAAGGGGGGAAAAGCTTGCCCATTATGTGGTGTCAATACCCATTCTCGTTGGTTGAATCATAGTCGAAAGAGCGTCTACATGGGTCATAGAAGATTTCTACCTGCTTCAGATTCACGGAGGAAACAAAAGGCATTGTTTGATAACACCATAGAGAAAGGTAATGCTCCTAGACTACTAACTGGGAGAAACATTTATGCATTTTTGAAGGATTATCTAAATGATTTTGGAAAAGAAAAAGAAGAGAAAAGTAAGAAGAGAAAGTGTGTTTATGATACAGAAGATGAAGATGATAATACTAACGATTCTACAAAAAATGGAGCTATTGAGGTGGAAAAAAAGATCAATTTTCTTTGATTTACCTTATTGGAAGGTTAGTGGTTAGTTTATTTATTTTTCATTGTTTTAATAGAAGAAAAACCCAATAATGCGTTATAGTTTTGGTTTTCGCAGGAGCTTCCATTACATCACAATATAGATGTGATGCATGTGGAGAAAAACATTGGTGAAAGCCTATTGGGCACGATGTTGCATGGTAATAAATCAAAAGATGGAACCAACTGTAGAAAGGATTTAGAGGATTAGGGAATTCGAAGTGAGCTTCATGCACAACCTCGTGGGAATAAAACATATCTTCCACCGGCTCCATACATGTTGTTAAAATCCGAGAGAAAAATATTTTGCAAAAGATTGTACGATTTCAAAGGACCAGATGGCTACTGTTCAAATTTGAAAAATCGGATTTCGTTGCAGGATTGCAAAATTAGCGGATTGAAGTCACATGATTACCATGTATTAATGCAACATTTATTGCCAGTAGCATCGAGAGGATTAATGGCAAAGAAGGCAAGAAAAATAATAATTCGCTTATGTTCTTTTTTCAACAAATTATGTCAACGTGTTCTTGATAGAGAGAAGGTAGAAAAAGTCAATGTTGAGATTATTGAAGTTTTATGTGAGCTTGAAAAATATTTCCCACCATCTTTTTTTGATATAATGGTACATTTATCCATTCATCTTGGAAAAGAAGCAATAATGTGTGGACCGGTTCATTTTCGTTGGATGTACCCATTCGAAAGATACATGAAGACACTTAAAGACTATGTCAGAAACTATGCACGACCAGAGGGATGTATTGCAGAATCCTATCTTGCAAAAGAATCCATGATGTTTTTCGATGAATTTTTGAAAAAATCAGGACACATAGAGGGAGAAGCTCGAAATGAAGATTATGAAAGCAGTGTAATACTCGAGGGACGTCCGATTTCAATATCCAAGACAGTTAAACTGTCAGTTAATGACAAAGAAAGTGCTCATTTAGCCGTGTTAATGAATATGGCTGTGGTGGAACCATTTATAGAGTAAGTGTATGTTATATTGTTTTAATTATTTTGATGTGTTCGTAATGCTATATATAACTTATAATCAATTATTCAATACTAGTTTGCATTTGGAGGAATTAGAAAAGTCAAGACCCACGCATGACAAAAAATGCGACCTTACTTTGGGAAACACATACAAAAAAATTTGCCGATTGGATTAAAAGAAAGGTTAGTTAGATTTCAAATATATTCTCTTTTGACTATTAATCTTACTATAAAATATACATGCTAAATAAAATTTGTTGTAGATACCTATTACCTCCAAGGATCATGATGACATGTTAAGATGGATTGCTTTTGGTCCGAAGGATGATGCCATGTCTTACAACGGATATATCATCAATGAGCAATGTTTTCATATACAACATGTAGGGAGAGAAACTCAGAATTGTGGGGTGACTTTTGATGCGACTACTATGTGTAGAGCAAGTGCAAAAGATATGTCCCAAGTGGTTGATGTGGTCACTTACTATGGAATATTGACAGATATAATTTTATCAGATTATCATACGTTTTATATTCCAGTTTTTAAGTGTCGTTGGGCGTATAAAAGAAATGGAGTAAAGGTTGATGATGATGGGTTCACTCTTGTTAATTTACAGCAAGCATCGTTTTCACGAGATCCATACATACTTGCATCTCAAGCAAGACAAGTATTTTATTCAAGAGAGAATGATGTTTCTAATTGGTATGTTGTAATGAAAGCACCATCAAGAAGTTTTAAAGATTTAGAGGATCACGATTGCATCGAGGAAGATATCCAAGTCGTGGAAGGCAGCGAAATAACTGAAATGAATTATGAAGATGTTAGTTATGTTAGAGAGGATTGCGAAGGCATACTTGAGTAGATTATATGTTCTACTTGAGTAGATTATAAAATTTGTTATACTATCATTTGAAAAATGTATTACAATCAAGTAGTTTCTTTTCCTTGTTTCATGACAGCTTTGACATTTACCACCTTTGCATGTCTACTACTCAAGAATCAAAACCTAGCATTAAACCTTACATATATGTCATTTGAAGATGTATGGTCAACTTCTGATTGAGGATCTTCATTTCTACTCTAGCATGCATCATTTCTACACATAACTCATTTTTTTCTATATTAATTTTGTAATATATTTCTTTTTTGTCTGACTCTATTTGGATTTGATATGTCAAATCTAATTTAATATTATGTTTATGTTGAATTTAATTCCATTCAGCTAATGTTTGTTTGATAATCTTCCCTTGACATATGTGGTACATAATTGGAAGTTGGGCATATTTTGTTGTTTTTTGATAGATTTAGTATGTAACTACAACAGTACATTCATATTGCTTTATGAGTTATATGATATCAAATTATGATTTGGGCATGTCCTCTCCCAGACTCAGATCACAAGGTACTGTAAAACTGTTTAGGTAATACAAATTTTCAACTTTGGAATATTTTCATTTACATAAGGTGCATATTAATACAATAGTGACTGATAAGGTAAGTGGGTAGTTAGTCTACATATGTGTTTGTGTGTACTGTGTATTCATATTGCTTTATGAGTGTGTTGTGCTTTTTTTATTAGATGTTAGGTGCCTTCATTTGTAAATGCAAGCATAGAAAACATATTAATATACATTTACAGAAATTATATGTTTTGATTATTCCATTATTAAGTATTAATGTGATTATTTACATACTTTACATTACAGAGTTCATATACATGTATTAATAACTATTGTATTCAAGGTTACATAATAGATACTGTTAACTGTCCTTTATATGAAGTATTCTCAAAATAAGTTATTGTTTTTTGTTTCATTTGCAAAAAAAAGATGCATTCAAGCTTTGTACGTACTCGCAACCATAGAAAGGCTGATGAGGAATCTCAGAAAGATAAGTCAAAGCAGAAGTATAATCCAAAGAATAAGGTTAAGATTCTAGCTGGTGCTTGCACCGACAGTGAAGAACCAACAGTCAACGCTAAGAAACAAGCCATTTTTTGCAATGAAGACAAAGAACAAGAGTCACATGTTACCCCCTCCGACCCAAATGAAGAAGGACTTCGCTCAGAAAATGAAATCCTTCCTAAACAAATTGACGATGCTGAGGGAGAAATTGGGAGAGCAAGTGAAGCTGAATCCAGAATTACATCTCGGAAAAGAGGCGGTAGAGGTCCAGCAAAAGCAAAAAGACTCCCGTTAAGCAGTCAGGATCGAATTGAAGTTGAGTTCAATGATATAGGTATACCAATAGGGAAAGGGTCAGTACATTTATCCTCTTTTCTTGGACCGCTTGTGCGGGAGCTGGTTCCATACACACTTGATGATTGGAGGAATCTAAGTGATGAGTTAAAAGTTGTTTTGTGGCAATCGATTCAGGTATGAGATAAAAATTGTTTTTGTTGTTTATACATCTGTCTGCAAGTTGCTACATTGCTACATTGTTACATCACGTATTATAGTTATAGTTGAAAAAAATTGTTTGATGCATACATATGGCTGTTGTTTGATTTTAATATCATGTTTTCATGTATTCTTGCAGATTAGATTTAAACTGGAAGATGATTGGAAAAGAAAAGTTGTATTTCAGCAAATGGGAGTAATTTGGAGATCGTCAAAAAGTAAATTGGTTCGAAACTTAAATAAAGTGGAGAACGAAGAGGAAAGACTAAAACTGAAACCTACCAACATCAAAAACATGAACGAATGGAGAAGGTTTGTGAAGGCGAAAACAAGTCCGGAGTTTAAGGTAACACTATTAACTATTTTATTTGCTAGAACACTTTAAAAGTTAACGATTGGGATCCAATAACACATATGGTTATTTGCACAGCAGAGTTAATTATCATTTTCAAAGAACAATTTTATTATCCGCTAACACATATCTTGTTCACTTGATTATCATTCTGCACACATTTCTTGTTTACTTGAATTTAGTTCAGTTTAGTGCTGTGTGTTTGGTTTTGTATTGTGTTTTTTTTAATAAAAAATTTGTTGGATTTGTTTTCATCTTGCATTGGAATTTTCAACTAGTTTGCTATTACATTTCATTTCCTGACTTTTGCGTTTCGTTTTCTGTTTTACATTGCTGTTGCATTTCATACTTCAACAAGCTTGCATTGCATATACCCAAAAAAAAAAAACAAAAAACATTGCTTTGCTTCTTAGATTTTAGTTTTCATTTTTACATATCTGTTTCTTGTGCTCGCTGTTTTCACTTGATATTATGTTCACTGTTTTATTTCATTTGTCTTTTAGTTTTTGATACATTGAATTTTCCTCTACTACAAGCAACTGTTTTCAAGTTTTTGTTCTCTATTTACAAAACAAAATATCCATGTTTCTTCTTTACATTGCCTTTATCAAACACTTCTCAAACAACTTCTCTCTGTCACTCTTCACTTCCTCAACTAAGCTGCCATTATCCTATAACAATATATCAACTTCTCTCTGCCACTCTTCACTTTCTCAAACAACGAAGTTGCCATTATCCTATAATAATATATCAACAATATATCTTTCTACTTTACAGAAAAGAAGTGAGAAATATTCGGCCCTTAGGGATAAACAACTTCCACACACAACTGGTCGTAAGGGAATGGCTAGATTGACCGAAGACATGGTTAGTTAATTAAGTATAGCTTTATTTAATATTATTTTATCTGTCCAGTTTTTTATTTAATGTTATCCTAAATTTAGAAAAAAGAAAGTCCAAGTCCATCGTCCATAACTAGAGCTGATGTTTGGATTAAATCTCACATAAAAAAAAATGGTGAACCGGTGAACGCGGAAGCTGGAAATGCTATTGTAAGTTTTTTTTATTTTATCTGTATATAAAAAATTGTCCGAAAGTACGATAATCTTACCAATATACATTATCTATTTGTATTTATTTATGTAGGAGGAGATTAAAAAATTTGGTAGCCTATCATATTCCGGTTCGTCACAGAATGTCGGTGGAATGCTCTTGTACATGTACTTGGACAAGATAAACCAGGACAGTTAAGGGCATTGGGAAGGGGTTGCACTATAACCAAGCTAGCCGTGGCCCAGTCCAAAGATAAATAAATATCGCAGTGTCGAGAGGAAATAGCAGAAATGAAGAGTATGCTGCAGGTTCTGATGAACCAGAAGGTAAATTATTAAAAGTAATTTATATATGTAAAATAAAAAATTCAAAGCGCCATATAGTTTAAAATACTAAAAAGAACAAATTTATTTTCTCTCACAAACTTATTATATGTTCTCTGCCATTTTAAGTATGGTCATTTTAATTTTAGCAACTCAATTTTATTTTTTTCACTTGCTGGTTTCGGTAGCCATGTTAATTTCATCCCATCATTTATAGTTGTAAAATACATTAACTGATCAAAGTCCGTTTAGTTGTTTTCGATAGTCAATTAAACTCCTACATTACATTTAATTGAGTGCTTTTAAGATTAAAATATCCCGATATTAGAGCTTTGCTGCAGGGTGTAGAAAGTTCGAAAACGAGGACATCTGAATTGGTAAACCTAATAATTATATTACTCAAGAAATAACATTTAGATTTTACATTTTGATCTAGTGATTGCTATAATTTTTGGTTGAATAATTGTAGAGCAATGGCGATGTATGTTCGATGTTTAATTGGGATGGAAACTGTGAAGTTGTTGCCAATGGGAGGGTGTTGTCCAGGGACCCAACTGCGATTGTCAATGGCATTAATCTTGGGCCAAATGCTGTGAGCGTTATTGTAGATATCGTGGACAAACCAGATACTTATTTATGGAGGCCTACACCTAAAATGATAGTATTAGCAGACGCTGTGAATAAGGCAGTAGCTTGGCCATCAACTTGCATTAAGATGGCGCTGCGAGTAAATTTGAACGACGTCAGTATGGTAAATTTTACACTTCTCATACTAAACTGTTGAATTACACTTCTCATTGAAACATACTAAAGTTTTAGTTTTAGTTTTTAGATATTAGTACCCCAAATTAATCCATTTGTATATTTATTTATTTGTTAAAATTACACTTCTCATTTATAACCTGTGAATGATTTGATAAGTAGAAATTTATTTGTTTGTTAAAATAAACCATCTTTATATTTATTGGTTTGTTAAAATTACACTTCTCATTTTCAGAGTAACAGCACTGTCCAAGACGATAAATGCAGGATTTATGGTTGGAATGAGGGTGAAGGGGTAGTTGCCGAAGGAAGAGTCTACTCTAAAGAGCCACAGTATGTTGTTAATGGTATTCCGCTCGGTCCGTCTGCCGTTGTGATTTCAGTCGACAAAGTAATAAATAACGATGCTTATTTGTGGCGACCCACATGTGATATGTCGTGCATTGGACATGCACTTGGTAGGAAAGTTGCATTGCCAAAATCAAAAGTTGAAGTTGATAAAGAAAATGTAAATGACAGTGTAAATTATGCGACTTCTCCCATGAAATCTACACCCGTGGTCATGAAGAAATCAGAGCATGTAAGTATTAGTTTTCAAAATTGAAGAAATTACCTGCGTATGAAAGTTTATTTATTATGTGTATGTATATATTCTGCATAATAATCTCTTTTTTCAAGCCCACAGTGGACAAAAGATAGAAAATGCCAGTTGATCGATTTGGGTGGAACAAACATAGTGGCTGAAGGAACTGTTGCATCAACTGATCTGATAACGCTGGTCCATTGTCGTCCATTGGGACTTAATGTCGTCAAAGTTTGGGTTGATATTGTGAGAGATGCAAATGCAGTGCTATGGAGACCAACGTCGGCGTTGACGTGCATGGAAGATGCACTTAGCGTTCCCATAGCTTGGCCAAAGGAAAAAGCCATTCTGAAAACAAACTGAAAGGTATATAACTTGTTCATCATAAATGTTTTCAAACTTTGATTCTAATACCCTAACAATATTCCTCGATAATCGACTATAAAAATTAGTTATATTACTCAATAAATATTAGTGTAGAGCTAGAAAGTGATTGAATTGGTGATTGTCGGATTTTGATATGTTGTGGAGTTAGAGTTTGTGTTCCAGGGTTTGGTGTTGATATGTTGGCAGTGTGTTGTTTAATGACAGCGGCGATTTTGAAAGTCCCGACTTGGTCGGTGGTCTATCAGGTGATGGTTTTGGGTCAGCGAGGGGTAGCAGTTTGGTTTCAGGCGATTTGTGGTGGTGATTATGGTGAGGCAGATCGTGGTAGCGGGTTGGATCGATTGTCGCAGCGATTTGGGAGGAAGTGCAATGGTGTTGTAGTGATGCTCGCAGGCAGGGGAGGTAGGGGTTATTGATGGTTGTCAGGCAATCTTTGATGGTGCTGCTTTTTTGTTCAGGGAGAACAGTTGTATTGAGATGGTCGTGGTGTGTCAGTAAAGTATCAATGAAGAATTGTGGTTTCTGGGTTTGCAGCTGTAGGAGACAGAGGAGCAGGAGGAGAAGTAGATGGTTGGGAAGTTTGCTTTGTGTGGAGAAGTAGTAGGTGGTGACTGCAACAGAATGTATGGGAGATAGGTGATGCTGGTAGTTCAGTGATGAGGAGGATGATGAAATATCTGCTGTGGGAAGCGATGAAGTAGAGTTTGAGATGAATGATGATGGAAGTTTAGTGGATTAAAAGTGTATATGTAAATTCCTATAGTGACTGTGATGCTTGGAGGTTATGAAGTATGTTTGGTAAATTGAAGTCTGTGGAGGAGATGCAGTGGGATGTGTTGAAGTGGTGAAGTGATGATGATGGTTTTATGAACTGGTATGGTCTTGGTTAGGGCTAGGAGATGTCAGAGATTGGTAGAATGGCACTGGATGCTGTTGTAAGGCAGGGTTAATATTTGAGCACTGTGATGAAGTGAATGGCTATGGGCAGTGGTTGTTGTAGTAGTTGAGATTGCTGTAGTTGGGTGAATAAGGCAGTGATGTTTGTATTTGCAATTTAAGGTTGTATATGCAGTGTCAATTTGAGTTGGTATATGTAGTGTTGATTGTAACTACAGCAATTTTTTATCTTTGATACCTTCACCTCATAAATATTTAGTAACATGATTATTATTGTTTACAGGTAGATAAACGTTTGTGAAGAATTCAAGCATCAGCACTGATTTTTGGTATGGTAGCAGCACATGTATGTAGTTTGGTTGATTAAAACTGTTATGAAACTATTATGAAACTAGTATGTATGGTAGAAGCACTACTTTAGCTGCATGTACTATTATCAAACTGTTTTGGTAGTTTGGTTGTGTAAATGTATGGTTAACCTTTTGTCTTGACACTAATGTTATGATATAGTGGTGATTATGTAATTGCTTTTGTTTGTGTTATTGTGGTTCATTGAATGTGTTATTTTTGAATGTGTATGTGTTTATATATTACGTTATTGTATAAGTTTTGAAGTACTTGAATTGGAGGCGAAATCAGATGCAGTCGTGGAACAACAGGCAATAAAATCGAAACATGCGGTGGCGGAGAAAAAACGCCACCAAAAATATATTTTTTGTAGCGTTTAAAAAGCGCTATAGAATCAGCAATTATAGTAAGTCAGATAATCTCCGTGGCGTTCAAAAAACGCTGCAAAAAATAATAATAAGTGCAAAAAAAAATAAGATAGTAAACAACACCTTTTCGGTGGCGTTTCTTAAACGCTGTAAAAAGATCTTTAGTAACGTTTAAAAAACGCTGCCAAAAATTCATTTATAGTGGCGTTAAAATAAATGCAACAAAAAATCATGGATTTTTAGTCGCATGTTTTCTGGCGGCGTTCACCAAAACTTTTTGTAGCGTTTTTTGAGCGCCACTAAAAATCAAATTTCTTGTAGTGAGTTTACCGACTCTCAACGCTGGTTGAAGCGATCATCCATCCATCACCAACCCCGCAAGATGGAGGAGTAGTACTGAAGAAGAAAATATTTAGAAGACGAAGCTTGTTGTGAAGACGAGAGGGAACAGAGCTGAATATACAAAGTTGGGAATGAAAAGAGGAAGACTTTCAACGAGGGGGAGGAGCCATCGAAAAGGTCTAAATTTGATCTTGGTTCCCATTCTTCAGAATAGCAAGCTTTCGCTCCGACACTCTCCTCAACGGGTCAGGAAATCCCAGTTACTTCTATCCCTATTCTATCTTCAACTCAAATTTCATCACCTTTGGTTGGTCTTTCCACAGGCGCTTCATGCCCCCACCAGAGATCTGCCTATACTCTATCAACTGGTCATTCCAAGCTTGAGGCGGCGCTCCTCGGATGGTTCTTAAGGGGGTTAAGTTTGATGGTGATCACCATCTGGTTCGTAGAGATTCATATATGCCGCATCTTCATGTTATTTTGAATGATTTAGAGCAGGATGAAGGGTGGGAGAAACTATGAAAGTAGCTGGCAGACACGAACCATAACAATTATCAGGAAACTATCCTTTGAATCAGAGAAGGATGATTTCGAGAGAGCGCTGGAAAAACATGATGCCAGGATCAAACAACTGGAAGAGGAAAAGGAAGTGGCGCTTTGAGAAAGAAAAATAACACCGGCTTGCTGAAGGAAATAAAAGAGGCGCAAGTGAAAATCGAGATAGAGACGTAATTAAAAAGGCGCATGATGAAGAAGTTAAACTAAAAGCAGAACTTGAAGCCCGCGATGCAATTATTGAAGCCCAGAGGAAGACTATCTCCGACCACGACAAGATCGTTGAAGATCACAATAAGACAATCGTTGAATATAGAGAAGTTGTGAAGTTGCACGATAAAACAATTTCCAACTAGGCTGAAATGATTACTACGCTCCGGGAGCAAGTTGCGCAGCTTACCGCCGATAAAACTTGTGTCAAAGTTGAGAAGGCCGTCGTTACAGTGGATTATTTGGAGATTTAAAATATTTTTGAAAGAATGATGGAGAAGATGGATGAGACCACCTTGAATTTCTATGTCAACTCTCTGTTACACCGGGGGAGTCTCAACTACTTAGGCCCTAAATTCCCACGCACTCTCACTGTGGTTTGGGAGGAGATCTTGACCCACTTTCATGAGAGCGGCGATGCTTATTCCGAGCGAGAGTTAGAGAATGCCTACCTCAATGAAGAATCGCAGAAGGCGTTGCTAAAGGTCCGGGAGATCTTGCGGGTTGAGAAAGAGGCTGCCGATGCTACCACGACAGCAATTGCCAAAGCGCTTTCGGAGCCTTTTATTTCCAGTACCGGCGAACCATCAAGCCAGCCCCGCGATCCATCAGCAAGTTCTAGGCTTGAAGCTTCCCCTCGGATGGTGGAACCTTCGAAGGAGGGTGTAGGCGGTGAGTTTGAGGTTGACATTCTCGGTCAATCTTCTGGCGTAGGTAATCTACTTACTTTTCTCGAGTTTGAGAATTTTCATCTCACACCGTAAGAGCAGGATGAGTTTAACCATTTCATTTTTGATTTTATAGGTCTGTCCTTATTATCTGTTGTTCCACCGACCTCCTCGATGCATGGACCTATTCCTATCTCTACCACTTTTATGCTCGTTTTTGTACCTGCTTCGGTCGCCGTTTCTGTGTCTAGTTCGCAGCCGGAGCCGGAATATGAGAAGATCACCGCACTGCATGGTTTAGATGACCCATCTGTATCTTCAGAGGGTGATTTCACGAGGAGCAAAGCTTGAGAGCAAGAAATTTAGATTGAGCAACCATGCATATCTTAAGAACAGCTGGCTGCCATTAAAAAAGAGAATGTTGAAGAAATCAAGGCCTCTAAGAGCCCCCACAGGTCTCGTAAGCGTAAAACGAAGGTCGGATCTTCCGAAAAAGTTGCAGAGCAGGAGGAGGAAATTAGCACCGAGGAGATTGTTGACATTACTGGCAGCGACACCACTCCTGAGGTGAAGAAATTTTTTTGAACAAAAGGCAGGAAGGGGAGTAGTGGAAAGAAGCACCGAGAATCTTGGGTGGTAACTGGTCTGATTTTGATTCATTTTGTGTTGTTTTGCTCAAGTATAGAGTCTGCACTTAGTGTTTTGTTTTATTTTCTGTATTTTTCTTTTGTTGGCCAACATTATGTGGGTACGGCTTCCACGTTTTGACCTTGTATAAAAGAAAGTTATAAATAATACATTGTTGATACTTTGGCCGCAGCTTTATTTATCTTCTCATATGTGTTTTGCGAATTTATGCTTATTTTGTTTATAATTATTTTCTTGTGTGCGTTCTGTGTACTTATGTTCACTCTGTGTGCTTCCATTTCACTTTATCTAGTCTAGTTACTGCCAAAATTCTTTGTTTGGAGTAACAGAACTTGTGAAATTTTGTTTTTATGTATTTTTATTTAAGTACCGATATACGTCTCCAATTACACAGGACTGTTTGCTTCGAACAATTGACAAACGACCGGTAAATTAGGGTTTGAATAGTTTGCATACTAATACTTGGAATTTGATTAAGTCATAATTTGATTATTTTTTACAAGTTTTGCAACTTATGTTTTTATGCGATTCTGGAAAGTATGTAACTTATGCATGTTTAAAGTGCGCACAAAATTGTAAACTTGGTGTAGAACATACAGTTGTGAGACTAACTATTAGAGAATTCATAAGCATGCAGTTACAAGATAAACTTGATGAATAATCTTTACAAACTTTTGGAAGTTAAATCATTTACTACTTCTCAAAATCATATGCGGACACTTATGAGTATAATTTCTTAGGATTTTTGCAGCCTTTGGACATGCTCTTCGCTGCTTAGAGCATGCACATTTTATGAGTTGACTGTGGATAGTTACACGTTATCCACTTTAAATGTTAGAGCTAATCATTGAATGTAAGTAACTGGAGTCTCTTACTGGTTTGCAGCGCTTCGATTTTGTTGGAGTCGCGCCCGTTACTCCCGGTAGTGGGAGTGTTTTGATCTTTGAAATTCCTGCAATGGATGACTTTCCTGGTATTGCCAGGCCAACACCAGTACTTAAAATACTTCTCGATGTTGCCAATCTTTGGGCACATAAGGAGTTTATGTTTTAACAGCGTTACCTATCTTCGGGCAATGCCAAGGAGTTTATGTTTTAGTCCTCGATATTGCCTATCTTCGGGAAATGTGAGGGGTTTGTGTTTTTAAAGTTGGTGCGCGGCTTATGAAGTGCACAGTTTTTGATACTCCTCGGCATTGCCTATCTTTGGGCAACACCGAGGAGTTTACGTTTGAGCCTTCTCGATTTTGCCGGGGCAACATTGGTTCTTAGAGGGCGGGGATTGGGTTTCGCCAATCCAACGGTTTGAGTCAATTTGCTTCCGTCGACCCGAGGGGTAATTATTATGAACACAGTTTTATCGATTCAAAAAGCGAATCAACTTTATTAAGAAAATTTGGGAAAGCTTTTGCCTATTTACAAAGCCCCTGACATCCCGGGATGGCTTATTTGCTAAAAAACAGAAGGTACATTAGGTAATTATCAAGTGAAGTAGTAGCGCAGCGATTCGTTGTACCATGCTTTAGGAATTTGGACTCCATCGACGATTGTCAATTTGAAAGTTTTGTCCCTTAGCTTTTGGTTGATCACATATGGCCCATCCTAGTTTGGTTCGAAGGTCTATGGCACCGGATAGAATTGTTTGAGGACGAGGTCTCCCACTTCGAAGGTTTGGTTGTGAACCTTGGAATTGAAGTATCGAGTGACCTTTTTATGGTAGGAGACGGTTCTTAACTTGGCTTCTTCCCTCCTTTGGTCAATCTATCCAGTGATTCGAATAGGAGCTGCTCGTTCTACTCCTGATTATATTTTTGCCTTTGGTGAGAGAGGACTTCTAGTTCGACGGGAATCATTGCTTTTGAGCCATATACCAAGGCGAATGGAGTGTGTCCAATTGCCGCTTTGTGAGTTGTCCTGTAAGCCCATAGTGCGATTGGAAGTTCACCAAACCAGTTTCCTTTTGCTTTAGTTCGTCGCTTTTTGATAGTGGACTTGATGATCTTATTTATTGCTTCCACTTGCCCTGGATGAGCAACTACAGAGAAGCTCTTCTCAATTTGAAAGCGTTTGCAGAAGTCTTTGAACTTAGCGCTTTCAAACTGGGTCCCGTTATCAACAATGATTTTTTACGGCACACCAAACCTACAAATAATGTTTTTAGTGAAATAATTAATGACTTTCTTTGTAGTAATGGTGGCCAGCTATGACGCCCCACCCTGAGACCCACATTAACAAAGAGTATTACTGGGTAATACTGTCTGCTAATGCAGAGAATATGGCTGGATACGAGCAACCATCTATAGCCTTGTCTTAGATATCTATTGAAGACGTCGACAGTGCCATTTTTTATCAAGTGGATCGACATATCCAATAAATACTTAATACAAAGCCATAGGTGGCTATAGGATCTATCAGAAAAAAATATAATAACTTGAATGCAAAACAAATCACAGAACAGTAGATCATCATATATATAGACATACGCATACACATACTTATATAGATACATCACAGAGAATGCAAATTGGTACATGTCAAGTGGTATAGCAACCAGAATATAAAAGCAATTCAAAAGAATATACATATCAGAGTAGCAAACCAAGAAGGACTACACAAAAAGCTATAACAAAAGGAGCTAGCAGAATAGAGTCCATGCGGAAGCAGAATAGGCAAATCCAAATGTACCTAACCAGAAACACCTCAGTCTAACCCGAGTATAAAATACACGGGTTAGTCTAACTAAACAAATCTGTTAACAAGAATAAGCGATAATATGAGCACAAGGATAATGTGATAATATTCTCGAGTTAGAAGGGTCAACTAACTTGTATATTTACATCAAATGATAATAAGGTATCACTACGCAAACATATAATCTCAAAAGAGATAAAATAACCCATAAAACGCTAAAAGTAGCGAGCCTTATATCATCGCCATTAATAAAACATCAAATATGGTTTAGGGGTAAACCTAACCCCACCATCTTGGTAAACCTAAAACATGCACAAGGAGATCCCATCTCAAACATGCCATACGACAAATATATCTCTAAAGAGAAGAATAAAATCTCAAATGAACGCCAAAAGGCAAATCTCATATAATGTCACCAAAAGGAAAATCTCAAATAAAGCCAGTGTAGGCAATTCAAATCTCAAAAATAGAAATTCCAAGAATTCAAATTCCTGAATGGTAATCGCCACTAATATATATCAAATGGTTCAAAGGACCAATTTTGGAAAGGGGCAATACACTAGGGAAAATAATCAAAGAAACCATCTCAAAAGTAATTGCACGTACACGTGGACGAAGCCTTGCCAGGTACTGTTATCTCAAATAGGTACCTCGTCCGAAGGCAAAACGTCACAATGACAAATACGCCGCAATGGTAAATACGCCGAAATGGCAAACATCTCGAAGACAAATACGCCACAATGGCAAATGCCGCAATGGCAATGACACAATGGTCCAGTACAGGAATGCTGCAATGGAAAATGTGTCACAAACTCTCAATTAGGAAGCTGAATAGTGTTAACGTGTGTCCCATACCACACGTTCGCACTAAATGGTTTACTAACTACCAGTAAATTTCACACTCAAAGTAGTAAAAAGTTTACCTCATCTTATCGGTAAACTCGACCCGAAGGTCAAAACGATCAAAACGGACAAGTCAGGAATTAACAGATAAGATAAACGCATGCTAGTTTACCAAATCATTTAATTTTCCTTCTCATTCGCTTGAATAGTGCAAAAACGTGTATTTTGAATATAAAATAATTTATTTGAGAAAACTAGCTTTTAAAACCTTTTTCCGAAATCAATTTTGAAGATAATACTTGAGAATTCCCATATTACAGAGAATAAATAGATTTTATAGCTTAAAATAATTTAAAAATACTACATAATAATTTTTTTAAATGTCAATTTACTTTAAAAATTATTTCAAAATTGTTTGAAAAAATCTATGCTCGAAATCAAAGAAATCACTCAAAACCATCGTTCAAATTCAATTCATATTCAATTCAAATTTGAATTTCAAATTCATCAAAACATGGCTAGCCTATTGATAGGCATCATATCCTTCAATACATTTCATAAATATCACAAAAACATGAAGTAAAAGCCAAAAGTCGGACGGAAAAAGAACATAAAAACGCATAGGTAAAATAATACCCAGGTCTGAAATCTTCTCTACGTTCAACTTTCGGACATGAAATAGGTGGCCAAATGACCTTTGATTAAACTAAAAATTGGTGTGCACAAAGTAGAAAATTTCGGCTTTCATACAAAAAAAGAATCGATGAATTCCGACTGAAAATGCAAAAGTTACAGTCTCAAACATGGACTCAGACCATGTTTGCGACAGTTAAAAAAAAAAAACATGCATGGGCCTGAAATCCATATTGGGTCCAACTTACAGGCCTGAAAAAGATGACCAAACGACCTCATAGACCATGTTTGCAACAGTTCAAAAATAAAAACATGCACAGGCCTGAAAACCATCTTGGGTCCAACTTACAGGCCTGAAAAAAGGACCAAACTACCTCATATTGAGCTAAAAATTGGTATGAACATAGTAGAAAACTTCGTCTTTCAAACGAAAAAAGAATCAATGAATTCCAGTAAGAAATGAAAGAGTTACACTGGCTTAAACATGTACTCAGGCCATGTTTGCAGCAACTCGGACAACAATTTCTACATGCAAAAATCCGTGTTTGAGTTGATTTTCTAACACTGTTTTGAAAATCCAAATGATAATATTTTCAACCCAAATTTGCAGAGATGAAGTTCAACATGCAAGCTACCAAATGCAAGAAATACGACATCATTTTGTTGCCGGAATCAAAAGATATTAGCATGCAAAGTACAAACTAGAGAAGGTTTTGACACAAACAAAATTGAAAGAAAAAACAAATTACAAAGCAAATTTTTGACGATTTTGAGCTTGGCTCAGCTAGTTTTTGTGAGTTTTGTAACTCACCTTATTGTATGAATGCAAAAGCTTGGATTTTGGCTACATGGTAGAAGCTTTGAGATGGATTTGGCTTCAAGAACTATAAAAAAAAAATCAAAATAGAGTCATGCAAACACAAAATAAGAGATTACATACAAACCCAATGACAAAACTAGATTTTGACGAAATTATTTGTGTTTTGAAGTTGATTACCTATTGAATTCTCTTTAGATTGATTAAAACAACAATTATATTAAAGGAATTTGAGAGTAGAAGCCTTAGTTTGAAAATGGTGGAGCTTTCTTTGTTTTCAGTGTTCTTACAGAAAGAGGAAGAATGGCACGTACAAAAAAAGAGAAAATGTTTCTCTTTTCTTCTGGTTTGTAATAATTAATGGGCTTTGGACCCAAATCAATTAATTAAGCCTATGTTAATTAATTCAGCACTAAAACTAAATATATACACTTATGTTAATAAAACAAATGACATTTTCTTCAAGTTTTTAACACAAACAAATCATGTAAACATACTTTCATGCTAAATCATATATTTTACAACATATAAAAAGATAATTTTAGTTTTATAAAACATTTTAATTATTAAAACTCTTATTTTACATAAATACATGATTTATACAAATAAATGCACAAAACTTTATTTTTAACTTTTAAAATTCCAAAAAAAAAATTTATTGCTTAGAAAAATATAACAAACCATTCTAAACTCAAATTTATAATTAAAACTCATTTTAAACGAATTTTCACCTTTATATTTGATTAAACAACCTTTAAAAATCACATACTTCTTTTAAAAATTATTAGAAGAAGTAATTGGCCATAGTTAATACAATTGTTGCATTTTCTTTAAATAAAAACTATTTTCCATTTATTATTAATCCAAACAAATAAAATAAAGTTTAAAACTTTATTTTCTTATTTTATTTCCAAAATTCATTGATTATTCCAAAAAAACAATTTAAAATTTTATTTTAATTCACAATATTAGATTATAATTACCGCTATAATTTAATATTTACAGGTAATCTCCAAACCAGGGTTGTTACACCAGCGGTTCCACTTCGGCCCATTTCATGAAATATTCAACAACAACTATAACATATTTGGCCTCTCCTTTAGCTTTTGGTAGTACACCAATCTAGTCGATTCCCCATATTGCAAATGGCAACAGGCTGACCATCTATGTTTATTCTATTGAGGGAGTTCTTTTAATTTTACTAAATATTTGGCAACGATCACATCTTCTAGCGTAGTCTGCAGCATCGCGATTTATTGTTGGCCAGAAGTACCCGTATCGAAGAACTTTATTTGCATGGGTTTGGCCTTCGGTATGGTCTCTACATCCGCCTTTGTGCACTTCCTTCATGATTCACTATGCTTCATCGTTAGTCACACATCCAAGAAGGGGTCTTGAGAATCCTCTTCGGTAAAGTGTCCCATCCTGTAGTACAAATCATGGTGTTTTCCGGAGGAGATTTTTCCGATGATTCCATTCAGCTGGAAAGGTCCCTCTAAATAAATAGTCCCTGATTGGCGTCATCCATGTTTCCGATTCATCGATGGTCTTTGGGATCCATTCGACGTACATTTCGTCTATGCTCGAGGCAGTCAGAGTCTCAATCGGGACTAGTCCCAACGATTCAGGCTCTCTGAAGCTTGCCAATTTAGCTAAGTAGTCGACCTTGGTGTTCTGCTCCCACGGAATATGAGTTATGGTATAATGTTCGATGTTGCTCATCAACTCTTGTGCTTTAGACAAATATGGTGCAAGGTTCTCCCCTCTAGCGTGGCGCTTGCCCTTTACTTGGCAAAGGAGTAGCTTGGAGTCGCTGTAGATGTGGATGGATTTTATTCCAAGTTCCTTTACAATTTTAAGCCCTGCTATTATTGCTTCGTATTCTGCTTCATTATCTACTATAGGAAATTCCAAGCATAAAGCATAGCAAATGGCTCGTCCTTCAGGGGTTTCAAGCACAACTCCCGCTCCCGAACAGAGGTGGTTAAATGGGCTATCAAAAAAGAGCTTCCATTGCATCTCCACTTCCGATGGTGTTTCTTCTCCAATATCCCGTGTAGTAAATTCGACGATGAAATTTGCCAGCACTTGCCAATTGATCACCTTTATCGGATGGCAAGTAATATCATATTGGTTTAGTTCAATGTTCCACTTGAGAAGCCGTCCGGAAGTTTCGGGTTGGTATAGTTCTTGTTTCATAGGTCGATCAGTCAGTACTTTGAATGGATGCGCCTGGAAATACGGTCGTAACTTCCTAGACACAATCAAGAGGCAATACGCTAGCTTTTCGAGCTTCGGGTAATTTTTCTTAGCTCCGATATATCTCTTGCTAATGCAATACATTGATCGCTAGATCTTTGCTTCTTAACGTACAAGGGTGGCGCTTAATGCATAAGGGGAAACCGCTAAGTAAATGAACAGGTCCTCCCCCATCCACTGGCTCTGATAGGATTGGCGGAGCTTCCATGGGCCGCGACAGTTCTTTGAATGCTGTTTGACAAGCTTCACTCCATTCGAAGTATTTCTTTCCTTTCTTCAACGCATCAAAGAACGGTTACACTTGTTAGTGGCTTTCGAGATAAATTAACTTAAAGCTGCGACCATTCCATTCAGGCTTTGCAATTCTCTCTTATTCTTCGGGGCTTTGACCTCTTGCAGGGACGTTATCTGCATTGGATTTGCTTTAATGCCCATGGCACTTATGATGAATCCTAGGAATTTTCCGGAGGCTACTTCGAAGTGATATTTAAGTAGATTAAGTTTCAATCCATATTTTCATAGTATTCCATACATTTTAGCAAGATTATCCAAGTGATTGGCAACCACTCATGATTTTACCAACATATCATCCACGTAAACTCCATGGTTTTCCCAATTTGGCACTTGAACATGGTATTTATCAACCTTTGATAAGTTGCCTGGGCGTTCTTTCAACCGAATGGCATAATCCTGTAGCAATATAGTCCCGGATCGGTGATGAAGCTGGTGTTCTCTTGATCAGGTTCGTGCATAAAGATCTGGCTGTATCCGAAGTATGCGTCCATGAATGATAACAGTTTGTGTCCTACCGTTCCGTCCACAAGCTGGTCTATTCTGGGGAGAGGGAAGTTGTCTTTCGGGCAAGATTTAATTGGGTCCGAGTAGTTGATACAGATTCGTCACTTTCCATTGGACTTTTTAACTAAGACCGGGTTAGATACCTATTTGGGGTAAGTTGCATCATGGATAAAACCATTAGCCATTAACTTATCCACCTCTTCTCTTAACACCTTGGACCGTTCAAGACCCAGGCTGTGCCTATTTTTCTTTACTGGTGTGAACTTAGGGTCAATGTTACACGTATGGCATGCGATTTTTGGTGGCACCCCACACATATCGAAATGCATCCATGCGAATACATCCAAGTTGGTGCGAAGAAATTTAGTATGTTCGTTTCCACGGTGCGATCCAATTTTCAAGACTTTAGTTGGATCGTCCATATCGAATGGAATAAACATCGTCAATCCTGCGAGTGCTTCACGTTCCTCTCCTGAACTCTTCTTACTGGGGTCTAAAGCCTTCTCGAATCAGCTACGGTCCCCAAGCCAGGGACGGCTCTGTAGTTGCTATTCAAAAGGTTCATGGATGTGGAGAGTTCTCGCCGCATCCTTCCCTTTTTCTCTTCTTCTGGATTCATGTAACTCTGCAATGTGACATTCTCTGGCTGATCTCCTTTGACTACCTCGTTTCCGTTTACTATCAAAAACTTCATTTTAAGGCACCATTGGACCAGAGAGAAACTGAAATTAGCTACGGTAGGTCGTCCCAAGATGGTGTTATATGCAGAAGTTTTGTCCACAATTACAAAGGTCTGAACGAGTGTTACTCTTCGATCACCTTCTCCAAGCTCCACTGGTAAGTCATTTGTCCCCATGGGTTGTTTAGGTTTGCCAGTGAACCATTGGATTTTTGTTTGGCATGCAAATACGCTTTTCATGCCAATCTTCATTTGGTCAAAGGTACGTTTGAAAAGTATATTGACAGAACTGTCGCTATCGACCAATATCTGTGGGACCATGGCGGGTCTGCTTCCTACCGTTACCACCATTGGGTCGAGAGTAAGAGCTTCGATCCCTTCGGTATCTCAGTTTTTGAATACAATATCATCGTTTGAAGTTTTTAGCTGCTTGGTTGGAGCCCCATCTTCTATCGTGAGACATGGTTCCTTCGGAGCGTGCTTTAATGAACTTGCATATCGCTCCATCTCTCCCCAACTTCTCTGTGCAGGATGCAACCTCCAAATATCATTCCAATAATGAGTCTCTGGTTAGTTCGCTTTGATCCCTCATTACTGATTTCGGCTTGGTTTCTCTAGTTCCTAGGACCTGAGGAGCCGCAGGCTGGTCAGGATTCTATGGTTTTCTTATGTATTGCTGGAGCTTGTTCTCCCCAATCAGCTCTCCGATCTAGTTCTTTAAGTGGCGGCATTTGTTTCTATTGTGACTGTGCATTTCGGGGAAATGGAAGAACTTCCCTAAGCGCTTCTATTGTTTGGTTAGGTTTTTCATATATTCCTTAGTCCCATATGTTGTAAGATAAATATTTTTTGGACTTTCATTGAGAGTGGTGTAATCTTTAGCCCTAAAGCCTTTAAGGCATTTATTGTTTCCATTTTTCTTATTGGAATTTTGATTCTTCCTTTTTTGATTTCCATCATTCCCTATGATTCCTTCGATAGTCCCGAAAGCATTCGTATTCTGGTTCATTTCCATGTCACTCTGTCTGACGTTCAATGGTTGCATGCCAGTTGACTTCCTTTCTAACTCCTGTGCTTTCTTTCATCTTGAACCATTTTTCGAACTTAGTTTCGAGATGAATGGCTTGGACCAGAGCCATAAATATCTTGTCTTCATTTGGATTGCTGACCTTTGTCACTGCGGTATTGAACCGGTTTATGAAAGACTTCAACAACTCGTTTTGTCCCTGGAATAACCCGGATAGGAACATCACATCTTTGTATTGCACGATATGGAGCCTGAATTGATCGAGGAATCTTGTGGCTAGTTGATCGAAAGTGGAGATGCATTTCGACGGAAGCCTGGTGAACCACATGAAAGCGACCCCTTCTAAGAAAATGGGAAAGCATCTACACCGAACAGCTTCTAAAGTGTTTGCTCTGTCCATGTACCAACTATACTTGTATAAATGAGGTTTTGGGTCCTTTGTTCCGTAATAGGATGGGATAGTTGGTATCGTGAACTTTTTCTAATATCGCTCATTCAAGATCTCATCAGTAAAGGGAGTCCGACTTGGTGCGGATCCCCACTAATCATCTCTTCTATTTTTATTTTCGTCCATCAATCACTTAACCATATCCGTGACGAATGCCTCTGATGTCCCGTAATCTTGGGGATGGATGTTAGTCACTACACCAAGTATTTGACTTTGGACATGGTCTTGGCGAGCGGGCTGAAGCCTAGGCTCTCCTGTCTTTGGGAGAACCACTTCCTCAGGATCCCCTTGGCTTGTGGTTGTTCCGACTGGGAGGTTTTGACATTTTTAGCATTGGAAAATGCATCAGCGTTCTCTTCCAACTTATCGTCATTAAATTGTTCTTCATTCTCTGAATAGGAGAGGTCCATGGCTATATTCTTTCGTGGGGTCTTTGCCCCTTAATTCAAGTTCAGGATTGGTTGCCTTGCGGCAAGCGGGGTACTTATATTTCCTTCTACAATAATTCCCATAATTCCTACTATCTCTCTTTTTTGCGGCTACTTCTCGTTTTTCCTATTTAAGCCAGAAACGAAAGAATTTTCTTGCTCTATGGCAGCCATGGGTTCAACCATAGTTCTTGGAGCAGGGTTCGACTACAAGGTTAGGAGAGCATTGAACTTTTCCATTAGAGCCTTTTGACTGTTTTCCATTTTCTAGTTCATTTCATCAACCATTTTGTTCAACTCATCCCTAGTAATGACTTCGTGCTGACTGGAGGATGCCGGTGCTTTATTTCCCAAGTTAGCAATATTTACTTCAGTTTGTTGAGGATTCACATCCTCTCCAGCTACTACTGCCTCTATTGACCTTCTAGAGGCAGTTCTCCTTCTTCCAGGAGCAATCGATTCCAAGTGGTAGATTTTTCAAACAGAGATTGACGACCTAACTTCTACACCTTTCGGATCCAATGTAGATAGCTTGATCTAGATCCTGAATTGGTTTATCATTGAAAGCACCAAAATGTTAACCCAAAAGATGGATCAACACCCTAGTTTGAGTATGAAAGCACCAGCCCTGTTCTCGCACAACAATAATGTAGATAATACATATAGAAATAAGCAATAAGAGAAAGAAGACAAGAAGATTTTTATAGTGGTTCGACTGTTAACGAAGCCTACGTCCACTTTATAGTTTGTATAATAGACTAATTGCTGTTACAAGATGTATTTGATTACAAAGCTCTATATTATCCTTAGCTAGATCGAATCTCCAAGGTTGGAATCCATTGGAGAATCACAGTGAATTCCATTGAAGACCATCGTGTGGGAGGTGAGGTTTGAAGAAAGCTTCCAGCAGAGTTTCAGCAACCATTCCAGAGAAGATCCCCTTTATGTTGCAGATAAGATGGTACTTATAGAGATCAGAGAACTATTGGGCCAAGTGTGTTTGCCAACTATTTGCAGATGGTAACAATAAGATGTAGTGGAGCTTGGCTCGCGACCCAAGCCAAAATCGTGGATCATTAGTGATCAATGATCTATGGATCACTAGCGATCCATAGCATTGGCTCAAATGAAAGCTAATTACTTAGACTTTTCCTTTGCTTCACTTTGTTTGGGTCGCACCTATTTTAAAGTCCAGTATGGATCGCAAGAGATCCATAATGTACGGATCGCTAACGATGCATACACTTAGCATATTTTTGGACTTTGGTTTTTGAACTATCTTCGTTGTCTTGTGTTGACGTTGTTCATGTAGTCTCGTTGCACATCGCTTTATTTTGATGACAGATTGCTTGCTAGTTGTATTTAGCCGCTAATTGGACTAGACAGATGCTTGTCTCTTGATTTAACTAACCCCGAATCTCATCAAACTCAGCCGCAATTTTTGTAATATGCATTGGATCACGACGCAACAGAACAGGTTAAACCCGGATTTATCCCCATGCGATCCATAGGCCATGGATCACTAGCGATCCATGCCCTTAGGGAATTTCCTCATCCTTTTTCCTTGACTCTCTTTAACTTGTTGCTTTAGTCCTTCTGGTTGACTTCTGAGTTATTCTGACTCCACCAAATTGTTCTAACTTCTCTTGGATCCTATTGGGATAAAAACCTGGATAACAGCTGCAATAAAAGCAATATAAATATAAACGCATAAACTCATAAGCTAGATATGATTCCAAATGTTAAGAATCCCAAAACATTTTTGTGTGAAAACAATGCCGTGGTACAGATCGTGGAAGAAACCAGGGCATACAAGATGTCTAATCCCATGCTCCAGAAGTTCCACATAACAAAGGCATTTTATTAATGATGGAGAGATATTGGCTAACAAATAGATAGGAATACAATATAACAGATATTGTAAATCTATTTCACTAAGGGACTAGCTCGATCGGTTCTAAACTGTTTGGAGGAATGGGAATAAGATTCCATAATTAGCCCCAAATGCAAGTGGGAGATTGAAAAAGTTAGCAGTTTGCATGCCTTTGGGAAAATTGTGTAATATGTTACCTATGTCTAACTTCATAGTCAATCTTGTTCGTTGTAATGCTATTATTTTCCCTTTATAAACTTTATTATATCGTGATATAATTAATTAAGTAATTTGAAGTATATAAGAAGAAAATCCTTTTATAAAATGTTATATGATTGTGGTTGCAAATAGTTCACATACTCTCATAGATAAAACCGCCAGCGTTGTGATGGTGGGAGTTGTCGTGTCGGCTGTCCTTACTAGCCAAGAGGGTTGAACCTGCTCATTCTGCATCTTTATAAGCTTTTTTGTTATATTTGGGCTGGCCAAGGAAAATGATCCCCATTAGATGTGCTATCTCAGCCCTTGGAATGAACGAAGCATTGGGTTGCTATCGCATTCTCTAAGGGGCGATGGTTAGCGTGGATGCTTCAATTTCAATGCCTAAAGCAGTCCCGACATGAACGAGAGCAATTAAGAGTAATTAATCTAAATATAAAATGACTTTTTGTTATGGAGATTCTAGGCCTAGATGTTTCGAGGAAAAGATATTAATTCATCTGTTAAGACTATAGTGCATAACGCTCCCTAAATAAATGTTATCATTAAACCGAGGATTTTTTTTGGATTAATATAGTTGAGTATGGATAATATTAGAATTTTAACCAATACAGAATTCCATATATCTTAAAGTGATATAGTTTTTGACAAAGAGAATGTGTATAAATTATCATTACTAAAGGTAACGCTTAAGAAAATATGAAAGTGGATCTATAAGTGATGAATTTGTCCAAGCTGTGACACAGTTAATTAAGACGACGTATGAACATTAATATTTAACTTGTTTAGTATTAATCGCTGAATTAATTCCCACCTCTAGGTCACACAACCATATGTGTAAATTCTCCGAAAAACCAAAAGATATAATTAGTTTATAAAATGCTATAAATTGATTAAATTGGCTAATTTTTAAGAAATATTAATTATTATCAATTTATTTGATCTTTTTGGTTATTATTATTAATTATTTGAATGCATATAAATATTATAATTGCACGTGTCGATATATGGTATAAGTATACTTCTAAACAGGGTTTAAATAAGAGATAATTACCTGAAGAGTTTTTCGAAATTCTGCACCATACATTTGGCAATTAGTGCCAACCATATGTAAAGAATAAAGAGGGTGGAGTAATTTAATACTAAAGAAGGATCGATAAGTAAAATTTAATAAAAAGAAATGGAAAGTTTCCATTCTCCTCATTAGAAAAATCCCTTGGTTTGATTTTTCTTTTAAAGTTTTTCATTCTCTCCTTTTCTCCTATCCACAGCCAAAATACTCTTCTTCATTTTCTTAAAAATATCAGATCCAAAACAAATAAAAACGTTAAACAAACATGACGGCTACATTGTTCATTTAATTCCCGCAATGTTAGGCGTCAATTCAAGAATCGTAGGAGAGATTTCCAATTCAAAATGTTACTAATTGGCCAGATCTGCAATGTATAATCAAAATTTAATTTATTTTCTTTGATGTAATATACTAATCGCAATTTTAAATATACATATTATTTCCTCACCTTGATTTAGAATTAGTAGTACAATAGTAACATGTTAAATGATAGATCTATTTTAACTAGATAAATTAAAACTAATATTTATATATGAATAAAACAATGTTTTTAGATTATGAATTTATGTTTTAAAATTATCTATAATTAAATTCTAAACATATTATACAATTTAATGATTTAAATGTTTTTGCTTGACATATTTCCATTAATCCAAAAATACAGAGATTGTTGATATTTATTTTATTTGATGTGTTCAATTTTGGTTTTGTAATTGTTAACCTGCCTTTTGGCAAGGCAGCATACAAGTGGATTTAACCCAATAGACTTCACAGTCATCGATGCTGGAATATTATGGATTTGGTTCAAATGGATAGATAAACAATTACGGATATGAAGCTAGGATTAGGCACAGTCGATGGATAAACGATGCAAGATCTAGAGAAAGGCATAGCTTGGGTTTACTTTGGGTTCTACTTCGGGTTGGTATAGGGTTTACTTCAGGTTCTACTTCGGGTCGGCATGTTGTTTACTTCGGGTTCTACTTGGAGTCGACATGGTACTACTTCGGGTTGGCATTGGTTGAGTCGCTTGGGGTTGGCATATGACCTGCTTGGGGTCGGGATACATTTCACTTTGGGTCAGCATGGTGTTTACTTCGGGTTCTACTTAGGGTCGGCATGGTACTACTTTGGGTCGACTTTGGTTCAGTCACTTGGGGTTGGCGTATGACTTGCTTAGGGTCGGCATTGGTATTGCTTTGGGTTCAACTTACGGTCGGCATGGTACTACTTTGTGCCGGCATTGGTTGAGTCACTTGGGTCGGCATATGAATTGCTTGGGGTCGGCATTGGTATTGCTTCGGGTTCTACTTCGGGTCGGCACAGGCTTGACTTTGGGTCGGTGCATGGAAATGTCATCGGGTCGGCAGAGATGGTTTCACTTTGGATCGGCATTGCTTCACTTGGGGTCGGCATTGGTTTCACTTTGGGTCGGCATGACTTCACTTGGGGTCGGCATTGGTATCAACTTTGGGTCGGCAAGAGATGAGTCGCTTGGGGTCGGCATATATTTCACTTTGGGTCGGTCTAAGAATTGCTTGGGGTCGGCATTGGTTCATCTTCGGGTCGGCAAGAGATGAGTCGCTTGTGGTTGGCATACATTTCACTTCGGGTCGACATATGACTTGCTTGGGGTCGGCATTGGTACTACTCCAGGTCGGCAAAGAAGGAATCAACTCGAGGTCGGCATGTGGATCTACTTTGGGTCATCATAGGAACTACTTCGGGTCTAAATAGGGTTTGCTTCGGGTCAGCAAACGAACTACCTCAGGTCAGCATAGATGGACGAGTTGGGCTCGATGGTCGCTGTGGTCGGCCTATAGATAAGGAGGCCCAGTAGTCGGAATTTCGCCTATAGATACAACAGATTTGGCTTTAGAAAAGGGGGATCTTCATTCTGTTTCTCTTCATCTTCCACCTAGAGGCTACTCTGTCATTTTTGTTTCAAAAATCCCGGATTGTAACTATAATCAATTCAGTATAATAAACAGGAAAATTCTGGAGTAGACGTAAGCCGACGTTAGCCGAACCACAATAGATCTTAGTTTTTACTTGCTTTCATTTTGAATTTTGATTATTCTTCTTCTACATATACTCTATCTGTTACTTGTGATTGATATTGGTGTTTTCACTTGTAATTAGGTGTTAGTGGTCAATTTTTGACTCCAACATTTTGGTGCTTTCGCTGAGAATTGAACTTAGGGATTTGGAAGTTTGGAGCTTGGATTTGAAAGCATAGGAACTTGGATTTAGGAATCTATGGCTAGGCAATCAACAAGGAGACAGAGGACAGAGAGGATTCATTATGAAGGAAGTCAGGATGCTTCCTCAGAAGCTAATCAGACTTTAATCTTCATGTAACCACCCGGATTTTCCGTCATTGATTTTGAATATGTAAATGGTTTTAAATGCTTGATTTGGTATAGGAATTGATTTTGAGTATGAAGATTTTGGTTGTAATTGTAGAATGAAGTTAAAATTTCAAATATAGCGATTTATCGTAATACCGAAATGGTGAATAATTGAAAATTGAGTTGAGTATAAATTGAAATGATTTATAGTGTTTATATAAATTCTATTTGATTTAGAATTGAGTTAGTAAGTTTTTAAAACCGGAATTTCAAGTGATTTCGTCAATTTTTGAAGTCGTCGATTTAATCGACGTGCTAAAATAGCAATCCGGACCATAGTCTAAGAATTTGACGAAATCCATTTCATTAGATCCGTAATAATGTATTATTACAGGATTTCAAATTTTGTAGCGAATGGATTTATTGTTTGGTCGTGGGAGATCGAAACGTGTTGAATTTAATGTCGGAAATTTAATATTATAATTGGATTCATAAAAGTTATCTTCTCCATACGATCGAATTAGGTCTCAAAGCTTGTTCCATTGCATTCAAAATAGGGGTAAAACATTTGGAACGTTAGGTGGCACGCGTCGTTCGAATTCCAAAATTTTAACACGTAGTGTCTTGGAGATTTTCTATATAAGGACCTAAACTATTACATTTGCAAATAAAATCCAACCGTAACCCTAAAAGCTATCCCCAGTTCCCGCATGTAATTTCAATGGCCGAAACGTTCCTGTCTTTCCCTCTAATTTCCTCTAATCCATCAACAATTGCACTTTGATCTCTACATGGAAGTTGAAGAGAATGATGAGCTAATGACATCCTACAATGGAATCGAGCTGACATCGAAGAATGGTGTAGGAAATAGCTCGCATCCGTGGCGACTTTGAGCTGAATTGTGGATGATGGGGAAGGACGAGCTCGACAAGGCCAGTTGCGTGGGTGGAGTTTGTGATGTGCTTCGATGTGGTGAAGCCTGATCGTCGTCTAGGTGAGTGGTTTGGCGCGGAAATCGATGGAAGATGAGTCATGATGGTTTATCACCGCTGGAAGAAACAAAGAAGATGGAAAAGAGATGGACATGCCAGAATCGTTCAAATTCAAATGAAGGTGGAGAATAAACCTGGGTATTTTAAATTAATAAAAATAAAAAGCATTCGTAAAATACTTTATAATAAATTGTGAATCTCATAAAATGCATAACTTTCTCATACGACGTCCGTTTCGCATGAAACAAGCAGCTTCGGGTCCGTATTGATGGGCACTACATATTAGATCTAGTTTGGATAGATTTGGAACTTGCAAGAATTTTGGGTAAAATTAAACGTCAGTTTAATTTTAATTCGAATAAAATGCTGCAACGTCTGTTGGAAGCAAGTTGAGTAAATCTCACTCCTTTTGCATAACTGGTTTTATTTTAAAGTATTAAATTTATTTATTGTTTGATTGGATGGATTGATAAATTTTTATCATTTGGATATCATATTATTATATATATATATAGTAGTATATATTAGTAGTTGGGTATTTTCTCACCGATTGGAGCGGATGAGACACTATGCACCCCGCATAATGGCGGATGACCATTTTTATTGCGATATCCTGCCTCAAAGCAAGATTATTATGACATATAACATCTTTGGTTGCTGGGAAACAGGTTGGAGGTATCTAACTGGATTCCTCAAAAATGTTGATTTTTAATTTCATATATAGGAATATATGATGTGTGTGAATAATCTGATATAAATTTTATTATGATATGAATTATTGGATACTACAGTAGCATTGGCCTTAGTTTTGGTATTACAAATACCATAAATAATATTTTTGAATTTAAAAAGGAAATTCAAAGGAGATTTTGGAAATGAAAATATTTATATTAATTTGGGATTAATTAAAAAGGAATTGATTTGGATAAAATAAATTAATTTGATTTTAGATATTTATTTGTTTATTTCGTAAAATGGTTTCAAATAGAGAATTTAATTGAGTATTTTTACACAGTGGATTTTTAGTTGGGATTTTGGAATATGGAATGGAAGTCGAAAACGAGGTTTGATGCGGTTTTGGAATATAGTTTGGATTTTATAAGGAATAGTTTTCTAAATTGAATTTTAAATAGAATTAAATTTTTAAATGCAATTTGTTTAATATAAATCTATTATCAATAGAGAGTAACCATAAATGAGTTTATAAATTTATAAATGATGTTTATAAATAAAGTGAAATGATTATTATTTGATAAGTCGGAAATATAAATCCGCCATGTGAATTTGAAGTGAGATATGGAAATCGGTTTAGGGAAAGATAGTGGATTCTATTTTGGAATTTGAAAATAGTTGCAAAATTAGAAATGAGAATCGATTTGGGATAAATCGAGAGAGATTTAGAAATATAAGAATGGTTATGTTGAATTTTGAATTTTGTTTTAAAAAGAGATTTTATTTATTAAACTATGTGGTTTAAAGCTGTTTGGTATTGAAATATTTTGAAAAGTGGATTTTTCTAATATTTAATATTTATTGAAATGATTTCAAATTTTTATAATAAGCTTTGTAAATCGATTAGTTTTGTCAAAAAAATGAATTGGAAATGAGTTATCGATGTTTAATGTTTTGATATTTTAAATAATTACTTAAACGCATTTAAAAAAATTATTCATATAATTACTTATCATATATATAGAGTTTTGAAATGATTGAAATTTATTTATGAATTCTCTCAAGATGTGTAAACGGGGTTTATTTAACGGATATAATTTTGATAAGAGGAATCTTATAAGGGATTTTGGGAGAAAATGGAATTTTTAAATGTTGAAATATGGGAACTTCGAAAATGAATCTGAATTTATAAAAGAAGCTATAAATTGTTGGTGGGATTTATAAAAGAGTACAATCAGTTTTGGAAATTGTAAAAAGGGAATTTATAAATAATTTCGGAAATTTATGAGATAAGTTATGAAATATTTCCTAAATTTGATATTAAAATGATTTTAGAGAATCTGCCTATAAATATTCTCCTATGTATTGAAAAGGGGGTTTTGGAAAATATTTTAAGTGTGAGATGAATTATATAGAAATATTTTTCTAGGTGTTATAAATTGAATTCGGAAATATTTCTAAATGTTGAAATGTTTTAAAAATATCCTGTTATGGATAAGTATTTGAAATTGTTTTTAAATGTTGGAATGTTGGAAGAGAGTTGAATATATATATCTTTGTAAAAATATTTGGAAACGAATGTTTTGAAGATTTATAAAATTGGGCCAAGTGACTATTTATGTGTGCAATTTGATAGTTAAATAATCGACTATCAAATCTGGCCAATTTCGTTAGTCACTTCGAAGAGATCGAGATCAGATTTAATTATACGAAAGTCACTTCAATCTGATTTGTGCATTACAAATTGTGATATCTCGAAGATAATGGAGATTGTGATCTTGAAGGAAATTCGGTTTCGTTTAGATCCATTACAGACTTGTATGGATGAATTCTATTAACACATTGTCATTGGAGGGCAGTGAGCATTCTAAGTGTGAATTTCTTAAAAGGTAATCGTAGCCTCAAGTCTCATCAATCAAGAAATGACTAAAACAGGCCATGCAGCTGGACTAAGTAGGTCGCTCCCATTAAGGCATGTCATCATCTTTCTAGATTACCTTATTTTTATGGGATTGGTTGTGTATGAGAGATCTCGATTAAGGTTGGAAGATCAGGATGATGACATACACATTACTGCTAGTCAAGTGGTAGGCCGGTTCTGTATGGCAGGATAAAAGATGTTCTTATCAGACCCGGGTGGATTGTTCTAGAGATGTACCCATCGGAGGTAGTTCCTTACTTGGCCATAGTATGGAATCCATTCTCTAATATGAGCCTTTACGGTTTTGATTATAGAGCCTAGTATGCTGGATTTAATTAATGTAACAATTTCGGCTATTTTAATAAGTATTTGTACTTAGACATTACTATAATGTTACTGGATTTTATATAAAATGTTTTGGTTATCGTACAGGAAAAACCCGTCATATTTATGTGTGGCATTGTCTTACGAGATACCTTTGTTTTCAATGGATTTTGAAAACTGTAATAATTCAAATTAAGTGTGTTTTTCTCACGCTGGTTTTCTAGACTGACTCGGGTGTTATTTTATTATAATGCTCAGGCCAGACCAAGTATTACAGATTTAGGTTAGGATGCTATGGAGCTCAGGAGACGAGCTGGAGGATTTCAGGCGTATCACACGTACTTGGTTATTTCATTGTGTGTGTTATGCTGTATATTCAGTACATGTGAAGACCAGTTATTTTAACTATCCAGATTTATCATTGACTGTTGTACTCTGATGATTGTATGTATATTATAGTTACAGTTTCTTTGTATAAAGATATGTTATTACGTGTTATATTTTGTTATGCTGCGATTGTTAGATTATGTATTGTTGTTTCTGTTCTCTTCTATCCTCCTATTTCTCATTGTTATTCGTCTTTTCGTACAATTCATGCTAGACAAGTGTGATTTAATGTTAGCTCAAAGGTATGGAATGGTGGGACGCTACAGTTGATATTAGAGCGCAAGGTTAAGTTTGAACCTTGGCTTTGGAGGGGATTACTCATTAAAGATAGGGTCAGTAGTACCGTAGAATGAGTTTGAGCGTACTTTAGATATGAGCGCGTATTTGTTAGTGAATATAAACTGTTTTGTATCGAGTGGCTTATGAATTCTAGCCGAGTAGTGGGACCCCACAAAATTGATAGGAGTTTCTAAACACTTAAACACGGTAAACACTTAAACACGAGTCAGCGCCAACAACATTTCCTTTATTTTTCTATGGACATGGTGTTTAACATAATCCTAAAGTAGGACAAGGGGCACGCTTATGTTGGAGCATATGTGATAAGAAGACCCAATAGGTGGTGGAGCAACAGGTAGTATGAGCATGGTGGCAGTTATGCGCACGACTTCCATTTCGGTGCTTAGTAATCGCTATGAGTTCCAAGCGCATAGTATGTGTGCCTTTCATAGGCACCATTGCCTTCTATGTAGGGAGCTGTATAACATCCAATCTATAGTAGATACTTTGTGTGTCATTCGTAGACACCATTTCTTTGTAGAGAGCTATATAACATCTAGTCCACAGTAAGGTCTATGGAGTAGCAGGCCGATCAAAGGATAGAATTAGACTTTCAGCCTAATTATAGGATTAGGAATTCAACCTAATCAAAGAAGCTATCAAAGACAAGTGCAAAGAATCAAAGTTAATTAATTTAGTTAATTCGTATTTATTTTCAACTTATTCCTTCTTCCTATTTCCTTTGTTACTACAACTTTTTTAAGGTCTACTACTTTTACTTTGCTTAAAGATTCTAGTAATTACTATCCTTTACCATACTTTTAGTCCGACCCACTCCTCTACTTTTCCTTTTTTTCCATCATAGGCAATCAGGGGCAAGGCAAATAGACCGTAGCTTCTTGGAGACTTGTTGGAGATTCTATCATGTATTTCTTTCCTTCAGTTTCAGTTTTTAGTTCTTTTGTTGAGCTGGTATTTCGAGAGGGTTGTATTGTACTCTGATATTATTTGAGACTTTTGTTTTTGATTTCACGTAATTTGTACGGGTATTTTGTCGTATGTGTATTTGGTGACTTATTTTTATCGTCTTATGTTATGGAATTTGATTTTTAGCAAAATACCATAATTGTCTCCGCTGTGTTACTATTATTATTATTTGATTTTTGTCTTATGAATCTTAGTCTCTGCTAGTTTTAGTTATACCTACAATGCACCATGTCGTTTAGTGTGTCCTTTCGGGTATACTAAGGGGTGTAGGGTATTTCAGTAAAACCAAAATGGAAGAGATGATATTTTTGTAAGGAAATGGAAATCCAACTTGAAGTAGAAAATAAAGTTGAGCTCAAGTCATACCAAGTAAGGTGATTTTTTGAAATGAAAATCAGATTTTGAATTATAAAAAGGAAGTGAACTAATTGGATAAATTAATTAGTTAATTGAATATAGAAAGGGAACTTAACTTGGTTCAGTAAAATAGATTGTGGATTGAAATTGAAACCGAATGTGGGGCTTGAGCATAAGTGGAATTCGACTTAAGGGTAAGCGAGTTAGATATATTTCGAATGTTGTCGAATAAATGGAAATGGATTGGAATAACGATGACTTAAGTTAAAAATGAGCTTGATATAAGTGTAAATAAATTAAATATGATTTTGGGATATTATTCAACTGAAATTATGTATGAAATTAAGTTTGAAGTGGAAATGAATATGAGTGATGTATAAATGGTTGTAATACACGATAATATTAATTTTATGAAGTGATTCATAAACAAATTGACATGGAATGAAACACCGTTAATATAAAATGAAGTGAACAAGATTTTGTGAATAAATTGAATGTGAATCCGTAGGAAACTGATAAATTAATTTAGAATCAAATTAAATTAGCTATAAGCTTATGTGGTTATTTTATTAAATTAATATCACTAAATTTACATGAAAAGAATTTATCGTTTGGCGTAAACGGAAATAAACCAAATTTCGTAATTCAATAGAAAGTTATATAAATTGATTTAGAAGCAATTTAGAGTGGATATGAATATGTTGAGTGCAAATATAAATTGAATGCTAGTAAATTAGTTTATGGATTATTCAAATTGAATGAAACGGTACATAAATTGATTGAAAGTAGACAATTTGATGTTCGAACCTTGTATTTGCATATACATTATAATATACATGTCGTAACGTGTTTTGTTTATAAAATGGTTTATACATTCATGTATAACATGTTTGGTTTATGCAAATGGCATGTTTAACTAGTTAAATAAATGAAATGTTTATTAAATTTCATGTTTTTGGAACTTACATGTTTTAATTGAGTATGTACAGGTACAAGAAGACCATTTGACTAGATTTTGGTTGCATAATTGCATATGAGTTAAACGAACTCGCTTAATAACGCTAGAATATGGCATGCTTATGGATTTAGCACGCGAAAAATAAAAATATTGAAATATATTGCGTTTTTCGGCCATGAGAGCCGATGTACATCCTTTTATCATATTTTTCATACTGCAAAAGGCTCTCCGTACAAGGGAAACTCTGCCTTTTTTTGAAAATTTAGGGTGTTAGAAAATTTTTGATTTTTTTGGAAATTTTTGTTAATTAAGATTTGTTTTCGAATTTGTAATTGAAGCAAATGGTTTTGATTTAAGAATGGAAATAAGTTGTTTGAATTGAATTAGAGGAATTAGGAAAGTGAAAATATCATGTTAACAAAGTGGGTTTTGAAAAGTAATGGGTTTGGATCATTCGTCCTACCATAGCAATTTCAGGAACAAAATTTTTTTAAGAGGGGAGGAATGTAACGACCTGGATTTTCCGTTGCCGATTTTGAATATTCAAATGGTTTTAAATGTTGGATTTGGAATAGGAATTGATTTTGAGTATGAAGATTTTGGTTCCAATTGTAGAATGAAATTAAAATTTCAAATATAGCGATTTATTGTAATACACAAATGGTGAATAATTGAAAATTGAGTTGAATATGAATCTATATGATATCTAGTATTGATATAAATCAATTTTGAATTAGAATTGAGTTAGTAAGTTTTTAAAACTGAAATTTCAAGTCATTTCTTCAATTTTTGAAATCATCGATTTAATCGAGGCATTAAAATAGCAATCTGGAATACAGTCTCAGAATTCAACGAAACTAGTTCCACTGGATCCGTAATAGTGTATTACTACAAGATTTCAAATTTCATAGTGATTGGATTAATCGTTTGGTCGTGGAAGATCAAAATGCGTTGAATTTAATATCGGAAATTTAAATCATATTTGGGTTCAAAAAGCTATCTTCTCCATACGATCGAATTAGGTCTCAAAACTTGTTCCATTGCATTCGGAATAGGGGTAAAACATTAGTAATGCCAGGAGGCATGCTTCGTATGGATTCTAGAATTTTAACGCATGAATAGTGTCATGAAGATTTTCTATATAAGGACCTAAAATCACACATTTGCAAATAAAAGCCAACCCTAACCCTAAAAGCTATCTCCAGCCTCCGCATCTAATTTCAATGGTCGAAACATCCTTTTATTTCCTCTCCAGTTTCCCCTAGTCCATCAACAATTGCACTTCGATCTCTACATGAAAGTTGAAGAGCATGATGAGCTAAAGACATCCTACGGTGGAATCAAGCTAACATCGAAGAATGGTGGAGGAAATAGCTTGCGTTCTTGGCGACTTCGAGCTGGAATCGTGGGTAATGGGAAAGGCCGAGCTCGACAAGGCCAGGGCATGGGTGGAGTTCATGATGGGTTTCGATGTGGTGAAGCCTGATCGTCGTCTAGGTGAGTGGTTTAACCACAATAATAGATGGAAGGGGGTTGTGATGGACTATCTCGGCTGGAAGAAACGAAGAAGATGGAAAAGAGATGGATGGGCCAGAATCCTTCAAACCAGAAGGAAAGGTGGAGATTAAACCTGGGTATTTTAAATAAATAAAAATAAAAGGATTTGTAAAATAGTTCATAATAAATCGTGAATCTTATAAAATGCATAACGTTCTCATGCGAGTTTCGTTTTGCACGAATCAAGCGGCATTAGGTTTCGTATTGACGAGCACTACATATTAGAGTTGGTTTGGATTGATTTAGAGCTCATAAGAATTTTGGGTAAAATTAAACGTCTATTTAATTTTAATTCGAATAAAACGCTGCAACGTCTATTGGAAGCAATGCGAGTAAATCTCATTCCTTTTGGATAATTGGTTTTATTTCAAAGTGTTAAAATAATTTATTGTTTGATTGGATGGTTTGATAATTTTTATCAATTGTATGTCATATTATTTATATATAGTAGCATATTTTCCCCGTCGATTGGAGCAGATGAGACACTATGCGCCCCGCATAATAGCGGATGAGCTTTTTTATTGCGATGTCCCGCCTCGAAGCAGGATTATTATTATGATATATAACATCTGTGGTTGTAGGGAAACAAGTTGGAGGGATCCAACTGGAGTCCTTAAAATTGTTGATTTTTAATTTCATATATAGGGACATATGATGGGTGCAAATAATCAGATATAGATTATGTTATGATTTGAATTATTGGATGCTATAGTTAAACTAGCTTGGGGTCGGCATTGGTATTGTTTCGGGTTCTACTTCTGGTCGATGCATGGAAATGGTATCGGGTCGGTAGAGATGGTTTCACTTTGGATCGACATTTCTTTACTTGGAGTAGGCCACTTTGGGTCGGCATGACTTCACTTGGGGTCGGTATTGGTATCAACTTCGGGTCGGCAATAGATGAGTTGCTTAGGGTCGGCATATATGTCACTTCGGGTCAGCCTATGACTTGCTTGGGGTCGATATAGGTTCTACTTCAGGTCGGAAGGAGATGGGTCGCTTAGGGTCGGCATACATTTCACACTGGGTCAGCATATGATTGCTTAGGGTCGGCATTGGCACTACTTTGGGTCCGCATGTGGATCTACTTTGGGTCGGCACTCCGCGTCAGCATATGAACTACCTCAGGTTGGCATAGATGGACGCGTCGGGCCCAACGGTCGTTATGGTGGGTCTATGTAGGTGAGGAGGCCCTGTAGTGGGAGTTTTGCCTATAATTACAGCAGGCTTGGCTTCAGAAAATAGGGATCTTCATTCTGTCCCTCTTCATCTTCCACCTAGAGGCTACTCTGCATTTTTTTTAATAAATTCCGGATTGTAACTATAATCAATTCAGTATAATAAAAAGGAAATTGATGGAGTGGACGTAGGCTGGAGTAAGCCGAACCACTATAAATCTTTGTCTTTTTACCTGCATTAATTTCGAATTTTGATTACTCTTCATATTATACTCTCTACATATACTCCATCTGTGATCTTTGGCTGGATATTGGTGCTTTCATTTGTAATTAGGTATTAGTGGTCAATTTTGACGCCAACAGTAATATTTTCGATTATTTATAAAAACAAACTTTTGTTATTTGAGCTACAATTTTATTTATACACACACATACATATACACACATGCACTTATACATACATACATACATACATATATGTGTGTGTGTGTGTGTGTATGTATATGTATATATATGTATATGCATGCAAATATATCAGAAAAGTTTAGCGTAATATGGATGTATGTTTTGATTCAATTGGTAACTATTTTTAGGTTAATCATTATGTGTGTCTGTATTTATATTTTATATTGTTGAGATACGTATTTTAGAAACTGTTTTATCCACAAATTTAATTTTACATCGAACAATTTAAAATTGAGGCAATAATACATATACATATACATACACACACACACACACACACACATGGAAGATGTAGAAATCAAGATCTACACCCCATACACATACGTATGTGTGTATGTATATATATGTATGTGTGTATATATTGACCATATTATTGTTTGTTGTTATATGTCATATCATACATATTATTATCGCACATTATTGTGTATAAAGATTAGGTGTAGTATTAATTGAATCTTTGCAAAAGAGAGATAAAATCAATTGGTGATACCACATTTATCTCTTTCCTGTAGATCTTGACGTGATTAAGACCTAATTTTATATTTATTTCCGTCTTTAAACGCTAAGAAATTATGTTCATTATATGTTTCATATTTACGTCACATCATTTAGAAATGTAAATATATTTAATATATACTCATGTTTATTCTAATGTCATACTCAATCAACATAGATTTAGTCAATAAACAATAAGACAATCTTATTAAATTATGATTTTATTAAAAACAACTAACTTAGATCAGATAGTAATCATAGGCCCACCAGAAATCCAAATAGGTATTTTTTTATAAATTTACCCATTTCACCCGCTGCGAAGCAGACCGAACTCGTACAAAGTAGACCTAAGATGTGTAGAAAACTATGTTATAGCAGCGTCTTTCAAATCTTACATTAGACACTAAAAAATAATTGCTTTTGAATTAAATTTGTTGGTATAACAAAAAATGCAACATTCTAATGTCATTCATTTCAACTTTCTATCCCAATCTAAATAATCAAATTTTATCCCTATATAGTGTTCAATCTCAGTTTACAGCAATTAAAAAAATCTAAATGTGAAAATTTATATATTGGTATTTCTTTAACATTATTTTAAACATAACCATTGCCGGTTACAATCTTATATGGCTACCTTAAATTAGACTTGCAATCTATATCAGCTTATGGATGCATCCAAAAGCACCAGTAACTTGGAAACGTAAAGATGATATACATGTGTCTTTTCATATGCTAAAATAATCTAATGACAATTATATTAAATTAGTTAATTTAGTTTGATAGTTACCCTGAATCAACAATGGTTCGTATTTACTACTCACATCAATGATGCTAATTGGATTTATATATGAATTTCGTCCAATTTTTTTATCAATGAAATACATTTTATAAAAACAATCATTGATAATTGTAAGAGTTGTACATAACTACACCTGTATTTGAAGCAAGGGTTTGCACTAGTTACTTTATTATTTTTTCATTTATATCTGTACATATGCATACATTAGTTGCAAATCCTAGCAATTATATGTATGTATACAATTTCCATAAGCTTTAAATTTATTGTTATAGCATTATTATTTATGTATATGTATATCACAACTGTTATCTTATCACGCCACTTATATCAATATAACTTTTCACATATCTAAAATAATTCGATGAAAAACTTATTATGACTAGTAATTATAGAAGTTTCATATGTGGAATGTGAAATGTTTGAATTTATATGTGTATATATTATGAACATATCATGTTATTATTGGTTTATACTACCATGTTATATATATATCGCATTTTGCAGGCCTTATATACAAGAAAGACAAACACATTAAATTAGATGAACAACTCATTACGACTAATTATTGTTGAATTTTCACATGTAGACGGTGAAAGGTTTAAATTTATGTACATATAATATAAACACATTTAAATTAAAATAAAACATTAGCTTAAAACATAAACTACATCTGAATGCTAACTAGTTATTCATATATACTCATTAAGATCCACTTAGGGAATTTATTTGTAAAATTTAGCCCCATCACATCCACTGCTAAACGGAGTTGAACCTACACTCTCAAGTTCTATTTCTTTTGTGCTCTTGTATTAAGCCTCTATTGAAAAATGCTTCCCCTGAGATCAGGTACAAATTGATATTACAGAAAAAAATTCCATAACAATTGGTATTAGAGTTGTAAGATTTTCAACTATATAAAAGGTATTTGGTAGAGTGGCGGGTCCAAAGGATGAGAATACATCGGAGTTTAATTAGGCTCTAATAGTTGCACCTTATTTTAGGGGTTCCTATGCATTGTCCGGCTCCCAATTGGCAATTTTTAAGTGGAAAGGAATAACGATTTTGAAAAGAGGTAATGCAAGATGAAGGTGATGTTAGGAAGAAATTATGTTCATCATGTGGTATTTGTTATTGATAAGTTTCCCATAGACATTTTAGTTATTAAATTGGACGAGATGGAAGTATAAGATTTTACTACCCTCCTTTATGGAAAAAAATTTATCTCCGAAATTAGTGATGCAACTACCGCTAGGGTTTTTGGAAGAAATTTGAAGATCTCTATATAAATAAGTCCCTTACCAATACCTGATAATTATTGGGGACCTTTTTCCCCTATAAGATGAAAAAGGGTGCTTCAATCACACATGAGTGTGCAAGACAATTTGCTAACGAAGATGAAGTCTAATGATTAGAAGATTGATGAAGAGAAAAAGTTCATGGTTCTATAATGTTCGCTTCCACAACAATGCACCGACTTTACCAATAGTCTTTTTTATGTCTGGGATACCCTAACATTGGATAATGTGTAGACTGGTCTACTCAGTGAAGATTTGCATGATCAAATGAAGGAGTTGGGTTTAGGTGGCAGTAGTGGAGAAAGTGGTAGTCGAGGCATGTTTATTGAGAAAGATAAAAATGAGATGAAAGCAAAGGATTTTAGTGGATGTTTGAATTTTAGAAAGCCTACTGGTGTAGTAAGTCTAGAGATGGTATGTTTCATCATCGTAAGAAAGCAGGCCTTTAGAGGAGAGAATGTCGAAACTTAAAGAAGAGTCCTTATGGTCAATAATCCTAAATGCAAGTCTTTGAGGTTCGTTCGGTGCATATTGGATGTATGATGGTATAATCCATACATTAACCAACATTCGCTGTGTTATAGTCGTCGAAATCTTTGATCTCTTTAGGTAAGTTGGCATCATGGGATGCCGAATTGCTATCGAAAATTATAGTCTTAGTGTTTCTACGGAGATAGTTGTAATTATGAAGCATGCCATTGTCCGAAATTTGTATTTGCTTTTGTGTAGCGCTATGCTTGGAAAGTCGTGTGTTGGAGTTGATAGTTCTAAAGTTGGATGCTAGTAGACTTTGGCATTTGAGATTATGTCAAACTTCAGAGAAGAATTTGGAGTTGTATTGTAGAAGGAAGACGATTAAAGGAGAAAACTTCAACAAATTTGATTTCTGTTAGGAGTGAGACTGGCTAAGAGGACTACAGTATCGGTTGGTGTTGTAAGCACAATTCTTGTAGGATACTTGATTAACATCATTCAGATGTTTAGGAGCTATTTTCTATAATTTCCATTAGGGAGCCTTACATTTTGTATCCTTCATTGATGACTACCCATGCAAAGTTTAGGTGTATGTATCAAAAGCCAAGTTTGAAGTGACTAGAAAATTTAAAGTTTTGTTGGATCTTATTGAAATCCAAATTAGGAAGAAATTACTGATTTTGAGGTCCTACAATGGCATTGAATATGTCTTAAAGGAATTCTTTGTTTGCTACAGATGGCATGGAATTAGGTGACATTTTACTACATAAGGAGATCCGTATCCAAAGGGGTTGCGGAAAGGATGAATATTAATCTACGTGAAAATTTTCAGTTGCTTGAGATTGTCCATGGGTTTGTCTAAAGGCTTTTGTGCTTAAGTAATTTCAACTACTGCTCATATTTCAAATTAGATATCATGCTAAAGCATTAATAGGAAGATTCAAGAGAAAAATGGAATGGAAAAACTATAAATTTGAGCTATTTATGTATTTTTATTTGTCTTATATACGCTAATAACATTGGAGATGATAGTTTAGAACCTAGAGTTTCCACATGTATTTTGCTTGGTTATGCATAAGGCATCAAAGAGTATGATATTTGAAATTCTAAGATGAAAAACTATATTCACTTTGTTACCTTTAGTGAGTTAACTATGTTTAGGACTTTACAAGACTTATCTGACGGTCTAGGCTTATATGGAGAGAAGACTAAGGATATGAAGGCCGTTCCCATTTTCAGTCTAGAAGTAGAGTTGTCACCATGGATAATACGTAGAAAGCAGTTGATGAGGCATCACATGATATTCCACATAGCTCTTTTAGTAGTAGATGATGTTAATAACACTAGAGAGGATTCAGTTCAAGGTGGAACTGATGGTGATTTAGGTGAAGTTGGAGCCATTCAAACCAGTTGGCATATTAGGAAGCCAATAAGGAGATATGGAGAGTGGCACTATGCAAACCTTAGTCCTGGTGATTAATTCGACCATGCAAAGCTTGTGGTCCAGTAGGAATTCATAGATTTTGATGATACTTTGAAGCCAAGTGATAGGTCAAAGTAGATTTTTTCCATGGAAGAGGAGATGCAGTCTTTGTAGAAAACAAGACCTAGGAATTGATTTCATTACCTTAGGAAGACTGAGCCATAGGATGCAAGTGGGTATTTAAGGTGAATGATGATGGAAGACATAAGTCTAGATTAGTAGCAAAAGGGTTTCATAGAGAAAAGGGAAAGAGTATGATGAGATCTTTTCCATGTATCCCAGCATATCTCTATTTATCTTTTGTTGGCTATCGTTGGTGTTCAAGACAAGGAGATAACTTTTCTACATGGAGACTTGGAAGAGATCGTCTATATGAAGTAGCCAAATGGTTTCTTTGTAGATGGAACATCTGTTTGGGTTTTCTTGTTAAAGAACTTACTTTATAGTTTGAAGCAATCGCTTAAATAATGGTATAAGAGGTTTGGTTCTTTTATGCTTAGTATTAATTTTGGTAGAAGTATAAAAGGTGATTGAGTTTATTACAAGCATCTGAATATGAAAATTGGGCCAACTTACATTTATATGTGGATGATATCCTTATTGTGTCGAAAGATAGGAATGAAATCAATCAGTTAAGATTGAATTTTAAAATGGGATTCAAAATAAAAGATCTTGGTGAATCAAAGAGAGCTTTGGGCTAGAGATTTATGGAGATAGAAATCGTGGAGTTCTAAAATTTCTAAGAAAGATATATAAGCTACATGCTTGCTTAGTTTTGCATGGAGAAGGCAAAGACCATTCGTACACCCATGCCTTTGCATATAAGGCTTTCTTGAAAGGACCATTTGATCCCTAATGAAGGCTTTTTTTGAGAAGGTGTCCTATCTAGTGCGTTTAAAAGTTTGATTTTTGCTATGGTTTGTACTAGTCTTGATATTGCATATACTATTGGATTGTTTAGCCGCTACATGGCTAATCCTAAAAAATCTCATTGGGAAGTTATCAAGGTGATTTAAGATATCTTAAAGGGATTGTAACGATCCAAAATTTTAGGCACTTCGTATATAAATATCTAAATTATTTAAATATTTGAATCTTGAATTAAATGTTATTAAAATGATTTAATAAGCATTTTAACCCCCTTTTACATCATAACCAAAGATGGTAAACTTGTTTCGAAAAAATATTTACAAAAATAAATACTTTCGAAAAATATAGATGATATGACCGAAAATCGTTTTATCGATAAATAGCTATTTTCTCAATGGAAGTTGTTCAAATTTTTTACACATGTCAAATAATCACTAAGGAGTTAATTAGAAACTAAAAATATTTTCATATTTATGGCTGACTAAATACGAAAATTAAAAAATAATAAAAATGATCAAAAATGGAAATAATTAACTCTTAAGCTAGAACTTAATAAACACATTAGCCACTAATTAAGCACTCTCCTCTTCATAAAGCATGGAAGGTTCTAGAAAGTTCTATTAGGATAAGAGATGATATTATGATAAGGGTATAATAGTAATTAGACTAAAGGAGAAGTGGCATAAAGTAAAAGTAAGCATAAATGGAAATGCTTAAGTGTTAACAAATGATAAAGTAGATGTAATAGGAGGTAAGCCTTCCAAGAGGGTGAAAGTAAGCTTATGCTTTACCATTTGAAACCTATAAATAGAGAGGTTCTAAGATTGATATGAAGTAGAAGGGTTGAAAATGGTGAAAGTGCTTAAGCAATAATCCACTAAGTACTACCTAACTTTTTCAAAATTTAACGAATCTTCTCTAATCTCTTTTAAACTATGGCTTCGGGCTTAATACATTATGGGATGCATTATTAGAAAGTAATAAGTGGGAGAAGGTAAGAGGAAGAGGGGGGTCCATGATGGGCCATGAGCATGGAGGAGGAAGTGCTAAAGGTTGGACCACTAGGCTTGTATTGATGGAAGGAGGTGGTTCTTTGGGTCTTATAGCTTTGTGCTTGGGTTAGGCATGGATCTAAATGAGTTATCTCACCATCTCGTTCGTATATATTGTGTATATATGTTATGTGCAAATTATAAAGTTAGAGTGACCCTAATTAAGTAAAGTTATAAACTTTGGACCCTCTTTCTTATGAAAGCAAATGATAACTTTATATTGTATAACCTCACTACTATTACCCTCTTAAATATGTGGCATGGCCTTGACCTGATTTTTAAATGGTTTTTTAACTTGTACGTTTAATGTTGTTTTAACAAGGACTTTTAATAGCGCTTCTAAATGCTATAGTAAATCACTTATGTTTTTAGTGTATAAAATGCAATATTTTAGCCAGTTTTTGATGATTTAAATGGTTTCTAAATTCTTTTATTTATTAGTTCTTTTGATGGAAGTTCTTATAAAACTTATTTGAGTATGAAAAAAAGAATGGAAGTTTAAATATAGTCTTAATGATTATCAATGAAATTTGAAAGTAAAGTGCTGCGAAAGTAAAATATGTTTTTAATCAAACTTCTAAGTTAGTTATTTTCAAGTAATATTTTACATAGATATTTAAAACCTATTTATAAGTATTATATATATACGTATGTTTTGACAAAGGTGATTGACTAAGCTTAACACTAATAAGTTGACGATTAATCTTGTCTGTTTTTTAGATCCAAGAATAAGGTGTCTAGGCAAGGATTAGAGCAACCAGTGCCCAAAATTACCTAGCTTCACTTTTGAACAAGGAACAGTATCAGTTGAAATGTCGGAAACATGCTAATCTTATTGTTTACTTACTTGTTTAGAAAATGATAATTAACTTTGCTTAACTCTAAAAGCCGACGAATTAGGTTTATCTATTTCGAGACTTAAAGACTGATGTCGAGTAGGGACAGAGCATTAGAGCTCTAACTTAGTGGGCTTCCGTATTGAACGAGTAATAATTAAGTCAAGAATGTCAGAAATTAGTTAAATATACAAATATTTATTTGTATAAGCAACTGTTTTAACTAGATAATCGATTAGTCGACTATTGAACTTAACTTATTATTAAACTTAGATCTTTGAAAGAATGTTTTAAAGATAGTAACAAGTAGGAAAATGATTTGGGTTTGTGGTGACAATGTGTTAATCACATTCATCTTTAACCCTTTTTTTATTATACTTACAAATGTAACTAGATCTTTAAAAGAATGTTTCAAAGATAAGCATAAGTGAAATGGTTTTGGGTTTGTTATGACAATGAGTTAATCACATTCCTCTTTAACCCTTTTTATTATACTTATGAATGTAAATAGATCTTCAAAGGAATGTTTTAAAGATAAGAAAAGGTGAAATGATTTTGATTTATAGTGATAATGTTTCTGTAACATTAGTCTTAAACCTTGTGAATGGATTTGTGAAAATACTTCGATCCTTAAAATGGCTATTTTGAAGGAATTATAAGTAAGGAATATTTCGAAAAGGATAGAAAAAGTAAAGGTTTAAATGAGAAATCTTTTTAATGATTTGTGAATATACTTACGCCAATTGGGATAAGTATATGAATACTTTTTGAAGTATATAAAATTAAAATTTTAAAGTAAGAAATTCGGTTAATAATATTTGAATATACTTATAACATTTGAGATTAGTATATGAATACTATTTGAAGTATTGAAAGTGTACAAATGAAAAGTAGGAATCGATGAATAAAGTTTTATTAGATAAAAAAGTTTTGCTAATAAAAGGTATTTTAATAAATAAAAGATTAATTAAATAAGAAAGGATTAGATGTCGCTTATGAAACTTAATCATGCTTTGTGTGGCTTGATCGTGCTTTGTTTGCTTCCTCGTTTATGAAAACGTTAATTCGTATACTTAGCACAAAAAGCCGATGAAGTGGGCTTGTATATCTTTGAGAATTAAGGTCGGTGTTCATGTAGGTATATGAGCAATAGAGTTTTAACCTACTGGCTTCAATCTTGATTGAGGGACAGTGTGAGAGGAAAATATCAGAAACATGATAAGTATACGAGACTTGGTTTTCATACGCGATCATTCTCATTTACATTGAATGACCAAATTCATCGATTCAGTCTTAGGAGACCGGGATCAGTAAGTGTTCTTCTTACCGAAAACCACTTCAAGGTTGAGATACGTATTCTATCTCTTAAAAGTGGATGTGTTTGGAATGTTGGAATCTATGAGGAGATTCGAGATCTATTTAAGATGCTCGAACACATATAGCAGTTCGTGACTTCTTCAGGATGTGGGAATCCATGTGTGATTCCAAGATCTATTGAGATATGGGAATCCATGTGTGGTTTCGTGATCTGTTCGAGATGTGGGGATCCAATTTGGGATTTGTTCTCTGTTTGAGTGATGAAGACTCATATGGAAGAAGTCGAATGTAACCCTGTCATTAGAAATGGCTAAAGATAGAGTAGGCTGCACAATCTAGGGTTTTGCTAAGCCACGACAGGATATTGTCAACTCCAGATCTAGAGTATGCTTAGCGATGTTGCGTGCGGGAGCTGACGGTATTTTAATCACGTTGTTCTTGCTTATGTTTGGACGCATGCCTTTGCATGTTTTCCTTATGGTATATTTTATCTGGAGATATACGATGCTATAGAAGGTAATTTTTGATCTTTATGCATGGAGTTCAGATTCGGCTTCACCAAAGAGATCTCCCTGGAAAATTCAATATGCGAACGTTCCTTATCGGGTTTTGATTGTACTCATAATATGTTGTTGAATGTAACCAATGTAACCATTACAACTATATTATAATATTTATATTCTACACCTTAGACATTATCTATTATATCACCTTATGTACCAATTAGGTGGTGGTTCTATTGAGGGGATAATTGTTATGGCATTCCATGCAGTCTCAAAAGTATTGTTATATGTTGATCAAATATTTCTTGAGTTTCTCTTACCAGACTTATGTCTGATGCTTGGTTTTTGTTTTCCACAAATTCCTCGCATGCTCTTTCGAGTAGCTTGAGAAAGGAAGATTTTCGTTGATGTTGATTGGAGCTCGAGAAGTTGAGCTGGATGTTTCACCTATCGTAGTATTCTCACTTCTGTTACATTACTATATTGTACATATCAACATTTGTGAGGATAGGTTGTTATAACTGTCCAAACTGATGATGGTACATAGGTTTTGTAACTTCAAAATTTCTATAACGGAGTAACCCTTTGTACTATTCCTTTGATATTACATATATCGTTCCATTGTAAGATTCTGATATTGTGATATCTTTTTCCATGTTCCTTTTCCTTTTCTTTTTATTTTATCCTAACATTTCGTCCTTTCTGCACTTGGATGCTCAAACACACGAATACCGTGGATGTATTATTGTCGACATTTGAGGCTCGAAAGGGCGGATCGTTACAGCTTGACATCAGAGCTGAAATTTAAGTGAAAGCCTTCGCTTCGGTGGGTATGACTCATTATGAGGTAGGTAATGGAATGCCCCAGCATAAGTTGAGTGTATTATACATATGAGAGCGTATTTGTATTTGTTATTAACGTATACCTTAATGGTAATTATAACTGCAAAAATTAAAGTTCTTATGTAACGGACCGCGTCAGTGGGGTAACGCCCACTATAGCATATAGCTGTACTTATGTTCTCCCTTTATGGCCAGCCTCTCGACTGCACCAACCCCCGTAGGGACACCGCTTGCTACCAAACCAAATGCGTGAACCCCCTATCATGCTGCACCCTCCAAGTGCATAGGCAGACACACATGTCAGACTCAAACCACACAGAAGGACGATTGTTATTTGGGTGAATAAGAAAAAGTAGAGAAAGAAAAACAAAATAGAATCTTGTAGCGGAAGGACAAAATATAATAATCAAATAACAGTTGATGAAGCTGTTTACAAAACATTTGATTATATTAATACAATATAGAATTGGAGTTACACATACTAGAGAATAATAAATAACAATGCAGCGGAACGTTATAAATGTAGTGGAATGATATAATAAATAATAGTAATACAATCTTCGTCTTCGTCCTCCAGAAATAAAGTCTTCAAATCCTGAAATACTCAGGCTGACCCGAGCGAATTGAAAAGACAAAACACTCGAGTCATAACTAAAAGATCTTTTGTAAGTTAAATCAACGGTAAATAATATGAGTGGAACGGCGTCAGAGATGTTTACGAGATTTGACATGTCCTATCCAGTGTCTAATGTGAGTGCAGTAACTTAAGAGATGCACGAGATTCACATCTCCTAAGGATCCGTTAAACTATTTACTATGTAGTAATATTTCTCTATTATAATGATGTCTAATAGTAAAATAAACTTACTTTTAAATAGCGTTAAGGAGTGACCCAATATTCCCCTTAGCACATAATAGTCCCAGTAGTCCATCCAGTATCATGGTTCCTCCTGATCGGCAAGCCACCAGAGGATACCACACAGGCTATGGGAGAAAACCAAACTCGTACAAGGCTCGCTAGGGTAGATGACACGGCACAACTAGGCAATACCAGGGTAGATATACCAATTACGCATCCGGGTTGATGGTGATGCATAGCGCGCAGCTACCGCCCACCTCGAGCCACACCCCTAAAAATCAAAAATCAAAATTGGCCACCAAATCAATCTCAAAGTTAGAATATAATATCGAAGGAGGGTGTCCGATAAGAGGGGCTACCTCACTGCCCCGTAAGCGCTCTTATTTTAGCCACCTTATGCCAACTCAAGGAAGTCGGGTCCATGTATATACCTCAATAGAACGTCTTCACCATCCTACTTCACTCTGGAATCTCTGTTGCGTACATGGTTGTTAAAGTGGTTTTCGGTATCGACAGAGAGTATGCCCATATCCGATCCCGGTCTCTTCAACAACCAACCATTATTATAACACCGTGGTCATTTTCAAAAATAGTTTATACTTTAAAACCAAAATATCCTTGCCCCTTTCAAAACCAAATCAATACGATATCCTTTTCCCTTTAAATATATCCTTTTCCAAAATCATAGCACATTCAAAGTTATAACACTTCGAAATCCAAACACTTGAAATATAACACTTACAGATCATAATACTTTGGAACTCAGAACCTTGAAAGATAACTTCCACCACTTAAATGGTTTAAATAATTAAAATGCTTTATATAATAAAATAGCTTCTTTAATTTCACAAAATCAATTCCAAAACAACTCGAATTTCTAAATTTTAAAATTTTCCAAATCACAAATCATAAATTTCAATTCAATTCAGTTTCCAAATAAACTATTCCAAATTATATTGATTTCAAACAGATTTGATCCACAGAATAAGCCATTCGAATTTCAATATATTTCAAACTTTAAGTATTCAACAATTTCAAAACTAAGTTTGGTAATTTCATATATAGATATATATATATATATATTATATTCAATTTTCTATTATTTTGTTTTGAAATATTTTACTTAATAAATCCATTATCATTTGAATACAACCCAAATTTCAAATAACTAAATATTTCCTTTAATTTATTTATACTCGAAATATTCATTGAATTCACTTTAACCCAAAATCAAGTGATTAAATCATACCTTTTAAAATTTCAAATTTATCTTCCAATCTTAATTAATTTAAATCATTATAAACACTATATTAAAATCAATATTTATCTAAAACCATATATTTCTTTACAAAACCATAGAAATCATTTCAAAATATTCATATATATAGACCACGGTGTCTGTATATAATTTTCTATCCTATGGCCAAGTGATACGGATATTTATCACTTCAATCCGCAATTTAAAACATAAATACGGTTATATATCATTTCAAACCGCAATCCCGAATGAAATAAAAATCCATAACAGCTTGCATTTTATAACGATATAAAATACAACAACCATTCATCCAATATCAATCATCAAACATTTATCACAACATCATCCAATTCAATCAATAACATTAATATAGAACAGATAATAAATAATAGGTATTTACAGATAGTTTATATTCAATAATATATTAAATAACTCTTTTATCCAAATAAATTCAAATAAACTGAGGCGATGATTCTAAATATGCCAAAAAGTCATAAATAAATTTCTAATCACATCACAAATCAATTTGACAAACATAAGAAATTTTAGAAGTTGTGAGTGGGTTAAAACACTCACCTTTTGAATTTAAATCCAATTTAAACCCAAAATTTGAACAGGCTCAGAATTGGTCCAAACCAGTGCCAAAATGTCCGAAATTTTGATATGATCTCAGCGGATCACACAACGCGTGAATCAGACTTGTATGTAAAAGTTATGAACATTAGAAGAATTTAACGTTTGAAATAAATTTAAATAAAAGAAAAAAATAACGTTACCTTCTTCTCACGTTAAAACCCATCTCGGTCGAACGCACGAACCATGAACCCAACCCAATTAAACCTCACCGTTGACGCCTGCACCGCCTCAATTTTGTCACCGCACGCCATGGCACCACCGCTACTGCCTTCCCCCGCCCCGGCCGACCTAACCCTCCCCACACGATCACCATTCGTTGCCTCCGCCGCCGGTGGTTTTTAAACCCTAATCGAATTATAGCGAGCAATGCGACCACTAAAATGACGAACCATAAGCACCGATGAGCTACGTGCGACGGTCTCCAAAGCCCAATACCATTCAATCGACGATCGGTTGCAGTCCATCGCGATGCAACGAACGACCGAGAATTAATCATCAATTTCTGGGCACACCGAAACCCAGATCAAAAAATGAATCACATATTTGACTTGCGCTCGTCGAGAGCTTCAAATTGATATAAAATTTGATAGGTATTGAGGAGTTTGAATTTTTTGTTGTTGGATTTTGAATTGGAATTGAATTTGAATATTTAGAGTTTTCAGCCATTGAGGAAGAGGAGCACTCGAATTTTCTGTATGTAAATAGAAGCTAGGGTTTATAACCAGATATATATATAGGTAGAGCTGAATATAGAGAAGCGAACACGATTGATTTGGGTTTTGAACGATAATTGACCCGAAAACACCGTTTCGATTCCGGAACGAAAACGGGTCAACCCATATATCAAAATAAATGTTTGAAAATATTTTAAACGCAATGGAACATATTTCAAGTCCAAATTCCATCGTATGAAGAAGTTATGCAAAAATCAACTTATTTCAAATTGATTTCAATTAAATTGATTTCAAGACGTTTCGAGTCCGTACGATCAAACAACAAGTCCGATTGCTACGAAACTTGAAATTCTACAATAATTCACCGTTACGGATTCGATAAAACTGGTTTTGTCGAAATTTGAGTCAGTGGTCAAAATGGCTATTTTTATATTAATTAAATAAATTAATAATTAATTAATCAAACCAAATTTTCAATTTTAATTCTATAATTGACCATTTTTATCATTTTTAAATTTCTTTATCATTTACACTAATTTAAACAACTTTAGATATCAATTTAGAGTTGATTAATTTATCAATTTCAGTGTTAACCTCAATTTCATTACATTTAGAAATTTTAAATTTAATTTCCAACAATTCTCTTTGATTTACCTTTCATTCTATTATTTAATTCATTGCTGTCAAATGGATGAGATTAACATTGAATTCATGATCTAGTACATATCAATTCTCAAATTCCATCTTAATTTCAATTAACGTAATATTTAAGATATTTAGTTTCATTTAATTGCAATTAATCCAATTTTTATATTTCAAATCCCAATAAATTGATAAATCTTTTTTTCCATTCCTTTAATTCAACAAATTGTCCTATTATGAATAACATTAACATTATTTCCAAATATTACCTTAATTAACATTAACGTAATATTTTATTTAGATTTATTGCAATTGATTCCAATTCAATTTTACGGATTAAAATATATCGGTAACTTACAATAATTGTTGCCACTAACTCTTAATCATACTTTTACAAGTTATCATTTCCAAACAATATTATAATTACTTACAGAACATTGACTTCGTTCAATTACTATTTATTATTATTAATTCACTAATTAATTCAATATTTACGTTCGTTTTCTTGTATTAAATTTATTACCAAGTATACACTTACCTTATTTCTACTAATTGGAATTCCATTCAAGTTGTAAATAATTAACTATAAATAAGATTGTTGCGTTTCACTTTAGTTATTATTTCGCTAAATAAATTACAAAATTTTTATATCTTCCAATATTTATTCACAATTTCTTATTAAATTAACATCTTAATTATCGAAAATTACGGGTCATTACACTTTCCCCCACTCAAAACTTTTCGTCCTCGAAAAGGGAAAGAAGGGAAAAGAAGGATTTTATAAATCAATATATCTTATTCAAAATATTAAATTTATAAACAACTAATTTACATCATAAAATAATTTAAATAAAATATGTTAATTTATAAACAATTAAATCTTTGTTTTCAAGTTAACAAATTTGGAAAACATTAAAGAAAATTTTCTAAGTCCAAAATTTACGAAAAATTTCACAGTCTCCTTTGTACGGAGAGGCTCGGGAGAAATTATAATATCAAATATAACAATATATAATGCAATATCTCAAAATAATATATCCCAACAACAGGAAAAACAATATAATATCGCTAGAAAACCGTAATTCGAGAACGTACCTATTTGTCGGGCAATTACCGCTTAACTATGAAACCAAAAGCAGTAGCAATTGCTTTCATAACCTGTATTTCACTTATATAATCCAAAAGGAGTTAATAATAATTATATAAATGAAATATTTAAAGTTGTTTCAACCACTATCAAACAAATCAATAATAACCACTTGCAATCACAACATACAACCAACATATGAAGTCAATAAAATCAACCATCGATACATCTATAGCAAACAAAACAAATAGTTGTTCGAGTTTGAAACTTTAAATTGTACAGAATGAACAATAAACTACTAAGTGCACCATTTACTCAGCAGTCTTAGATGAAACTAAATAGATTATTCATACTTCCAAACAAATTTAAAGTATTCTTGCCCAAACAACCATAAACCAAAACAAACAACAAAATCAAACAATAGATCAAGTTCATTCTTATTAATTTCATTTCATAATATTTGTTGTTTGATTTCTTTTCTTCCATTTAATGATTTATCTTTTTAATTTACATTTATATCTTGCAAATTTTCATTTCCATCCACTGATTCGGTGTCTATTTCACTTATTTCCGCTTATACATTTCACTTATACATTTTCACTTATTTCCATCCATAAATTCATTTTTGTTTATTCATATCATACAAATTTCTTTTTATTGCATTACATTCATTTATTTCTAAACTTCATTTATTTACATTTAACCTTTCTATTACATAAGTTTTACTTGTAAATTTTTCCATTACATTTCCTTATCAGACATTTCAACTTTTAAATCTTTTGGTAAGTTATATATATGCTTTTTAAGAATGTAATTGAAAACTATACAAGTTCATCTTATTCCTTTTAACAAATTAAACGTGCAATAATCATATCTTATCTTTTGTTTTATAGGTTACAAATTCAACGTTCTTATAGTTTCATTTATAACTTAGCATTAAATATCTTAATTTAATTAAAGGTTCCAATTATTAATTAGTTACATTCCATTTCACTACAATAATCGAAACTATTGATTAACGGAACTTAAGAATTAAATACCGGGTTAAATTTCAAATCATTTTAAAATAATAGATAGATGTATACACTTACAACTTATATATCCAATTATATTTGAAACAAATTAAAATTTATATTTTTTTATCAAAATAAATCTGCAGTAAAACTACTACAGTGGCCTTCCCACCTCGAAACTTGAAAATGAACGTCGATGATGCATACACTCATCACCAAAATTATTTTCCAGCGACAGAGAGGGGAGTACAAAACTTATTTCTTTTCAAGATTTCTTTAAAAATAATTCTTTCAAATTATATTGAAATATTTATATCAGAAAATACTTAATAAACAATACTACTATATTCCAAAATCCTTTGAAAGCAATTTTCAAAAATTCCAGAACTTAAGTTCTAAAATTTCCAATTTTCATTTATTTTACTTTAAATCTTATTTCCAACCAATATTTATTAATTTCACTACCTAACAACTAATATATTACAACCAACTATATCATTTATAAAAATTTATTTTATACATACAGAAAATATAATAGGCAAAATTATTTCATTCACCTATATTCAAAACAAATATTGTGTCGGTCTGTCCAATTAAGTGTATAGAAATCCCTATTGATGTCATAGCGTCCTATGCACCAACCATAATTTATAAATACAAAACGGAACAAGTTAACACAATATCAAAACCTTTTATAACACTAACAAATACGCTCTCATATATATACACTCAACGACTCATCATAGGGTATTGCTACCATATTAATAAAGACTCAGACCCCACAAAGCTAAGGTTTATCGCTAAACCAAAGCTCAGATACCAAATGTAACGGACCACGTCAGTGGGGTAACTCCCACCGTAGCATACAGCTGTACCTGTGTTTTGCCTTTACGCCCAGCCTCTCAATTGCACCAACCCCCACAGGGACATGTAAGAGTAAGAGTCATCCGCTCGCTACCAAACCAAATGCGAGAACCCCCTATCATGCTGCACCCTCCAAGTGCATAGGCAGACACACATGTCAGACTCAAACCATACAGAAGGGCGGATTGTTATTGGGGTGTATAAGAAAAACAGCGAAAGAAAAACAAAACAGAATCTTGCAGCGGAATGACAAAATATAATAATCAAATAACACTTCATGAAGCAATTTACAAAACATTTGATTATACTAATACAATATAGAATCAGAGTTACACATACCAGAGAATAATAAATAACAATGCAGTAGAACAGTATAAATGTAGTGGAATGATATAGTAAATAATAATAATACAATCTTCGTCTTCGTCTTCGTCCTCCAGAAATAATGTCTTTAAATCCTGAAATGCTCAGGCTGACTCGAGCGAATTGAAAAGACAAAACACTCGAGTCAGAACAAAAGATCTTATGTAAGTTAAATCAATGGTAAATAGTATGAGTGGAACGGCGTCAAAGATGTTTACGGGATTTGACATCTCTTATCCAGTGTCTAACGTGAGTGCAATGCTCGGGATTCACATCTCCTAAAGATCTGTTAAACTATTTACTATGTAGTAATATTTTTCTATTATAATAATGTCTAATGATAAAATAAACTTACTTTTAAATAGCGTTAAGGAGTGGCCCAATATTCCCCTTAACACATAATAGTCCCAATAGTCGATCCAATATCATGGTTTCTCCTAATCGGGAAGCCACTAGAGGATACCACACGGGCTACGGGAGAAAACCAAACTCGTACAAGGCTCGCTAGGTTAGGTGACACGGCATGCTAGGGTAGATATACCAATTACGCATCCGGGCTGACGGCGACGCATAGCGCGTAGCTACCGCCCACCTCGAGCCACACCCCCAAAAATTAAAAATCAAAAGTGGCCACCAAATCAATCTCAAAGTCAGAATATAATATCGAAGGAGTGTGTCCGATAAGAGGGGCCACCTCACTGGCCTGTAAGCGCTCCTGTTTTAGCCACCTTATGCCAACTCACGGGAGTCGGGTCCACGTATACACCTTAATAGAATGTTGCCACCATCCTACTTTATTTTGGAATCTCCACCGCGTGCACGGTTGTTAAAGTGTTTTCGGTATCGACAGAGAGTATGCCCATATCCGATCTCGGTCTCTTCAACAACCAACCATTATTATAACACCGCGCTTATTTTCAAAATAGTTTATACTTTAAAACCAAAATATCCTTGCCCCTTTCAAAACCAAATCAGTACGGTATCCTTTTCCCTTCAAATATATCATTTTCCAAAATCATAGCACATTCAAAGTTATAACACTTCGAAATCAAAACACTTGAAATATAACACTTTCAAATCAAAATACTTTGAAACTCATAACCTTGAAACATAATTTCCACCACTTAAATAGTTTAAATATTTAAAATAATTTTATAATAATATAGCTTCTTCAATTTCACAAAATCAATTCCGAAACAACTCGAATTTCTAAATTTGAAAATTTTCCAAACCAAAAATCATAAATTTCAATTCAATTCAGTTTCCAAATAAACTATTCCAAATTATATTGATTTCAAAACAGATTTAATCCACAGAATAAGCCATTCCAAATTCAATATATTTCAAACTTTAAGTATTCAACAATTTCAAAACTAAGTTTGATAATTTCATATAAATATATATATATATATATATATTATATTCAACTTTATATTATTTAGTTTTGAATATTTTACTTAATATATCCATTATCATTTAAATACAACCCAATTTTCAAATAACTAAACATTTCCTTTAATTTATTTATACTCGAAATATTTATTTAATTCACTTTAACCCAAAATCAAGTGATTAAATCATACCTTTTACAATTTCAAATTCAATAAATTTCAAATTTTTCTTCCAACCTTAATTAATTAAAATCATTATATATTAAAATAAAATTTAAATACTTAACAATATTATCTTCAATAAAAATCAACTTATTGTAGGATCTAGATTAACCCTAGAGGGGGGGAGGGGGGGTGAATAGGGTTATAGCAAATTTTCTCGATTTAAATACAGAAATAAACTGCAGAAATAAATATGCTGAAAAGTAAATCACACACAAAATTTACCCAGCTTCGGGAACCCCTGCCTAGTGCTGCATTCCCAGATTTCTATTAGAATTAAACAGTATCACGCTTACAAACACTCTACTAGACTCGCAGACCCTTTTGCTCCCGCTCACAAACACTCTACTAGACTCGCACACCCTGCTCCCGCCTATAGAGTTTCGCTCACTCGCAAACCCTGCTCCCGCCTATAGAGCTTTGCAAACTCGCACACCCTGCTCACTGAACTAATTCTAAATAGACAATCTGACACTACCTAAACCCTAGGTGGTGATTTACAAAATTTTTAACTCGAAAAGAAAAAATACAGACTTCAAAAATAGACGCAAGAGCAAAAATTAAAATAAAAGCTTGAATATAAATTTTTGCTCTCAAATTAAAACCCCTTTTTAAAACACGGCCCTTTATATCAAACCGGCCCAATTGTTTTTCTTCTCTGATCCTTTTCTGTCTTCTATTGTGAAGGTTGCGGCCGATCCTTTGTTCCAGAAATTAGGGCTTCGGCTTCTTTCTCGAATTAGGGCTTCGGCTCTGAATGATTGATACTCTTACTTGCGTTGCTCTTGCTCACGCTCGTTCTCTAATGATTTATGCTTGTTGCTAGCTCGATCGAGTTGTTGATTATTTCGGTATGTAATTTCTTTTGTTGCTTGTTTGATAGCTTGCTCTTTTTCTCGATGCCAATGATGATAGTATGGGGTTTGTATTTATATGAATTCGAATCAATTGATTCGTTCGTATTCACTTTGATACTTTCCCAATTTTGTTGCAACTTGATGCGCACGGCTTCTATTCTGTAGCGTTCGATTTCGCTTGATTCACACGGCATTAAAACTTTCCTCCTTTTGATACTTTGACTATTTCAAAGAATAATGAAACGAATTTGATACACTGTCATGAATTCGAACTTCGGCCCATCTCTGCACTGTTGAATCTCGTGGTCATCATGTCTTTGTCTCTGGCCATCTTTTTCTGGTTGGTTTATGATCTTCACTGTGAACTTTACTTGGGCATTTTGTATGTTTCATTTTGATCCATTTTGTCATTGCATATCTATATATGCTTGACCTCTGTTGCATGCTTGCTGTTGCATGCTTGTTTGTATGTTGCACTTGTTACCTTCACTTGCATATTTGTACTGTTGGGACCATTGGGTTGTAGTTTGCATTGTTGAACTTTTTTCACACAGCAACAACTTGTTGATTACCTGTAGTTGTTGCTATATTACTTCGAATTTCATTCTTTGCATGCTGTACTCGGTCGAGTTCATTTGTATTTGAACTACTCTCTGGAGTGGTTGTTGTGTTCTCTGACTCTGGTGCCTTGTACAACAATGTTCTCTTGTTCGATCACTTGCTTGGATTAGCTCTGTATATTACTATGTTGATGATTGTTGTGCACTCTGATGTATATGCATTTTCCACTGTCTTTTACTGTAGTCTTCATTGTTGTGTTTTGTACTTGATTTGCACTGCTACACTGTTGCATTATGGTCTTCTCATTCTATTGCACTTTGGTTTAGTTGTGCATTTCTCCAGCCATTCAAACTGACCTTGTACTTCTGTAAATTTGGGCTTGTTGTTACATTTGTATCACTGTTGGATCTTGCATGCTTTACGTAGACGCTCCACTTGTTCATTTTGTTCAAGTGTACTACTGCAGTTTGCATTTCTGAACTTGGTCTCTACTTGATGCTGTCTTGAATTTGCGCAGTCCATGTTGCATTCATTCCATTTTGCATTGATGCTGTGCTGTCATGTTGTTTGCAACTGTGTTGCACTTGTATCACTGGTATTTGAACTAAACTTGTGTATCTTGTAGCTTTCATTACTGGTGCATGTACATTGCTTCATGTTGCCTTCAGTAGTCTTGGCCGTGTTGGTTCGAATTGTACTTGCTCTTTTGTACTACTTCACCATGTCACTTGAGGTTTTGCAGTTGGTTTATTGATGCATTCATGTTCATGCAGTCTCAGCTCCATTCTGGTTTCTTCCCTGATCTTGCTGTGACATTTTGTTGCATGAGTTACTTGCATTTTTCATGTTTGTTGCCAGTTTACCTGTACTGTCCACTACCCTTGTGTCTGCACTTGTGAACTTTGTTGCATTCATGTCTTCGATTGTTTGCACATGCTATATTGTATACTTATGTTGTCTCTTTGATACCGACTTTGCTGTACATGCATTCCTGTTGTTCATCTTGTAGTTGCTCATCTGCAAGTGCATTTTTCGATTCAGAACTTCTGTCATTATGTCTTTGACTGCCATGTGTATACATACACCTATGTATGTATATATGTGCTGCATTTGCTTGCATCTATACTTTGATGGCTGATCATTTATTGTTTCTCGGCATTGATTTTGAGCTTGAATTGTTTCTTTGATATTGAAACCTGTACTTGCAGTTGTGTAGTTGTTGACTACATCACCATATATCAATTGCTCGGCCTTTGGTTTCATGTGCATTGAGCTTTGACCCTTTGTTGTTCATTTGGGCTGTTGGACTTGTTGAAGTTTTGCTTGCACACTTGCTATTTTTGGCTGCGCACATGAGTTGGCGTGGCAGTGCACACGTGTATGAATGTACACGTGTGTATTGCAGCCACTTATGGTTACCTGTCCCTGTAATATCTATATGCACGACTTTGTGATGAAATCAAGTGTGAATGATGACGTACAACCCAAATAACTGAGGCAAATCATATTTTCAAAAATCGTATTTCATTTTATATTGCAAAAATATTTCTTTTTCAATTTTACTGCGTTGGTGAATATTTTTGCAGATTGCTCAGATGCTGGATTCAAACTGGAATGCAGTTGAAGACAAAATACGAGTGTGAGTGATATGTAGTGAGGTTATCAATGTAAAAATATTTGTGATGTAATCGTGATGTAATCAAAAAATGTATATGTATAGTGAGGGCATGAATTTGTACTATTCAAGATTGTAATAAATATTTGTTTGAATAAAATTTCTGTTTGAATTCAAAATCTATTCAAATTCTGTGTAACTTGTTCTGTTTGAATTCAAATTCAAATTCTGTGTAATTTATTTTATTCAACAAATATTTATTTAATCTATGAAAAATAAAATAGTACATTACCAAATACATTTAAATGAATATATTTGTTTATTATCATCAAACAAAAACATATAAGCGCATATTCAACAATCTCCCCCTTTTGATGATAACAAACATATATTTAAGATTTTGTACATGTGTTAAATGTATTACAGGGACAGGTAACCATAAGTGGCTGCAATACACATGTGTACATTCATACACGTGTGCACTGCCACGCCAACTCATGTGCGCAGCCAAAAATAGCAAGTGTGCAAGCAAAACTTCAACACTTATTATTAAGCTTATATTATATTAAAAAAAATTATGCGTAGCTTAAAATCAAGGATAAAATAACACATATAATATCTAAATTCAGTATCTATCTAAAACCATATATTTCTTTACAAAACCGTAGAAATTATTTCAAAATATTTATATATATAGGCACGGTGTCTGTATATAATTTTCTATCCTATGGCCAAGTGATACGGATATTTATCATTTCAATCCACAATTTAAAACATAAATACGGTTATATATCATTTCAAACTGCAATCCTGAATGAAATAAAAATCCATGACACTTGCAGTTTGTAAAGATATAAAATATAACGTCCATTCATCCAATATCAATCATCAAACATTTATCACAACATCGTCCAATTCAATCACTAACATCAATATGGAACAGATAATAAATAGCAGGTATTTACTGGCAGTTTATATTCAATAATAAATTAAATGACTATTTTATCCAAATAAATTCAAATAAACTGAGGTGATGATTCAAAATATGCCAAACAATCATAAATAAATTTCTAATCGCATCATAAATCAATTTAACAAACATAAGAAAAATTAGAAGTTGTGAGCGGGTTAAAACACTCACATTTTGAATTTAAATTGAATTTAAATTCAATTTATACCCAACATTTGAACAGTCTTAGAATTGTCCAAACCAGCGCCAAAATATCCGAAATTTTTATGCGATCTCAGCGGATCACACCGCGCTTGAATCAGACCTCGTGTGTAAAAGTTATGAACATTAGAAGAATTTAATGTTTGAAATAAATTTAAATAAAAGAAAAAAATAATGTTACATGTCACCTTCTTCTCATGTTAAAACCCATCCCGGCCGAACGCACGAACCACGAACCCAACCCAGTCAAACCTCACCGTTGACCGCCTGCACCGCCTCAATTTCGCCACCGCGCGCCATGGCACCACCGCCACTACCTTCCCCTGCCCCGGCTGACCTAACCCTCCCCACATGATCGCCATTCGTTGCCTCCGCCACCGATGGTTTTAAACCCTAATCGAATCATAGCGAGTAATCCGACCATTGAAATGACGAACCATAAGCACCGATGAGCTGCGTGCGACGGTCTCCACAGCCCAGTACCATTCAATCAACGATCGGTTGCAGTCCATCGCGATGCAACGAACGGCCAAGAATTGATCATCAATTTGTAAGCCCACCGAAACACAGATCGAAAAATGAATCGTATATTTGACTTGCGCTCGTCGAGAGCTTCAAATCGATATAAAATTTGATAGGTATTGAGGAGTTTGAATTTTTTGTTGTTGGATTTTGAATTGGAATTGAATTAGAATATTTAGAATTTTCAGCCATTGAGGAAGAGGAGCACTCGAAGTTTTTGTACATAAATAGAACTGCTGCTAGGGTTTATAACCAGATTTTTATAGGTAGAGCTGAATATAGAGAAGCGGATACGATTGATTTGGGTTTTGAACGATAATTGACCCGAAAAGCCCGTTTCGATTCCGGAAAGGAAATGGGTCAACCCATATATCAAAATAGACGTCTTAAAATATTTTAAACGCAATGGAACAGTTTTTCAAATCCAAATTCCATCGTATGAAGAAGTTATGCAAAAATCAACTTATTTCAAATTGATTTCAGTTGATTTCAATTAAATTGATTTCAAGGCGTTTCGAGTCCGTACGATCAAACAACAAGTCCGATTGCTACGAAACTTGAAATTCTACAATAATTCACCGTTACGGATCCGATGAAACTGGTTTCATCGAAATCCGAGTCAGTGGCCAAAATGGCTATTTTTCTAAAAAACCCTACTCTGGAGAGTAGAGCTAGGGAATTCAGCTGTCCGCCACACTGACCCCCTTTTAAGCTAGCCCAGTACAGAGATTTGATGCCCCCAACCGTTTTTGTAGGATTAACGGGGACCCACCTCCACGCCTTGAAATTGGGAGCAGGGCAGACGGGAATCGAACCTGCGACCTGCTTACCAGGAAGAAAGTATCTTACCACTACGCCACTGCTTGCGGACATGGCTATTTTTACATTAGTTAAATAAATTAATAATTAACTAATTAAATCAAATTTTCAATTTCAATTCTATAATTGAATTTTTTTATCATTTTTAAATTCCTCAATCATTTACACTAACTTAAACAACTTTAGATTTTAATTTATAGTTGATTAATTTATCAATTTCAGTGTTAACCTCAATTTCGTTAAATTCAGAAATTTTAAATTTAATTTCCAATAATTCCCTTTAATTTACCTTTCATTCTATTATTCAATTCATTGCTATCAAATGGATGAGATTAACATTGGATTCATGATCTATTACATTTCTATTCTCAAATTCCATCTTAATTTCAATTAACGTAATATTTTAGATATTTAATTTCATTTAATTGCAATTAATCCTATTATTATAGTTCAAATCCCAATAAATTGATAAATCTTTATTTCCATTCTTTTAATTCAAGAAATTATCCTATTATGAATAACATTAACATTATTTCCAAATATTACCTTAATTAACATTAACGTACTATTTTATTTAGATTTATTGCAATTGATTCCAATTCAATTTTATGGATTAAAAATATATCGGTAACTTATAATAATTGATGCCACTAACTCTTAATCATACTTTTATAAGTTATCATTTCCGAATAATATTACAATTACTTATAGAACATTGATTTCATTTAATTACTATTTATTATTATTAATTCATTAATTAATTCAATATTTACGTTCGTTTTCTTATATTAAATTTATTATCAAGTATACACTTACCTTATTTCAGATAATTGGAATTCCATTCAAGTTGTAAATAATTAACTATAAATAACATTGTTGCGTTTCACTTTAGTTATTATTTCGTTAAATAAATTACAAAATTTTTATATCTTCGAATATTTATTCACAATTTCTTATTAAATTAACATCTTAATTATCGAAAATTACGAGTCGTTACAAGTTATGTAAAGTATCTTATATAAGTGAATTGTTAACGTATAGTTTAGTTAATGCAAGGGTTAATGCTGTTTATCTATTATCCCTCGTTAATTAGTTTAGTTATGCTCGGCCAGTTTATGGGCATTAACTAAATTTGTTGATTATTGGTTTGTGTTCCACCAGTTTATGGGCACTTTTTCCTTCTATTATATGGGTTGGGTACATAGTATTTGTAGACTGAAATGAATACCTTTTGAATTAAGTTTCACAATTTGACTATAGGCGTTCGATGATAATATTGGGTTAAATGTTTAATTTAGTAAAAAATGTTTATTTCAATATGAGTAAAGATAAAATATTTTAGGAATAAACATTTGTGAAAGGATTTTATATAAGAAATGGTTTTTATACAAGTATGGTTTAGAAAAAAACATGATTTATATACAAGAAGGATGTGATTGATATTTTGAGAACTCAAATCTTGGTGTCCTTGAAAATGTTTTTCAAGATTTTAGAAAAGTAATAGTAGTATTATTTAATATGTATTTGGGAAATTAGGTTACAAAATCGAAATCATGGTACTTAGTAAAATTTACAAAGTATTTGATAGCATTTCAAAATAGTTTTGGTCAAGTCCGAAAGGCATGAATTAGATGTACTAAACTCACTCCTATCGCTTGCAAAAATAATTCTAGTGATGAAATTAACATCATCGACGCTCATTTTTATGATAACCCGAATTTTTGGTCATCTAACAAGCTGGGTTAATTAATAGAATATTGAATTATAAATTAAACAGATGAAAATTCTAATAACAAAAGATATCTGGTTATGTAAGTGAATTTGAAAAGATAATTTTTTTTTAATATATGGATATGTACATATATGAATTTGAGCTATAATAAATATCTAGATAAATATTCATTTGATAATCTGCTAATATAATTATTGAAATTTGATAATAATTGTTTAATGATCTTCTTTTATAAATATTTATTTAGGAAAATTTATCTTTTCAAAGCTAATAAGAATAAATTTCTAACATAATATATAGATATATATAATGTATTGAGAGTTATGTTTTGAAAGTTAATGTGGTGATTTTCAAGAGTTATTTAAAAAGTTGAATTCTACATTTTTATCACTAGTACTTGTATATATCAATTTAAATATAATGACAAATTAGAGTATAAAATGTAAATATAAAAGGGGCTAATATTCTTTCCTTCTAATTTATACATGTGCTAAATATAGTTTATATGTAATATAAATACATAAAAAAAATTATAAAAAAATAAGAATTTAATAAAGGGATTAAACATTTGTAAGACTTTTAATATGTGAAATGAACACTTATAACCTTTATAATACATGTAAAGACAAGTGGCCAAAAACGTTATTTTTGTTAAAATATAAAAAAAAATTAAGGTAGATATCAAAGTTAGAAACTAGGCTGAAGTTATTTTCTCATCTTCATAATGCAAAACCAAAAGAAATAAAAAAAGGGAACTGTAAAAATTAAAACTACAGCAGCTTTCAAATTGATTCGAAGAACAGGATCAATTTGGTTCAACAGCAAAGATTAACAAATGTAAGAACCAAGATTTAAATTTCAACCACAGTTTTGCAAATCTTCAACAAGCAAGGATTATCTCATCTTAAGTTTAACTCAAATACGATCATACAACAAGATTCCAGAACCTAAAAAAATACAAGCTTGTTCTCTGTGTCAGGAAGCAGGTGAGTAAACTTTCTTCACATGGTTTTAAATCTATTTTAATTTGTTTGAATGGGATGAATATTTGAGATTTTGTGTAAGATTTGTTTGTATGGCTGTAAAAATTACCTAAATATACATGTGAAAAAAAATGGAATGCATGTCTATGTCCAGGTTTACACATGCCCTGTTAAAAATTTACAGGATTGAAAAATAAAATTTATATATATTTCCCTGATCTCTGTGAGCTCATGTTGTTTAAAAGAGATTTGTTTGTGTTGACACCATACAAGTTTTAAAAATGGAAACAAGTAAAAATAGTAAGTAATTTAACTGGAAATTGGAAGTTTACAGTGGGAGATTATTCAAATCGAAAACACACGTTATAAAATTTCAAGTTTTGATTCTTAAATTGGAATCGTATATGGATAACTTGATTTTTGATATCAATATGGTGATTTTTAGATTGGTAAATTTAGGGAATTTAAGCGATGAACGAATTTCGTTCAGAAATTAATTTCTCACGAACTCGTCACCGTGGAATGGTACGGCCAGGATTATAAGGGGTGGTGGACCTAGGGGAGGTGCCGACCGTGGCAGAATCGTGACTCTAGGCTTGTATTGTGAGAGCAAGTGGATTGTAGGTTTTGGAGAAGTTCTGGAATGTTGGTGAACGCGACAGATCTGGGTGTCATTGGGGAAACTGGAAGTCGAAGGGTTTGGCACGGTGATAGTTGTTTGGGTGGGCTACTGATTGTGGTAGATGATGTGTGATAAAGTGGTCGGTCGACGTTGAGGCGGTCGATTTGAGAGGGTTGGTCGATTACCAGTGTTACTGAAAGATTGATTTTTGATCGAATTTCGATCGAAGAACTGTGCGCATCGATGAAGTGGTTGTTTTGGGGCATGAGAAGGTTGGAGACTGGGTTTGAGCGTCGTATTTGTGTGATGGCCGGGGGAGAGGTTGTGCATGTGCACAGTGTGCACGATGGGATCGGAACTGGAATTGGAACGGGTGTGGAGATGGTTCGATCTGGTTTTCTTTCTATTCGAGGTTATTCGTTGTTCGGCGAGTTAAACGGCGAGTTGATCGGAGTGTTTTCAACTCGAATTTGTATTGAGTTCATGGTGAAGGAACTGATGTCAGGGTCGTGTGTTTTGGAGAGGAAAGGCAGGTCTGTGTTTCATTGTTTTGGGCTTCGGCCCACTTAATAATTTAAGTGCTAAATTTGTGAAATAACTATGTAGTTTATAAACAAGTTTAAAGCAAAAGTAAAATCTTCAAAGGTTAAGCTTTCCAATGTTTTTGTCAAACAAGTTAGCCAAGAAAATTATTAAAAACTAAACTTCCATATATCTTTAAATTAGTTATCTAATTGTATGAATTTTCAAAGGAAATGCAAATCAAGTTTTCAAAACAAAGCATTAGCAAGTTTTAAACGAGTTACCGAAGTTTTAAGATGTTTTCAAATTGCAGTTTAAAATAATTCTATAATGGGTTAATTCATATATGTTTCTTTAAGGTGAATTAAATGATGAGATTTAATAATTAAAGAATGGTTAATTGATTTATGTAATCAGGGGATAATTAATTATTTAAATTTTATTTAAATTAATTAATAAAGATTAATTAATTTGTGAAATCAATTTAAAAATTGATTTATTAATATGGATTATAAATTAAGGTAATTAATTTAAAGGATGATTAAATTATCTGAGGTTAATTACTTAATGAAACTGATTAGTGATAATTATAAAAGAATTACTTAAAGTTATTAATTAAGGAGGAAAATTAACCAATGGGATAATTTTTGGATGAAAGTAATTAAGGATTGATTACTTAGTGTAATTTATTAAAGGGTTAATTAATTAAGGAAATCGATTAAGGAATTATTTAATGTGACGAGGGAAGGCTTATTAATTTGTGTAATTAATTGAGAATTAATTACTTATTGTAATTAAAGGAAATTAATCAAAAATGATTAATTAAGAGGGATAATTAAATGATGATTAATTAATTGGCTTGTAATTAATTAATGTTAAGTAAGGATAATCTAGGTGATTAAGATTTGTAATTAATTTAATTAGAGATAAAATTAAATTTATTTTGGAAGTGACCAATCTTGCCTATGAATGATTGAGTGATGATAAATGCCTTGAATTGGTTGATCCCTCTGATATGAAATATTCTATGATATGTTATGTTAGGGTAAACAGTGATAATGTGGTTATTTATCAATAGTGAATTGCTGTGTAAAAATGACATTCAGTAGTTAAATCTAAATTGTATTCACTTGAATAACTTGGGATAAGATGACATTGGATTCGAAGAGATCAGGGTCGGGTATTAGTTAATACCCGAAACTACTTCGATTCTTTATAAAATCAATATGCGGAAATCGATGTGCAGGTTTGGAATGATTTAAGTGAATTGAACCATTTAATCTAAGTTTTGATACTTAGAAATTGATGTATGAAATAGTTGGTGTCTATAACAACTTGTGAAGTTGTAAATTTATATAAATTACCCCGGGTTCGTATAAGTTGTATGTTTTTGTGTTCTATGTTTGATGCTTTACTCACGCTGGTTTCCAGCCTGACCCGGGTGTTACTTTGATGTAATGCTTGGGCCAGACCAAGTATTACAGATATTCGGGTAAGGACGTCCTGGAGCAGGAGGCGAGCTGAAGGGCAGGAACGTATGGAGTGTTTCCGCTGTATTATATTATTGTATATATCTGAGACATGTTGAATTGTATCTGTCCATTGTTTGTATAAAGTTGTTGTAACTCTTATATATCGATGTAAATTGATAAACACAGTTTTCTTTGTATAACTATTATTTTATGAGATATTATATTTTATCCGCTGCGAAATGTGAGATTCTGTGTTTTGTTTCTATTTCTTCTTCTTTCTCTTTTCTTCTTTTCTCTAACTATCTGGAATTTTCGGGATCGAAATTTCTGGGTCGTTGCATTTGGTATCAGAGCCGAAGGTTAAGCGAGAACCTTGGCTCTGTTGGGATTACTCATTAGGGATAGGGTCAATGGTACCTTAGAATGAGTTGAGTGTATATATGAGAGAGCGTACTTGTTATTTTCTTATATAAGGAATTTAAATGATTTTATTTAAAAATATATTTTTATATATAAAGCAATATTTCTTTTTAACAAATAGTAAGGGAATTGGTTGTTAAATTATTGAATTAAATTAAGAAGTAATAAAAATACAACTAAACTGAAATTAAATCTTGAATTTGGGAAAGGTTTCAGGATAAGGATAATCAATTAATTTATGTAATTAATTAAACTTTATTTAATGAGATTAATTAATGGATAATAATTGGAAATGATAAATAAAGAGGGAGTTACTTAATGAAGTAACTAGAGGTAAGTAATTTAAAGGACAATTACTTAATGAAGGTAATTAAGAAATAAGTTAATTACCGGATGTGATTAATTGAAATTAATTAATGACGTAATTAATTTAAAGAAATAATAAATAATATTATTTAATGCATTTGAATGAAATGGTCCTATTTCAAACAAGAGTTGTTTGAAAATTTAAAGAAATTTGTTTTGAATTAAAAACCAAAGGTTATTTAAAATTTTAAAGAATAACTTGGTATGTAAAAGAAATTAATATGTATATATGTGGATATACATAATATCAAAGGTGGTTTGAAATAAACTCTAAATGTTGAGTTTTGAATTTGGAATAAGATGTGATACCCGAAGTGCTAAGTTTTGAACTTATAAATGGAAAGATTATTAATGTGAAGTTTAGAATTTGAAATGGAAATTCAAATTGGGTAAGGTTGAGTGGATTAAGTGAATTGAGTTTAACTTGGGAAAAAGTTAAATAAGTTGGAATGATCAACCTGATTTGGAAATTTGAAGATGAAATTAAGATTTAACTTGGGAAGTTAAATGGTTGATTGGAATTGAGAGTTTGTGTGATCTCAAAATGGGTTTGAAATCTAGAAATTGAAAATGAATGGATATTTTAAAATAAATTAGATGATATCATCCTATTGTTGTTAAAAATCTTTAAGTTGTGAATTGGATTTGTTTTAAATGAATGAGAAATGAAGTGTGGTAATATATCCATTATTGAGATAAAAGAAAAATCTAACGTTAATTTGAAATTAAGGATATGGAATTACTTTGAACTGAAAATCTAAATGATTGAATTTGAAAATTAAACTTGTTTAAGAATTGGTTTCAAACTAGAAGATAAAATTGGGTAATAAATTAAATTTTTAAGTTAAAATTGTTTTGAACTCTTATGTAAACTTTGAAATAAGAAAATAAAGATAATTTAAAATGAAATTCTAGAAATTTGAGCTCGGAAATTAAATTGTTTTTTTAATAATGGTTAATTTGATTTGTGGTATAATATGTTAGGTCAAAACTGTGAATTGAATTGTTTAAAAACTTTAAAGGTAAATTGATTTAAAGGAAATAAATCAACATTTGAAGTATTAACTCGAACTTATGTAATTCGAGATGGTTCATAGTGAACTGGAATTTGAAGTTGGTTCAAATTGAAATTTGATTTGAATATTTAGAAATTGTGATTAAAAAATTGAATAGTTTTAAATTCAAATGGAATTTGAATTGAATTTGGAAAGAAATTGAGGTTAATTCAACTTGAATTGGGGTTAAATCAATTTCAATGGAAATTGAAGTTATTTAAATTAGAATTGAGTCAATTTAAATGGAAGTGAAAATTTAAATTGAATTGATTGGAAATGGAGATTGGGAATTGAACAGTTTGACTCTGGACTATTTTCAAAATAAATTGTTTTAGTACAATTCTATTTTTTCAAACTATTTACTATACAACTTTTCTTTTTAAAATCCAAATTATCTTATACTTATTTTACAATTATCTTTGGAACTATTTAACAATTTTTCTACTGTTTTTATAAATTAATTTCTATTTTTCAACTACTTTATAACTAGTTACTATTTTATAATTATTTTGCAATTATTTAAAATTTCTATAACTATTTGACTATTTTCCAACTATTTTACAATTGCTTACTATTTTGTAGCTATTTTACAAACTAATAATTATTTTTCAATTACTTATCCATTTTTAACTTTTCAAGCTATTTTCTAAATTTAAACTGGACAGAGTTTAAACTGTTTATGATTAAATACCCAATCAAGATAAGAATAGAGGTGATAATCCAAATGGATTGAAGCAATTGTGAGTAAGTGAATGAAAATCAAAGTGAATGTGAATAGAAATGGAATTAGTTTGGTTAATAACCAATAAAGATAAATACGTAGGGTGTACGTATGTTATTCTATTCGCATAATGATTTGATCCAGATTCGAGCACAAAATTTCGAGATAGTATGTCGATCCAAGTTGGGATTTTTCACTCGATTTTCGACGGCGAACCTGGATATGGATTGTTGATTGGTTCTGGATATTCTCTATCATAGTTATGACCATGCAAGGAGAATGACGGTTTCTAATCAAGAAACCAGATTTGAGTCCGCACTAGTAAGTCGGGTGGACGATACTAGTTCGGAAGTGGAATTGTGTGATCGAGTGAACGCTCAGGTTGGTATAGCGTACTGATGATATGTGTACATTGTACGGATTTGAATGAAATTGATACTGGGAATTTGTGGATAAGAAATGAGAAATGGTTTTTGAAATGAAAGATATATTTTGTGAAATATATGATGGAGTAAAGTGGAAATTGGATATTTCTATGATAGAAATTTACTTTCTGGAAGTAAGGTAATATGGTTAATGACTTTTTAGAGTAATCAAATTTAAATATTTGATTTGGAATAAATAAAGTTATATATTTTTGTTATATAAGATAAATCTCCCCTTGTTGAATCTATTGCCGAAGAAAAGGATTTTGATGGTGTTTTGAAGTATAAAAGGAGTTTTATACAAGTTTGAAATGATCCAAAGTTTTAAAAAATTATATATATCTGTGTATATATATACACACAAAGGATCATATGAGGATTTTGGAAAAAGGTTTTGGGAACCTTTGGTTTTGGAAAGGCTTTTGATTTTTGAGTAAAATCAATATGAGAATTTGAAAAGCCTAGTTTGAGAATTATGGGATATGTAACGACCCAGAATTTTAATTTATTAAAATTTGAGTATTTAATTAATTTTAAATAATAATAATGAATTTAGAAGTCAAATAAATTTTTATTTGAATTATTGGATTTAATTGGATTATTAAATCGATAATTTAATATGTTAAATTATGGAAATAATTGAAAATTGAGTTAAATATGATTAAAAATGATTTGTAAAATTTTATTTTATCATGTTGGAGTTAGAATGATATTTTAGAACTTTTAAAATCGATTTAGAAGTTAATTTGTGAAAAATGAATATTTTAATAATTTAATCGACTAGTGAAAATAGTCAATTTTTGAACAGTCTCAGAATTGAACGAAACCAGTTCCATTGGATCTGTAATAGTTAGTTATTACCGGATTTCAATTTTCGTGTCAATCGGAGTTATCGTTTGATCGTGGCAGGTCGAAACGCATCAATTTATTTTTAATATTAATTTGGCGAGTCAAAATAGCCATTTTTCAAAAAGTCTCGGATTTCGACGAAACCAATTTCATCGGATCCGTAATGTGATATTATTGTAAGGTTTCAAATTTCGTGTCAATTGGATTTACCGTTTGTCCGGTACAAATTAAAACGCCTAGAAATCGGTTTAATTTAAATTGAACGTTTGTAGCCATAACTCGCACAGATGTCCGAATTAGCTTTCGAAACCTATTCCATTGTGTCCGGAACGCGGGATAAACCCTAGGAACGTCAGTTTCGGCGCGTAAATCGGAGTTCGGAATTTCCGGATGAATAGTGTTCGAATTTTTTCTATAAATAGGCACCCTCACTCTAAAAAAAAAATAAAAAAAATAAAACCCTAGCCATCTTTCAGAGCCGCCACCCCCATTTTCAACGGCCGAGAATTTGCAGTCTTCCTCCCTTGATTACTCCAAATCCGTCGACAATTAGGCTTAGGTTTCAACTAGAGAATTGAAGAGGACATCAAGATCTACAAGTTCAACGGTGGAGATCGTGTTTGGAGCGACGATGGGGGAGATATGGAGCCGCGTGCGTGGGCCGTTCCTCCTCGTGTTGCGCGCAACCTAGGAGACCGAGTTGGGGGCTACTCACGGCGTTGGTGGTGTTCGGGGTGGCGAGTCGCATGGAAGTCCCTGATCGTTGCAGAAGTCGAAGTGGAGGCCGAGCATTTAAACCCTAAATCTCGTGTGTTGGGTTCGTGCGTATGAAAGTTGGCCTGTAGAACGAAGAGGAGAGGAAGATGATAGGGTCGGCCCAGATTTGCTTTAGAAGGAAATGGACGGTGTTGATTGAATCTAGGTTAAGAAAGTTAATTTATGTTGTAAATTTTATATATAAAATCGTGTGTAACTTCAAATATTCGTATCTTTGTCATACGAGGTCGAAAAATTACGAAACAGGAAGCGTTGGAATCGTATGGACGAGCACTACGCGATGAAATTGGATTGGAGTCATTTGGAGTTAGTGAGAATTTTGGGTAAAATTAAACGTCCGTCTAATTTTATTCGAAATAAATCGCTAAAACGGAAATAAAATCAAGGTGAGAACTTCTCACTCAATCGAATCAGTTTCGATTTTATTTTAAATAGTTAGATTTAAAATATTTTCATGCATGTTTGAATGATGATTGATATCTATTGATTGTTAAAATAGACATTATACACCGTTAGTAAGCGGATGTTATTTATTAAAAACATATACCGCGAATATTTCATAAACAGTGAAATTGGTATTATATATAATAGCAATATATATATATATTGGCATATGTATATATTGGAGTTATTGATTTTCCGCATTTTTTTGTTTAGCGGATGAGACCCTATTGCGCCGTCTATTAAGCGGATAATATTTAATAAGAACATATATCGCGATAATTTCGTACTGGAGCGAAATTGGTATTGTGCTAATGTTTTTGGATGCAGGAAAACAGGTTGGAGGGATCCAACTGGATTCCTCAACAGTTTTTAATTGATTTCAGATATTTTAATATTTGATGGATTTTCATATTGATATATGATATCGTTGTTGTCGTGATTGACTATTTGGTGTGTAGCATCATTGGACCCAGATTTTGGGATTTTAAAATGATATCAAAGTGATTTTTGAAAGTATACGTTTATAAAATATATTTGGAATTGACCCATTTTAAATAAATAAACGTTATAATTTTTAAAGTTATAAAAAATTATGATTTTGAGAAATATAGTTAAAAACTGATTTTTGAGAATATGATGCTAATGATTTTATAAAATAGTTTAATCGGGATTTTAGAATTATTGTGAAAAGTTTAAATATAGGATTTATAAAATTTAATTATTTTATAAATCAAAATGGTGAAATTATAAAGGAATTTGAAGACGTTTTAAAGAATAATATAAATTGATTTATATTAAGAGATTTATAAATGGATATTTATAAATTGAAATATTGACATTATAAAACGAGTTTTTATAAGTGTTTGAATGAAGTGAAAATGGATTGCATAAGTGAATGGAATTCATAAAATTTTAAATGGTGAAGTTATAAATGAAATTTATAAATAGTAAGATTTATAAATTTGTGAAGTTATTTGAAGAATAGATTTAGTTAAATAAATGGATCTTATAAGTTATAAGATTTAAGATTTGAAAAGTCTTTAAAAGAACGATTTTGTAAAATAATCGTTTTATAAGCATTTAACTTATAACATTGATTTTAATATATAATTGAGTAATAAACTGAATAGGTTAATAAAAGGAATTTATAAACGTTGCTTTATAAATTCGCAAACGACTTATTTTGATAAGAAAATTGTTATAATTTATTTATGGAATTATATTCACGTTTTTAAACTGTGAATAATCCTTTAAAATGAAATGAATAAAAGGATGAAATTTGTTAACAAAGAATATTCACGTTTTTGAATAGTGAATAATATGTTAAAGAAATTGTTTTGAATGTGATGTTTTAAATAGAACTTAAAACAATCTAACGATGTTTTAAAATGTGTTGAGATTCGAAACCATAGATTTCAACATTCATTGTTGAAATAGACGTTTTCGAGAAATAAAAGGAAATAGTGGACTATAACACTGTTGTTATAGTAAATGATTTCCGAAAGGAAATGTTTTGTATAGTATTGGGATTTATATATCTATTTTAATTTCGAATCCCTATACTAGTGATTTTGGGTTGTCGTAACGATGTTTTACGCAACATTCGTTTTGGCCCAAATAAATATGTTTAAGAGAATGATTTTCTTAAAGAATGAAATGTATACTTAATTTCGATTTAAGTATATTGAATATTTTCTAAGTGTTGAAAATAAATAAAATTCGTGAATTACTTATTTAATAAGTATGGAAATGTTTTTCCAATCTAAAGTGAATATCTTAAGAATTTATCTTTTTGAAGATAAATTGAAATGAATAATTGAAATCGCATATCCGTAGATATTGTGAAATATAAATTCACTATGGAATTTATAAAGGAAAGGGGAACTGGTTTAAAAATAAATATTGATTTATTTTTGAAGTATTGAAAATAATATATCTTGTAAAGATATGATATTTTGGAAAATAAATAATTTGGAAAATTATTTGGAGTCTGGTGATGTGTGCATATCCATTGATAGTTCAATAACCGACTATCAATATTTCCCTTTGAACGGGTATTTGATGTGATTTGTTTGAATTTGAATGCCACACTTATTTTTGAATAAGCGCTCACTATTCGGGTTAACCGGGAAAGGACCATGGGGTCGGATAACCCATTCCGAATATGTGATACGTCGTTGTGAATTGCATTGAAGATCGGTGTTGAAGACCGAGTATTTGTGAAAGCGATAGGATGACCTATCGATTGTCTCTGCACTGGGTAGCTCCTGGTATTGAGATTTCCTTAAGTGATGGGAAATTCGATCGGGATTGTGAATACCCGGATTGCAAGGGCTTCGTAAGAAGTGCCTTCGGTTTTGTTCGAGCCCGGAACAGACTTGTATGGATTGTATGTCTGATATTACAAGTTGAGATATAAAGCCGATTTCTTTCAAATATATTTCTGTTGGTGGCGGAGAATTTATTCTTTTAGCTTAACACCCTTCTCTGAGACGTACGAGCTCAGAGGTTATATAGTTGAAGTTATCAGCGATATATTCCCAATTTGGTAATGTGACATGCTGAGTGTAGCTGTAAATGATCATTGTGTTGATTATTTGTGATAGGATCGTTTATTTGATCGTCTATCCTGGTGATCATTTCTATGATCATTTGTTGACCCAAAGCATTGCTTTTGTATAAAGTATGTTTTTGTGGACGTGACTTCGTCGAGCCTCACACCCCGTGAATGGTCAAAACAGGAAAGATGCGGCAAGGTTATGAGGGGTAGCGCCCTTTAGGATGTGTGCATTTCCTTCTGGAAAAGGGTGGTATCATGGTATGGAGCCCAGATACTTACTCATGTTGAAAACACTTTGTTATGATTGTGTGAATTGATTACGAGCGCTCGTTGAAAGGTCCCAAAGGACCGGGGGATGGCATATTCGGTCAGTTGTTACTCAGTTAGGGGTAACCCGGCCTTGTGTTGGTAGAGATCCGGTTTGGTTCTCGGGGATGTCCATCCAGAGGCATTCTCATGTGGCAATGGGAAGTTCCTTGGCCTGATCATTCGTTGGAAATCCAAAGAAACAATACGTGACTTGTACGGTATTAGTTGTAGAACCTATCATTCACTTATGGTGGCGCCCCACTGTTTGGATGGTAGCTATAGTAGGCATACGATAATGGTCGTATGTTGGCTAAGATTTATATTCTACTTTTGAAATGATTTTCTCTACACTATGCACTAGTAATAATATCAAATGTTCTTTTAAATGCGTATCAAGCATCTTTGACTATCATAAGGAGAAATCTCCTCCGATTCTGCGTTTGCATTGTGCGTGTGTGCGGGAGGCCTTATGGTAGTCTCATTTTTAAAAGCATTGCGAATTGACTTTAAAAATATTCCTCTATTTTGATTTTAAAGATAAATAAACTGTTTTGAGTTCTCACACCAGTCACATGACTGACTTGGAGTTTATTGTTTTCCTTCCTAAACTCTGGGTGCCCACCAATTTCCACACGGGCAGTCAAGAGTTAGGTTTATCAGGATATTCAGGATATTTCTGGAGTTGCTGGAGGCAAGATGGATGACATGGCGTATTACTAGTTTATATAGTATTTCTTTTTCCGCTGCACTGTTTGATGTTGTTGTTGTTGTACACTCTGATGATATGATGTAATGAAATGTGATGTAATGTAATAACTGATATAGTTCTTTGTTTAAAGATTATTCATTTATTATTATATGTTGTTCCGCTGCGAATTGTGAGATTCTGATGTTGTTCTGTTGTTTTCTGTTCCGTTCTGTTCTCTTTTTCTTCTATTTTAAAATGTTCTATTTTTCTTTCCATTCTATTTACTATGTATTTTCTCTTCCCTCTGTTCTATATTATTTATTTTCTTTTCTCTCTATTTTCTACCTTATCTATTATCTTCTTTTCTTCTCTCTTCTTCTTCCTTTTTCTTTTCCTAAATCTTTCTTAAACCCTCAGTGTTCGGTTTTCCGTCGTTCGATTGCTCGGCAGTCGATAAAGTGAGTATCGATGTTGAATTTTCGGAAGACGAAGAATCGGGTCCTGACAATGTGGTATCAGAGCATATGGTTAAGCGACAACCATGGTTCTGTTGGGTATAATTCATTAGAGATAGAGTCAGTAGTACACTAGAATGAGTTTGAGTGTAATAATAGCTATGAGAGCGTATTTGTTAGTGAATATAAAATTGTTTTATATTGTGATGATTGGTTTATTGAGTGGCATATGAACTTTCGTCAGCGTGGTCCGCAAGACTATGCCGAAGGGGTTTCTAAACACTTGAATAGAACAATTCGACACAATATTGTTTTAAAAATGGGTAAATGAAATAATTTTACCTTGATTGTATTTTATATATAAAGAAATAATTTTTCAGAATTATTAAAGTGTATATAAGTTGATTGTTTAGTTGTTTGAATAATCTAAATTGAAGAATAATTGTATAAGCAAATGAATTATAAGAATTGAATTATAATTAAAGTAATTTGCAATTGTGAAATAAACTTATATATATGAGAAGTGAAACTATATGAATATATTTATGAATATGAGTTGTAATAAAGAAATGAAATTCAACTTTAGAAATTGAATTGGATTGAATGTAAATCAATTAAATGTAAATTTAAGTTGATATGGAATAATGGATATAAGTGTTAATTCATTAAAATCTAATGTTATTGGAAAGTTGAATAATTGAATGAAAATCAATTTATTAAACCAATTGAAAGTGATGGTGTTAAACCAAATAGAATGAATATAAGCAAAGGAATTTGGTTGTAATTAATTAATATACTTTGGTTGTTATATGGTTGTTAGTTGATTGTATATAATTCATTAAGTGTTAATAAAATTGGAAGCTATGAATTAAATTCAATTGGAAGTTAAATGAATCTTGAGTAGAATTGAATTTGATTTAGAAATGAACCAACTTGAATATGAATTAGTGAATATGAACTAATTGAAAATAAATGTTAGTAAAAACATCCACTATTAATGAATCAAATGTGATTTGATATTGAAAACCATTTCATTGAATATTAATGAGAATATGAATGAATATTTATTGGTTATGAATGATAGTTGGTTGATGGTTGAATACATTGCTTTTGTTTGCATTTGCTATGTTAACATATATAGTTATTATGTTGCTATATGTTGTATATTGATACTATTATCTACATGCATCTTCTCATGTTGTTTGTTGAGTGTTTAGTAGGTGCGGATCGCGTTGCTTCGCATTTGGAGCTCGCTTTCGCGCTATATTAGCCGTATATGCTTGCTAATAAAATATAAGGTACATATCTCGGATTACATACCGTACTTTTACATTTTTTCCCTGCGGGATGCCTCATTACTTGATGAGATGTATATTTGTGATATATATACTGTCATTTTTTTTCCGGATCGAGCCGCGCAAAGGAGACTATGGCGAATTTTTCCGGAAATTTAAAGCGTTATAAAAAATTTGAGAAAATTGGAAAGTTTTGAAAACTTTAACTTTGATTTTGAAATTGAAAGTTAAACAATAGTAGTTGTTTTTGAAAAGATAACTGAGTATGATTTGAAAACTTAGTAAAGTTATTGTAAGAAGTTTAACTATGAACTTTGGAAAGTTAATAAATTCTGTAATTTTTCTTACTTGTAATTTCGAGGACGAAATTCTTTTAAGGAGGGAAGATTGTAACGACCCAGAATTTTAATTTATTAAAATTTGAGTATTTAATTAATTTTAAATAATAATAAGTGAATTTAGAAGTCAAATAAATTTTTATTTGAATTATTGGATTTAATTGGATTATTAAATCGATAATTTAATATGTTAAATTATGGAAATAATTGAAAATTGAGTTCAATATGATTAAAAATGATTTGTAAAATTTTATTTTATCATGTTGGAGTTAGAATGATATTTTAGAACTTTTAAAATCCATTTAGAAGTTAATTTGTGAAAATTGAATATTTTAATAATTTAATCGACTAGTGAAAATAGTCAATTTTTGAACAGTCTCAGAATTGAACGAAACCAGTTCCATTGGATCCGTAATAGTTATTTATTACCGGATTTCAATTTTCGTGTCAATCGAAGTTATCGTTTGATCGTGGCAACTCGAAACGCATCAATTTATTTTTAATATTAATTTGGCGAGTCAAAATAGCCATTTTTCAAAAAGTCTCGGATTTCGACGAAACCAGTTTCATCGGATCCGTAATGTGATATTATTGTAAGGTTTCAAATTTCGTGTCAATTGGATTTACCGTTTGTCCGGTACAAATTAAAACGCCTAGAAATCGGTTTAATTTAAATTGAACGTTTGTAGCCATAACTCGCACAGATGTCCGAATTAGCTTTCGAAACCTGTTCCATTGTGTCCGGAACGCGGGATAAACCCTAGGAACGTCAGTTTCGGCGCGTAAATCGGAGTTCGGAATTTCCGGATGAATAGTGTTCGAATTTTTTCTATAAATAGGCACCCTCACTCTAAAAAAAAAACAAAACCCTAGCCATCTTTCAGAGCCGCCACCCCCATTTTCAACGGCCGAGAATTTGCAGTCTTCCTCCCTCGATTACTCCAAATCCGTCGACAATTAGGCTTAGGTTTCAACTAGAGAATTGAAGAGGACATCAAGATCTAGAAGTTCAACGGTGGAGATCATGTTTGGAGCGACGATGGGGGAGATATGGAGCCGCGTGCGTGGGCCGTTCCTCCTCGTGTTGCGCGCAACCTAGGCGACCGAGTTGGGGGCTACTCACGGCGTGGGTGGTGTTCGGGGTGGCGAGTCGCATGGAAGTCCCTGATCGTTGCAGAAGTCGAAGTGGAGGCCGAGCATTTAAACCCTAAATCTCGTGTGTTGGGTTCGTGCGTATGAAAGTTGGCCTGTAGAACGAAGAGGAGAGGAAGATGATAGGGTCAGCCCAGATTTGCTTTAGAAGGAAATGGACGGTGTTGATTGAATCTAGGTTAAGAAAGTTAATTTATGTTGTAAATTTTATATATAAAATCGTGTGTAACTTCAAATATTCGTATCTTTGTCATACGAGGTCGAAAAATTACGAAACAGGAAGCGTTGGAATCGTATGGATGAGCACTACGCGATGAAATTGGATTGGAGTCGTTTGGAGTTAGTGAGAATTTTGGGTAAAATTAAACGTCCGTTTAATTTTATTCGAAATAAATCGCTAAAACGGAAATAAAATCAAGGTGAGAACTTCTCACTCAATCGAATCAGTTTCGATTTTATTTTAAATAGTTAGATTTAAAATATTTGAATGCATGTTTGAATGATGATTGATATCTATTGATTGTTAAAATAGACATTATACGCCGTTAGTAAGCGGATGTTATTTATTAAAAACATATACCGCGAATATTTCATAAACAGTGAAATTGGTATTATATATAATAGCAATATATATATATTGGCTTATGTATATATTGGAGTTATTGATTTCCCACATTTTTTTGTTTAGCGGATGAGACCCTATTGCGCCGTCTATTAAGCGGATAATATTTAATAAGAACATATACCACGATAATTTCGTACTGGAGCGAAATTGGTATTGTGCTAATGTTTTTGGATGCAGGAAAACAGGTTGGAGGGATCCAACTGGATTCCTCAACAGTTTTTAATTGATTTCAGATATTTTAATAATTGATGGATTTTCATATTGATATATGGTATCGTTGTTGTCGTGATTGACTATTTGGTGTGTAGCATCATTGGACCCAGATTTTGGGATTTTAAAATGATTTCAAAGTGATTTTTGAAAGTATACGTTTATAAAATATTTTTGGAATTGACCCATTTTAAATAAATAAACGTTATAATTTTTAAAGTTATAAAAAATTATGATTTTGAGAAATATAGTTAAAAACTGATTTTTGAGAATATGACGCTAATGATTTTATAAAATAGTTTAATCGAGATTTTAGAATTATTGTGAAAAGTTTAAATATAGGATTTATAAAATTTAATTATTTTATAAATCAAAATGGTGAAATTATAAAGGAATTTGAAGACGTTTTAAAGAATAATATAAATTGATTTATATTAAGAGATTTATAAATGGATATTTATAAATTGAAATATTGACATTATAAAACGAGTTTTTATAAGTGTTTGAATGAAGTGAAAATGGATTGCATAAGTGAATGGAATTCATAAAATTTTAAATGGTGAAGTTATAAATGAAATTTATAAATAGTAAGATTTATAAATTTGTGAAGTTATTTGAAGAATAGATTTAGTTAAATAAATGGATCTTATAAGTTATAAGATTTAAGATTTGGAAAGTCTTTAAAAGAACGATTTTGTAAAATAATCGTTTTATAAGCATTTAACTTATAACATTGATTTTAATATATAATTGAGTAATAAACTGAATAGGTTAATAAAAGGAATTTATAAACGTTGCTTTATAAATTCGCAAACGACTTATTTTGATAAGAAAATTGTTATAATTTATTTATGGAATTATATTCACGTTTTTAAACTGTGAATAATCCTTTAAAATGAAATGAATAAAAGGATGAAATTTGTTAACAAAGAATATTCACGTTTTTGAATAGTGAATAATATGTTAAAGAAATTGTTTTGAATAAAACTTAAAACAATCTAACGATGTTTTAAAATGTGTTGAGATTCGAAACCATAGATTTCAACATTCATTGTGGAAATAGACGTTTTCGAGAAATAAAAGGAAATAGTGGACTATAACACTGTTGTTATAGTAAATGATTTCCGAAAGGAAATGTTTTGTATAGTATTGGGATTTATATATCTATTTTAATTTCGAATCCCTATACTAGTGATTTTGGGTTGTCGTAACGATGTTTTACGCAACATTCGTTTTGGCCCAAATAAATATGTTTAAGAGAATGATTTCCTTAAAGAATGAAATGTATACTTAATTTCGATTTAAGTATATTGAATATTTTCTAAGTGTTGAAAATAAATAAAATTCGTGAATTACTTATTTAATAAATATGGAAATGTTTTTCCAATATAAAGTGAATATCTTAAGAATTTATCTTTTTGAAGATAAATTGAAATGAATAATTGAATCGCATATCCGTAGATATTGTGAAATATAAATTCACTATGGAATTTATAAAGGAAAGGGGAACTGGTTTAAAAATAAATATTGATTTATTTTTGAAGTATGGAAAATAATATATCTTGTAAAGATATGATATTTTGGAAAATAAATAATTTGGAAAATTATTTGGAATCTGGTGATGTGTGCATATCCATTGATAGTTCAATAACCGACTATCAATATTTCCCTTTGAACGGGTATTTGATGTGATTTGTTTGAATTTGAATGCCACACTTATTTTTGAATAAGCGCTCACTATTCGGGTTAACCGGGAAAGGACCATGGGGTCGGATAACCCATTCCGAATATGTGATACGTCGTTGTGAATTGCACTGAAGATCGGTGTTGAAGACCGAGTATTTTTGAAAGCGATAGGATGATCTATCGATTGTCTCTGCACTGGGTAGCTCCTGGTATTGAGATTTCCTTAAGTGATGGGAAATTCGATCGGGATTGTGAATACCCGGATTGCAAGGGCTTCGTAAGAAGTGCCTTCGGTTTTGTTCGAGCCCGGAACAGACTTGTATGGATTGTATGTCTGACATTACAAGTTGAGATATAAAGCAGATTTCTTTCAAATATATTTCTGTTGGTGGCGGAGAATTTATTTTTTTAGCTTAACACCCTTCTCTGAGACGTACGAGCTCAGAGGTTATATAGTTGAAGTTATCAGCGATATATTCCCAATTTGGTAATGTGACATGCTGAGTGTAGCTGTAAATGATCATTGTGTTGATTATTTGTGATAGGATCGTTTATTTGATCGTCTATCCTGGTGATCATTTCTATGATCATTTGTTGACCCAAAGCATTGCTTTTGTATAAAGTATGTTTTTGTGGACGTGACTTCGTCGAGCCACATACCCCGTGAATGGTCAAAACAGGAAAGATGCGGCAAGGTTATGAGGGGTAGCGCCCTTTAGGATGTGTGCATTTCCTTATGGAAATGGGTGGTATCATGGTATGGAGCCCAGATACTTACTCATGTTGAAAACACTTTGTTATGATTGTGTGAATTGATTACGAGCGCTCGGTGAAAGGTCCCAAAGGACCGGGGGATGGCATATTCGGTCAGTTGTTACTCAGTTAGGGGTAACCCGGCCTTGTGTTGGTAGAGATCCGGTTTGGTTCTCGGGGATGTCCATCCAGAGGCATTCTCATGTGGCAATGGGAAGTTCCTTGGCCTGATCATTCGTTGGAAATCCAAAGAAACAATACGTGACTTGTACGGTATTAGTTGTAGAACCTATCATTCACTTATGGTGGCGCCCCACTGTTTGGATGGTAGCTATAGTAGGCATACGATAATGGTCGTATGTTGGCTAAGATCTATATTCTACTTTTGAAATGATTTTCTCTACACTATGCACTAGTAATAATATCAAATGTTCTTTTAAATGCGTATCAAGCATCTTTGACTATCATAAGGAGAAATCTCCTCCGATTCTGCGTTTGCATTGTGCGTGTGTGCGGGAGGCCTTATGGTAGTCTCATTTTTAAAAGCATTGCGAATTGACTTTAAAAATATTCCTCTATTTTGATTTTAAAGATAAATAAACTGTTTTGAGTTCTCACACCAGTCACATGACTGACTTGGAGTTTATTGTTTTCCTTCCTAAACTCTGGGTGCCCACCAATTTCCACACGGGCAGTCAAGAGTTAGGTTTATCAGGATATTCAGGATATTTCTGGAGTTGCTGGAGGCAAGATGGATGACATGGCGTATTACTAGTTTATATAGTATTTCTTTTTCCGCTGCACTGTTTGATGTTGTTGTTGTTGTACACTCTGATGATATGATGTAATGAAATGTGATGTAATGTAATAACTGATATAGTTCTTTGTTTAAAGATTATTCATTTATTATTATATGTTGTTCCGCTGCGACTTGTGAGATTCTGATGTTGTTCTGTTGTTTTCTGTTCCGTTCTATTCTCTTTTTCTTCTATTTTAAAATGTTCTATTTTTCTTTCCGTTCTATTTACTATGTATTTTCTCTTCCCTCTGTTCTATATTATTTATTTTCTTTTCTCTCTATTTTCTACCTTATCTATTATCTTCTTTTCTTCTCTCTTCTTCTTCCTTTTTCTTTTCCTAAATCTTTCTTAAACCCCTAAGGGTTCGTATTTTCGTTCATCTTGAATTAATCAATGGAGATTAGTGTCTATTCAAGGAGTACGGATTTACGAGTCTTTACAGGATAATCGATTTTGAGAAAGGAAATTTATATGAGATTCATACTAGGTGTATGATTTGGAAGATACTATATGTGTATAGTATAAAGTGTTTTGATGATGGCTTTGGGGAAAAAGGCGCTCCCTTGAAATGAACTTCTCAGGAGTGCCACCGGGTGGTGATGCCTTGAGCCCCAAGTGGGGGTTTCTAAAGTTGATCCTGTGAGGAGTCCGGACTAAACTAGTTCCTGGGGATTATGAGTAGTGTATACCATAGCGAAAGTCGTGTGTTCCGCTGAGAGCCAACGGTCTGCGTTTGATTTTATATCGGTAGACTGCGACCTATGGTAACATAGCGAAAGTCATGTGTGCCGCTGAGAGCCAACAGTCTGCGTTTGATTTTATATCGGTAGACTGCGACCTATGTTGGAGTGGAGAAGTTTCATTTTGACAGCGAAAATCAGAGGCCGCAGAGAGCCTGCAGTTGCATGGACTTTTGCTACGATGGCAACGTAACCCTGGAATGTAACTGCGATCTGTCATGGGTTCCATGGCGTAATCGAGTGGCTGCGGAGAGCCTGCAGTTACATGGACTTTTGCTACGATGGCAACGTAACCCTGGAATGTTACTGCGACCATGGATGGAGGTGATGATTTCCAGAGCATTTTCACCAAAGATATTTCCCCTATTTCAAAATGTTTTCTATATTTTCAATAAAATTATTTTCCAAATATTTTCACTGGGTGTTGAAAACGGGTCTGCTAAGTACTTATAGATTTTCAGTCGTACGTCTGATCAACGTATGACAGAATTTCTGTGAGAACAAGGATGGACTGGTTAAAACATCGAGTTATAAAAAGTATTTTTATAAAACCATTTTATAATATTATATAGTTTTTAAAAGTATTTTAAAAGTGTTTCAAAAAAATTCTAAAAATAAGCATTTTAATAAATTCTGGCTTCGTTCCTTTTCGAGGACGAAAAGATTCTAAGGGGAGAGGAATGTGATAACCCAAATTTTTGGTCATCTAACAAACTGGGTTAATTAATAGAGTATTGAATTATAAATTGAACAGATGAAAATTCTAATAACAAAAGATATCTAGTTATGTAAGTGAATTTGAAAAGATAATATTTTTTTTAATATATGGATATGTACATAGATGAATTTGAGCTATAATAAATATCTAGATAAGTTTTCATTTGATAATCTGCTAATATAATTATTGAAATTTGATAATAATTGTTTAATAATCTTCTTTTATAAATATTTATTTAGCAAAATTTATTTTTTCAAAGCTAATAAGAATAAATTTCTAATATAATATATAGTTATATATATTGTATTGAGAGTTATGTTTTGAAAGTTAATATGGTGATTTTCAAGAGTTATTTAAAAATTTGAATTCAACATTTTTATCACTATTACTTGTATATATTAATTTAAATATAATGACAAATTAGAGTATAAAATGTAAATAAGATTTAATAAAAGGGGCTAATATTCTTTCCTTCTAATTCATACATGTGCTAAATATAGTTTATATGTAATATAAATACATAAAACAAACTATAAAAAAAAATAAGAATATTAATAAAGGGATTAAACATTTGTAAGACTTTTAATATGTGAAATGAACACTTGTAACCTTTATAGTACATGTAAAGACAAGTGGCCAAAAATGTTATTTTTGTTAAAATATAAAAAAAAATTTAAGGTAGATATCAAAGTTAGAAACTAGGCTGAAGTTATTTTCTCATCTTCATAATGCAAAACCAAAAGAAAAAAAAGGGAACTGTAAAAATTAAAACTACAGCAGCTTTCAAATTGATTCAAAGAACATGATCAATTTGGTTCAACAACAAAGAGTAACAAATGTAAGAACCAAGATTTAAATTTCAACCATAGTTTTGCAAATCTTCAACAAGCAAGGATCATCTCATCATAAGTTTAACTCAAATACAATCATACAGCAAGGTTCTAGAACCCAAAAAAATACAAGCATGTTCTCTGTGTCAGGAAGCGGTTGAGTAAACTTTCTTCACAACGTTTTAAATCTATTTTAATTTGTTTGAATGAGATGAATATTTGAGATTTTGTATGAGATTTGTTTGTATGGCTGTAAAAATTACCTAAATATAAATGTGAAAGAAAATGGAATGCACGTCTATGACCAGGTTTACACATGCCCTGTTAAAAATTTATAGGATTGAAAAAAAAATTTATATCTATTCCCCTGATCTCTGCGAGCTCATGTTGTTTAAAAGAGATTTGTTTGTGTTGACACCATACAAGTTTTAAAAATGGAAACAAGTAAAAATAGTAAGCAATTTAACTGGAAATTGGAAATTTACAGTGGAAGCTTGTTCAAATCGAAAACACATGTTATAAAATTTCAAGTTTTGATTCTTAAATTGGAATCGTATAAGGATAACTTGATTTTTGATATCAATATGGTGATTTTTAGATTGGTAAATTTAGGGAATTTAAGGGATGAACGAATTTCGTTCAAAAATTTATTTCTCGCGAACTCGTCGCCGTGGAATGGTACGGCCAGGATTATAAGGGGTGGTGGACCTAGGGGAGGTGCCGACCGTAGCAGAATCGTGACTCTGGGCCTGTATTGTTAGAGCAAGTGGATTGTAGGGTTTTGGAGAAGTTCTGGAATGTTGGTGAACGCGACAGATCTGGGTGTCATTGGGGCAACCAGAAGTCGAACGGTTTGGCACGGTGATAGTTGTTTGGGTGGGCTACTGATTGAGGTAGATGATGTGTGATGAAGAGGTCGGTCGACGTTGAGGCGGTCGATTTGAGAGGGTTGGTCGATTAACAGTGTTACTGAAAGATTGATTTTTGATCGAAGAACTGTGCGCATCGATGAAGTGGTTGTTTTGGGGCATGAGAAGGTTGGAGACTGGGTTTGAGCGTCGCATCTGTGTGATGGCCGGGGGAGAGGTTGTGTATGTGCACAGCGTGCACGACGGGATCGGAACTGGAATTGGAACGGGTGTGGAGATGGTTCAATCTGGTTTTCTTTCTATTCGAGGTTATTCGTTGTTCGGCGAGTTGAACGGCTAGTTGATCGGAGTGTTTTCAACTCGAATTTGTATTAAGTTCATGGTGAAGGAACTGATGTCAGGGTCGTGAGTTTTGGAGAGGAAAGGCGTGTCTGTGTTTCATTTGTTTGGGCTTCGGCCCACTTAATAATTTAAGTGATAAATTTGTGAAATAACTATGTAGTTTATAAACAAGTTTAAAGCAAAAGTAAAATCGTCAAAGGTTAAGCTTTCCAATGTTTTTGTCAAACAAGTTAGTCAAGAAAATTATTAAAAACGAAACTTCCATGAATCTTTAAATTAGTTATCTAATTGTATGAATTTTCAAAGGAAATGCAAATCAAGTTTTCAAAACAAAGCATTAGCAAGTTTTAAACGAGTCACCATAGTTTTAAGATGTTTTCAAATTGTAGTTTAAAATAGTTTTATAATGGGTTAATTCACATATGTTTCTTTAAGGTGAATTAAATGATGAGATTTAATAATGAAAGAATGGTTAACTGATTTATGTAATCAGGGGATAATTAATTATTTAAATTTTATTTAAATAAATTAATAAAGATTAATGTATTTGTGAAATCAATTTAAAAATTGATTTATTAATGTCGATTAATAAATTAAGGTAATGAATTTAAAGGATGATTAAATTATCCGAGGTTAATTACTTAATGAAACTGATTAGTGATAATTATAAAAGAATTACCTAAAGTTATTAATTAAGGAGGAAAATTAACCAATGGGATAATTTTTGGATAAAAGTAATTAAGGATTAATTACTTTGTGTAATTTATTAAAGGATTAATTAATTAAGGAAATCGATTAAGGAATTATTTAATGTGACGAGGGAAGGCTTATTAATTTGTGTAATTAATTGAGAATTAATTACTTATTGTAATTAAAGGAAATTAATCAAAAATGATAAATTAAGAGGGAAAATTAAATGATGAGTAATTAATTGGCTTGTAATTAATTAATGTTAAGTAAGGATAATCTAGGTGATTAAGATTTGTAATTAATTTAATTAGAGATAAAATTAAATTTATTTTGGAAGTGACTAATCTTCCCTATGAATGATTGAGTGATGATAAATGCCTTGAATTGGTTGATCCCTCTGATATGAAATATTCTATGATATGTTATGTTAGGGTAAACAGTGATAATGTGGTTATTTATCAATAGTGAATTGCTGTGTAAAAATGACATTCAGTAGTTAAATCTAAATTGTATTCACTTGAATAACTTAGGATAAGATGACATTGGATTCGAAGAGATCAGGGTCGGGTATTAGTTAATACCCGAAACTACTTCGATTCTTTATAAAATCAATATGCGGAAATCGATGTGCAGGTTTGGAATGATTTAAGTGAATTGAACCATTTAATCTAAGTTTTGATACTTAGAAATTGATGTATGAAATAGTTGGTGTCTATAACAACTTGTGAAGTTGTAAATTTATATAAATTACCCCGGGTTTATATAAGTTGTATGTTTTTGTGTTCCATGTTTGATGGGTTTACTCACGCTGGTTTCCAGCCTGACCCGAGTGTTACTTTGATGTAATGCTCGGGTCAGACCGAGTATTACAGATTTTCAGGTAAGGACGATCTGGAGCTGGAGGCGAGCTGAAGGGCAGGAACGTATGGAGTGTTTCTGCTGTATTATATTATTGTATATATCTGAGACATGTTGAATTATATCTATCCAATGTTTGTATAAAATTGTTGTAACTCTTATATATCGATGTAAATTGATAAATACAGTTTTCTTTGTATAACTATTATTTTATGAGATATTATATTTTATTCGCTGCAAAATGTGAGATTCTGTGTTTTGTTTCCGTTTCTTCTTCTTTCTCTTTTCTTCTTTACTCTAACTATCTGGAATTTTCGGGATCGAAATTTCCGGATCGTTGCAATTTTCATGTTTCTAAGTGAGGGATGCTACAGGATTATTTTAGTAAAATAGTTTTCGATTTAAATTTTGAAAGTATGATTTGATATACAAAAGATATATGTATGTATTATTACTTCAAAATGATTTGAAATAAAACCCGAGTTTTTGGTTCTAGATTTTTCTTTGGAAAGATATTTGATATGAACTTTTTAATGTAGAAATTTTTTTTTGGGCTGCCCAAGTGATAGTGGCATAGCTCGCAATAAATGTTCAAACTTTTCATGTTTTCCCTTGTTGGGTAAAGTGTGTTTAATAAGTATTGAAATTTGTTCAAATATTTTATGGACACATGTAGCTTATGCATTAGGATTGTATGGTGTATGCATTCTGTTATGATATGTTGTTTAGTAGTTTTCAATTGTCGAAATGAAATGGGATTTTCGATGATTTTGGACAGTCGGGTACTTCCTAATTGTTATGGAATTAAAAACTAAGAGTTAGTGAAAATACAAAGATGAGTTCATATAACACTTAAATTGAGAATTTAGTAACTTAAAACAAGTGTAATTGGTTAAACGTACTTGTTAAGTGAAATGAATTTAACATTTCATATATACTCTTAGGATGTCATGTAGTATTATACGAATGTGAACTAAATTTGTATAACTATTTGTAAACTTGAAGTTATGTTTTATGAAATTATTCAAATAAAAGAATGTGATAAAAGGAATTGATGTATATAAGAAACCAATAGGATAACTAAGTAAGTTGTACGTAGACCATTTTATTCACATGACTGTTCTTGATCTAGTATTCGAGTACATGAATTTAAGGTGATTTATGCCGGTTCTGACAAGGATTTTTCACTCAATTCCTGACGGCGAACACTGATATGAATTCTTGATATGATGCTTAAGTTTTCTACCATTGTATATGGCTATGTACGGAGAACGAAGGTTTCTAATCGTGGAGCCAAATCAGAGTTTGTATTAGAGAAGTCTAGTGATCTATACTAGTTGGGAAGTGAAATATATTTAATCGAGTAAGTGGTTGGAATTGACATTGCATACGCATGGTCCATGTGAATCATAGAGGTTTTAGTATTTTCATATTATGTATTGTTGGATTATGGAATTTAGGTGATGAATCTTCTATTTGTTATGAGGTAGGATGAATTATCGACTAAGTAATAACCTGAGGCTATTAAGTGTAAGGCATACTTAGTAGGTTATTTGTCATCGTTATGCGATGAAAGGATTTTGAACATGAGAAAATCCATGAGTTTTGTTTGCTAGTGATTGAATACTTAAGTATTGCTATGTGATTGTTTCGTTTATTGCTCGTGTTGGAATTTTGTGGCTGAAATATTCTAAGTGGGAGAAAATGTAACGATCCAGAATTTTGTACACTTCATATTTAAATATCTGAATTATTTAAATATTTGAATCTTTGGTCAAATGTTATTAAAATGACTTAATAAGCATTTAAACCCATTTTAAATCATAACTAATGATGATAAACTTGTTTCAGAAAAATGTTAACAAAAATGTATACTTTTGAAAAGTATCGATAATATGATCGAAAATAGTTTTATGGATAAACAGCTATTTTATCAATGAAGCTGTTCAAAATTTTTACACTTTCTTATTAATCATTAAGGTTTTAATTAAAAACTAAAAATATTTTCATGTTTATGGCCAACTAAATAGGAAAATGAGCAAAAATCGAAATAGTTAACTCTTAAGCTAATATCTAATGAACACATTAGCCATTAATTAAACACTGTCCTATTCATAAAGCATGGAAGGTTCTAGAAAGTTCTATTAGGATAAGAGATGATAATATGGTAAGGGTATAATACTAATTAGTCTAAAGGAGAAGTGACATAAAGTAAAAGTAAGCATAAACGGAAATGCTTAAGTATTAAGCAAATGATAAAGTAGATGTGATGGGAGGTAAGCCTTCCAAGGGAGGTGAGAGTAAGCTTATACTTCACCATTAGAAACCTATAAATGGAGGGCAGACGTTCATTTAATAATCACAAATAAATTTCTAAGCTTGAAATGAGTAGGAGGATTGAAATTGGTGGAAGTGCTTAAGCGCTAATCCACTAACTACTTTCTATCTTTTTCAAAAGTTAACCAAATCTTCTCCAATTGTTTTTAAACTTGGCTTTAGGCCCAAGGCATCATAGGAAGAATATTTAGCAAGTAGTAAATGGAAGGAGGTAAGAGGAAGAGGGGGATCCATGATGGGTCGTGAGCATGGAGAAGGAAGAAGAAGGTGGTGGGTTTGGTTAGGAAATGCTAAAGGTTGGACCTTTAGGCTTGTGTCGACGGAAGGAGGTGGTTCTTTGGTTCTTATACCTTTGTGCTTGTGTTAAGCATGGATCTAAGTGAGTTATCTCACTATCTTATTTGTATATATTATGTATATATATGTTGTGTGCAAATTATAAAGTTAAAGTAATATTAACTAAGTAAAGCTAAAACCTTTGAACCCTCCTGCTTATCAGTAAATGGTAACTTTATATCATATAACCTCACTTCTATTATCCTCTTAAACATGTGGCGTGGTCTTGACTTGATGTTTAAATGGTTGTTTAACTCGTATGTTAAATTTAAGTAAGTTTGAAAGTGTTTGAAATGAGAATGGTCGTTATAAGTGCACTTCGGAAACCTTTGTTTTCGGGAATTTTTATAAATAAATGGATAGATATTCTTATTGATTTATTTCCATGGTTTTTAAGTACCCTAATGGTATTACTTACTATAGAAACTTCATGTCTTAAATCATTTATTTAAGTGGTTAAAACTAGACACAAAGATTGTGCTTTTAATGTTGTTTTAACAAGGACTTTTAATTGCACTTATAAATGCTGTAGTAAGTCACTTATTTTTTTAAGTGTTTAAAATTCGATGTTTTGGCTAGTTTTTTGTGATTATGGTTTTTAAATTCTTTTATTTGTAAATACTTTTTATGGAATTTCTTATAAATGTATTTGAATATGGAAAAAAGAATGGAAGTTTAAATACAACTTTAATGATTATTTATGAATTTTGAAAGTAAAGTGTTGCAAAATGTAAAGTAATCAAACTTCTAAATTAGTTATTTTCAAGTAATATTTTACCTAAATATTTAAAACCTATTTATAAGTATATCAAAAGTATTATTTTATACATATACATACATACATACGTATAAGTTTTGACAAAGGTGATCGACTAGGCTTAAAACTAATAAGCCGACGAGTAAACTTGTCGGTTTATGATATCCAAGAATGAGATGTCTAGGAAAAGCTTTGAGCAACCAGTGCCCAAACTTACTTGGATTCACTCTTGAACGAGGAACAGTGTAAGTTGAAATGTCAGAAACGTATTAACCTTGTTGTTTACTTACTTGTTTAAGAAAATGTAATTAACTTTGCTTAACTCTAAAAGCCGACAAAGTAGGTTTATCTATTTTTGAAAGTTAATGATTGATGTCGAGTAGGGATGAAGCAATGGAGCTCTAACTTATCAAGCTTTCCTCTTGAATAAGGAATAGTTAAGTCAGGAATGTCAGAAAAGAGTTAAGTATACAAACACTGATTTATGTAAGCAACTGTTTTAACTAGATAATCGATTAATCGATAATAGAACTTAACTTATTATTAAATTTAGATCTTTAGAAGATGTTTTAAAGATAGTAACAAGTAGGAAATGATTTGGGTTTGTTGTGACAATGAGTTAATCACATTCGTCTTTAATCCTTTTTTATTATACTTAAAATGTAACTAGATCTTTAAAAGACTATTTTAAAGAGAAGCATAAGTGAAATGGTTTTGGGTTTGTCGTGACAATGTGTTAAATGTCTTTAACCCTTTTTATTGTACTTATGAATGTAAATAGTTCTTTAAAGGAATGTTTTAATGATAAAATAAAGCGAAATGGTTTTGGGTTTGTAGTGACAGTGTTTGGGTAACATTTGTCTTCAACATTTTGAATGGATTTGTGAAAGTGCTTAGATTCCTAAACTGGATTTTTTGAAGGAAATTATAAGTAAGGAATCTTTTTGAAAAAGATAGAAATAGTAATGGTTTAAATAAGAAATCTTGTTAATGATTTGGGAATATACTTATACCAATTGGGATAATTATATGAATGCTTTTTGAGGTATATAAAGAGTAAAGGTTTAAAGTAAGCAATCCAGTTAATAATTTATGAATATACTTATACCATTTGAGATAAGTATATGAATACGTTTTGAAGTATTGAAAGAGTACAAATGAATTTTATAAATTAATGAATGAAATTTTATTAGATAAAAGAAATTTTACTAATAAAAGAGATTTTAATTAATAAAAGATTAATTAAATAAGAAAGGATTAGAAGTCGCTTACGAGACTTGATCATGCTTTGCGTGGCTGGATCGTGCTCTGTTTGCTTTGTCGTTTATGGATAACGTTTATTCCTATACTTAGCACTAAAAGCAGATGAAGTAGGCTTGTTTATCATTGAGAATTAAAATCGATGTTCGTATAGGGATATGAGCAATAGAGCTCTAACCTACTGACTTCAAGGATAGCGTGAGTGGAAAATACCATAAATATGATAAGTATACGAGATTTATTTTCCATATGCGATCGTTCTCATTTTCATTGAATGATCAAATTCAGCGATTCAATCCTCGGGAGACCGGGATCAGTAAATGTTTTTCTTACCAAAAACAACTTCAAGGTTGAGATACGTGTACTATCTCTTGGAAGTGGATCTGTTTAGAATGTTGGAATCTATGAGGAGATTCAAGATCTGTTTAAGATGCTCAAACATATGCAGTTGTTCGTGATCTACTCAGGATGTAAGAATCCATTTGTGATTCTGAGATCTGTTGAGATATGAGAATTCATGTGTGGTTTCATGATTTGTTCGAGATGTGGGGTTCCAATTTAGGATTTATGTTTTGTTCGAGTGATGAAGACTCATATGGAAGATGTCGAACGTAACCTTGACGTCGGAAATGGCTAAATATAGAGTAGGCTGCACAATCTGGGGTTTTGCTAACCCACGATAGGATATTGTCAACGCCAGATCTAGAGTATGCTTATCGATGTTGCGGGCGGGTGCAGGCATTTGTCTTTTCCTTATGGTATAATTATCTAGAGATGTACGACGCTCGAAAGGTAACATTTGATACTTGTGCATGAAATTCGGATTCATCTTCACGGAAGAGATCTCCATGGAAAATTCAATATGTGAACGTTCCTTATCGGGTTTTGATTTTACTTATAATATGCTGTTGAATGTAGCCAATATAACCATTCTAGTTATGTTATAATATTTATATTCTACACCCTAGACGACATTATTTATTATATCACTTTATGTACCTATTGGATGGTGGTTCTTTCGATCAAAACTATCGTTATAAGTTAATCACATATTTCTCAAGTTTCTCATGCAAAACTTTCGTCTGATGCTTGGTTTTTGTTTTCCCTAAATTCCTCGAGTGATATTTCAAGTAGCTTGAGAAAGGCAAGTTTTCATTGATGTTGATTGGAGCTCGAGAAGACGAGTTGGATGTTTTACCTACTGTAGTATTCTTATTTCCATGGCATTATATATTGTACATATCAGCGTTTGTGGGGACAGGTTACTATATCTGTCCAGGCTGATGATGGTACTCAGGTTTTGTAACTCCAAAATTTCTATATCGGAGTAACCCTTTATACTATTCCTTTAATATTATATGTATCGTTCCATTATGAAATTATGATATTTGTTCTCTTCTTCCTTGTTCATTTTCTTTTTCTTTTTATTTCACCCTAAAAATTCGTCCTTTCGGCACTTGGATGCTCGGCGCACGAATATTGTGAATGTTTTAGTATCGACATTCGAGAGTCGAAAGGCGGGTCATTACAGGGATATCAAATTTCAAGCTTGTTTTTGGTGATTGAAAGGATTGAAATTTGGTTGGCTAACATATTTCAGATTATGTTGAAGATAAAGATCAAAGGAAGTCAATCTCCAAATATGTATTTAATTTTAGCGGTACTGCCGTTAGTTGGAGAGCGAGTTCGCAATCTTTAGTATTGTTGTCTCCTACAGAAGGTAGGTTTATATCTACGGTTGAAGCAGTCAAGGAGGCACCATGTTTGAAGTGGTTATTATGTGACTTAGCTTTTGTACATGATGGGATGGGGTGAATTGAAATAGCCAAAGTGCAATTCACTTAGTTGAAAATTTGGCTTTCAACTCGAGGACAAGGCACATAGAGGTAAGAAAATATTTTCTTGTAGCTATAAATGAAGAAAAGTTGGTTCACCTTAAGAAAACCACATAAATATTAATGCAACAGACATGTTTACTAAGTCGGTGCATGCTGATAAATACGAGCATTGCTCAAACTTGATTCACTTGTTGAGATGCTAGGTTTCATGTAACGACCCATAATTTTCGATAATTAAACATAGCTAATTTAATAAGGTTTTGTGATTTAATGTTGGAAGAAATAAAAATTTGTGATTTAATAATAAGAATATAACTAGAATAAAATGTAATATTCAATATAAGGTAATGATAACTACTTTAAATATAATTCCACTTAATTGAAATGATTAAAAAGTTATAATTGGCTATAGATTTTAATAATTGTAATGATGTGTGTATTAATTGATGACTTAAATATGTATAAATTAATGAAATAGTATGTTATTAATTGCAATTGATAAAAATAGTGTTGTGGTGGTAGTTATGGCATTTTGTGTATATAACAAACTTACAAATGTTATTAAATTATAAAAAGGTAACGACTGTCATATGTTACCTATTTATCAAACCCGTTAAATTAAATTGGAAATCGATTACAATAAATGTAATTGAATATTACGCTAATATTAGTTAAGACGATAACTACAAATTATGAATGTAATAAAAGATGTATAAGTGTTAATTATATTCACAAGACAATAATTAATTTAATAAAAAGAGTGACACAAAGAAAAATTAATTTATTGAGATTTTAAATTTTAACAAAATTGACAAAAATTCAATATAATTGGAAAATTACAATTAATAAATAAAAGATGGTAGTTGGGGAATACTAACGTAATAAGATATAACCCAATGTTAAAATATGCATAGAGTAATAAATGATGAAATGAAAAGGAGTGAAATCAAGTATAATCAATTTATTGGAATTAAATTTTAATTAATTGGGTTTAATTATAGTTGAAATTGAACGTGGTAATTAGTGTAATACTTAACACTAAATTGATATGTAAACTTGTATTAAATCATTGTAAATGTCTAAGTGATCAAAAATGATGAAATTTTTTAATCATCAAATTTGAATGGAAAAAGAGATTTAATTAATTTATTTAGTTAATGTGAAAATAGCCATTTTGGATGCTGTCTCGGATTTCGACGAAACTAGTTTCATTAGATCCGTAACGGTGAATTATTATATGGTTTCAAGTTTCAGAGCGATTGGACTTATCGTTTGATCGTACGGACTCGAAACACATAGAAATTAATCTAATTAATTTAATTGAAATCAATTTGGAATAAGCTGATTTTTAGCTAACTTCTTGATACGATGGAATTAGGACTTCAATCCTATTTCATTGAGTCTAAAACATCAAAAACTTCTATTTTGATATATGGGGTGACCTGCTTTCGTTCTGGAAGCAGAATGGGCTTTTCGGGTCGTATTTGTCGTCTCAAATCTATTCGGATGTTTATTCATTTCTTATCGGGCCTCGGTTATATAAATAGTTTTTCTCTCAAAACCTAATAGTTAATTTCTTATTCATCTCGTGTAATTTCATCTATCCACTTCTCCTTCTCAATGGCAGAAACAGGTTCCAATTTTAAAACCCTATTCCAATTTAAAATTCAATTTCAAAATCAAACTCCTCCAAAGGTCATCATATTATATATCAATTCGAAGCCCTCGACGAGCATAATCCAATGGTGTAATTCGTTTTTGTCATTGAATCACTTTTTGATCAGAATTTGAGGATGAATTTCAACGGTCCACATTAGGGTTACGATTGTTCAACGATGGATCTCCGTCATGACGATGATAGGAGGGCATGGGCTCGAAGAGGAGGCCGAGCAGTCACGATCGGTGGTCTTCGTTTGCCTCATAGGTGGTCTGAATCACCACGATTGGCTATAGATGTGGCGGTGGTGGCAGCGCGCTCAAGAGGGCTGGAAGGGATCGTGAGCGGCAGCGTTCTGGGCATGAGGTCGGTATGTCCATGCAAGCGAGGCTGAGGCGTCCGATGTTGACGAATTGGCCAGTGGTAGGCGCGGCGAAGGGATCTTGGTGGCGGCTACGTATCGAGTGAAGAAGTATGGTCGAGCGATGCTAGGGTTTGACTGTGGGTAGCGGGTTTGATTCTTTTTATTTATTTATTATTTTAATTTAATTAAAATTTTTGATTTTCAATGTTCTAATATACATAACTTTTGCGTATGAGATCCAATTCACGTGCGGTTAGTTTCATTGGGACTATATCGAAATTCCGAACATTTTGACGCAAGTTTGGACGAATTCTGAGATTGTTCAAATTTAGGGCTTATTTTGGATTTGAAATCAAAGGTGGGTGTTTTAACCCACTCGCAACTACTAAATTTTCTTACGTTAGTTAATTTAAATTTACGATGTAATTAGAAATAGATTAACTGATGTTTGGTATATTTAAATTGTCATCCTAGTAAAACATGACTTTTATTGCATTTAATCGTCATTAAATTTATTATTGAATTTAATTGTCAATTTACTGTTGTTAATAATAATCAGTCATCTATTGATGTTTATTGGTTAATTTGGATGATGATTGTGATGGATTTTTGATTGTTGATATTGGACGACTGGATGTTGCATTTTTATATTGTTTTAAACTGCAAGTTCCCAATGGATTGAAATGATACATACCCGAACGATCTATATAGATTAGTGAAAAATCGTTATGGGTTAAAATGATCGACTCGAACGATTTTATGGATTTAATTTAATTCGAAATTACGGGTTGAAATGATATATAACCGTAAAATTTTAAATTGCGGATTGAAATGATAAATATCTGTATCACTTGACAATAGGGTAGAAAATTATACACGGACAACGGATTGGTTAAATTATATGATTTTTAATTCTTTAAATTTTCAGTTCAGTTAAGTGGCATTTCAAAATAGAAATAGATAATATAAACTGAATTATATTCAATAATCCAAGCGTTAATACCAAAATTGAAATTGATTTAACGATTTTTTTTAAAAGGATTTAAATTGGAATTTCAATGTAAAGTGTCAAATATAAATGAATTTATAAGAATTGAGTTATTAAAAATGTTTGGATATAACTTTGAAATCTATTTTAAACCAATTTAAAATATTTTAGTTAGATTAAACTATTTTAATCAATTTAAATTATTTTAATATATTTTAATCTATTATAACCTATTTAATCGAATTTAATCTATTTTACCTATTTTAAACTAACTAAATTCATTTAATATAATTTAAATCTATTTAATCTATTTTAAATTTATTTAATCTATTTTAAATCTATTAGTATAATTTAAATCTATTTAATATAATTTAAATCAATTTAAACTATTTAAGGTCTATTTAATATAATTTAAATTTATTTCATATCTATTTAATATAATTTAAATCTATTTAATCTATTTTAAATCTATATAATCATTTTAAAATCTAATTAAATCAAATTTAAATCTATTTTAAACTATTTCTACTATTTAAACTATTCTAATCTATTTTAAACTATTTTTAAACTATTTATGACTATTTAAAAAAAATTTCTAAAATTTCAGACTGTGTAAAGTGGAAGTATTTACATTTAAATCCTTGATGATGATACAACCTAGGTTGGGATTTGAAATCGATGCCCATTTTGTGAAATGACATATTTGAGTAAGTATGTTGATTTTGGAATAAGGATTTAATTAACCTATCTTACAAACAATTTTGAAAGTGAATATGATTTTGAAAGTGATATGGTTTGAAATCGAATATTATATTTTGACATTAATTACGAATTGACTTTTGAAATGTAAAAGAACCATCCGATGTGTAATAAGCATTTGGTTGTTAAAGGGACTGAGATCAGATATTGCTATACTCTCTGCCAATACCGAAAACTACTTTAACAACTGTGTACGTGGTGGAGATTCCAAATATGAGTAGGATAGTTCGGCGAACGATTCTATATAAGGTATTTACATGACCCAGAACTCCCGTGAGTCAGCTTAGTGTGACTAAAGCAGGAGCCATGCCAGGCCAAGTGAAGTCGCACCTCCGAACGGACACATTTCTTCAATACCATATTATGACTTTGTGATGATTTGGTGGTAACCCTTCGGTTTTGATTATGGCAGTGTGTTCCAAGGTGGACGGTAGTAGCTGCTATGCGTTACCACCAGTCCGGATCTGCAATTGGTATATCTACCCTGGCATTCCTCGAGTGTCATGTTCACATGCCCTATCGCGCCTTCTATGAGTTTGTTTTGTGTCGTACCTATGGAGTGCTCCCTGATAGCCACATGCGGGTGGAGTTTACAGTATCTGTATAGACTATGGCATTATGTAAAATGTGTTAATGGGGATATGGGTAATGCCTTAATGGTATTTTAATACTTTACTTTACTTTGGACACTATTATAGTAGCGTATTGTACTACATAGTTGATAGTTTAACGGATCATTAGGAGATGGTAATCCCGACATCTCTTAAGTTATTGCATACAGGTTGACACTGGATAGGAGATGCCAAACCCCGTAAACATCTCAGACGCCGTTACACTCATATTTATTTACTATTGATTTAACTTACGTAAGATCATTTTGTTCTGACTCGAGTGTTTTGTCTATTCAATTCGCTCGGGTCAGTCTGAGCTTTTCAGTTATCGAAGACAGCTTTCTGGAGGATGAAGACGAAGATTTTGTATTATTATTACTTATTATATGTTTTCCACTACATCATGTTGTTCCGTTGCATTTATTTACTTATTCTGTTATACGTAACTCTAATTTTGTGTGGTAAATGAATAATCAAATGTATTCGTAAAACAGCTTCATGAACTGTTATTTGATTATTATATTTTGTCATTCTGGTGCGAGATTCTGTATTTGTTTTATTTCTTTCACTTTTTTTTATTTACCTCATAACAATCTGTCCCTTTGAATGGTTTGAGTCTGACATGTGTGGTTTATTGTAAATTTAAACCATCCAAAAAGGCAGGTCGTTGCGTTTCACATGTGTTTGCGCCAAAATTGGTCACAAACACCCAATTGCCAATGAAAGCACCAGTTCGTAATCACATATCACAAGTAACAAACAAGTATAGGAATAATGATGTAGATCACTCAAAATATTCAAATGAAAGTAGTAAACAACACAAATTTTATAGTGGTTCGGCAATCTTGCCTACGTCCACTCTAAACTTGATAGCTTTATTGATTCACTTGATGATGTCAATCTGTTACAGCAGATTACAGTAGATTACAGCTCTTAAGTTTGAATACAATGGTGATGAAAAGATGTAGGATTGAATCCGGCAAAGTCTGGACGTCGAATAGCCAAAAGATCCTTTTTCTGTAGGCTTCAGGGGGCTATTTATAGGCGTAGTAGGCTAATATCGCGCTCAAACTTCGAAAGACCTCTTATGGCACGTAAGTGGGCCCACGCGACCGACCCCACCAAGTTTTGACTCGATCTGTGATCGATACAAAACGATTTCGTATCCATCAAAAAATGATCCAATCTAGTTGAAACTTGGAAGGAACATTCTTCACCTTGTATGGAAGCTGCTGTGAAAATTTCATAGCATTTGGACTAGTGGCTTGTGAGATATGATCGATGCAAGATTGTGATTTTTGTATGCTGCTGATTTCGAATCCAAGGTTTCGTATCCATCTGTTCGACTCGATTGAGGCACGTGACAACGCAGCGACGTGACGTGCATATCTTGCATCGATCCGCCTTTTGCTCCGAGTTGACCGTGTCATATCCATGAGTTTCGCCTCGTTTGTATCGAGTGCCGTTACACAGTTCGAACCATTCAACCATATGCACCTCGTACCGATTTGTAGTACGTTTAGTTCGAATCGAAATAGATAGCTCGGCTCGTATCGATGGTAGATTGATGGATACAAATTGAAGCTACCTGATGGATTCGAATAAACGCCTCTTTCATGGGTACGAACTAGACATTGGTCGATCGATACGAAGTGCGTTACTGGTTGATGGATGTAGAGTTGATCGATACGAAACAGTTGCTTGAGTGCGAAACTGATCGATACGAAGTATGGCCTATCGATGGGTGCGAAGCGGGATGATCTGATCGATGCGAAGCCGATCGATGCGAAGTGGATGGATACAAAAACGTGGCCGTCCTGATAGATGCGAGGTCGATGGATTCGAACCAAGGCAAAATGGTGGATATGAGCCGCATCGATACGAATCGATGTGCACTGATGGATACGAAAATATGGCTTTTCCCTTCAATTTACATCGATCATAACTTGAGCATGCGAACTCGGATTGACTTGAAATTTAGAGTGCTGGCTTCTATGGACTTGCTTGTCATGTCTTGTCAATTGTGTCCCGATCTAGACTCGAACAAAAATTCATTGATATCCATAGCGAAGCAATGTATAACCAATTTTTGAGACGGACTGTCTTTGGTTTTCGATCAATCTTTTGTTATCGCGGCCTTGCCAAAAGGCGGGATAACACTTGCCCCCCAAAACATGCCTTGCGATAGGAAGGTGTGTTTTGTAATTCCATAGCTGGATGTTCATATCCTGTCAACATCCTGTAAAGAACTCGATAGTTTCATATGACCTCGAATGACGATCGTTCGGGATCGTATGCCATTTGAGGTGAATCAGAACCGTTCACGATCAATGTCGTTCGCGGCAAATGATGGGATGGGACCGTTCACGGTCGGATGCCGTTCGTGGCGAATGGTGACCATTCGCGGTCAGGATACTGCTTCAAACAAAGGGCGGCTGTTTGAGGTTGGATGTCGTTCTAGATGATTTGCGATCATTCGCGATCGGGCGTCTTTCTTGACGAACAGTGACCGTCCACGGTTAGATGCCGCATGGGGCAGAAAGTGATCGTTCGCGATCGGATATCATACTAAGTGAACCATGAGCGTTCGCAGTCGGGTGTCGTTCGAGGCAAATTGTGATCGTTCGCGATCGAATATTGAGGGGGACTTGGCATTACTAGAGTCAGATACCACGTTCGGGTGAGTTTCTGAATCAAAGACTTTGGCGGTTCATCGCCATAAAAGGTGTGCTTGTGGACCGTTCGCGATCCAATGGGTATACAAGTAAATTCTTTCACAGGATTGCAAATATGAAAGCACTGCTCACACAAATTCCATAATAGAAATGTCCAAACAAACTAAATCCAAATATCCAGACCAAAACAAAGGAGAAACAAGACATGGATGTCAAAGTGTAAACTCTTACTATGATACAATTAGTAACCATTTAGAGAATGCCCGTGGATCGTTCGCGATCTCATACATGTGTAACTGATTTAACCGTGTTAGCTAGAGGTTTACGACTTGTTCATCGTTATTTCAATCAATCAATTGATAACCATCCGGTGTCCCGGTTAAGGGTCACCTCTAGCTGATGTTGACGGTGGTCGCTCTGGCTCCACCGTTGGAGTTCGCCTCCTCACACACTGAAGTAGCCTACCGTTCCTGATATGCCCTTCCACCTCATCCTTCAGGTGTCTACAGTCGTTTGTGCTATGACCATTCAGTTCGTGGAATAAGCAATATTTGTCTGATTTCCTCTCGTCAACAGTTGGATCCCTTTGCATTGGTCTACGATAGGGAACTTGCTCTCTAGTATCCTGATAGATTCGCTCCACACTCTTATTCAGCTCAGAATAAGTGGTGAATCGCGGCTCCCTCCGCAGCCGCTTTGACCTGTCATCTTTATTCTCAGCATTTCGTTTCCCTTTACAAGTCTCTGCACCCTTTCCAGGTGGATTTCCGCCCTTGATTACGTAAACGTCGATTCCTCTGTCTCTCTCTGCACTAGCATCTTCCAATCCCAAAAACTTTTCCGCCTCGTGATACAATTCTCCTAGATCCATAGGCGGATCTTTAGTTAACGCATTTTTGAACTCTGTGCCATCAGCTATTCCGGACACAGCTACCATCATAACCATGGATGGATCTGGTCGATCCACCGATGTTGCTGCCGTATTGAATCGCGTCAGAAAATTCCTCAAAGACTCCCCATCTTTCTGCTTTAAAGTTTTCAAACTCATCACATTCTTGGGTCTTGCGATGTGAACCATGAATTGCCTCATAAATTTCTCAGTTAAATCTGCCCAAGTTCCTATGGAGCCGCTCTCTAGCTGCCTAAACCATAATGCTGTGATATCCGTCAGATATAATGGAAAGCACCGGCCATAACTTCCTATGATGCCCCCAGCACTTCAATGTGCCTCATGTACTTTGTCAGATGGAACACGGGGTACGTCTTCCAATCGTACATCTCCACTGATGGTAACTTGAACTCTGGTGAGTTCTTAGCCATCCTAATCGTAGGAGAAAAGGGACTCATGTTTACATCTTCAAGATCTCTATTTACCAATCCGCCTCTCATAGCCCGTATGACCATCTCTGCCAGTCTATCATTGTCTCCAAGATGCAGTCATCGTTCACTGCCTTCGATCTGCCCCCCGAGTCCGTGCGAGCATTCAGGAGTCTGCCCCCCTGACTGAGCATTCACCCCCTCTACTACCACCAGGCTGCTCGGATGCCCCTGTCTCTCTCCCCGAGATCGGATCAACATGCTCCAAGTGTGTGCCCACTAGTCCTGGTGCTACGCCGGATGGTCCTGCTCCATTCTGAACTTCATCTGCTCCTCGATTCTGCGCTCCAAGTTGCCCGATCTGTTGAAACAGATTCTGGATCATCTCTTCTTGTCTCTTCATCATTGCCTCCATCTCATCCCTGATGATGAAAACTGAAGCTTGATTTGCGCCTGAAGAAGCCTCTTGACTCCCTTCATGCTGACTTCTCTCTGGTCTCTGCTTCTACTTGATTGCCTTGTCATAGCTCCTTAGATCTGAATTCTTAAATCTTCAAATTCAACTTCCAAGCGGTAGAATCCTTGAGTTAGTGTTCTCAGTGAAAGCACCAAAATGTTTGCGCCAAAATTGGTCACAAACACCCAATTGCCAATGAAAGCACCAGTTCGTAATCACATATCACAAGTAACAAACAAGTATAGGAATAACGATGCAGATCACTCAAAATATTCAAATGAAAGCAGTAAACAACACAAATTTTATAGTGGTTCGGCGATCTTGCCTACGTCCACTCTGAACTTGATAGCTTTATTGATTCACTTGATGATTTCAATCTGTTACAGCAGATTACGGTAGATTATAGCTCTGAAGTTTGAATACAATGGTGATGAAAAGATGTAGGATTGAATCCGGCAGAGTTTGGATGTTGAATAGCCAAAAGATCATTTTTCTATAGGCTTCATGGGGCTATTTATAGGCGTAGTAGGCTGATATCGCGCTCAAACTTCGGGAGACTTCTTTTGGCACGTGAGTGGGCCCACGCGACCGACCCCACCAAGTTTTGACTCGATCTGTGATCGATTCGAAACGATTTCCTATCCATCAAAAAATGATCCAATCGAGTTGAAACTTGGCAGGAACATTCTTTACCTTGTATGGAAGCTGCTGTGAAAATTTCATAGCATTTGGACCAGTGGTTTGTGTGATATGATCAATGCAAGATTGTGATTTTCATATGCTGCTGATTTCGAATCTATGGTTTCGTATCCATCTGTTCGACTCGATCAAGGCATGTGACAACGCGGCGACGTGGCGCGCATATCTCGCTTCGATCCGCCTTTTGCTCCAAGTTGACCGTGTCATATCCATGAGTTTCGCCTCGTTTGTATCGAGTGCCATTACACAGTTCGAACCATTCAACCATGTGCACCTCGTACCAATTTGTAGTACGTTTAGTTCGAATCGAAATAGATAGCTCGGCTCGTATCGATGGTAGATTGATGGATACGAATTGAAGCTACCTGATGGATTCGAATAAACGCCTCTTTCATGGGTATGAACTAGACATTGGTCGATCGATACGAAGTGCGTTACTGGTTGATGGATGTAGAGTTGATCGATACGAAACAGTTGCTTGAGTGCGAAACTGATCGATACGAAGTAGGGCCTATCGATGGGTGCGATGCGGGATGGTCTGATCGATGCGAAGCCGATCGATGCGAAGTGGATGGATATGAAAACATGGTCGTCCTGATCGATGCGAGGTCGATGAATTCGAACCGAGGCAGGATGGTGGATACGAGCCGCATCGATATGAATCGATGTACACTGATGGATACGAAATTATGGCTTTTTCCTTCAATTTGCATCGATCATAACTTGATCATACGAACTCGGATTGACTTGAAATTTGGAGTGCTGGCTTCTATGGCCTTGCTTGTCATGTCTTGTCAATTATGACCCGATCCGGACTCGGACAAAAATTCATTGATATCCATAGCGAAGCAATTTATAACCAATCTTTGAGATGAACTGTCTTTGGTTTTCGATCAATCTTTTGGTATTGCGGCCGTGCCAAAAGGCGGGATAACAATATGGTTACAAAATCAGGGGAGGAGAGGCTTAGTTAAAGCCCTTAGAAGATGTAATGTTCTTCTTATTTATGTGATATTGGTTGTTTCTATCTTTTGATTGGATATTTTCAATAGTTCATTGGGGGGTGACTTTGTTTGAGCTTATAAATAAAGTACAATGAGCGATGGCATTGCCGAAGCTCATTGGCGAAGTACTATGTCCTTATCGTTTTGGATTTAATGAGTATTGGTTGAAGGTGGAGTTTAGTGTAGGCTTTGTTTGGACATATATATTTAAGTCCAACTCGAGTGTTTAAATTGTGGCTCAAATATAAGTTAAAGAATATAAATTCCCTTTTTGTTGCATTAAAGAAAGGACAACAGATTATTTACATGGAAATGAATTAATTTGAGAAATGGAGATAATAAATCAGTTTCTAATTAGTTGTTTAATTAAAGAGTCTTATTAAGCGCATGCATGTTGGTGGAAAATGAAGATTGGAATATCATATGTTTTTGTATGAATTTATGAATTGATGAGGTATTGATTTATTAATATAAATCAATTTCTTCAACCCCAAGTAAAGGTCCTTATATAATGACAGTCATTCATTAGAGATCCAATATCCTCTCATGTTCTATTTCTTCTCTGTCCTTCTATTAAGCCTCCATTAAAATGGGTATGTTAATCTCTTATATTTCTCTCTGAATTTTTTAAATAAATCTCTCTTCTTCAAATTGGATGTACAATATCAAGTTGATATTGTATAACCACTGTAAATTCTTGTTTGATTTTAGTGATACAATATTTCCATATTAAAGAAGACTTAGAATATATTACTGATTTCAGTAATACAATATTTTTAATTGTGGAAGATTTGAAAGATATTTGACATAATAACTCAAACATATTTCCTCTTTTATAGCATTAAGGGGGGAAATGAATTATCTACATGAGAAGGTGAATTATTTTTAGGAGAATGAAGTAATCAATTGATTTCCTTATCAGCTTATTAAAGAAGACATCATATCAGGCGTATGCAAATTTGAGGAAACTGAAAAATAAAATGAGTAAACTATTGGAATTGGGCCAGCCTATGGTGGAAGTTATGAGTGAATTTCAAAATAATTCCGTTACTGGATCTTTTTTGGGCCTATGAAGTTTAATTTATTTAGAACATTTCTATATTTTATTTAAATAAAATATTTTATTTTTATTTAATTTAAAAATTACATAGTTTTATTTAATTTATGTCTTATTATGGACACATATGTGTATCACGCGCACACACACACTTACATATATGTGTGTGTGTGTGTGTTCACGTGCATGCATGTGTGCATGTATAGCGTATCAACTCGTGCAAGATGTAACATACCCGTGTATAGATGTTGGGATTTACTGTAAAGACCCGTAAATCCGTACTCCTTGAATAGACACTAATCTCCATTGATTAATTCAAGATGAACGAAAATACGAACCCTTAGGGGTTTAAGAAAAATTTAGGAAAAGAAAAAGAGAGAAGAAGAGAGAAAAAGATAGAAAATAGGGAGGAGAGAAAATAGAAATTTTTAAAATAGGAGAAAAATAGAATAGAACAGAAAGAAAATAGAAAAAAATAGGACGGAATAGAAAACAACAGAACAACAGAACAATAACAGAATCTCACAATCGCAGCGGAACAACATATAATAATAAATGAATAATCTTTAAACAAAGAACTATATCAGTTATTACATTTTATACATTACATTACATCATATCATCATTACATCAGAGTATTACAACAACAAACAGTGCAGCGGAAAACGAAATACTATATACTAGTGATACGCCATGCCATCCAGCTTGCCTCCAGCAACTCCAGAATATCCAGAATATCCTGATAAACCTAACTCTTAACTGCCCCTGTGGAAATTGGTGGGCACCCAGAGTTTAGGAAGGAAAACAATAAACTCCGAGTCAGTCATGTGACTGGTGTGAGAACTCAAAACAGTTTATTTATCTTTGAAATCAAAATAGAGGAATATTTTTAAAGTCAATTCGCAATGCTTTTAAAAATGAGACTACCATAAGGCCTCCCGCACACACACACAATGCAAACGCAGAATCGGAGGAGATTTCTCCTTATGATAGTCAAAGATGCTTGATACGCATTTAAAATAACATTTGATATTATTACTAGTGCATAGTGTAGAGAAAATTCATTTCGAAAGTAGAATATAAATCTTAGCCAACATAGACATTCCGAACTATGCCTACTATAGCTACCATCCAAACAGTGTTGCGACACCATAAGTGAATGATAGGTTCTACAACTAATACCGTACAAGTCACGTATTGTTTCTTTGGATTTCCAACGAATGATCAGGCCAAGGAACTTCCCATTGCCACATGAGAATGCCTCTGGATGGACATCCCCGAGAACCAAACCGGATCTCTACCAACACAAGGCAGCGTTACCCCTAACTGAGTAACAACTGACCGAATATGCCATCCCCCGGTCCTTTGGGACCTTTTCACCGAGCGCTCGTAATCAATTCACACAATCACAACAAAGTGTTTTCAACATGAGTAAGTATCTGGGCTCCATACCATGACACCACCCTTTTCCAGAAGGAAATGCACACATCCTAAAGGGCGCTACCCCTCATAACCTTGCTGCTTCTTTCCTGTTTTGACCATTCACGGGGTGTGAGGCTCGACGAAGTCACGTCCACAAAAACATACTTTATACAAAAGCCATGCTTTAGGTCAACAAATGATCAACACAATGATCACAAAGATAGACGATCAAATAAACGATCCTATCACAATAATCAGCACAATGATCATTTACAGCAACACTCAGCATGTCACATTACCAAATTGGGAATATATCGCTGATAACATTCAACTACATAACCTCTGAGCTCGTACGTCTCAGAGAAGGGTGTTAAGCTAAAAGAATAAATTCTCCGCCACCAACAGAAATATATTTGAAAGAAATCGGCTTTATATCTCAACTTGTAACGTCAGACATACAATCCATACAAGTCTGTTCCGGGCTCGAACAAAACCGAAGGCACTTCTTACGAAGCCCTTGCAATCCGGGTATTCACAATCCCGATCGAATTTCCCATCACTTAAGGAATCTCTATACCAGGAGCTACCCAGTGCAGAAACAATCGATAGGTCATCCTATCGCTTTTGCAAATACTCGGTCTTCAACACCGATCTTTAATGCAATTCACAACGACGTATCACATATTCGGAATGGGTTATACGACCCCATGGTCCGTTCCCGGTTAACCCGAATAGTGAGCGCTTATTCAAAAATAAGTGTGGCATTCACATTCAAACAAATCACATCAAATACCCATTCAAAGGGAAATATTGATAGTCGGTTATTGAACTATCAATGGATATGCACACATCACCAGTTTCCAAATAATTTTCCAAATTATTTATTTTCCAAAATATCTTTACAAGATATATAATTTCAATTCTTCAAAAATAAATCAATATTTATTTTTAAACAATTCTCCTTTTCATCTTATAAATTCCTTAGTGAATTTATGATCCAAAATATCTATGAATATTCGATTTCAATTATTCATTTCAATATTCCTTTTCAATTTATCTTCAAAAAGATAAATTCTCAAAATATTCACTTTATATTGGAAAACAATTCCATACTTATTTAATAAGTAATTCACAAATCTATTTATTTTCAACACTTGGAAAATATTCAATATACTTAAATCGAGATTAAGTATATATTTCATTCTTTAAGGGAATCATTCTCTTAAACATATTTATTTGGGCCAAAACGAATGTTGCGTAAAACATCGTTACGACAACCCAAAATCACTAGTATAGGGATTCGAAATTAAAATAGATATATAAATCCCAATACTATACAAAACATTTCCTTTCGGAAATCATTTACTATAACAACAGTGTTATAGTCCATTATTTCCTTTTATTTCTCGAAACGTCCATTTCAACAATCAATGTTGAAATCTATGGTTTCGAATCTCAACATATTTTAAAACATCGTTAGATCGTTTTAATTCAATTTAAAATATCACATTCAAAATAATTTCTTTAACATATTATTCACTATTCAAAAACGTGAATATACTACATTAATCAATTTCATCCTTTATTCATTTTATTTCAAAGGATTATTCACAGTTAAAAACGTGAATATAACTCCATTACTAAGTTTCAACAGTTTACTTATCAAAATAAGTCATTTGCGAATTTATAAAACAACGTTTATAAATTCTATTTCTATTTATTTATAACAACTTCCTTTTATAAATTCCTTTATTAATCTATTCGATTTTATAACTCAATCATAAAACAAAGGTTCATATTATAAGTCAAATACTTATGAAACAATTACTTTACAAAAATCGTTCTTTTAACTTCATAATTATAAATCTTATAACTTATAAGATTCAATTATTTATCCAAAATTCATTCTTTCAATAACTTTATAAATTTTATAAACCTACTGTTTATAAAATTCCATTTATAACTTCACTGTTTAAAATTCTATAAATTTCATTCATTTATGAAATTCATTTTCACTTCATTCAAACACATATAAAAACTCGCTTTATAATTTCAATATTTCAATTTATAAATATCCATTTATAAATCTCTAAATATAATTCAATTTATATTATTCTTTTAAAACGTCTTAAATCTCCTTTATTATTTCACCATTTTGATTCATAAAATAATTAAATTTTATAAATCCTATATTTAACTTTTCATAATAAATTCAAAAATCCCGATTAAACTATTTTATAAAATCATTAGCATCATATTCTCAAAAATCAGTTTTTTTAACTATATTTCTCAAAAATCATAATTTTTATAACATTAAAAATTATAACGTTTATTTATTTAAAATGAATCAATTTCCAAACATACAGTATATTTTCAAAAATCACTTTATAAATCATTTTAAAATTCCAAAATTTGGTCCAATGATGCTACACACCAAATAGTCAATCACGACAACAACGATATCATATATCGATATGATAATCCATCAAATATCAAAATATCTGAAATCAAATAAATACTGTTGAGGAATCCAGTTGGATCCCTCCAACCTGTTTTCCTGCATCCACAAACATTAGCACAATACCAATTTCGCTCCAGTATGAAATTATCGCGGTATATGGGATTTAAAATATTATCCGCTTAATAGACGGCACAATAGGGTCTCATCCGCTAAACAAAAAATGCGGAAAATCAATAACTCCAATATATACATATGCCAATATATATATATTGCTATTATATATAATACCAATTTCACTGTTTATGAAATATTCGCGGTATATGTTTTTAATAAATAACATCCGCTTACTAACGGCGTATAATGTCTATTTTAACAATCAATAGATAACAATCATCATTCAAACATGCATTCAAATATTTTAAATCTAACTATTTAAAATAAAATCGAAACTGATTCGATTGAGTGAGAAGTTCTCACCTTGATTTCAATTTCGTTTTAGCGATTTATTTCGAATAAAATTAAACGGACGTTTAATTTTACCCAAAATTCTCACTAACTCCAAATGACTCCAATCCAACTCCATCGCGTAGTGCTCGTCCATACGATTCCAACGCAACTGGTTTCGCGCGTTTTCGACCTCGTATGAAAAAGTTATGAATTTTTGAAGTTTATACACGATTTTATAATTAAAACTTAACAAGATCATGGCCGTTGATCTCACCCCCCCCCCTTCATCAGGCCCGTGCGCACACCCCCCTCCCCTTTCTTCTTCGTTCCCATCTACAGACATTCACACGCACACAAAACCCATACATCAATTACTAGGGTTTAATATTACAACCTCAAACGACGACGAGACTCCATCATACCACCTTCATTCTCACCGCCTATGCGAGAGCTAAGCTCGGCGGCAACTAGGGTGAATTCGGCCACCTGTAGAGCCTGGAATTTCGTGATGAACGTGCATGCGTCGGCCTCCCATATCTCCCACTACGATGCTCCAAACCACATCTCCACCGTTGAATACGTAGAACATGTTGTGCTCTACAAGTTTGATGTTGAACATTCTTGCTAATTCTTGATGGATTTGGAGTAATCGAGGGAGGAAGGAGAAGAAATACTGGCCATTCATTTGTTAGGGCCGGCTGCAGTTAATTTTCTTTCTTTTTTTTTTTTAGAGATAGAGGGGGGTGTTGGTCTATTTATAGAAGAACGAACGAACACTATTCATCCGAGAATTCCGAACTCCGATTTACGCGCCGAAACCGACGTTCCTAGGGTTTACCCCGCGTTCCGGACACAATGGAACAGGTTTCGGAAGCTAATTCGGACATCCGTGCGAGTTATGGCTACAACGCTCAATTTGAATTAAACCGATTTAAGCGATTTTCTAGGCGTTTTAATTCGTACAGGACAAACGGTAAATCCAATTGACATGAAATTTGAAACCTTACAATAATATCACATTACGGATCCGATGAAACTGGTTTCGTCGAAATCCGAGACTTTTTGAAAAATGGCTATTTTAACTCGCCAAATTAAAATTAAAAATAAATCGATGCGTTTCGAGCTGCTACGATCAAACGATAGCTCCGATTGACACGAAAATTGAAATCCGGTAATAACTAACCATTACGGATCCAATGGAACTGGTTTCGTTCAATTCTGAGACTGTTCAAAAATTGACTAATTTCACTAGTCGATTTAAATATTAAAATATTCAATTTTCACAAATTAACTTTTAATTCAATTTTAAAAGTTCTAAAACATCGTTCTAACTTCCACATAATAAAATAAAATTTTACTAATCATTTTCAATCATATTTAACTCAATTTTCAATTATTTCCATAATTTAACATATTAAATTATCGATTTAATTATCCAATTAAATCCAATTAGTCAAATAAAATTTATTCGACTTATAAATTCACTTACTAATATTTAAAATAAATTAAATATTCAATTTTTAATTATTAAAAATTCTGGGTCGTTACAATCTTCCCCCCTTAAAAGAATTTCGTCCTCGAAATTACAAGTAAGAAAAGTTACAGAATCTGTTAATTTTCCCAAAATTCATAGTTAAACTTCTTATAATACTTTACTAAGTTTTCAAATCATACTTAGTTATCTTTTCAAAAACAACTACTATTGTTTAACTTTCAACTCCAAAATCAAAGTTAAAGTTTTTAAAATTTTCCAAATTCTTTCAAATTTTTCTAACGCCTTAAATTTTCGGAAAAATTCGCCATAGTCTCCTTTGCGCGGCTCGATCCGAAAAAAAAAATGACAGTATATATATCACAAATATACATCTCATCAAGTAATGAGGCATCCCGAAGGGAAAAAAATGTAAAAGTACGGTATGTAATCCGAGATATGTACCTTATATTTTATTAGCGAGCATATACGGCTAATATAGCGCGAAAGCGAGCTCCAAATGCGAAGCAACCGCGATCCGCACCTACTAATTACTCAACAAACAACATGAGAACATGCATATATGAAAATAGTATCGATATACAACATATAGCAACATAATAACTATATATGCTAACATAGCAAATGCAAACAAACAACAAATGCAAACATCAACCAACTATCATCCAACTACATTCATAACCAATAAATATTCATTCATATCCTCATTAATATTCAATGAATTGGTTTTTAATATAATCACATTTGATTCATTAACAGTGGATGTTCTTACTAACATTTATTCTCAATTAGTTTATATTCACTAATTCATATTCAAGTTGGTTCACTTCCAAATCAAATTCAATTCTATTTAAGATTCATTTAACTTCCAATTGAATTTCAATTACTTTAGCTTTCAATTTCATTAATTCAATTTCATTAACACTTAATGAATTATATACAATCAACTAACAACCATATAACAACCAAAGTATATTAATTAATTACAACCAAATTCCTTTGCTTATCAATTGGTTTAATTAATTGATTTTCATTCAACTATTCAACTTCCAATAACATTACATTTTAATGAATTAACACTTATATTCATTATTTCATATCAACTTAATTCACATTTAATTGATTAATATTCAATCCATTCATTCAATTCAATTACAAAATCGAATTTCATTTACATAACTTAAGTTCACATTTATCTCTTAACTTTATTATTTTACTTTGATACTAATATCAACTTCATTCAATATCACTTAAGTTATACTTCCATTTCTAAAGTAAATTTCCATTTAACTTTAAATTCGTTTTTATTTACAACTCATATTCATAAATATATTCATATAGTTTCACTTCTTATATATATAAGTTTATTTCATAATTGTAAATTACTTTAGTTATAATCCAATTCTTATAATTCTTTTACTTATACAATTATTCTTTTATTTAGATTATTCAAACATCTAAACAATCAACTTATTTTCACTTTAATAATTCTGAAAAATTATTTCTTCATATATAAAATATAATCAAGGTAAAATTATTTCGTTTACCCAATTTTAAAATCAATATTGTGCCGAATTGTTCTATTCAAGTGTTTAGAAACCCCTTCGGCATAGTCTTGCGGACCACGCTGACGAAAGTTCATACGCCACTCAATAAACCAATCATCACAATATAAAACAATTTTATATACACTAACAAATACGCTCTCATAGCTATTATTACACTCAAACTCATTCTAGAGTACTACTGACTCTATCTCTAATGAATTATACCCAACAGAACCATGGTTGTCGCTTAACCATATGCTCTGATACCAACTGTAAAGACCCGTAAATCCGTACTCCTTGAATAGACACTAATCTCCATTGATTAATTCAAGATGAACGAAAATACGAACCCTTAGGGGTTTAAGAAAAATTTAGGAAAAGAAAAAGAGAGAAGAAGAGAGAAAAAGATAGAAAATAGGGAGGAGAGAAAATAGAAATTTTTAAAATAGGAGAAAAATAGAATAGAACAGAAAGAAAATAGAAAAAAATAGGACGGAATAGAAAACAACAGAACAACAGAACAATAACAGAATCTCACAATCGCAGCGGAACAACATATAATAATAAATGAATAATCTTTAAACAAAGAACTATATCAGTTATTACATTTTATACATTACATTACATCATATCATCATTACATCAGAGTGTTACAACAACAAACCGTGCAGCGGAAAACGAAATACTATATACTAGTGATACGCCATGCCATCCAGCTTGCCTCCAGCAACTCCAGAATATCCAGAATATCCTGATAAACCTAACTCTTAACTGCCCGAGTGGAAATTGGTGGGCACCCAAAGTTTAGGAAGGAAAACAATAAACTCCGAGTCAGTCATGTAACTGGTGTGAGAACTCAAAACAGTTTATTTATCTTTGAAATCAAAATAGAGGAATATTTTTAAAGTCAATTCGCAATGCTTTTAAAAATGAGACTACCATAAGGCCTCCCGCACACACACACAATGCAAACGCAGAATCGGAGGAGATTTCTCCTTATGATAGTCAAAGATGCTTTATACGCATTTAAAATAACATTTGATATTATTACTAGTGCATAGTGTAGAGAAAATTCATTTCGAAAGTAGAATATAAATCTTAGCCAACATAGACATTCCGAACTATGCCTACTATAGCTACCATCCAAACAGTGTTGCGACACCATAAGTGAATGATAGGTTCTACAACTAATACCGTACAAGTCACGTATTGTTTCTTTGGATTTCCAACGAATGATCAGGCCAAGGAACTTCCCATTGCCACATGAGAATGCCTCTGGATGGACATCCCCGAGAACCAAACCGGATCTCTACCAACACAAGGCCGGGTTACCCCTAACTGAGTAACAACTGACCGAATATGCCATCCCCCGGTCCTTTGGGACCTTTGCACCGAGCGCTCGTAATCAATTCACACAATCATAACAAAGTGTTTTCAACATGAGTAAGTATCTGGGCTCCATACCATGACACCACCCTTTTCCAGAAGGAAATGCACACATCCTAAAGGGCGCTACCCCTCATAACCTTGCTGCTTCTTTCCTGTTTTGACCATTCACGGGGTGTGAGGCTCGACGAAGTCACGTCCACAAAAACATACTTTATACAAAAGCCATGCTTTGGGTCAACAAATGATCAACACAATGATCACAAAGATAGACGATCAAATAAACGATCCTATCACAATAATCAACACAATGATCATTTACAGCAACACTCAGCATGTCACATTACCAAATTGGGAATATATCGCTGATAACATTCAACTACATAACCTCTGAGCTCGTACGTCTCAGAGAAGGGTGTTAAGCTAAAAGAATAAATTCTCCGCCACCAACAGAAATATATTTGAAAGAAATCGGCTTTATATCTCAACTTGTAACGTCAGACATACAATCCATACAAGTCTGTTCCGGGCTCGAACAAAACCGAAGGCACTTCTTACGAAGCCCTTGCAATCCGGGTATTCACAATCCCGATCGAATTTCCCATCACTTAAGGAATCTCTATACCAGGAGCTACCCAGTGCAGAAACAATCGATAGGTCATCCTATCGCTTTTGCAAATACTCGGTCTTCAACACCGATCTTTAATGCAATTCACAACGACGTATCACATATTCGGAATGGGTTATATGACCCCATGGTCCTTTCCCGGTTAACCCGAATAGTGAGCGCTTATTCAAAAATAAGTGTGGCATTCACATTCAAACAAATCACATCAAATACCCATTCAAAGGGAAATATTGATAGTCGGTTATTGAACTATCAATGGATATGCACACATCACCAGTTTCCAAATAATTTTCCAAATTATTTATTTTCCAAAATATCTTTACAAGATATATAATTTCAATTCTTCAAAAATAAATCAATATTTATTTTCAAACAATTCTCCTTTTCATCTTATAAATTCCTTAGTGAATTTATGATCCAAAATATCTATGAATATTCGATTTCAATTATTCATTTCAATCTTCCTTTTCAATTTATCTTCAAAAAGATAAATTCTCAAAATATTCACTTTATATTGGAAAACAATTCCATACTTATTTAATAAGTAATTCACAAATCTATTTATTTTCAACACTTGGAAAATATTCAATATACTTAAATCGAGATTAAGTATATATTTCATTCTTTAAGGGAATCATTCTCTTAAACATATTTATTTGGGCCAAAACGAATGTTGCGTAAAACATCGTTACGACAACCCAAAATCACTAGTATAGGGATTCGAAATTAAAATAGATATATAAATCCCAATACTATACAAAATATTTCCTTTCGGAAATCATTTACTATAACAGTAGTGTTATAGTCCATTATTTCCTTTTATTTCTCGAAACGTCTATTTCAACAATCAATGTTGAAATCTATGGTTTCGAATCTCAACATATTTTAAAACATCGTTAGATCGTTTTAATTCAATTTAAAATATCACATTCAAAATAATTTCTTTAACATATTATTCACTATTCAAAAACGTGAATATACTACGTTAATCAATTTCATCCTTTATTCATTTTATTTCAAAGGATTATTCACAGTTAAAAACGTGAATATAACTCCATTACTAAGTTTCAACAGTTTACTTATCAAAATAAGTCATTTGCGAATTTATAAAACAACGTTTATAAATTCTATTTCTATTTATTTATAACAACTTCCTTTTATAAATTCCTTTATTAATCTATTCGATTTTATAACTCAATCATAAAACAAAGGTTCATATTATAAGTCAAATACTTATGAAACAATTACTTTACAAAAATCGTTCTTTTAACTTCATAATTATAAATCTTATAACTTATAAGATTCAATTATTTATCCAAAATTCATTCTTTCAATAACTTTATAAATTTTATAAACCTACTGTTTATAAAATTCCATTTATAACTTCACTGTTTAAAATTCTATAAATTTCATTCATTTATGAAATTCATTTTCACTTCATTCAAACACATATAAAAACTCGCTTTATAATTTCAATATTTCAATTTATAAATATCCATTTATAAATCTCTAAATATAATTCAATTTATATTATTCTTTTAAAACGTCTTAAATCTCCTTTATTATTTCACCATTTTGATTCATAAAATAATTAAATTTTATAAATCCTATATTTAACTTTTCATAATAAATTCAAAAATCCCGATTAAACTATTTTATAAAATCATTAGCATCATATTCTCAAAAATCAGTTTTTTTAACTATATTTCTCAAAAATCATAATTTTTATAACATTAAAAATTATAACGTTTATTTATTTAAAATGAATCAATTTCCAAACATACAGTATATTTTCAAAAATCACTTTATAAATCATTTTAAAATTCCAAAATTTGGTCCAATGATGCTACACACCAAATAGTCAATCACGACAACAACGATATCATATATCGATATGATAATCCATCAAATATCAAAATATCTGAAATCAAATAAATACTGTTGAGGAATCCAGTTGGATCCCTCCAACCTGTTTTCCTGCATCCACAAACATTAGCACAATACCAATTTCGCTCCAGTACGAAATTATCGCGGTATATGGGATTTAAAATATTATCCGCTTAATAGACGGCGCAATAGGGTCTCATCCGCTAAACAAAAAATGCGGGAAATCAATAACTCCAATATATACATATGCCAATATATATATATTGCTATTATATATAATACCAATTTCACTGTTTATGAAATATTCGCGGTATATGTTTTTAATAAATAACATCCGCTTACTAACGGCGTATAATGTCTATTTTAACAATCAATAGATAACAATCATCATTCAAACATGCATTCAAATATTTTAAATCTAACTATTTAAAATAAAATCGAAACTGATTCGATTGAGTGAGAAGTTCTCACCTTGATTTCAATTTCGTTTTAGCGATTTATTTCGAATAAAATTAAACGGACGTTTAATTTTACCCAAAATTCTCACTAACTCCAAACGACTCCAATCCAACTCCATCGCGTAGTGCTCGTCCATACGATTCCAACGCAACTAGTTTCGCGCGTTTTCGAGCTCGTATGAAAAAGTTATGAATTTTTGAAGTTCATACACGATTTTATAATTAAAACTTAACAAGATCATGGCCGTTGATCTCACCCCCCCCCCCTTCATCAGGCCCGTGCGCACACCCCCCTCCCCTTTCTTCTTCGTTCCCATCTACAGACATTCACACGCACACAAAACCCATACATCAATTACTAGGGTTTAATATTACAACCTCAAACGACGACGAGACTCCATCATACCACCTTCATTCTCACCGCCTACGCGAGAGCTAAGCTCGGCTGCAACTAGGGTGAATTCGGCCACCTGTAGAGCCTGGAATTTCGTGATGAACGTGCATGCGTCGGCCTCCCCTATCTCCCACTACGATGCTCCAAACCACATCTCCACCGTTGAATACGTAGAACATGTTGTGCTCTACAAGTTTGATGTTGAACATTCTTGCTAATTCTTGATGGATTTGGAGTAATCGAGGGAAGAAGGAGAAGAAATACTGGCCATTCATTTGTTAGGGCCGGCTGCAGTTTATTTTCTTTTTTTTTATTTTTGTTTTTAGAGATAGAGGGGGGTGTTGGTCTATTTATAGAAGAACGAACGAACACTATTCATCCGAGAATTCCGAACTCCGATTTACGCGCCGAAACTGACATTCCTAGGGTTTACCCCGCGTTCCGGACACAATGGAATAGGTTTCGGAAGCTAATTCGGACATCCGTGCGAGTTATGGCTACAAACGCTCAATTTGAATTAAACCGATTTAAGCGATTTTCTAGGCGTTTTAATTCGTACAGGACAAACGGTAAATCCAATTGACATGAAATTTGAAACCTTACAATAATATCACATTACGGATCCGATGAAACTGGTTTCGTCGAAATCCGAGACATTTTGAAAAATGGCTATTTTAACTCGCCAAATTAAAATTAAAAATAAATCGATGCGTTTCGAGCTGCTACGATCAAACGATAGCTCCGATTGACACGAAAATTGAAATCCGGTAACAACTAACCATTACGGATCCAATGGAACTAGTTTCGTTCAATTCTGAGACTGTTCAAAAATTGACTAATTTCACTAGTCGATTTAAATATTAAAATATTCAATTTTCACAAATTAACTTTTAATTCAATTTTAAAAGTTCTAAAACATCGTTCTAACTTCCACATGATAAAATAAAATTTTACTAATCATTTTCAATCATATTTAACTCAATTTTCAATTATTTCCATAATTTAACATATTAAATTATCGATTTAATTATCCAATTAAATCCAATTAGTCAAATAAAATTTATTCGACTTATAAATTCACTTATTAATATTTAAAATAAATTAAATATTCAATTTTTAATTATTAAAAATTCTGGGTCGTTACAATTACATCGCAAAAGACATGTTAGCTCATCCAATATGCAAGTGTATATTATCCAAATATATGCATGCATACATATACTATTATTTATATAAGTATTATAAATAAATATTTTTTTAAATAATTTTAAATAAGTATGTATGTATATATATGTGTGTGTGTGTATTTATATATATAACCATATGAATAAAATATTAACATTACATACATATTATTATAAGATATTTACTTAAATGTATAGATGTATATTACTTTATTTTAAGATATAAAAGTCCAGGTCATGTGCAGTATAGCTTAGTAAATAATTTATTTTTTTAATTTTAAATCCATTTGAAAATTAATAAAATATTAATTAAAAATTAATTTTAAAACTTTATTTCAAATTTTAATTTTTAGAAAAATCTAAATGATATGTTACGCTTTCAAAATAAATTTCGGCAATTTTTTTCTGTTTAAAATAATTTTAGAATGATTTTTCTTTTTTCCGCCTGAAATTAAATAATTAATTTAAAATATTTTTTTAGTTTTCTATCGAGACCTACTTTATAGTTTTTATAAAATCATACTTATTCAAAATTGAAAATATATCAAACGGTTCATGGTCCTATAAATGTTGTGGAATCAATTAGAAATTACCTTGTATTAACAATTGTACATTAATTACACATGTTCACATATATTTATTTTTCCATTTTATATATGGCTAAAACTTGTAAATTGGTTGCATTAATGTGACCGTTATAATAAATAAAAAAAGTAAAGTAATTTTTTTATAATGCGTAGATAGATACATATTCATGAATTAAGAAAATTGGATTGAGTAACATAAATAAATATATTGATTGATTGGTTAATTAATTGATTGATTGATTGTTAATTGACTGCTTGCGTTAATGTAATGTGCACATATGTTAACGTAAAATGAATATTTTAATAAAGAATTAAATGATATATATATATATACACACGGGTTTATTGAAATGAATTAGTTGGAGTAAGTTTTGGAATTTGGAACCCAAAAGTATGTTTATAGTATATAAGTGATCCTTTCATTTGCTTTATATTTATTATCACATCCGCATTCTCTTTCTTTTCATTTTCAACTTCTCCATGTAGGTTCCACTTGACCATCCATGTAATTGTTAGACTACTCATTCGTTTCTTACTAATTAATAGTAGCCTCGTCTGATTTATTTCTAATTAATAATTGCAGCATTCTTTTCATTTGTTTCTCATTTGTTTCGTTTTCTCCTTTCCAAGTACTTTACCTGAAGTCTTTTCCATTTTAATGTGAAAATACAAATTAATATTCATGCCGCCTTATTAGCATTTACTATTCTCCATTTTTGAAGTTCATTTTGTTATGCATCCTAAATTCTTGCAGCTTCCTTTCATTGGAAATTCATTCTCCTGAAGCTTCGTATTCAAAAACGGAAGATTTATTTTTATCTTCAATCAACTTTTTATTCCTTTACTTCAACTCTTTTTATACTACCGTTTTAAAGGCTGCTCATGTTTTTACTTTATTTCAATTCTTAGTTCATTTATACATACTTTAATAAATTTTCATTTATTTTTATCTTCATTCCCGTAGCCTCATTTCATTTTTCAAATCTCACCTTTTATAGCTTCATTTTCCAAACAAAAGTTCCATTTCTATTATTTTTCTCTCTTCACCTTCCTCCTTTTTCATTATTTTTCTTCAAATCTCCTTCTTTCTCATTTTTTTTTGTTTCCTTGCTATCTTAATCTTTTTTTAGAAATTTTTAGAAAGGACATTGAAGTTTGTATAGATTTAGAATTGAAGAAAAAGAATTGGAAAGAAGAAGGTTTGAAAATGAAGAAAAGTTGGTTCACCTTGACAAATTCCAATGTTAATGCAACAGATATGTTTACTAAGTTGGTGCATGTTGATAAATACGAGCATTGCTCGAACTTGATTCGCTTGTTGAGATGCTAAGTTCCATATGGTTACGGAATGAGGGGAGGAGAGGCTTAGTTGAAGCCCTTAGGAGATGTATTGTTCTTCTTATGTATGTGAGATTGGTTGTTTCTACCTTTGGATTGAATATTTTCAATAGTTCATTGGGGGTGGTGACTTAGTCTGAGATTATAAGCAAAGTACATTGAGCAATGGCATTGTCGAAGCTTGTAGGCGAAGTACCATTTTGGATTTAATGAGTATTGGTTGAAGGTGGAGTTTAGTGTAGGCTTTGTTTGGATATATATTTGAGTCAACCTCGAGTGTTTAAATTGTGACTCAAATATATGTCAAAGAATATAAATTCCTTTTTCGTTTCATTAAAGAAAGGACAATAAATTATTTACATGGAAATGAATTAATTTGCGAGATGGAGATAATAAATCAATTTCCAGTCAGTTGTTTAATTAAGGCATCTTATCAAGCACATGCATATTGGAGGAAACTGAAGATTGGAATATGTATATGTTTTCCGTAAGAATAAGTGAATTGTTGAGGCATTAATTTATTAATATAAATCAATTTCTTCAACCTCAAGTAAAGGTCCTTATATAATGATAGACATTCATTAGAGATTCAATATTCTCTCATGTTCTATTTCTTCTCTGTCCTTCTATGTGACGACCCGCTATTTTTAACCATTCGTATCCGCACATGTCGGACTTGAATAGCTCAAAATACCGAATTGTAATTTAAATTTGAAAAAACACAGGATAAACAGTAAATAAATAAATAATAGATCAAAGACACAGAGTAATATGATGTAGTGGAAGTAAAGAGATAGTAGGTCATGAAGCTATTATATAAATACATCAGAGTTAAACAAGATACAACAGAAGCCTCAATAGGATAGACAAGCACAAAGCTAATACAACACTTGAGTCAACTGGATAACTGGAATCAAATGGATAAATGAAATGGAGCAGATAGCTGGATCTTTAAGCAAAGCTCCAACTCTGAAGGTGAGTCTCAAATGCTACATCACTTAGTCTGACCCAAGCGTAAAGCAAACACAAAACACTTGAGTCAGGACATACATACTTATACAATGTAAACCAACTCAAGTGAACTGTAATAGAAAGGTACAAGTAATTTAAAGGATGCTTAGGACCGTCCATCCTCTAAGGATCCATTAAACTATTTACTATGTAGTAATATTTCGCTATTATAATAATGTCTCTTAGTAAAATAAACTTACATGAAAATAGCGTTAAGGAGTTACCCATATCCCCCTTAACACATAACAGTGCCAATAGTTTATACAATACCTGCATACCTCCTGATCGGAAGGCTATGAAAAGATACTTCATAGGTACGACACAAATCAAACTCGTACAAGGCTCGCTAGGGTAGGTGACATGGCACAACTAGGCAATACCAGGGTAGATGTACCAATTACGCATCTGGGCTAGTGGTGACGCGTAGCGCACTGCTACCGCCCACCTCAAGCCATAACCCCAAATCAAAAGGGCCCCAAACAATCACAAAGTAATAATATGGTATCGAAGGCGTGAGTCCAATAAGAGGAGCTACCACACTAGCTCGTCAATCGCTCCTATTTTAGCCACCTTATGCCAACTCATGGGAGTCGGGTCCACGTAGATACCTCAAAGGACGCTGCCACCATCCTACTTCATTCTGGAATCTCCACTGCGTACATGGTTATTAAAGCGGTTTTCGGAGTTGGCAGAGAGTATGACAACTTTCGATCCCGGTCTCTTTAACAACCAAATGTTATTATAACCCATGGTTATTTCATATTCGAATGGTTTGTATTTCATATCAGACATATTCATTTCAAAATCACATAAACCCAGTATCATTATTCTTTATAAAAGTAATATTCATTTTCAAAGTTGTAACACTCCCAAAATTTATACATTCAATTATAACAAATTGTAATCATAATAATTTAGAAACCATAGCACTTTAAAAATGTAACCTCTATAATCATAGCATTTCGAAAACATTACATTTTAGAAATAGTAGCATTTCGAAAACGTAACTTTAAGACATCATAGCATTTTGGAAAAGTAATACTTAAGAAAATCATAACATTTTGGAAATGTAACCTTAAGGAATCATAGCACTTTTGGAATGTAATAATTTCCACTTTAACATTTTATATAATCAAAGTATTTATATACTTACAAATTTTAACATGGTCATTTTATCATAGCCTTAAATAAACTTTGTTACTGTAATATCCAATTTAAAGCTGAAATTCTTATGTTAAGTCAAAAGTACATTATTAACTTACGTTTATTATTACAATAAAGAACTTTATTATTTTAATCATTTAAAATATGCCATTTACATTAATTAAAACTTACATATCAAATGTACATTATCAACTTACATTTTATTATTACAGTAAGGCACATTTATCATTTTAATCAACTTAAAATACACCATTACACTAATTAAAACTTACATGTCAAATGTACGTTTGAACCTACATTTATTACAATAAAGAGCATTTATCATTTTAATTAATATTACACTAATTAAAACTTACATGATCAAATATATGTTTTAATTTACATTTTTATTACAATAAAGAGCATTTATTATTTTAATCAATATTACATTAATTAAAACTTTACATGTCACATGTATGTTTTAACTTACATTTTTATTACAATAAAGAGCATTATCATTTTAATCAATATTACACTAATTAAAACTTACATTATCAAATGCGTTTTAATTTACATTTTTATTACAATAAAGAGCATTTATTATTTTAACCAATATTACAGTAATTAAAACTTTACATGTCACGTGTATGTTTTTAACTTACATTTTTATTACAATAAAGAGCATTTATCATTTTGACCAATATTACACTAATTAAAACTTACATTATCAAATGTATATTTTGATCATAGTAAAGAGCATTTATCATTTTAATCAATATTACATTAATTAAAACTTTACACGTTTCTTTCAGTTATTAAAACTTTTCATGTTTCTTTCATTAATTAGAACTTTATATGTTTCTTTCATTAATTAAAACTTTACATATTTCTTGCATTAATTAAAACTTTGCATGTTTCTTTCGTTTTTGTTATTACAACAAAGAACATTTATTATACTAATCAATTAAAATATTAATTAAACTTACATCTCAAATGTATGTTTTAACTTACATTTTTCCATTTTAGAGTCATAGCTATTTATCTTACAAAACATAACCTTTCACAAAAGTATATATTATCATAGTTAATAGAACAATCAAATTTTCATTATAGATCAATTCATTTAGACATCAATTAACTATGATTTTCTAGTTAAATAAATTTTATTACAAATTGTCCAATTAAAAATGTATTCCATTTTACCAGTTCAAACTACATTATTTATTATACAAAACATGTCCATTTCATAAAGTAAAATTCATAACAATTTCAAGGTTAGATTTACAACTTCCTTATTAGGTCAAACTCAACTATTAAGTTATTTATCATTAACAAAGATCTTTAATTCAACTTAAAATCAATATTAACTTACAAATTTTAACTTACAGAAAAACCAATATACCTTTATAATTTAAAGCATTAAATCAAATTTTAAGTTAAACTTTCGTATATTTATAAACTCAAAATTACTTAATAACCTTTTAGGAAAATACTATTTAAAAATACATAATATTTTTAGGAAAATATTATTTAAAAATATAACCATGGGTCTGTATAATATTTTCTAACCTAGGTCAAGTGATACAGATATATATCATTTCAATTAGTAATTTAAAAGAAAAATCCGGGTTCTGTCATTTCAAACTCACAATCCCAAGTAAAATAAATACAACAAAAATCAATAAATCACTTGAGCCTATCATTTCAGCCCATAATGATTTTCCTTATCCTAAACTCCGCTCGGGTATGTATCATTTCAACCCATAGTGATAGGGAACTTGCAGTATGATACAGTAAATAAAATGAACAGTGCAATATAACATATCATATCAGATGATGTAGCAGATATACAAACAACATTTAACATCATATAAATACATCATAGGCATATATGAGTAACATATCAGTTTATACAGATTCACTTGTCATCATTTCACAATTATATAAGTACGTAAGTCTAGAGTGATAACTCACCTTTTTGAAAGCTAGAATCAAAATCAAAACATACATCCAAACTCCGCAAACCACGAAAAGGCATGACAAAGCATGACTACATTTTTGAGTGAATGAAGAGTCAGATCCAAATCTTGTATGCAAACACATAGAACATATATAAGAATATATTTCAATAGAAAAGAATAGAAATTAGAACAATGGAAAATATGAGATGAACATGACATAACTTTTTCTTCAACCACCAAATGGGCTCGACCTTTGTGTTTGGGTAGGGTCTAGGCATCACAAACTTATGGCTAGGGGAAGGTAAGGTCATGGAAAAGCAATTTGGTGGAGGAATATGTATTGTGGCCGAGGTACATGAAGAGGAGGTGAAGGAAAATAGGAGTTTGGCTAGGTTTGAACAATTTTTGGTGGTGGGTTTTGGTTTAGGAGTCACGGCCTTTGTTTGGAATGGTGGTGATGATTGATGGAGGTGGTCATGGTGGTCGGTTAGAGGGGCATGGTAGAGGCCGAGTAAGACATGGAGAAAACAAAGAGAAAAGGAAAAAAAGAATAGAAATAAGAAGAAGAGGAAGCCATGGATCATGCATATTATTTTCTAGAAATAAAATGAGAAAGGAGTGAATGGAAATAATCTTGTACGTGATTTGATAAGAGTAATTCACGGCTATAGAAGGAAAAAGAAGAAATGGCTAAGGAGTGGAGTCTTGAATGGTAAGAAAAGGAAAAGTCACCCTTTGTATTAAAGGAAAAGAATCTTGTATATATTTTATTCTCAAATGCAAATGAAAAATGAGGATATTGAGATGAAAATGAAATATTCTTGTACGTGAATGGCAAAAGGAAATACACGGCTAAAAGATGGTTTGGATGGAAAGTAAAAGAGTGAATGCTAGGAAACGGAAAAGGCATAAGTTGAGGAGAAAGAAACGTATATATGCTTTTTTCTTAAATGCAAATGAAAATGAGAGATGGGAAATAAATTTTGTACGTGTATTTCAACTGGATATGCACAGATATGAGTAGAGAAATTCATGGCTAGGAACGAGGAGGAAACAGCTAGAAAATTAATAAAGAGGTTAGGAAATAAAAAGGTAAGAATTTAAACAATGTAACGTGTGTCCCCTTGACTTTCTCCAGCCATTTATAAAAAGATATAAACAAATAAATTCGAATAAATACAATAAAATTCTAGACAAATAAATAGAGAAATAAAACAAAGAGATGGATAGGAAAATTAAAAAACAAAAATACAAAAATTTATCGCGTGTAAAGCGCTGTATTTTATCCAATTTAAAAAGTATAAATTAGAATTTAACAAAACAAAAGGCGGAACATATATCAGAATTATATTATGCTTCAAAGAAAAAGATTAAAATTTAAAATTGAAATATAAAAATTTAAACTAAAATTCAAAATTTGACCAAAGTTGGCCAAAATATAAAAAATTTCAGAAATGTTTATTTTATTGTATTTGGAAAACAAATTCCAAACAAATTCCAAACTTACATCGGGAAAATTCTAGAAATTCAATCTTAAATAATTTAAAAATTAACGGTTTCAAATAAAAACTTAATTTAAAATATTTACAAAATTATGGGTTGTTGCGCTCTCCCCCACTAAAAACTTTTTGTCACCGAAAAGGAAGAAGGTAGGAGAATAAAAACAACCAGAAAGAAAATAGATTTGAAAAACAAAATAAAACAATTAATTTAAACCATATAAATTTCAATTTAAATAAATTATTATTCAATATTTGATTTTAATTCAAGGTCTTTCATTAAGTTGATTTAGTTTTGACTTATTACTATTTCATACAAAAGATTTCTTTCAGAACAAAATTTTATTTAATTTGTCTCGTTTACTTATTCAATCAACTGATCATTCTATTTTATCTCTATCAACATTTCAATTTAAACAAATTAATATTCCATAATTGATTTTAATTCATTTATTTCACTTAAGTTAAATAAATTCTAACTTATTCTAATTTCATTATCTTACCATCTAATTATCAATTTATACAATCATGAATTTGGAAAAATCAATTATTATACTCAAAATGTATTCAATAAATTTAAGTTTTTCTTTATTCCATATTAATATTCCACTTAATATATCCAATCACATATATTAAGTATATTTACATTTATTATGACAGCTCCAATTTTATTTATAAAATCCTTTTACATTGTATATTATCCCATTACATAGTTAACTTTTAATAATTTAGGTAAGTTATATTGGAATGCAATTGAGTATTATACAAATAAAACTTTTCCCAATTCAATTATTCAAGCTTACATATTTATTCAAATTTTCGGTTTCATTTTATAATTGAAATCAACCTTTAAGATAAAATTTTAGGAATTAAATTTCCGATCAACTTCAAACTATTTTTGAGATTAATAATTATACACATTATATATCAAATTCAATTTTAAATCTTACATCACCTTTATTATTAATCAAGTCATATTTTAGAAATCCAAATCAATTTAATTCTCCAAAGCAAGACTGTAGCAAAACTACAGCATGGTCTCTTCCCTTCGAAACTCAAAAATGAATATCGATGATGCTGCAGTCATCACCGAAATTATTTTCTAGCGAAAAAGAAAAGAGCACTGATTTATAAAATAAAATTCTTTGAAACAATTTCTACTTGAAAAACTTTAAATAATACACCCTTTAAAATTTTAAATGCAAAGTTTGAAACCATCGGAAATTAAATTCTTAATTTCTTGTTTTAAATTCATTTAAACTTCCAAATTAATTTATAGACATGTTTAATAGTTCAATTATTTATATATGAAACAAAAGCTAATGGTTACAAGCTATATACAAAGTCAAATATTATTTCTCAACATCCAATCCAATTAACTATCAAAAATTCATAAAATTATACTTGTATATAATATAATTATATAAAATTTATTTATTTACTAAGTTTGAAAACAATATTGTGTCTGTTTGCTCTGTTCAAGTGTTTTGGAGATCCTATCGATAACGTTGATCAGACGAACCGATCGGAAACCTAAATCAACATCAACAACTCAAACAACACAATATATAAAACATTTTAAACATAGATTTACAAAGCAAGAATAGGGGTTCAAATTTAATTGACTCAAATCAAAGGGAATTCTGATTTGAAGATAAGTTGGAAACAAAAGATAAGATGATAAATAACAGGGTAGAGAAATGGATAAGCTTCTATAAATCGCGGGCAACCTTAACCGGGTCAACCATGACTTCAAGAATTAGATCGATGTGGAATTCTAATAAAATCCACATTCGATCTCTAGAGATGGAATTCGAAAGAACAAGAGATACTAGATTCTAACCGAGGATATATAGAAATCTCCGGTGAATCAATGCCAATTATAAAGGAGTTCCACCCTTTAACAAGTAATTCAGTGGAGCTATGGAATGCTCTAGAATTTAGAAGAATATGAATGGTGAGGGACAAGAATGAATTTCGAAACCGAGGGGACGTTCCAAAATTCAAAGGGAACAGAGTCAAAGAGAAAGAGATTCAAGCTCGAATGAAAGTGATTCTGTAAATAAATCAACCATATATGCTAAGTTTGCCTAGAGCCAAAGCTTTGATACCAACTGCAACGACCCGATATTTTCAACCATTCGCATCTGCATATGTCGGACTTGAATAGCTCAAAATACCGAACTGTAATTTAAATTTGGCAAAACATAGCATAAACAGTTAATAAATAAATCACAGATCACAGACACAGAGTAATATGATGTAGCGGAAGTAAAGAGATAATAGTTCGCGAAGCTACTATATAAATACATCAGAGTTAAACAAGATACAACAGAAGCCTCAATAGGATAGACAAGCACAAAGCTGAATATAAAACTGGAGTCAACTGGATAACTGGAATCAACTGGTTAACTGAAATGAAACAGATAGCTGGATCTTCAAGCAAATCTCCAACTCTGAAGGTGGGTCTCAAATGTTGTATCACTCAGTCTGACCCGAGCGTAAAGCACACACAAAACACTCGAGTCAGGACATACATACTTATATAATGTAACCCAACTCAAGTGAACCATAATAGAAAGGTACAAGTAACTTAAAGGATGCTTGGGACCGCCCATCCTCTAAGGATCCGTTAAACTATTTACCATGTAGTAATATTTTGCTATTATAATAATATCTATTAGTAAAATAAACTTACTTGAAAATAGCATTAAGGAGTTACCCATATTCCCCTTAACACATAATAGTGCCAATAGTCTATATAGTGCCTGCGTACCTTCTGATCGGGAGGCTACGAGAAGATACTACATAGGTACGAAACAAATCAAACTCGTACAAGGCTGGCTAGGGTAGGTGACATAACACAACTAGGCAATGCTAGGATAGATATACCAATTATGCATCCGGGCTGGGGGTGACGCGTAGCGCGCGGCTATCGCCCACCTCGAGCCACACCCCCAAATCAATCACAAAGTAATAGAATGGTATCGAAGGAGTGTGTCCGATAAGAGGAGCTACCTTATTGGCCCGTCAATCGCTCCTGTTTTAGGCACCTTATGACAACTTATGGAAGTTGGGACCACATAGATACCTCAAAGGACGCCGCCACCATCCTATTTCATTCTGGAATCTCCACCGCGTACATGGTTATTAAAGTGGTTTACGAAGTTGGCAGAGAGTATGACAACTTCCAATCTCGGTCTCTTTAACAACCAAACGTTATTATAACCCGTGGTTATTTCATTTTCAAAATGGTTTGTATTTCAATACAAACATATTCATTTCAAAATCATATAAACCCAGTATCATTATTCTTTAGAAAAGTAATATTCATTTTCAAAGTTGTAGCACTCCCAAAATTTATACATTCAATTATAACACATTAAAATCATAATAATTTAGAAACCATAGCACTTTAAAAATGTAACCCCTATAATCATAGCATTTCGAAAACATTGCATTTTAGAATTAATAGCATTTCGAAAACATATCCTCAAGACATCATAGCATTTTGGAAAAGTAATATTTAAGAAAATCATAGCATTTTGGAAATGTAACCTTAAGGAATCATAGCATTTTTGGAATGTAATACTTTCCATTTTAACATTTTATATAATCAAAGTATTTATATACTTACAAATTTTAACATGGTCATTTTGTCATAGCCTTATAGTTAAATAAACTTTGTTACTCTAATATCCAATTTAAAGCTGAAATTCTTATGTTAAGTTAAAAGTACATTATTAACTTACATTTATTATTACAATAAACAACTTTATTATTTTAATCGTTTAAAATATGCCATTTACATTAATTAAAACTTAAATATCAAATGTGCATTATCAACTTACATTTTATTATTACAGTAAGTAACATTTATCATTTTAATCAATTTAAAATACACCATTACATTAATTAAAACTTACATGTCAAATTGACGTTTTAACTTACATTTATTACAATAAAGAGCATTTATCATTTTAATCAATATTACACTAATTAAAACTTACATTATCAAATGTACGTTTTACTTTACATTTTTATTACAATAAAGAGAATTTATTATTTTAATCGGTATTGCAATAATTAAAAATTTACATGTCACATGTATGTTTTTAACTTACATTTTTATTGCAATAAATGGCATTTAACATTTTATTCAATATTACACTAATTAAAACTTACATTATCAAATTTACGTTTTAATTTACATTTTTATTACAATAAAGGGCATTTATTACTTTAAGCAATATTACAGTAATTAAAACTTTACATGTCACATGTATGTTTTTAATTTACATTTTTATTACAATAAAGAACATTTATCATTTTAATCAGTATTATACTAATTAAAACTTACATTATCAAATGCACGTTTTAATTTATGTTTTGATTACAGTAAAGAGCATTTATCATTTTAATCAATATTACATTAATTAAAGCTTTACGTGTTTCTTTCATTAATTAAAACTTTTGTAACGAAACGGGTTTTGCCCGCTCGAAAATCGACATCCATACTTCAAATCTTATTCGAATGCCATAGATTCGACCGTTCAAATCCGATTCGCCGGAGCTTATAACACAATTAAGTAAACATCACAGCGGAATAAAAAGAATAATACATTGATATACAGCTTTGATACAATATCTGATACAACAGAATGTTACAATGGATATCAATATACATCAGAAATACAAGAAAATAGCAGCGGAAAGAAAATAGATAACACTAGCAGCGGAACAAAATAACTCTAAGATAGTCTTCAACGAAGACCTTCAAATCTGAACTCCATCTCCAAGAACTAATCCAGCAATAGCTCGAACTCCCCATAACAATGCACCAAGCTAAGCAAGACTGGTGCGAACCAAAGAATGAACTAACTCCAGATAATCCACTGGACCTAACTATCTGAAAAACCAAACTCTAGACTGCTCGTGTAGAAAATAATGAGCATCCAGAGTTTAGGAAAGGAACAATAAACTCCGGATCGGTCATGGGACTGGTGTAAGCAACAAAAACAGTTTATCTTTTAATTCAATCAATAAAAGAATTTTAAAGTAAATAAGCAATGCTTTTTTTTTGAAAATGAAACTACCATAAGACCTCCCGCCACACACACAATGCAAACGCAGACTTGGAGGAGATTTCTTCTTATGATAGTCAAACATGCTTAATAAGCAGAAAATTTCTTTGATATTATTATTATAAGTGCACGGTGCAGAAAAACATTTCGAAAGTAGAATATAAATCTTAGCTAGCATAGACATTTCGAACTATGCCTACTATAACTACCATCCAAACAGTGGGGCGCCACCATAAGTGAATGGCAGGTTCTACAACTAAAACCGTACAAGGCTCGTATTGTTTCTTTGGATTTCCAACAAATGGTCAGGCCAAGGAACTTCCCATTGCCACACGAGAACGACTCTGGAAGGACGTCCCCGAGAACCTAACCGGATCTCTGCCAACACAAGGCCGGGTTACCCCTAACTGGGTAACTACTGACACGAGTATGCCATCCCCCGGTCCTTTAGGACCTTTATCCGAGCGCTCGATAACCAACATCACACTTAGTAAATAGAGTGTTTTCCACATGAGTAAGTATCTGGGCTCCATACCATGATACCACCCTTTTCCAGAAGGAAATGAACATACCCAAAAGGGGAGCTACCCCCTAATAACCTTGCCGCATCTTTCCTGTTTTGACCATTCCGGGGTGTGAGGTTCGACGAAGTCACTTCCACAAAGCCACGCTTTGGTACAAAGCCATGCTTTGGGTCAACAAATGATCAAAGTAATGATCACAAAGATAAATGATCCTATCACAAATGATCAAACAATGATCATTTCGCAGCAACACTCAGCATGTCACACTACCAAATTGGGAATATATTGCTAATAACCTTCAACTACATAACCTCTGAGCTCGTATGTCTCAGAGAAGGGTGTTAAGCTAAAAGAATAAATTCTCCGCCACCAACAGAAATGTATTTGAAAGAAATCCGCTTTATATCTCAATTTGTAATGTCAGACACACAATCCATACAAGTCTGTTCCGGGTTCGAACAGAACCGAAGGCACTTCCAAAGAAGTCCTTGCAATCCGGATAATCTCTAATCACGTCCGGATTTCCCATCACATATGGAGATCTCTATACCGGGGATCAGCCAGTGCAGAGACAATCGACAAGAAATCCTTTCGTTTTCGAAAATATCCGGTCTTCACCACCGGTCTTCAAATGCTATCCATAACGACGTATCACATATTCGGAATGGGATATATGACACAAAGGTCCTCTCCCGACTAAACCCAATAGTGAGCGCAATATTTCAAAAACATATGGATATTGGGATTTCAATTAAGTCACAACTTAATAATTCAAAACTTCCTTTCAATGGTTAAACAATTTACCATTTCAAATCTTTAGACAAAAAGATTTATTTCACAAAGATCAATTCATAGATTTCCAAAACAATTTCATTTCTATTGTATTAACTCGTTAAATCTTTAAATCAAAGATTTAACTTATAGCTTTCAAACTGTTTCTATAACTTGGAAGTCATTTTCATTTTCAAACTTGAAATTCTTTTTCACACAAATTGGACGTTCATTTCTTATGTGAAAGCTTTTATTATGTGAAAACAAACAGTTTTCGTTTTAGAAAAATCCAATTTCATTTACACGAGTTAAAGTTCTCAATTTATGTTTATATCCCCAAATTAATACATTTAAAATAGTTTAACTCATATATAACTGGTATAACACCTTTTAATCCCTAGTTTCGAATTATAGAATTTAATTTCAAATCTTGTATTTAAGTTTAAATCAATTTTATTTAAACTTCAAACCTAATCAAGTTATTCAAAATAATTTCATCTTTGAAATTCCATTTAAAAAGCTTTTCACTTTAGACCCAATCTTATTTTCAAACCATTTGAATTTAAAAATTCAAATTTAAAACTATTTTCAAAAATCTGTGACTTAATCGATTTCCTCGTGAAATCCATATTTGTGTGTGTATGGTGTGGTCCAGGGGTTTAACACAATAGTGCAACATCATTCAATCATCATAGATCAAAACCAAGAAATGTAATCGATAAGCGATATAAATTATAACGCTCATCGCCCATTCACAGATTCACAGATAATATACAGATGCAAATAAATACACACAGTTCAATCTACAGAACAAAATATCACAAATCAGATAGGATAATCAATTCAAGGCATCACATATAATACGATCATTCATAAGTAATTCAAGCATACAATAATCGTTTATAAACAGGATTTATTTATCGTTTAATCCTATGTAATTCAATTTATCTCCAATTAAATTAATTACTTACGAATTTATTATCCAATTCTGATTAAATTATTTTCATTAAGTAATTACATTTAAATCATTTATAATTGATTATCTAATTTATTTAATCCAATAAATCATTAACATTAATCACTTTAAATCAGTTACTTAATAATCCTTAGTTAATTATCCTTATTAACTAATAATATTTTTTAATCACTTTCTTAAGAATTATCTTAGATTAATTCATTATTAATCATTTCTAATTATAAATTTATCTAAATTATCTTTTTATAAATTAAATTTATTAATCTTTAATCACCTTATTAAATTTAATGAATTATATAAATCATTAAATTGATATTATCTTTAAGATAAAACTTTATTCTTATTAATGATTACATTACCATTATCACAAGTATTTAAAACATTTTACTTAAATTTACCTTCAAAATTCCATTTGAAGTTTAAGATTTATACTGAATACAAATTTATCTTATATAAAGTTTAAAACTAATTTTAAACTTTTAAATGATACAAAACTTAATTTCATTTCAAAATCCAAGATTCGAATTAAGATTTAAGGTCCAGGTTTCAAATTCAAATTTAACTTGTTTAAATTCTTACTTTAGAAATTCAAACTCTAATTTAAATTCAATTTCTTTAGTTTCGCTTAATTACTTTGCCATAAATAAACTTAATTTTATATTTAAACAGAAGCTGCTATAACTTTAAAATTTTCAAGTTTAACAAAAACTATACCCGAGCAAAAACTTTGGTAACTCGAGTTAAGACCCGAGTGATTTACCTATTTTCCCGAGTCCCCTCCCTGTACAATACTTCTTCTTCTCTTTTTTTTCTTTTTTTTTTATTAAAGTAACGAACTGCTGAAACATTAGCTCACTCACGCGTCAAGTCACGAAAATCCCGAGCTCCACTTCGAGTCACTCACGCTAAAACTCGAGCAACGTCCCAAGTTCCTTCTTCTTCCCCAAAAACGCAACCTACAGCCAAAACCCAAACGTGCACGTGCACGTGTACACACGCCGCGGCCAGTTCCGATCATCGTCGTCGATGCCACCAAGTCACCCACGATCTGCTCCATCGCCCCAAAGCGTTAAACTCCAACGTTGAACTCGAATTGGAAATCGACTTCGAAATCTCGAACCTGGAAACACAACAACATTTCACTCCAAACCTGGAAAACTCTCGTCCCCGCCGCCTCATCCACCAGTGGCCATGAATTTCCCTCCACGGCTTCACTTGACACCCCTCTATCAACCACCAATGTCAGGTTGCACTCGGTCGACCACAAAGGTCGAACGAATCAAATCAAGTCCCCACGTCCAAATTAGGTTTAGAAACTTTGAACCACGTCTATCGCCACCACCGAGGTCTGACCACCTCCCTGCTATTTTTCCCAGATGCTCCGCTCACTCCTCTACCACCTCAAAGAGCCACGACCTTCCCCTTCATCGAGATCACCAGCAAATGGTCGGAAGGCCATTTTCGTTCGACCCAACATTGCTCTTGAACCAGTTACTCAAAAATCATCAAACAAGTCTTAAAAATCCTATCTTCCCGCGAGGATTCAAGCTATAAGCTTGAATCAAAAATTCATGATACTCGAAATTCCCAGAAACTAAGGTTTCTACTGAAATTTTTTTATTTTTCTCTCAATGAACATTTAAACTTTATGAAACCATTTTTAGTTTTTAACTTATAACTAAATACAACTATATTGTTTTGAAATCAAAACCTGATATTAACTAGAAAGCAAGAAATTGAATTTTCCTATTGTTGTTCAACACCCTGTAAAGCAACAGAGAAGAAATACCCACTGATACATGCATATACACAGAGCATCATTCAATATATATATACTTAAGATTTAATGGTTGAGTGTTACTCACCTGGAATGTGAAGTGGAGAAGAACAAAGATTTAGATTTGAACTTGAATTCATTGAAACCAGAGACCAATCTTTTTTTTTTCTTTGATACTTTCAGGTTTTGAGCTCAACCTTGATTCCAGGTTGAAGGCTGAAGCTATATTCCCAGATCTTTAAATTTTTATTTGCATCCTACTTCTCTGGTTGAGTTGAGTTGCTGTTTCAACTTGAACTTTTGTTTAAGTTTTTTTTTAAAGATAATATCTGCTATATATTTTCCTTAGCTTTGAATGAATGGAAGAAACTGAGATGAACGAACTAAGGAGAGCTTGATATATGGAAAATGAAGCTTCCAGGATATGCTTTTGTACAGGGTTACTATTTGCACAGAGTATTATATTTAAGTTTGTACAGGTTGGTATATGGAAGCTTACAGGTGATAATAATTTGTACAAAAACAGAGATTTTCTTCCACACTGTTCAGAGATTTTCTTGGTGAAGGAGGCTGATATGTTGTTATTACGGCTGAAATGTTTGCTTTGTTTTCCATTTTATTTTAAATCTGCACACTTTGTTTAGATGCTGAGATTGAGTTAAGTGGTTTACACATATAAAAGTAAAATGTACAAACTGATGTGTAAACAAGTACAAGAGCAGAGATTTTTCTTTTGTTTAGTGGTTGATGATATTTCCTTTATGCTTTGTTCCCATGCTTGCATTGCTTTCTTTACTTACTTGATGTACATGAAAGTGTACTTCATTATTTTACTTTGCATATTTATTTGCTTAAATACTTTATTTTACTACTCTGCTGCATACTTACTCATACAAGCCTTTATATATATATAATTTATTTTTATGCTTACTTTACCTGTTTTGTTTCAAGTGTTCATGTTTTGTTTCAAGTGTATATATTAATATATTTTGTTTGGTCATATAATTGAAATATTTGTTTAACATCAACACAAACTTCATTCTACTGTTTTATAATTTTCAAATGCTCGATTATCAAAATTTTACTAACATTTTGTATAAATTACTAATTATTACACAATTTTAATTCAAAAATTAAATTGATAATTTATTTACACTCAATTAAATCCGGGATCGTTACAGACTTCCCCCCTTAAAAAGAATTTCGTCCTCGAAATTCGCCAGAGAGAGATAACGAAGATATTTGAAAGATAGAGAAACAATTTCAATATTTCTTTTCAGTTTAAAACTAAAGTATATCTATCAACCATATCGACCAAAGCAACCAATTCATCCAAACAAACAATTTTGGCCAAATTGGAGTTTATGTCCCATATTAATATCTCGAATTTCCTTCCTGGATCTACCAGGAACTATCAAAGAATTGAAAAGAGACGCTGAACAAAGAGATTGATAGAGAAAAGATTGTTTCCACTGTTACAGGAAATTGACCATTTATAGTGATACTTCCCTGTCCCCTATCTCGTTCTCTTCTTGCACTCATACTTACTATCAGTGGATAGCAAGAGAATTTACTGAGGCACTCGAACGGATATCTTAAGGATTACTCATTCTAGGGTTACTTCACCCTATCTCTAATGAGCTACTTAATGTGTTATACTCCTGAGCTAAAGTTTTAACCTTAGCTCTGATACCAAAATGTAACGAAACGGGTTTTGCCCGCTCGAAAATCGACATCCATACTTCAAATCATATTCGAATGCCGTAGATTCGACCGTTCAAATCCGATTCGCCGGAGCTTATAACACAATTAAGTAAACATCACAGCGGAATAAAAAGAATAATACATTGATATACAGCTTTGATACAATATCTGATACAACAGAATGTTTCAATGGATATCAATATACATCAGAGATACAAGAAAATAGCAGCGGAAAGAAAATAGATAACACTAGCAGCGGAACAAAATAACTCTAAGATAGTCTTCAACGAAGACCTCCATATCTGAACTCCATCTCCAAGAACTAATCCAGCAATAGCTCGAACTCCCCATAACAATGCACCAAGCTAAGCAAGACTGGTGCGAACCAAAGACTGAACTAACTCCAGATAATCCACTGGACCTAACTATCTGAAAAACCAAACTCTAGACTGCTCGTGTAGAAAATAATGAGCACCCAGAGTTTAGGAAAGGAACAATAAACTCCAGATCAGTCATGGGACTGGTGTGAGCAACAAAAACAGTTTATCTTTTAATTCAATCAATAAAAGAATTTTAAAGTAAATTCGCAATGCTTTTTTTTTGAAAATGAAACTACCATAAGACCTCCCGCCACACACACAATGCAAACGCAGACTTGGAGGAGATTTCTTCTTATGATAGTCAAACATGCTTAATACGTAGAAAATTTCTTTGATATTATTATTATAAGTGCATGGTGCAGAAAAACATTTCGAAAGTAGAATATAAATCTTAGCCAGCATAGACATTTCGAACTATGCCTACTATAACTACCATCCAAACAGTGGGGCGCCACCATAAGTGAATGGCAGGTTCTACAACTAAAACCGTACAAGGCTCGTATTGTTTCTTTGGATTTTCAACAAATGGTCAGGCCAAGGAACTTCCCATTGCCACATGAGAACGCCTCTAGAAGGACGTCCTCGAGAACCTAACCGGATCTCTGCCAACACAAGGCCTGGTTACCCCTAACTGGATAACTACTGACACGAGTATGCCATCCCCCGGTCCTTTAGGACCTTTATCCGAGCGCTCGATAACCAACATCACACTATAGTAAATAGAGTGTTTTCCACATGAGTAAGTATCTGGGCTCCATACCATGATACCACCCTTTTCTAGAAGGAAATGAACATACCCTAAAGGGGCGCTACCCCCTAATAACCTTGCCGCATCTTTCCTGTTTGGACCATTCCGGGGTGTGAGGTTCGACGAAGTCACTTCCACAAAGCCACGCTTTGGTACAAAGCCATGCTTTGGGTCAACAATTGATCAAAGTAATGATCACAAAGATAAATGATCAAACAAATGATCCTATCACAGATGATCAAACAATGATCATTTCGCAGCAACACTCAGCATGTCACATTACCAAATTGGGAATATATTGCTGATAACCTTCAACTACATAACCTCTGAGCTCGTATGTCTCAAAGAAGGGTGTTAAGCTAAAAGAATAAATTCTCCGCCACCAACAGAAATGTATTTGAAAGAAATCCGCTTTATATCTCAATTTGTAATGTCAGACACACAATCCATACAAGTCTGTTCCGGGTTCGAACAGAACCGAAGGCACTTCCAAAGAAGTCCTTGCAATCCGGATAATCTCTAATCACGTCCGGATTTCCCATCACATATGGAGATCTCTATACCGGGGATCAGCCAGTGCAGAGACAATCGACAAGAAATCCTTTCGTTTTCGAAAATATCCGGTCTTCACCACCGGTCTTCAAATGTTATCCATAACGACGTATCACATATTCGGAATGAGATATATGACACAAAGGTCCTCTCCCGACTAAACCGAATAGTGAGCGCAATATTTCAAAAACATATGGATATTGGGATTTCAATTAAGTCACAACTTAATAATTCAAAACTTCCTTTCAATGGTTAAACAATTTACCATTTCAAATCTTTAGACAAAAAGATTTATTTCACAAAGATCAATTCATAGATTTCCAAAACAATTTCATTTCTATAATATTAACTCGTTAAATCTTTAAATCAAAGATTTAACTTATAGCTTTCAAACTGTTTCTATAACTTGGAAGTCATTTTCATTTTCAAACTTGAAATTCTTTTTCACACAAATTGGACGTTCATTTCTTATGTGAAAGCTTTTATTATGTGAAAACAAACAGTTTTCGTTTTAGAAAAATCCAATTTCATTTACACGAGTTAAAGTTCTCAATTTATGTTTATATCCCCAAATTAATACATTTAAAATAGTTTAACTCATATATAACTGGTATAACACCTTTTAATCCCTAGTTTCGAATTATAGAATTTAATTTCAAATCTTGTATTTAAGTTTAAATCAATTTTATTTAAACTTCAAACCTAATCAAGTTATTCAAAATAATTTCATCTTTGAAATTCCATTTAAAAAGCTTTTCACTTTAGACCCAATCTTATTTTCAAACCATTTGAATTTAAAAATTCAAATTTAAAACTATTTTCAAAAATCTGTGACTTAATCGATTTCCTCGTGAAATCCATATTTGTGTGTGTATAGTGTGGTCCAAGGGTTTAACACAATAGTGCAACATCATTCAATCATCATAGATCAAAACACAGAAATGTAATTGATAAGCGATATAAATTATAACGCTCATCGCCCATTCAGAGATTCACAGATAATATACAGATGCAACTAAATACACACAGTTCAATCTACAGAACAAAATATCACAAATCAGATAGGATAATCAATTCAAGGCATCACATATAATACGATCATTCATAAGTAATTCAAGCATACAATAATCATTTATAAACAGGATTTATTTATCGTTTAATCCTATGTAATTCAATTTATCTCCAATTAAATTAATTACTTATGAATTTATTATCCAATTCTGATTAAATTATTTTCATTAAGTAATTACATTTAAATCATTTATAATTGATTATCTAATTTATTTAATCCAATAAATCATTAACATTAATCACTTTAAATCAGTTACTTAATAATCCTTAGTTAATTATCCTTATTAACTAATAATATTTCTTAATCACTTTCTTAAGAAATTATCTTAGATTAATTCATTATTAATCATTTCTAATTATAAATTTATCTAAATTATCATTTTATAAATTAAATTTGTTAATCTGTAATCACCTTATTAAATTTAATGAATTATATAAATCATTAAATTGATATTATCTTTAAGATAAAACATTATTCTTATTAATGATTACATTACCATTATCATAAGTATTTAAAACATTTTACTTAAATTTACCTTCAAAATTCCATTTTAAGTTTAAGATTTATACTGAATACAAATTTATCTTATATAAAGTTTAAAACTAATTTTAAACTTTTAAATGATACAAAACTTAATTTCATTTCAAAATCCAAGATTCGAATTAAGATTTAAGGTCCAGGTTTCAAATTCAAATTTAACTTGTTTAAATTCTTACTTTACAAATTCGAACTCTAATTTAAATTCAATTTCTTTAGTTTCTCTTAATTACTTTGCCATAAATAAACTTAATTTTATATTTAAACAAAAGCTGCTATAACTTTAAAATTTTCAAGTTTAACAAAAACTATACCCGAGCAAAAACTTTGGTAACTCGAGTTAAGACCCGAGTGATTTACCTATTTTCCCGAGTCCCCTCCCTGTACAATACTTCTTCTTCTCTTTTTTTTTTTTTATTAAAGCAACGAACTGCTGAAACATTAGCTCACTCACGCGTCAAGTCACGAAAATCCCGAGCTCCAGTTCGAGTCACCCACGCTAAAACTCGAGCAACGTCCCAAGTTCCTTCTTCTTCCCCAAAAACGCAACCCACAGCCAAAACCCAAACGTGCACGTGCACGTGTACACACGCCGCGGCCAGTTCCGATCATCGTCGCCGATGCCACCAAGTCACCCACGATCTGCTCCATCGCCCCCAAGCGTTAAACTCCAACGTTGAACTCGAATTCGAAATCGAGTTCGAAATCTCGAACCTGGAAACACAACAACATTTCACCCGAAACCTGGAAAACTCTCGTCCCCGCCGCCTCGTCCACCAGTGGCCATGAATTTCCCTCCACGGCTTCACTTGACACCCCTCTATCAACCACCAACGTCAGGTTGCACTCGGTCGACCACAAAGGTCGAACGAATCAAATCAAGTCCCCACGTCCAAATTAGGTTTAGAAACTTTGAACCACGGCCATCGCCACCAACGAGGTCTGACCACCTCCCTGCTATTTTTCCCAGATGCTCCGCTCACTCCTCTACCACCCCAAAGAGCCACGACCTTCCCCTTCATCGAGATCACCAGCAAATGGTCGGAAGGCCATTTTCGTTCGACCCAACATTGCTCTTGAACCAGTTACTCAAAAATCATCAAACAAGTCTTAAAAATCCTATCTTCCCGCGAGGATTCAAGCTATAAGCTTGAATCAAAAATTCATGATACTCGAAATTCCCAGAAACTAAGGTTTCTACTGAAAATTTTTGATTTTTCTCTCAATAAACATTTAAACTTTATGAAACCATTTTTAGTTTTTAACTTATACCTAAATACAACTATATTGTTTTGAAATCAAAACCAGATATTAACTAGAAAGCAAGAAATTGAATTTTCCTATTGTTGTTCAACACCCTGTAAAGCAACAGAGAAGGAATACCCACTGATACATGCATATACACAGAGCATCATTCAATATATATATATACTTAAGATTTAATGGTTGAGTGTTACTCACCTGGAATGTGAAGTGGAGAAGAACAAAGATTTAGATTTGAACTTGAATTCATTGAAACCAGAGACCAATCTTTTTTTTTCTTTGATACTTTCAGGTTTTGAGCTCAACCTTGATTCCAGGTTGAAGGCTGAAGCTATATTCCCAGATCTTTAAATTTTTATTTGCATCCTACTTCTCTGGTTGAGTTGAGTTGCTGTTTCAACTTGAACTTTTGTTTAAGTTTTTTTTTAAAGATAATATCTGCTATATATTTTCCTTAGCTTTGAATGAATGGAAGAAACTGAGATGAACGAACTAAGGAGAGCTTGATATATGGAAAATGAAGCTTCCAGGATATGCTTTTGTACAGGGTTACTATTTGCAGAGAGTATTATATTTAAGTTTGTACAGGTTGGTATATGGAAGCTTACAGGTGATAATAATTTGTACAAAAACAGAGATTTTCGTCCACACTGTTCAGAGATTTTCTTGGTGAAGGAGGCTGATATGTTGTTATTACGGCTGAAATGTTTGCTTTGTTTTCTATTTTATTTTAAATCTGCACACTTTGTTTAGATGCTGAGATTGAGTTAAGGGGTTTACACATATAAAAGTAAAATGTACAAACTGATGTGTAAACAAGTACAAGAGCAGAGATTTTTCTTTTGTTTAGTGGTTGATGATATTTCCTTTATGCTTTGTTCCCATGCTTGCATTGCTTTCTTTACTTACTTGATGTACATGAAAGTGTACTTCATTATTTTACTTTGCATATTTATTTGCTTAAATACTTTATTTTACTACTCTGCTGCATACTTACTCATACAAGCCTTTATATATATATAATTTATTTTTATGCTTACTTTACCTGTTTTGTTTCAAGTGTTCATGTTTTGTTTCAAGTGTATATATTAATATATTTTGTTTGGTCATATAATTGAAATATTTGTTTAACATCAACACAAACTTCATTCTACTGTTTTATAATTTTCAAATGCTCGATTATCAAAATTTTACTAACATTTTGTATAAATTACTAATTATTACACAATTTTAATTCAAAAATTAAATTGATAATTTATTTACACTCAATTAAATCCGGGATCGTTACACCTTTACATGTTTCCTTCATTAATTAGAACTTTACATGTTTCTTTCATTAATTAAAATTTTACATGTTTCTTGCATTAATTAAAATTTTACATGTTTCTTTCATTTTTGTTACTACAGTAAAGAACATTTATTATATTAATCAATTAAAATATTAGTTAGACTTACATCTCAAATGTACGTTTTAACTTATATTTTTCCATTTTAGAGTCATAGCTATTTATCTTACAAAACATAACATTTCACAAAAGAATATATTATCATAGTTAATATAACAATCAAATTTTCTTCATAGATCTATTCATTTAGACATCAATTAACTATGGTTTTCTAGTTAAATAAATTTTATTACAAATTGTCCAAATTAAAAATGTATTCCATTTTACCAGTTTAAAATATTTATTATACAAAACATGTCCATTTCATAAAATAAAATTCGTAACAATTTCTAGGTTAGATTTACAACTTCCATATTAGATCAAACTCAATTATTAAGTTATTTATCATAAATAAAGATCTTTAATTCAACTTAAAACTAATTATTAACTTATAAATTTTAACTTACATAAGAACCAATATACCTTTATAATTTAAAGCATTAAATCAAAATTTAAGTTAAACTTTCGTATATTTATATACTCAAAATTATTTAATAATCTTTTAGGAAAATATTATTTAAAAATACTTAATAAATTTTTAGAAAAATATTATTTAAAAATATAACCATGGGCCTGTATAATATTTTCTAACCTAGGTTAAGTGATACAGATATATATCATTTCAATCTGCAATTTAAAAGCAAAATCCGAGTTCCATCATTTCAAACCCGCAATCCCAAGTAAAATAAATACAACAAAAATCAATAAAAATCACTCAAGCCTATCATTTCAGCCCATAGTGATTTTTTTATCCTAAAATTCGTTCGGGTACGTATCATTTCAACCCATAGTGATAGGGAACTTGCAGTATGATATAGTAAATAAAATGAACAGTACACTATAACATATCATATCAGATGATGTAGCAGTTATACAAACAACATTTGACATCATATAAATACATCACAGGCAAATACGAATAACATGTCTGTTTATATAGATTCACTTGTCATCATTTCACAATTATATAACTACGTAAGTCTAGAGTGATAACTAACCTTTTTGAAAGCTAGAATCAAAATCAAAACACATATCCAAACTCCATAAAGCACGAAAAGGCACTACAAAGTACGACTATATTTTTGAGTAAATGAAGAGTCGGATCCAAATCTTATATGCGAACAAATACAACATATATAAGAATATAATTTAATACAAAAGAATAGAAATTAGAAAAATGGAAAGTATGAGATAAACATGACATAACCTTTGCTTCAACCACCAAGTAGGCTCGACCTTTGGGTTTGGGTAAGGTCTAGTGTCACAAACTCACGCTAGGGGATGGTAAGGTCATGGCAATGTAATTTGGTTGAGGAATATGTGTTGTGGTCGAGGTACATGAAGAGGAAGTGAAGGAAAATAAGGGTTTGGCTAGGTTCGAACAATTTTTGGTGGTAGGCTTTGATCTAGGAGTCACGGCCTTTGTTTGGAATGGTGGTGATGATTGATGGAGGTGGTCATGGTGGTCGGCTAGAGAGGCATGGTAGAGGCTGAGCAAGACATGGAGAAAACAAAGAGAAAAGGGAAAAAAAGAATAGAAAAAAGAGGAAGAGAAAGCCATGGATCTTGCATAATATTTTCTAGAAATAAAATGAGAAATGAGTGAATGGGAAATAATCTTGTACATGATTTGATAAGAGTAATTCACGGCTATAGAAGGAAAAAGAAGGAACGGTTAAGGAGTGGAGTCTTGAATGGTAAGAAAAGGAAAAGTCACCCTTTGTATTAAAGGAAAAGAATCTAGTATATATTATTTATTCTCAAATGCAGATGAAAAATGAGGATATTGAGATGAAAGTGAAATATTCTTGCACGCGAATGGAAAAAGGAATTACATGACTAAAAGATGGTTTGGATGGCAAGTAAAAGGGTGAATGCTAAGAAACAGAAAAAGCATAAGTTAAGGAGAAAGAAACGTATATATGCTTTATTCTTAAATGCAAATGAAAATAAGAGATGGGAAATAAATTTTGTACGTGAATTTCAACTAGATATGCACGGATATGAGTAGAGAAATTCATGGCTAGGAAAGAGGAGGAAATGGCTAGAAAATTAATAAAGAGGTTAGCAAATAAAAAGGTAAGAATTTAAACAATGTAACATGTGTCCCCTTGATTTTCTCCAACCATTTATAAAAAGATATGAACAAATAAATTCAAATAAATAAAATAAAAGTCTAGACAAATAAATAGAGAAATAAAACAAAGAGATGGATAGGAAAAATAAAAAATAAAAATACGCCATCACATGTAACGACCCGCTATTTTCAACTATTCACATCTGCACATGTCGGACTTGAATAGTTCAAAATACCGAATTGTAATTTAAATTTGGCAAAACGCAGCATAAATAGTAAATAAATAAATCACAGATCACAGAAATAGAGTAATATGATGCAACGGAAGTAAAGAGATATTAGTTTATGAAGCGACTATATAAATACATCAGAGTTAAATAAGATACAACAGAAGCCTCAATAGGAAAGACAAGCACAAAGCTGAATACAACACTGGTGTCAACTGGATAACTGGAATCAACTGGATAACTGAAATGAAACAGATAGCTGGATCTTCAAGCAAAGCTCCAACTCTGAAGGTGAGTCTCAAATGCTGCATCACTCAGTCTGACCCAAGCATAAAGAAAACACAAAACACTCGAGTTGGGACATACATACTTATACAATGTAAGCCAACTCAAGTGAACTGTAATAGAACGGTACAAGTAACTTAAAGGATACTTAGGACCGCCCATCCTCTAAGGATCCGTTAAACTATTTACTATGTAGTAATATTTCGCTATTATAATAATGTTTATTAGTAAAATAAACTTACTTGAAAATAGCGTTAAGGAGTTACCCATATCCCCCTTAGCACATAATAGTGCAAATAGTCTATACAGTACCTACGTACCTCTTGATCGGGAGGCTACGAGAAGATATTTCATAGGTACGACACAAATCAAACTCGTACAAGGCTCGCTAGGGTAGGTGACATGGCATAACTAGGCAATGCCAGGGTAGATATACCAATTACGCATCCGGGCTGGTAATGACGCGCAGCGCACAACTACTGCTCACCTCGAGCCACACCCCCAAATCAAAAGGGCACCAATCAATCACAAAGTAATAGAATGGTATCGAAGGAGTGTGTCCGATAAGAGGAGCTACCTCACTGGCCCGTCAACTGCTCCTGTTTTAGCCACCTATGCCAACTCACGGGAGTCGAGTCCACGTAGATACCTCAAAGGACGCTGCCACGATCCTACTTCATTCTGAAATCTCCACCGCGTACACGGTTATTAAAGTGGTTTTCGGAGTTGACAGAGAGTATGACTATTTTCGATCCCGTTCTCTATAACAACCAAACGTTATTATAACCCGTGGTTATTTCATTTTCAAATGGTTTGTATTTCATATCAAACATATTCATTTCAAAAACATATAAACCCGGTTTCATTATCCTTCAGAAAAGTAATATTCATTTTCAAAATTGTAACACTCCCAAAATTTATACATTCAATTATAACACATTAAGATCATAATAATTTAGAAACCATAGCTCTTTAAAAATGTAACCTCTATAACCATAGCATTTTGAAAACATTACATTTTAGAAATAATAGCATTTCGAAAACATAACCTTAAGACATCATAGCATTTTGGAAAAGTAATACTTAAGAAAATCATAGCATGGAAATGTAACCTTAAAGAATCATAGCATTTTTGGAATGTAATGCTTTTCACTTTAACATTTTATATAATCAAAGTATTTATATACTTACAAATTTTAACATGGTCATTTTATCATAGCCTTATAGTTAAATAAACTTTGTTACTATAACATCCAATTTAAAGCTGAAATTCTTATGTTAAGTTAAAAGTACATTTTTAACTTACATTTATTATTACAATAAAGAATTTTATTATTTTAATCATTTAAAATATGTCATTTACATTAATTAAAAATTACATATCAAATGTACATTATCAACTAACATTTTATTATTACAGTAAGAAACATTTATCATTTTAATCAATATTACACTAATTAAAACTTACATTATCAAATGTACGTTTTAATTTAAATTTTTATTACAATAAAGAGCATTTATTATTTTAATCAATATTACACTAATTAAAACTTTACATGTCACATGTATGTTTTTAACTTACATTTTTATTACAATAAAGAGAATTTACCATTTCAATCAATATTACACTAATTAAAACTTACATTATCAAATTTACGTTTTAAATTACATTTTTGTTACAATAAAGAGGATTTATTACTTTAAGAAATATTACAGTAATTAAATCTTTACATGTCACGTGCATAGTTTTAACTTACATTTTTATTACAATAAATAGCATTTATCATTTTAATCAATATTACACTAATTAAAACTTACATTATCAAACGTACGTTTTGATTACAGTAAAGAGCATTTATCATTTTAGTCAATATCACCTTAATTAAAACTTTACATGTTTCTTTCCGTAATTAAAACTTTACGTGTTTCTTTCATTAATTAGAACTTTACATGTTTCTTTCATTAATTAAAACTTTACATGTTTCTTTCATTAGTTAAAATTTTACATGTTTCTTTTGTTTTTGTTATTATAGTAAAGAGCATTTATTATATTAATCAATTAAAATATTAATTAAACTTACATCTCAAATGTATGTTTTAACTTACATTTTTCTATTTTAGGGTCATAATTATTTATCTTACAAAACATAACATTTCGCAAAAGAATATATTATCATAGTTAATTTAACAATCAAATTTTCTTCATAGATCTATTCATTTAGACATCAATTAACTATTATTTTCTAGTTAACTAAATTTTATTACAAATTGTCCAATTAAAACTGTATTCCATTTTACCAGTTCAAAATATATTATTTATTATACAAAACATGTCCATTTCATAAAGTAAAATTCATAACAATTTCTAGGTTAGATTTACAACTTCATATTAGGTCAAACTCAATTATTAAGTTACTTATCATCAATATAGATCTTTAATACAACTTAAAATCAATTATTAACTTATAAATTTTAACTTACAGAAAAACCAATATACTTTTATAATTTAAAGCATTAAATCAAATTTTAAGTTAAACTTTCGTATTATTATAAACTCAAAATTACTTAATAATCATTTAGGAAAATATTATTTAAAAATACTTAATAAATTTTTAGGAAAATATTATTTAAAAATATAACCATGGGTCTGTATAATATTTTCTAACCTAGGTCAAGTGATACGGATATATATCATTTTAATCCGTAATTTAAAAGAAAAATTAGGGTTCTATCATTTCAAACTCGCAATCCCAAGTAAAATAAATACAACAAAAATCAATAAAAATCACTCGAGCCTATCATTTCAGCCCATAGTGATTTTCCTTATCCTAAACTATGTTCGGGTACGTATCATTTCAACCCATAGTGATAGGAAACTTGCAGCATGATACAACAAATAAAATCAACAGTACAATATAACATATCATATCAGATGATGTAGCAGTTATACAAACAACATTTAACATCATATAGATACATCACATGCATATATGAATACCATATCAGTTTATACAGATTCACTTGTCGTCATTTCACAATTATATAAGTACGTAAGTCTAGAGCGATAACTCACCTTTTTGAAAGCTAGAATCAAAATCAAAACACACATCCAAACTCCGCAAAGCACGAAAAGGCACGACAAAGAACGACTATATTTTTGAGTGAATGAGGAGTCAGATCCAAATCTTGAATGCAAACGAATGCAACATATATAAGAATATATTTCAATACAAAAGAATAAAAATTAGAACAATGGAAAATATGAGATAAACATGACATAACCTATGCTTCAACCACCAAATGGGCTCGGCTTTTATGTTTGGGTAGGGCCCAGGCATCACAAACTCAATGCTAGGGGATGGTAAGGTCATGGCAAAGCAATTTGGTGGAAGAATATGTGTTGTGGCCGAGGTACATGAACATGAGGCGAAGGAAAATATGAGTTTGGCTTGGTTTGAACAATTTTTGGTGGTGGGTTTTGATCTAGGTGTCACGGCCAATGTTTGGAATGGTGGTGATGATTGATGGAGGTGGCCATGGTGGTCGACTAGAGGGGAATGGTAGAGGTCGAGCAAGACATGGAGAAAACAAAGAGAAAAGGAAAAAAAAGAATAGAAAAAAGAAGAAGAGGAAGCCATGGATCTTGCATATTATTTTCCAGAGATAAAATGAGAAAGGAGTGAATGGGAAATAATCTTGTACGTTGATTTGATAAGAGTAATTCATGGCTATAGAAGGAAAATGAAGAAACGGCTAAGGAGTGGAGTCTTGAATGGTAAGAAAAGGAAAAGTCACCCTTTGTATTAAAGGAAAAGAACCTTGTATATATTTTATTCTCAAATGCAAATGAAAATGAGGATATTGAGATGAAAATGAAATATTCTTGTACGTGAATGGCAAAAGTAATACATGGCTAAAAGATGGTTTGGATGGCAAGTAAAAGAGTGAATGCTAGGAAACGGAAAAGGCATAAGTTAAGAAGAAAGAAACGTATATATGTTTTATTCTTAAATGCAAATGAAAATGAGAGATGGGAAATAAATTTTGTACATGAATTTCAATTGGATATGCACGGATATGAGTAGAGAAATTCATGGCTAGGAATGAGGAGGAAACGGCTAGAAAATTAATAAAGAGGTTAGGAAATAAAAAGGTAAGAATTTAAACAATGTAACGTGTGTCCCCTTGATTTTCTCCAGCCATTTATAAAAAGATATAAACAAATAAATTCCACTAAATACAATAAAAATCTAGAAAAATAAATAGAGAAATAAAACAAAGAGATGGATAGGAAAAATAAAAAATAAAAATACGAAAATTTATTGCGTGTAAAACGCTGTATTTTATCCAATTTAAAGAGTATAAATCAGAATTTAACGAAACAAAAAGCAGAACAGATATCAGAATTATATTCTGCTTCAAAGAAAAAGATTAAAATTTAAAATTCAGATACAAAAATTTAAACTAAAATTCAAATTTTGACCAGAGTTGACCAAAATATAAATTTTTTCAAAAATGTTTATTTTATTGTGTTTGGAAAATACATTACAAACAAATTCCAAACTTACGTTGGGAAAATTCCAGAAATTCAATCTTAAATAATTTAAAAATAAAGTTTTCAAATAAAAACTTAATTTAAAATATTTACAAAATTATGGGTTGTTACATTCTATTAATCCTCCATTAAAATACGTATGTCAATCTCTTATATTTCTCTCTGAAATTTTTAATAAATCTCTCCTCTTCAAATTGGATGTGCACTACTAAGTCGATAGTGTATAATCACTGTAAATTATTGTTATATTTTACTGATATAATATTTCCATATTGGAGAAAACTTATAATATATTATGGATGTTAGTAATACAATATTTTCAATTGCGAAAGATTTGGATGCTATTTGAGATAATAACTTAAATAAAATTCGTCTTTTATAGTATTAAAGAGGGAAATGAATTATCTACATGAGAAGGAGAAATATTTTTGGGAGAATGAAGTAATTAATTGATTTCCTTATTAGCTTATTAAAGAAGGCATCTTATTAGTCATATGCAAATTTGAGGAAATTGGAAAATAAAAAGAGTAATCTATTAGAACTGGGCTAGCCTATAGCGAAGTTATGAGTGAATTTCAAAATAATTTTCTTATTGGATATTTATTGGGCCTATGAAGTTTAATTTTATTTAGAAAATTTCTACATACTTAAATAAAATCTTTTATTTTATTTAAATTTATAAATTGCATAGTTTTATTTAATTTATGTCTTAATATAGACACACATACACACATTTATATGTGCATGTGTGCGCACGCGCGTGTGTGCGCATGTATAACATATCAACCCGTGCAAGGTATAACATGCATGTGTATAGATGCTGGGATTTACATCGCAACAGATACGTTGGTTCATCCAATATGCAAGTGTATATTGTCCAAATATATGTATATATAGATATACTATTATTTATATAAGTATTATATATGTATATATATATATATATTAAATTTTGTTTAAATAATTTTGAATAAGTATATAAATATATTTATATATATATATATTTATATTTATATATATAACCATATGAATAAAATATGAATATTACATACATATTATTATAAGAAATTTACTTAAATATAGATAAATTATTTATAAATATTAAATTTATTTATTTTAAAAACAGTGAGTAAAACATATGTAAATATATATATAATACTTTATTTTAAGATATAAAAGTCCAGGTTTTGCGCACTACAGCTTAGTAAATAATTAATTTTTTAATTTTAAAATACATTTAGTTAACTATCCATTCGACAATTAGTAAAATATTAATTAGAAATTAATTTTAATCTTTATTATAAATTTTAATTTTTTAGAAAATCCTAAATGATATTTTATGCTTTAAAAATAAATTTCTGCAATTTTTGACGGTTTAAAATCTTTTTAGAACAATTTTTCTTTTTTCCACCCGAAATTAAATAATTAATTTAAAAATATTTTTTTAGTTTTCTAACAAGACCTATTTTATAGTTAATATTATTTTATAAAATATTAAATATAATTTTCATAGTATATATGAGCTAGTATAATTTATTTATGTAGTAAATTTATTTAAATAATGCTAAATAATAATAAAATTAATAAAAATATTTTTCCACTGCTAAAAATTACCATAGCTTTAATTCTTTACATATAAAATTATTTGACTATTTTCATTAAAGTATGATGTTGTAGTCAATTATAAATTATATACATGTAATTAAGTAATTTATATATTAACTTAATAAAAAATAAAAATAAAATATTTTTTATTCAAAGCTGTACTAACATGATTTATAATTTACAAAAAAATATTTTTATTTTAAATATATACACATGCACCAAACAACTTTGCGACAACATTACGTATATATCAGAATCGTCACATAACTAACAATATATATATATATATATATATATATAATAAAACATTATAATTTAGAATCAATTGATATATTTTTATTTGAAACATACCTTAAATCAAATACCTTGAAATACACCATGAAAAGATGATTTCTACTCCTTGAAACTATTTTAGATTCAATAAATAGCTAGTCCTAGAACTGTTGACCAGCACGTATCGGTAGCGACTGAATTAACTTGATTTGAATTTGATGAGATAGAGAGAGACCGATTGGGATTTCGGCCAATAAGTACAGAGGAGGCGGCACTAAAAGAATCTCAATCTAATTAGGCTAGAGTCACTTATACAAGGGATAAAAATGAGAGAAGTGTGTATCTTATTTCATACTAAATCTTCTTTAATCCGAGCCATCCAAAATCAAGCTCTTTCTAACCTAATTTGAGCTGCTTATACCTATGTTTGCTGCCAAAAATAGAAAGCGCTATGGTACACTTATTTAGGCCCAAATAAAATGTCATATAATTAAATTAAATTAAATCACTTATCGATATCGTATATCGATTGATATATTTATAACTATTATAAATATAACTAATAATATTTATTCATAAAATCATAATCAAATTTTACAATTAATATTTCAAAAATGTTAATTAATTTATTACAATTATAATTTCGGTCGTGTAACTCGTTAGGTGCAAATTTAATCAACGATTAATATCGAACTATTCGAACATTAACGTTTACACGTCCCTTAGTAGGCGGCGTGACATTTTGACCAAATTTATCACTTATCTAATTTTGATAAAATCCAATTTTAACTTATTAAACATTACTCGATTGTGACTTTTATTTACACCAATTCTTTTCGTCAAAAACTATATGGCTTTGAACTTTGGGAATTTGCTAATGGTCAAAATTTCAGTATCATTCATATTTAACACTATAGTCTAAATACAAAGTCCTTGGTTCAATAATAAAAATTATTATTAACTGAAATGCTCTGGCTCAAACTTTGACTTTGAATTGACTTAAGTTGACCGCGATACCAGCCCCATATAACTAAGGAGATAAATCCTCCCCTAATAGTGCTTCACTCCCAAGTCTTCCACTCGACCCTACCATAGTACCTCAATGGATAAAGTGTCATGATTTGACTATAATCAAAGTAGAGCTATCATATTGAAGATTTATAGTATTCACAAGTCAAGAGAACGGTTTAAATTAATCACAGTGATATTTTCTGTTGACTTTAGTTATATTAACCAATACAAATCATTCGAATGAGTCATTCCATAGTAATTTAATAACTATTACTACGTATCCCCTTAGTTCCCCCAGCAACCACGAGCAAAACACTTCCTAACATTTGGAGAGCTTTACATACTCCAGTCCCAAAGGATGTATCGGTATTCAGTCTCGATATGTCTTGACTAGGAATATTTAAAATGGTATATTTATTTCATTGGGATAAATTACTCATAGTTGCAGCACTTTGTAACTACTATCACAAAACATACCACTTATGGATTTTCTATTAAATATACTTTTAATTAAATTAATTATTTGAATAATATAACGCATTATATCAAGTATATAATAGAAAGAAAACATCTTTTATTTTAAACATGATTGGTTATGAGTTAGATATATGTGACAAATTACATAATTGTCCCTAAGGCATACCCTTAACTCTATCAGTCACCCACTTACACTTGGGTCAATTTAGAAATCTTATTCCAATTTCTCCAATCGCTTTCCTCAAAAACTATAACGACCCGTATTTTAAACCATTTTAAATTATTAAATTAAGTATGATTATTGAACAAAAATGGTTAGAAATAAAAATTTAATGATTTATTAATGTAATTTACTGGATATGAACTTAGAAAAAATTTTGAATAACAAAATCTAATAAGATAAGATATGATAATTTACATTAGAAAGTAAATTAAATAATATTGAATTATAATAATTACATTGATGTTAATTATTGTAAAATGGAAGTAGTCGTTTTATTATTTGAATTCGTTTTAGAAGTTAAATTTTATATGTTAAAATAACTTATATTTCAAATATAATGATTTGTTCGATAATTTAATTGTTTAAATTTAATATTTGGAATTATTTAAATAATTGAATCTTGAATTTAATATGGATGAAAATGATTTTAAAAGTTAATTTAAATTTATTTAAACTAGAATGATGATGGTAAACTTTTAAAATTTAATTTAGAACAATTAAATTGATTATTAAAATTTCTCGTTTTAATTAACTTTAAAAATAGCCATTCAGGAAACTCTCTCGGACTTCGATGAAACCAGTTTTATTGGATCTATAGTAGTGAATTATTATAGGATTTCAAGTTTTGTAGCGATCAGACTTATCGTTTGGACATGTGAGCTTGAAACGCATAGAATTTAATTAAAGGAATTTAAGTTAAAATTAGTCGATTTGAAAACCTATCTTTTGAATATGATGGAATTAACCCTTGATACATATTCCATTGTGTTCAGGATAGGGATATAACATACAAAACGCTAAGTGGCATGCTTCGTTTGTAGTTCGAAATTTTCATGGATGAAAGTGCCGCGGAAATTTTCTATAAATAGCCCTTCACTTGCTAACCCTAACTTTAGCCGCTCCTTATCATTTTAATGGCCGAAGATCCCCAATCTTTTCTCCTTGATTTCTCCAAATCCATTCAATGAAATTGAACGACTCAAAAGCAAAAATGAAGATCTCATCGAGCTCTACATATCCAATGGTTGGATCGTCGTCATACGTCACGTGATGGCCATTTTTGCCTGTGTTCAACTGCGATTTGGGTTCACGTTTTTTGCCGAGCATGTGGCGTGCGCACCAGAAGGAGGGCAGGAGGGTGATGGCAGGTCAGGGTGGGGTGTTGCACGACGAAAGGCATCGCCGTTGGCGGTTGATGGATGGAGCGACCGTCGTTTGCGTAATAAAAAAATAGAATGTACATCGCGTGCGAACCTAGTTTGAGCAGAGAGAGGGAAGGGGATAAAGTTTAGTTTAAATTATTATTTTTTATTTTGGTTAATTACAATTTAATTATATGAATGCTAATTATCATATAACTTTTTCATACGAGGTCCAATTCGAGCGAAACGAGTCGCGTTGCGATCGTATCGATGGAGGCTACGACATGGAGATGGATTCATATTTATATGAACATGAAAAAAATTTAGTTCAAATAAAGGTGAGTGTTTTAAACCGCTCACGAATTACTAAAATATTCTGATGTTAGTTAGATCGAAATCATGAAGTGATTTATTTTTATTGACTGTTGTATGGTAATTTAATTGATATTTAAATTGACATATGGTTTGAACTGATAGGAATTTAAATTGACAATTAAATTTGAAATTGGAATTAAATTGCTAGTTAAATACTCGGTGTTGGTAACTAGTTAATCGTTGTGATTTATTATTTGATTTGGACGTTGATTGTGATGGATGCCTATTGGTTGACATTTTGGATGATTGGATGTTAATTCATTTTATATATATTCTGTTATCATCCTGTATATTATGACAATATATAAACTATTATTGGAATTAGTTTAAATAAATTAAGAAATAGGTTGAAATGATATGTAACTATGAAACTTTGATTTAGATTGAAATGATATATATCCATCTCTGAAATTAAAATTAAAATAACTATTCATTTGGCTATAGGAGAGAAAATTATATACGGACATCGGATTGGTTAAATTAAATGGTTTTAAAATTCTTGATTTCTAAATTAATTAAATAATATTATCTTAAGTAAATAAAGTAATTGAATTTATATGAATTGAATTATTTCTAATTTGAGCTTTGAAATAGAAGTTGGTTAAAAGAAATAGTTTTAAAGAATAAAATTTGAAATATGAAATTATAATCGACATACGACTTTAATTTTGGATACTGAATTATTTTGAAGATTTGAAACTTAGATTGAATATTGAAGTTTAAATTTGATTTAAGTAATTTAAATCTGTAAATTGAAATTGGACTTGAAATTTATATAAATTGAAATAGTTAAAAATATAAGTATTGAATTGAAATTTAAACCATTTAATTGAATAGTTGAATCGAATTTGAAGTTATAATGAACGTTTCCAAATTGAAGTTAATTCGAATTGAAATCGAAATCGAAGTTGATTTGAATTTAAATCAAAATTGAGTTGATTGAATTGAATGATTTGAAATTGAATCCGTTTGATTTGGAATTGGGACCTGAGTCCAGATTTATGGAAAATGAAAAGAAACAGTTTAAATTTGAAACTATTTTTATTATAAAATATTTTACGATAAACTGTTTTAAAATTCATTTTTTAATTTTGAAATTAATTAAAATTTTCAAATCATTTAATATATAAACTATTTTAATATCTAAACTATTTTAACTATCTTAATTTTTCAAACTACTTATTTTTTCAACTATTTAATTTTTCAAACAATTTTAACTGCTCAAACTATTTCCAAATATTAAACTGTTTAAGTTGGGAACTGTTTATGTTTAAATTTTTGATTTAAATACGAATGTGGTTAAAATGAAATTATAACCAAAGCCAAAATTTGAAATGATTTTTGAAATAAAATTGATTTCGAAGTGAATATGACAATTTTGAAATACATGATATTTTGAAGTAAATTTGATATTTTGATATCAAATATGAATCGTTTTCGAAATGTAAAAGCACCAACCGGTGTATAAAATGACATTTGGTTGTTAAAGAGACCGGGGCCTCTTATTGGCATAATCTTTGTTAATATTGGAACCACTTTAACAAGTGTGTACGCAGAGGAGACTATAGAATGAAGTGGTTGGATTTGGTGTACGTTGCTAGGTTTGAAGAAAGTGAACGATGATGGAGTTATCCATAAAATATTCTCAAGAGTGGAAGTATGAAAGAAGGAGCAAGAAAATGGTGAGGGTCAGAAGGCAATAAATTGGTTTCCGAAAACATTAAATAAAGCTTTCGACAAGAAGAAGATAGCATCGGCAAAGCCTTTCGAAGAGGTCAAAAGTATGCTCCCATAGTATTTTGGACAAGCAAAGAGCTTTTGAAGAGGTCGAAAGGTACCTTTCGAAGATAATGGATAATAGGTTTTCAGCTTTCAAAGAGGTTGGAAGGTACTTTCCGAATGCAATGAACAGTATGTTTTCCACATAAGCGCCGAGCAATTCGAAAAGATTGGTTTCGTCTTCATATACCTTCATCAAAAGAACATATGGCCAAAACAACCCTTTCGTAAGCATATATTAGAGTTTCAAATTGGTTAAAGACATCCTCACTTATAAAGAGAGAATTATATGAGTTTAACATAACGTCCTCCAGCATACTAAAACATAAGGTACCACACCAGTCAGATAGAGCACTTTCAAATGGTGTCATCTGCAGCTAATTTCTTAACAGTGTTTCGACTCATTTAAAACTCATAAAGCATATGTTTTGACAACAACGAAAGCCTACTTATATGACATATTGCAGCTAAGAGAGGAGCACATCTATACACTTTTCGAAAAAGTCGAAAGTAATCAAAAAATACATTTCGATGAAGTCAAAAGCGACCAAACAATATTCTTTCCGACGAAGTCAAAAGGAATGAAGCAAGGTAGAAGGAAACCCATTCTTCATCGGTAGTGGAAGGTTAGCCATATAGCCCTTTTGACCAAGGCTATGATTTAAGTGAGGTGCACAAAAGAGAGGAAGAAAACCTTTGACCATGTCGAAAGCAAAGGGTCGAAAGGTACTGACCCGCACCTATAAATAAGACCCTAATGGTCTATTTTAGGGGATACAATTTCTTTTCACTTCTCACTTGTATTTTTCTAAAAGTTTGTAAACCCTAATTTAAAAATCAAATTGGGGATTTGGTCAGTCTATTTATTTTTAGTTTAATAAAGAAAAGATAATGATCAATTTGATTATATAGCGGTTTGATTTTACTATTGCATTCAATTATGATCATCTGATGTCGACCTAGTCGAAAGATTACCCCTCGAGTGTGATGTGACCCTTAACATTCATATATACATTGAGTTTTAACTAAATACCATAAGATAATAGAGGCTTATTCTTTTGACGATGTCGAAACCCTATCAATTCAACCTATTTCCCTTAACAGCTAAGTCCAAACCTGTTTAAACCTTAATTACTTCAAAAGGGGGTTTTGACATAGTCATAAACCAAACCATTCGGAAGGAATATCCAAAGAGAAGCTAACCATTAGACCATGTCAAAATGTATTGGAGAGGTGTTTTCAACTATCTTTACCTACTCAAAGAGAGTAAGCTACTTTCACTTGTTCGAAAGAAGGTTTCGAAGGAATCACTTAAACTTCAAACTCCTCTTTGAGGCGTTAACAAGTTTTCTTGTTAACATTTTTGGTGCTAGAAGGAGGGATCGAACCTTCACTCTCCATTCACTTTCATCACAAGATAAATTGCATAAAGTTCTTCACTCAAGAGAAGAAAATGGTAAGAGCAAGGAATATTAATGACAAACCAAATGAAGAAGCTGTGTCGCAATAAACCTTGGAGATAACATAGTCCCAAACTTCTATTAGAGAATATGGAAATTGGTCGACCTCCAACCCTAGTGAGATTAGATAACAATGAAATTAAAGTCTAGAATCTGCAATGAAAAATGATAGCAATGCGAGAAATTCTTAAAAGAGCTCCATCTCAAGAATCTTTAAGGATCAACGAAGAAGAAGATGAAGCGCAATTTCCAAATGCGGTAAAAGATGAAGAATTAAATAAGGAAAGTCAAGCAAAAAGGTCCCTCGAGAAACAAATAGTCCAATTTAAAGAAACAGTAAAAGTTGCCACAAAAACGAAGCTGACCAAGAAGTCATCCTACACTAAATGATAATGGATATACTTAAGGAGAAAAGAATTCCTTACTTAGAGAAATATGTTATCCTGCAAAATAGTCCTTTTTCAAAAAAAATAATGGCAGTTATCCCTCCTCGCAACCAGATTCCCCCACCAAAATATAATGGGACCATTGATCCAGATGATCACCTTGTAGCTTTCGAAAGCTAGATGAACTTATATAATGCTTTAGGACCAATTCGCTGTAGACTTTTCACGACTACTTTCCAAGGACCAACTATTAAATGATGTAAGAATTATCAAGTGAAAACCATCCGTTCTTAGGAACAATTTTCTTTTGACTTCGCGACTCAATTTTATATATTCACAGACTCAACTATAGACTTCAGTTGGTTAGCTACTGGCAGACAAAAAAACCAGGAGAACTGCTTGGCGAATACTTGAACGAAATTAGTACAAAAGCATTAAAGGCAGTGAGTACAACCGATCGAGAAAAACTTATGGTAGTTCGATCAGGATTGAAAGAACCAACCTCATTCTAGGAAGACCTTTATATCAATGGATGCAAAGATCAACAATACTTATATTCCCGAGCAGACAAATTTATCCATTCAAATGAATTGTGCCATAATAGGAAAAGATTTCGACAGGGCATTGAAGAAGAAAATCTAGTCCTAATATTCCAACCAAAGATCAAAGTATAGTGAAAGGATATGGAAGAGAATTCTAGAACCTGACTATATAGCTTTAGATCAACCACTTTCTCACATATTCGCTGCAGCAAAAGATGATGGAAGCCTTTCAACTACAAATAGAATGCAAGGTCGGCCAGAACCTAGGAAAGAGGAAAATTATTGCGATTATCACAAAGCAAATGGACATAAGACTGATGAGTGTTGCATATAAGCTGGAATGATTTAGAATATGATCATGTTAGGATCTTAAAAGGAGTTCGTTAAAAAAACTTGAAGAAACCTCTTGGAGAAAGCTGTTTAGAAATTTCAAAATTTGGACTCCTATCAAATCAAGCCTTGCAGCATTAGTTCAACTATGAATTCTCTTCTTTCTTAACTTTTTAACTTGATTTTTATTGTGATTTGTGTTGAAATTGGCTGTATACTCATTCGAAATTCAAGTCTCATTACAGGTAAAAACCGAACCAAGTCCATTGCATTCAATGTACTTTTGGAGCACAACAAATATTTGGCTACCTAAGAAAGACAAATCAAATGCTTTATACAAAATAACTATCAATACTTCAATCAATTCAATACAAAGGCTTGCTCCCATGAAACACCTGATTGTCGTTAATCCTTCACCAATTCTAGAGGAAAAACTCACAAATCGATTGCTCCGTCAATAAGCAATACCTACCGAGGTATTGATATATCTGTAAAGGTGAAAACAATGTACATCAACTTTATTTTTGACAAACTATTCTACTAAAAGAAATTTCATAAACATATCTTCAAAGGAAGACAATTTTCAATTACCCCGTTACCAGGGGGAAAAAATATCTCTCTATTTTAAGAACTGATTTATGCAATCTTCCAAAAATACTACATAGCATTAGTGAATGCACACAAAGGGTTTCTAATCAAGCAATCTCAATATTTCAAAGTGAATGCACACAAAGGGTTTTTAACCAAGCAACCTCAATATTTCAAAGTTTACTAAAACCATAGGCAAGGAAAAGCCTTTCAGTACTTTTTCAAGAAAAGTTTTAAAGCTATCAAATGTTCGTTGACAAAAAACTCAGCTTAGGGAATCTTATACTCGGTTAAAAAACTGTAGGTTCATAAATCATGACCTCTTAGTCTTCTATTTGAGATTCGTATCTTCACTATGAGAAAAAATTTTTTTATCCTTTACCAAAGACACCTACTATAGGGAGGTTTAAAACCTTAAGGAAAGCCCTTACCAAAGGCACTTTCGGGAGCAAGGATCAAATCCCCTTAAGCCCTTACCAAAGGAACCTCCTAGAGGGAGGGTCAAAACCTCTAAAAAAGCCCTTACCAAAGGCACCTCCGAGAGGAAGGGTCAAATCCTCTTAAGCCCTTACAAAAGGCACCTCATAGAGGGAGGGTCAAAACTTCTAAAAATCCTACAATGTTCTTCCGTAACACCTTCTAGAGGAAGGGATATATCTAACGTCTAGTTCACTTCTTAAAGAGATGGTTCGGTCAAGAACCCACCAAAAAACCCCAAACGTCCAATTCACCTCTTAGGCGGAAGGTCAACTTAAGCACCCACCAACAACCTTTTTAAGGAGAAGGTCAACCTAACCTACACAACAACCCTTAGAATCAAGGGAAGCATAGAAGAGGCACTAAATAGATGAAGAAGGACAAAATGTCTACGACTCAAAACAGAGCTTAAAACCCAAAAAGAACAAAGAGTTAAAGAAAGAAATCTATCCATCATCTAAGATAAAGATGAAACCCAAGAAAGTGGCCCAGATATGTGCAGTTAATGCGCTCGGTAGATTCAAAGTGGTGGAGGTGCAAAAACTCATAGCGGGGATACATCGAGGATATAGCGGGATATAGCGGATGGCTCTAAAATAGCATATAAAACTCGTACTTAATGTTTTTACATATATATAAATGGTAATTAAATAAAAAATATCGTTCACTTGAATTATAAATAATACATAAATAATTTTAAATAAAAACACGTGCGAATATACTTTAAATAAATGAAAAACTGTTATATAACAAAATTGAATTCGATAGAATATTGGAGTATTTTCATTTCTAAAAATATATCAAAAATTAAATCAAATAAATTAATTTCATAATTTTATAAGGTATAAATGCAATTTTTCAATTTATTTTATTAAAAAAGATATAGCGGAAATAGCGGAATTAGCGGAAATAACAAGATATAGCGGAAATAGAGGGGATTAAAGCGGAAAGGCTATATTGGGGCTATATGGAAATATCGTAGCGGTAGAAATCTGCTATGAGATATAGCGTGGTTGTAGCAGGGTAATAGCGGGGCATTAACTACACAGACTCCAGACAAAGGCAAAAGGATAAGGATGCCCGACACCACGATCGAAAACAGAAAAGGAATCCAAAACCATAATAAAAAAGGACAAAATATGAGCTAGAAAATTTTAGTACATCCAATACCTAAAAGGTTGCTCTCCCATCAAGAAATTGAGAAGCATTCATTCAAAAAGGAAATTTGAGACAAGAAAAAGGGATAAAGAACGTGACGTGCTATAAAGCAAAGATCAATATGAAAGCAAAAGGAATGGAATAGACAACCAATTTTTGGTTACAATGATAAAAGTGACTTCATCTGAAGAATAGATTAAGTAAGCCACTTCCAAATCCTTAGGCATAAGGCGAACTTTTAGGATAGAAGAATATATATACATATACATATATGTTATTTGGACTGCACTATTGAACGGCCATGCAGTAGGACGGAACTTGCACTGTTGAACGACCGACTAGTCAAACAGAGCTCGCACTGCTGAACAGCCAGTCAATTGAATGGAACTACCTGTTGAACGGTTGGACGGTTGAAAAGCTAAAAAACTGAAAGGAACTATCTATTGAAAAGGTTGTCTTGTCCTACGGAACTACTACTCTAAATGGCTGACTGGTACTACGTAACTACTATTCCAAATGAATGCATGGCTTTACTGAACTACACAATTCCAATATAATAACTAGTGCGAACCCGTGCTACGCATACGGTTGTAGTTAATTCTTTGTAATTATAAGAAGAAAAAAATTCAAAAATAACTTGAATAAGAACATTATTCGTTAGGTGCATACCTTTAAATATTCTGATTTAATGAATGTTGAAGATTAATTATTCATTCACATTTGTATATGACTCCGAATGTTTATATAATTGCATTTACACACTATATAAAAGAGGAACAATGAAGGTGCATAATACAGGAATAAAAGCATGAACAAACACACAACCGAATTAAATGTTCTAAGATCAACAATCGATTAAGGGATCATAATGTACGAAACAAATTCATATACAATGGCTCAACTCGAGTGTTTGCATGAGCCTCAAAAAACAAAAATGAATTGCATAGCGCAAGTCTACCATTGTAAATTAAGAAATACTGTAAGTTAGCCTAAATATAAGAAGTAGAAGTAAAAATCAAACTGAAACACTTGCAAGATCAATACTATCAAACATATGACAACAAAAATAAGAAATCTTGCAAATGTCAAGATGGTAAAAAATAATTATTTAGCCTTTTATTCAGCATTCTCCTCTAGAAGTTCATTGCCTTCTTAATACTCTGTAGGAGAAAATAAAGTGGACGACCTGTTAACCAAATCAAATCAACCTAAAGTTATTTAATACTTCGATTTTACGAAAATCCATCATAATCTCTAAATAAAATACGCAACAAATAACATGTTAGTAATAGAATTGGTATATAAAGTTTTATCAGGAACATCCATTTTTAGTTATTATATTACAGGCTGAGGCTGTCAATTCTAATTTTGCAAACTTAAATATTTTTTAGAGATTAAATTTTGGTATTTCACATATATTATTATATGTGAGGTACCATTTCAAAAGTATATAAATTATTCAACAAAATATTTTATTCTTTTATAAACCTTAACATTTGGTACATGAACATCATATATGTTTATTATTTAATCAAAATAAAGAATTTGCTAATTTTTGTTTAAACAGATAATTATTTAGATATACTTTAGATTTGTTAGGCAGAACAATTTTATTTAGATAAATAATATTCATATTTGAAGATGAAAATATTCGAGTAGCAGTAATTTTTGATATATGAAAATTTTAATTAAAATAATGAAAATGTTGTAAAAGGAGTGTTTTCTTATTTAGAAGATATGAAGAAGCTAATAATAAATATAGAAGAGTTGACCAAGGAAAATAGATGAAATTTATGAAAATGTGTGACTGGGTTAACTAATTAGACATTCGATTAATATAGTTGAATTTATATTTTTGTTCATGTTTATTCAATATATTTTATAAGAGATCAAGCTTATTCAAATTAGATTGGAAAAGTCATTCACATTGACGTTTATTCTTTGAGAACATTAAAAGCAAAAAGGATTGACATGCTAAAACTGAATCATGAGACTATTAAACAAAAATGTAATTAAAGTTACCTTATTAATTGCAAAAAGTCGAGAAACACAGTTTTGTGGTACCTGCAAAAAAAAGAAGATAAGTTAGCATTGTAATGTTCAATTAATCCAGCAGAAGTAGACTTTTTTGTATGGGGACCATAATTTGTATGCTTCTTCATTTCATCATCTTCTGACACATATAGTAGAGTTTGCATAGACATGAATATGCAAATAAAATTTTCAATCTAGTTTTGAACTGATATAAAGAGATGGGGCCATAAAACTGGGAAACGTGTGCATTCCAAAACAGCACCCGCAAACATTATTTAGCATTGTTGATATAATGAAATAAAATGTTAGAAACTGACAAAAATGATGTCAACCTTAAGAATCAATTTCGATTCACCTTTAATTTAAACTCCACCAAGACTGTATCTTGTTTGGTCCTCATTGGCATTAACCAAGATACTTTTTTTGAAGTAAAATGATGAAATTATCTCGCAACAAAATTTTAGTATGCAAGTTATTTTGGAATAACTACAAAAGTATTGCAAAAAAAACCAGTATATGTACAACAGTTGAGCAGGAAGATTTATGAGCATTTACTATTATTGAGCTTATATGCTTAAAAATTACCGCACACACAATTATTTGTTGTTAAAACAAATGAAACTATGCAAAAGTAGTAGTATTACTGCATATCAATATGTCACTTGGCCAATCCCAACACATACAACAAAGCTGCTAAACTATATTTGGTAATAACCCTCAGCATGTTAACATTGTAGCTCGTAGGATTAAAATAATGACATAAAACATAGTTGGGTCATTGAATTTTACTTGACCTCCCCCATGTTCAAAGCCAAAGACCTCATTAGTATGCATACTAATAGAATCCCATATTCATGCCACTCTAATACTAATTATTGTGTAGTCGAACCCCAAAGATATAGATGAGGGGAAGCAACAAATGCGTTCCTTTGGACAAATATGAATAAAATAATTGTGAAATTAATATATGCTTTGGCATATAGTACACCAGCAAATATTGTTGATGAATATGAGATAGATATATCTTTTAGTACGTACTCTAGTAAGCTTGTTTGCTGAAAACTTGTTGTGAAAGATATTTAAACTATGATAAAGCAGTCCATATCTTCAAACTTTTATAGTAAGAATCCTGTAACTAAAATGTGCTAATAAGCGAAAGTTACATCCCATTTGTTAGGGATAAGCATCTAATGACTCATTATAGGTTCCATGAGCTTATATATAAGGATGATAAAGAAGTTTTGGTTACAAAATGAAAATTTTGGATCATTATTACCTGTTATACTTTTTGCATTTCTGTTATAAATTTTCTACCAAAAATCAAATATCATATCAAGCATAATATACAATCTAGCGCACAACATTTTTTATGATTATTTCATTATGAAAAAGTATAAAGAAGATAAATCATAAAACAAAAAAATCTAAAATACTCAAATAAGGATTGCATAATAAGTATTGTTGGAAAAATGTTGCTTGAGATTAACATGTGTATTTGATTATACATAAGTATATCTTTGAATAAAGTGTCATTGAAGGACATAATGCAAACACGCCCCTCCATATATAGTCTTATATGTAAATGCATGAAACTAACATAAGCAGAAGTTTCCACAAACATGGAAAAATGCATCCGAGTAAAGGTTAAAATGCATGGGGAAGTAATATAAATTAGAGAACTGCCTACCAATGAAATGTTAGAGAATAGCTAGTCGGCAATTGGAACAAATGCTTTAACTAATCTCTACTGCCCAAAGTATATATAATCCATGTTTCGAGCTGCAAGCTGAAATTTGGTATGCTAAAAACATAAATTTGAATGAACTATTGTTTAGTATGTTTCTAATAATCCGTTGAACATCCCATTGTAATTAAGAGTGGTGCTATATGCACATATGGATCCCATTTTATGCAGTTTCGATCGATGATACGCTACCGATAGATTTTTTGATAAAATAAAATTGAACTGCAGCTATAACTACAATGGTATTTTTATAGGAAGGTCAACGGTACACTATCGATCAAAACATGAGGTAAAATAGAGTGCAAAATTCTGTGTACTTGACTCCACACTTGATTATTAAAGTTTAAAGGGCTAATTTATAAAATGCTTAAATAAAGTATAACTAAACAGAAGCATAAAAACAACAACTATATATTGAAATCTTATACTGAATATTTTTTCCAACATTTCAAAAGCATTACATGCGAATAGATAGGCTAAAGTTTTACTTTATTCAACTGAATAGAAACATATCAATCAATTACTTGTCCAAATACCAAACAATAACTTATACTGATAGCTTTTTTAAAAACCCACTGTTAGTTTATAGATAGGCAGATATCATTTTTAAGTAAAAGAAGTATTTCAATATCATACTATTTTAGTCTTTAAGATAGAAATTTCTAAATAATAAAGTAAAATTTTAAGATAATAGTGCAGAAAACATTTAATAACTATTTACTTTCGATTTCTAAAAGGCTTGGAGTTAGCTAATCAATCTGCTAATAAAAAGCGTCAATTTCCACGGGAAAAAAATGAACCTCTCGATTGGCATAATAAATATGCATATATGGAATAAGCTAAGATGAATTCATGTAGAATTTTTGTTTGTTGCATAACTAATATTAGCCACTTTATTAAACATGAATTCTATGGGAAACAAATATTATAAAAATGAATTATATGGAATTCTATGAATTTTATATTCTACGGGAAACAAATATACAAATAGTATAAAAATGGTTTCTAGTGTTTCAAAATCTAATATTTGTTTTTATAATTTTATAATACATTTTCATCTGCAACTACTCATTTTTATAAACATGTTGGCCATAGAATTGAGATTCATAGCACGCTCGGAGTTGCCACTTCCAATTAATCTTCCATTCTGACACCTAATTGAAAACATTTCAGAGCTCATATTCTTCTTCAGCAACTATAGAAAGCAAAAGAATATTGGATTATAGATGGATAATAAAACAAATTGGTGTATTTAATATTTAAAAGTAGACGTTGATTACAATTATGGAGTAATTTGTAGATGAAAATGTGAATCGGGGTAAGGGTAAAAGAGACATCGTATAGAATTGTTATCAAAAACGAAAAATGCAAAAATTACGAAGTCTTCTACATCAAAGTATCGTCTTTATAAGAAGATGTATAAGGAAACAATAGATAATCTAAGTGGTTAATTCGGATGGAAAGCCGAATCAAACATATGAAGTGGGCAAGGAAAAGTTGAGCTTTGGTTCTAGCACAATTAATTGTAGTTTTTAATTTGAGGATGCTCACGCTCAAAGGTAAATTATAAAGAGGGAAACCATAAAATGGTAGCTCGAAATGCGGAGAAGGCAGGATTTGAGATGGGTGAAATTGAGGGAATAGGAGATTATTGGTTAAAGATTTAATTTTATATATAATAGAATAGATAAGCTATTGAAACTTAGGCAAATGATTATCTACCAATTCGTCGGCTATGCCAGGTTAAGCGCAACTAATATTGAAGAAAAAAATACGTAATAAGAGCAAAAGTGCCTGCAATTTTCAATCACAAAATAGAGGGAAGAGTAAGACATAAAGGTTGAATAAAATAGGCAATTTAAAATCTAGTTATTAGAAATAAGTCACGGATGTAACATTTTTTATGAAATTAAATGATAATGAGTCCCAAAAAAACAAAGTTTGTTGAAAGGAGTGCAAAATCTTGGACTGTTTAATATCATCACAATTCAACTTCAAATGTGGGAACAAATGGTGCAGTTGAATGGAATAATATTGACAATAGAAAGCAAGTCAATGAGCAGAGGAAACATATTTATTTCGAGTACTGAAATTTACATACATTGTGTTCAAAAAATATTTTTGTGTTTTTATTATCTTGCACACTGAAATTTTGTTATGAAGGTTCAGATCCTTTTTTTTATTTGAAGAAAATTTGAGATTAAATTTTAGAGCTTGATTTATAATTTAGAAGTCTTTATTTTTTTAATTGAAATTTATAGTTATATTCCTAAAACTAAATAAAGTAAGAAATCAAAACAGAAAATGCAACCTAATAACTATTTTAATAAAATACTATAAATTATTTATAGCTTTTATTTTCCTAATATATAAACAGTAATCAAATAATTTGAAAAACTGAGGTTATTGTTGTTGTACTGCAAGTTATAATGTCTTTATTTTCACTAATAATTAAAGATTTCGTATATTCACCTTGGGAAGCGTAGTAGAATATGATAGGATCGATGTACGAAATCATTAGTTACCATAGAAGATGAACTAAGAATGTCATCAACTTGTAACGTCTTAAAATTTCACATTCCTACCTGGAAAAGAAAATCATATTTGCGAAGTTATTGTTTAGAAATATACATATACACAAAGCTACGTAAATATTTCACCATCATATTTAACGGAAGGAATAACAGGTTAGAGAACATATTTAGAAGTATAAATTAGAGACAACATTAGAGAAGCATAAACAAAGGAAACGCTAAATTTTTTCTAAAAATTGCCTTGTTAACAATTGACTGGAAATTTTGAATCCGAAGGGGGATAAAAATGATAATTTTCAATTTAAAAGCTTTTGAAATTTGGAATAGAAATATGAATAATGGATTAATATTTCATTCGGTAATACCATGGTTGAATGGTCAATACCGCAAAAGCAGTAATGTAAATACCTTGTTTTATTAAACCACGCTTTAATACAATGACTATGCAAAGAATGGAATAATCAACTGAAAATTATTCAAGCAGAATTTCAGGCTACTCAATTTGCTATTTATAAAAAGGAAGGTGGAAAATCAGATTTTCATACCAGCAATAAAATTTAATAAGTTCGTATAAGAAAGCTACAATAGAACACATCATTAAAAAACCATTGGGGATAACATGAAACTTCATCAATACTTTGAAAAATTTGTACTCTAGAGAAGATAAAAAATACAGCACATAAAGCTAGGAAAAAGCACATTGCAAGTATATTTGACCCAGCTAACTTATTGGTACATATATCAGCTTCTCAAATTTGTATTAAATCAGCGTGTAATTATCACATTTATGACCTACATTATTGTTCATATTATGTAAATCATTAAACAAACTTACATTCATTGCTTTATTTAAACTGAAAATGAGAAAATGTAAAATGCATAAAATACAAAGAATTGGATTTTATATATAGTATGTGCACAACATAAACATTTACTCAACACTAAATGTAACAAAAAGGTTGATATATTTTGTGGCGCATATATTTTATTCCGTAAATGTAATGGTTGACAGCACATCTTGTAGAATTTAACTCTAACATACATGCCCTAATCATAAGGGAGTACTTTGAAAGATTGAATATTGTTTACATTTAAGCACATATTTGTATAATAGGCAAATGTTCAATGACATAGTTAGTGACATGTAAGTTTTTCTTCTCTATTCTTAACCTGTCTTCATCTTCATCTATATATGTTCACATGTTAAAATTATACAAACAGTTTCACTTTTAAGAATCAAAGTACATTACTTGATTATATATATATATATATATATATATATAATTTATCTATTTGCTAAAGACAGACAATGTACACAACAACAACAAAAAAACATTTTTTGTCATTTCTTGAGCAGTTCACCTTTTAGTCAAACACTTTACAGGGAATGCAATAGTTAAATTAAAGATCTAAGCCACGGCACCAAAATTACTTGCTTCTAATAGAACTCCAAATTATAATAAATTTTTTATTATTGACCACGTTAATTCAGTAACATGTCCAACTGTTGCTGAAGAAAAACACAATAGAATGTTAAATTAAAATTTTATAAGCATATTTATAGACCTTTGAACATATGATGATCACAAGGTGGAAAATTAACCGAGCAAATGGTTACAACCTTGTATTCACAACATGATCTCGTCCAAAACAAACAACGCATACTGGACAGTATGCCTTCTACTCAAATTCATGTAATTTAGCAACCAATGATTAAAAAAAGACGCCATTTTAAGATAAGTTCCTAAACCCTTACAGTTAGCTGAGTTAGAAATAAAATGTTTAACGGTGTTCATCATTCCTATGCCGATCATTGTGAAATCAGGACTTGAACATAGATGTTAATTTATTAAAAAACGATTCTGTAGAAAAAACTGTAAAAAAATAAGGACTTACAGCGGGAGATCTGAGATAAGCGTATAAAAATTTATACTTTTCCCAGGAGGAACGATGAAGTAGTGGCTAGGTCGAGTAGCTGACAAACCAATCAAGCTTCTGGGTTGCAACATAGCATTGAACAGGGAAAATTGACTGCGATGGCTAGGGCTTAAATGAAGGAACAGTAGCTGACAAACCAATCGAGCTTCTGGGTTCCAACATAGCGTCGAATAGGAAAATCGACTGCGTTAGTAGGGCTTAAATGAAGGAATCAATGTTTTTTTAGTTTAGTTAGAATTGTGTTGTTTGATTACGCAAACATACAACACTTAACGATACAGAAGAAGTTAAATACAACAACAATGATTTAAACGGTCAGATAGCCATGGAACAACAAAAAAACAAAAGATGGAAATTGAAGCTCACCCTCTCTGCAATTTTAGTCGTCGTCCTCTTCTTCCTATAAAACAAATCAGTAAATTACATTTGGAAGTCCATAGTATTCTAAAACTAATATTTCAACTTTCAATGGTTCAAGTTACCTCTCCACTTTCCTCATCGTCGTCTTCAATTTCAGATTTTGATTTGTCCGACTCCACTTCCTCTTCTTCATCCTCCGGTGCTGCTTTTTTGCTTGCCCCATCGGACTATGCTCAGATTGATCCAATGTTAGTTTCTTAATCAGAAGGGTGTGAAATGTAAATTCTGAAATTACAAAATTATACCAGCTTTTTATTGTAAGCAGCCATGGTTTTGGTATACTCGCCTTTCTCTTTGCTGCCTTTGCCTCGTACGGTGTTTTCTCTATTACTCGTGAAGACGATATTTTCAGATCTAGCTATCGATAAAAATTATTTACCATATTAAGCATACATTTCCAATGGGAAGACAATCAGGTGATAGAGACGGAGAAATTTAAATTTGGTTGGTGTTATTTTAAATTGAGATTAGGGTTATGTAGTAATTGGGGAAATAGAGGAAGGGTGGAGACGCACAGACAAAAGAAAATCAAATGCGTGAGTCATGACGCTTCAATGTAAAAACGGGACTGTTGGTTTCCAAAAATTAGAGGAGGATTCTGTGCTCTTGAAATTGAACTGGCTAATAATATAATAGTATATATAATACTACTAACTTCTGTATAGCACATAATTTAGTAGAATACCATCCATTGAAAAATGAGAATTCTACCAACACTTCAACGTATAAGTTTTTAAATCTCTGGCATAGTATTTTAGGAAATGACTTTAGAATTAATGCTAGATAGGCTTAGAGATCTTTTTCTAAATGTTAACCCTCCTTTTTACAACGCCACGGACAGGCGGATTTAACAAAAACAACTTCACGACTATCGAGGCTGAAATATGATGGATTCTGTTTAAATGGATGATGGTCAATTGGATAGATGATAGGTCGCTTGGTCAGAATGAAGTGGTTCGAAGTGTTTGGGGTTCGACCTTGCGGTTTGGCCGTTCGGCATGATAATATCCGGTGGAGGCATGGAAGTTGAGGAAGGTCGTTTGATTGTGGCTCGGCATTTTCGCTTGGCTTTGGCCATCGCTCGACATCATCGGTCGCTCGGCATTGGACCTCGCTCGGCATTGGACATCGTTCGGCATGTTGGGTCGTTTGGCGTGATGGGTCGTTCGGCATGTTAGGTCTTTCGGCATGATGGGTCATTCGGCGTGATGGGCCGTTCGGTGTGATGGGTCGTTTGGCATGTTGGGTCGCTCGGCGTGATAGGTCGTTCTGCATGTTGGGTCGCTCGGCATGATGGGTCGTTCGGCATGTTGGGTCATTCGGCGTGATGGGTCGTTCGGCATCAGGTGTGGCTCGGCATTGGGGTGAGGCAGTTGTGGCTCGACATTGGGGAGAGGCAGGTGTGGATCGGCATTGTGGTTCGACATAGGTCGTTCGGCCTTGATGGGCCCGGGTTATTCAGAGAGCCCAACAACTACCTGGACGTGTCTATAAATGCAGCATGTAGGAGTTCAGAAAAGGGATCTTCTCTTCTGCTCTCTAACTAACTATTTTCTAAGGCTGAGGCTAGTCTACCACTTTGTAACTGTAATCGATTGTTATAGCAATAAAAAGGAAATTATTGGAGTAGACGTAGGCCGGAGTTAGTCGAACCACTATAAAATCTGTTGTTCTTTATTACTTTTACTTTAATTTTGATTGTTCTTCACATTATTACTCTCTACATACACTCAATCTATTATCTGTGACTGTTAGTTGGTGCTTTCCTTTACATTTGGGTGTTCGTAACCAATTTTGGCACTAACATTTTGGTGTTTTCACTGAGAAGGCAAGCACTCAGGGATCTTGAAGCAAGGAATTCGGATTCTAGGAGGAAATGGCTAGGCCATCAGCAAGGAAACAAGTGACAGAAAGGAGCAATCGGGAAGGAAGTCAAGAGGCTTCCTCTGGAGCTGGAACAGGTCAAGCATCCATCTACATCACCAGAGACGAGATGGAAGCAATGTTGAAAAGACAAGAGGAGATGATGCAGGCTCTTCTCAGACAATTTACATAAGTAAGATATGCAGGAGCTCAGATCCGTGGAGCTGAATCGGAAGCACTCAATCAGCAAGCTGAAGGAATGGCCCAACAGGGGGTAACCCCTAATTAGCTGACGGCTAATAATCTAGATAGACCTAGACTCGAGGGCATACCACCAGGAAATGCTGGACCAATCCATGGAGGGATACCAGATGACGTTGTGCAACCCAACACCAACAGGAGTGCAGGAGTATGATATGAGGAGTATGTGCCTGAATTTCCTCATGAACTCGGAAGGCAGACCGAAGGCAACGGACAAGGATTATAGCTTGGCGACAACGACAGATTAGCGAAAATGGTCAGACGGGCTATGAGAGGTGGATTGGTAAATAGAGACTTGGAGGATGTGAATAGGATTCCCTTTACTCCTACAATCAGGCGAGCTAGGAATCCACCGGACTTTAAGCTACCAATGTTGGATATGTATGATGGGAGAACAGATCCCACCGTTCACCTGACGAGGTACATGAGGCATATGGAGGTACTGGGGGCATCGGACGAGGTCATGGCTCGATGCTTTCCATTGTTTTTGATGGATATCGCAGCTATGTGGTTCAGACAGCTGGAGAGTGGTTCTATCGGCACATGGACGGAGCTGATTGAAAATTTTATGTGACAGTTTCAGGTCCATATAACCAGACCCAAAAATGTAATGAGCTTGACATCGATGAAGCAATGGAAGGGAGAGTCACTCAGGAACTTCTTAACCAGATTTAATGCAGCAGTAGCCTCAGTGGATCGACCCGATCCGTCAATGGTTTTCATGGCAGCAGTTTCAGGAGTCATAGATAATTCGGATTTCAAGATATCATTGGAACGGGACCCATCGAGGGACCTTGGAGAGTTCTTTCATGAGGTGGAAAGGTTTCTGAGATAGAAGGATGCACAGGTTGAGAGAGAGAGGAGGGAGGCTTATGCAGTGTAGGGTGAAGGTCCATCCTGGGAGGATCCGAGTAAAGACGATAAAGGAAAAAGGAGAACAAATGGCAACGGTGGCACTTCGAAGAGTCCTCGAAGGAAGTCAAAGTTTTCTTCTTACACAGATTTAATTGAGACTCTAGAAAGGATTTACTTGGACACTCGAGGGTGGCTCCAATATCGAAGGCCGACAAAGAGAGAGCCTTCTGAATACGAGCGGGCATCGGGGAAGCATTGCCTATTCCATGAGCTGGATGGGCACAACACCAATGATTGTAGGCATTTGAAGGATATCATTGAGGAGCATGTAAGAAATGGTCATCTACAGCAGTATGTCAGAAATCGAGCTGTGGCAGTGGGACAGGAGCGACCACTGCCTACCTCGAACGGAGATGGAACTGGACCTGGGCAACGTCAGATCATTATTAACTAAACAAATTTATTGTTTTGAATAAGTAATAGAACTCAAAGTAATGCGGCTAGGTCACTTACACATGTACGGGATAGAGGACGGTCCCTAGGCGTGCTCTGAGATGATGAAAAACCGTACTACTTGAGTCTATGAAATCCTACTTTCTTGCTATTTTTCTGCAAACTTTGGTTTTCTCTTTCGTATTTTGGATATTTACTTTTATTTGGTATGGTTTTGGAGTTTGGATTGAAGTCCCGGTTTGGTTGGTTTTTTGGTTTGCCATTTTGATTTGGATGTTTGATTTTTGATATGGATTTCTGGTTTTCTAATTGGATTTGGATCACTGTATTAAAACAATTCAGGATTAGTGATTACTATCCTGACCGGAGAGACGGGGCAGTGGTCGCGAGTTATGAGTCCCTTCGTCGGAGAGCGATGGAATGGACTCGGAAAGAATATCAAAAGTCCTTGGCCGGAGTGTTGAGGCCAAAGAATATAAAAGTCCTTGGCTGGAGTGCTGAGGCCGGTGAATATAAAAGTCCTTGGCCGGAGTGTCGAGGCCAGTGAGTATCAAAGTCCTTGGCCGGAGTGCCGAGGCCGATGAATGTCAAAGTCCTTGGCCGAAGTGCCGAGGCCGGTGAATGTCAAAGTCCTTGGCCGGAGTGTTGAGGCCGGTGAATGTAAAAGTCCTTGGCCGAAGTGCCAAGGTCGGTGAATCTCAAAGTCCTTGGCCGGAGTGCCGAGGCCCGTGAGCATCAAAGTCCTTGCCCGTAATGCCGAAGCTGGTGAATATCAAAGTCCTTGGTCGGAGTGCCGAGGCCAATGAATATCAAAGTCCTTGGCCGGAGCGCAGAGGCCGGTGAAGATCAAAGTCCTTGGTCGTAGTGCCGAGGCCGGTGAATGAAAAATTCATTGGCCCGAGTGCTGAGGTCGGAGAACATAAAAGCCCTTGACAGGAAGCTCAAGGCTGGAACAGGATAACACGACCCGGCGAGGTCTATAGATTCAAGGTTAAACCCCGAGAGGTCATGGATTTGATAATATGATTACGAAAGGGATATGGACTTTGGATATCAGATTTGAGGCTATTCAAAACACACCTTCCATCAGCAAGTCGTGTTTTGGGGGACAAGTGTTAACCCGCCTTTTTACAAAGCCATGGGAAAGTGGATTTAACTAAAACAGCTTCACGACCAACGAGGCTGAAATATGATGGATTCGGTTTAAATGTATGATGGACACTTGGATAGATGATTGGTCGCTTGATCGGAATGAAGTGGTTCGAAGTGTTTGGGGTTCGACCTTGTGGTTTGGCCGTTTGTCATGGCAATATCCAATGGAGGTATAGAAGCTCAGGAAGGTCGTTTGATTGTGGCTCGGCATTGTCGCTCGGCTTTGGACATCGCTCGGCATCATCGGTCGCTCGGCATTAGACATCGTTCGGCATGTTGGGTCGTTCGGCGTGATGGGTCGTTCGGCGTGATGGGTCGTTCGGCGTGATGGGTCGTTCGACGTGATGGGTCGTTCGGCATGATGGGTTGGTCGGCGTGATGGGTCGTCCAGCATGTTGGGTCGATCGGCGTGATAGGTCGTTCGGCATGTTGGGTCGCTCGACGTGATGGGTCGTTCGGCATGTTGGGTCATTCGGCGTGATGGGTCATTCGGCATCAGGTGTGGCTCTGCATTGGGGAGAGGCCGTCGTGGCTCGGCATTGGGGAGAGGCAGGTGTGGCTCGGCATGGTGTTTGGCATAGGCCGTTCGGCCTTGATGGGCCTGGGTTATTCAGAGAGCCCAACAACTACCTGGACGTGTCTATAAATACAGCGTGTAGGAGTTCAGAAAAGGGATCTTCTCTTCTGCTCTCTGGCTTTCTATTTTCTAGGGCCGAGGCTAGTCTACCACTTTATAACTGTAATCGATTGTCACGGCAATAAAAAGGAAATTATTGAAGTGGACGTAGGCCAGAGTCAGCCGAACCACTATAAAATCTATTGTTCTTTATTGCTTTTACTTTAATTTTGACTGTACTTTACATTATTACTCTCTACATACACTCAATCTATTATCTGTGACTGTTAGTTGGTGCTTTCATTTACATTTGGGTGTTAGCGACCAACTTTGGCGCTAACACTAATGCCTATTAAGTCTACCATTACTAGATAGTTCTTTGACTTTGTAATTATACAGAATTAAATTTTGAGTAGTCTATTCGTCAGATGAGATCCTGACAAGATTTTGATTGAATTCCTAATATGATGGATTTTGAATTTCCTTGTTTCTTTTCTTAAAGATTTCTTAATTGATTTTTTTTATTTCTACGAGTTCTTGAATTCTTTGTTTCTTTACTGAATATCCATGATGATCTGTAGACTCCTCATTGAATTTCGGACTTTGTACTTGTATTAGAAAATGTTCTGAGCAGTTTGTTTGACAGATGGGATCCTAATAAATTTCTAATTACATTCTTGAATTCGTGAATTCTCGATTTCTTCTAATAATGATTTCTTAATAAATTTCTGATTGATTCTTATGATGATTTATAGATCTCATATTCTTGGTTTCCTCTTGAGAATTTTTATGATGATCCCTTATTGGACTTTTGGTTTTGTGAATCCTAAATTTTCTTATTGATTTTTATGATGATTGGTGAATTCCATATTTTTGGCTTCTTAATTTAATTTTTACAATGATCTCTTATTGATTTTCTAGTTTCGTGAATTCTAAAATTTCCTCACTGAATTTTATGATGATTTGTGAATTTATGTACTTGGTTTCCCCATTAGATTTTCATGGTGATTTCTTATTGATCTCCTATTTTTATGAATTCTTGACTTCTTTGTTGAGTTCTCATGATGCATTATGGATCTCCCGTTGAATTTTCAAATTTGTAAATTTTCTGGATAAGTTCTGAGATTTTGTACCCAAGTTTATTTGAAAATTTAACGTTTCAATAGCAATATAAGGTAGGAATTCCTGGAAAATTGTTTCTTACCATGCAGACTTTATTCTTTTTTGTTAGAAGATGGTGGTAAAAGGGAACAAGAGCCCTCTAATTTTCATAAAACATCAATGTCTAATTATTTTTCAATCTTTTAATGAATATAGTGCAGGGATAAAAATAAAATCGTAACATGAAAGCTAGGTAAAACTACTAAGAGTGAGGAATTAATACCCAATGGCTAAAGAAAACATGACCCAGGATTAGAGGATTGGAAGTATGTAATAGCCTTTTGAGAAGATTTATTTACTTAAAATTAACGATGGCCGACCAGGTGATATCATTTCATATTTTAATTATTGGTATTGAAAAGATCTAGTCGTGTAATTGTTTGAATTCTCTGCCCAATAAAATTACTAGATAATGTCTTGAATTATAAAGTAACACATCAAAGTCTCATAATAAGGTTATGACCCTGATAGGAGTTATAATCTACTTTGCAGGAGACAAAGAAAGAAATTCTTTAGAGTTTTTGTCCTAAAGAACAAAAGCTTCTTTCATAATGGGAGGGGGGTTAAATGTTATCCATAAAATATTCTTAAGAGTGAAAGGATGAAAGAAGGAGCAAGAACATTAGTAAGGGTCAGAAGGCATTAAAATGAACTCCGAAAACATTAAATAAAGCTTTCGACAAGAAGAAGATAACATCAACAAAGCCTTTTGAAGAGGCCAAAAGGATGCTCCGGCAGTATTTTGGAAAGAGCTTTCGAAGAGGTCGAAAGGTACCTTTAGAAGAGAATGGATAACATGTTTTCAGCTTCTGAAGAGGTTGGAAGGTACCTTTCAAAGGCAATGAATAATATGTTTTCCACATAAGCGCTGATCCATTCGAAATGATTGGTTTCGTCTTCATCTACCTTCATCAAAAGAACATATGGCCAAAACAACCCTTTCGTAAGCATATATTAGCCTTTCGAATTGGTTAAAGCCATCCTCACTTATAGAGAAAGAATTATATGAATTCAACATAACGTCCTCCATCATACTAAAACATAAGGTTCTGCACAAGTTAGATAGAGCGCTTTCGAATGACGTCATCTGCAACTAATTTCTTAACAGTGTTTCGACTCGTTCAGAACTCACAAAGCATATGTTTCGATAATAACAAAAGCCCACTCCCATTTCAATTTATACGACATATTTGAGCTAAGAGAGGAGCGCATCTATGCACCTTTCGATAATGTCGAAAGTAATCAAGAAAACATTTCAATGAAATGAAAAGCGGTTAACCAATATACTTTCCAACGAAGTCAAAAGGAATGAAGCAAGATAGATGGAAGCCCAGTCTTCAGTGGTAGTGGAAGGTCAGCCACACAGCCCATTCGACTAAGTCAAAAGCTATGATTCAAGTGAGGCGCACAAAAGAGGAGAAGCAAACCTACAATCATGTTGAAAGCAAGAGGTCGAAAGGTACTGATCCACACCTATAAATAAGACCCTAGGGGTTTGTTTTAGGGAATCCAATTTCTTTCACTTCTCACTTATATTTTCCGAAAAGTTGTTAAACCTTTATTTAAAAATCAAATTGGGGATTTAGTCAGTATGTATGTTTTTAGTTTAATAAAGAAAAGATAATGATCAATTTGATTATATAGCGGTTTTGAGTTTCCTATTGCATTCAATTATGATCATCTGATGTTGACCTAGTCGAAAGATTACCCCTCAAGTGAGACACAACCCTTAACATTCATATATCCATTGAGTTTTAACTCAAGACCACAAGATAATAGGAGATCATTCTTTCGACGAAGTCGAAACGCTATCAATTCAACCTTTGTCCCTTAAAAGCTAAGTCTAAATCTTTTTCCACCTTAATTACTTCGAAAGAGGGTTCCGACATAGTCATAAACCAAACCAATCAAAAGGAATATCCGAAGAGAAGCCAGCCATTTGACTCTATCAAAGGCATTGAAGAGGTGTTTTCAACTATCCTTACATACGCGAAGAGTGTAAGCTACTCTCAACTGATCGAAAGGAGGTTTCGAAGGAATCACTTAAACTTCAAACTCCACTTTGACGTGTTGACAAGTTTTCTTGTTAACAGATAGATAGCCTTGACACTTGTGTCAATTTGAAATGAATAAAGCAGGATGGCTTAACAGGGCCAATGAGGGCATCCACCTCTAGCGGACATCTGTTCTTCGATTTTCTTTTTGGACTTGGTCCATTCTATTGCTTTCAATGTTGGTTTCGATTGGTGCACCATGATTTAGGATAACCTCCCTTTGACTCGATATAGGATGGATGGATGTGGTGGGTGGTCGTGGCTACGATGCGTTACCACCAGTACTGCAACCCAAACCGGTAGTATCCTACCTTGGGCATTACCTCACTTGAATTGTGATACTTTTATTCTTATACGAGACCACTACGGGTTTGATTTAATGTTGTCATAACCTATCCTTCGACATGCAACCGGGGTAATATATGCAAACTCTATGACAAAGCTTAAAAATGCATTAAGGGGGATTAATGTAAAGCCTTAACGTAGAAACATATTTATTTTTATAATTAGACATTACATATATAGCGTATTCTACAATATATAGATATTTTAATGGATCCTTAAGAGATGGAAAATCTCGTAACACCTCTTGAGTTACTGCACGCACGTTATTCATTGGATAGGAAATGTAAAACCCCGCAAACATCTCTAACGCTATTACACTCATATTATACATGATATTGATTTGACTAACATAAGAATATTTTATTTCTGACTCGAATGTATTGTTTTACTTTATGCTCGAGTCAGTCCTGAGTTTTCAATGCATTGAAGATCATTTATTCTGGAGGACGTAAACGAAGATTTGATATATTATTACTAGTATTATTCGCGCATCATGTTGTTTTGCTGCATTATTCTATTATTCTGTTATATATATAATTATGATAAATGTTGTATAAATTATAATCAAATGTATAGTATAAACAGCTTCATGAACTGTTTATTTGATTATTATATTTTGCCATCCCGCTATATGTTTTCTTCTTTTCTTATTCTTATTAATTAACCCTATTGATTATCTGCGTTTCAGATTGTTTTCAGTTGTACATATATGATTTATTGTCAATTTAAACCTCTCAAAATGTGGGTCATCACAAAATCAATTATGTAAGTCCCTCAAAATCAATTATGAAATATAACACATTATACATTAGTTATCTACTTTTTCAATCAACTCTCCCCGATGTTGATAAACTATTTTATCATGTGGATCAATTCAGATTATGTCTCTCGACTTCTTGATTGAATCAGCTACATTATTTCATTTGGAACATTTCCAACTTAAAGATTTTTAACTTTAATTTTATTGTTAACATGTTATACTCAATATCATTTATGAAGTTTGAGTCTGAACACAACTTCATGATGAGTTCGTTGTTTCTATAAACAATTCTATTTTATTTATAAATACGCGAACATCTCAAACAACCGCTTAGTGATATCTATTTGGAATTGATATTTTCCTCGCATATCAAATACATAAACAAATTACAATGTCATAAACAACATAACATGTTGGTTAATTCCCATTGCCAATGTATAAGGAATCCATCTTACAAGTTTCGTATTAAACATTTTAATAAGGTGTCCATGCATATCACTTTGGGACATTCCCAATATCTTTTATACTTATTATAAAAGAATCATTTACAAATCCAACGTCGAGTATTAAAACAAACATGGTTGATTTTTACATAATTACATCGTTAAAATCAACAATGTGTTATTTACTTATGGTTTAGAAATATCTATGTACTCTTTAATATTCTTTCTTATGAATACACGCTTCCTTTGCATTTTGACTGATAATCAAACTATTTGATACATCTATCAAAATAGTTGTTCGATTTTGATGCTTTTTAGAATGATACTTACATATCCATTCTCAGATCGTATCCGCAAACTCACAAACTAAATATCGCTCCCATTGACTTTAAGACACTTTGGTTGTTATGTGCAAAAAAAATATTCTAAATCAATATTCAATACTTTCTACTTCAACATATATATACCAAAACATAAAATCATACTGGCAACAATTTTATGAGTAAAATCTAAACCAACTTGAATGGTGAATCTGTTACGTTAATTTCAACAATTGAAATTCACGATAATATTCTTATCAATGTAGCTCACTATATTCCAACTGCATTTGTCTTTCTCATCTAGACACATTTGCAGCCAATGGATCATATCTATTCGGCTACAAACTATCAAAATTATATTTTGATAATGTACTTGGAATGTATTTCGGATTTTCTCATCGTACCATATCATAGAGTCAATACACTTAATGGTTTAATTATATAATAGAGGATTATTTACTATTGACATTGACAATAAACTCGTAGTTTCTCTTTAGTACACAAGAATACTCATTAGACATTCTAATGTATTTATGTTCAATTAGGTTCCATCAATTTCATTTCATTCCTTATAGTCAGTTTTATCGTTGGATCGTATCCAAATTCGTTTTATACCAATAATTTCTTAAGGAAATTCCTTCGCTACCAAGTTAGTATTCCTTGAAACAACATTAGTTTCTTAGTGCAACGTAATGGGCATTCATAAACATTTTATGAATTTTCTTATAAAATTGATTTTGCATTAGTTCACAATATATTTATGTTCACAACATAAATTATTCATCTAATAAATATCGTTTCTAAAATTATCTTAGGGCAATTCATATAAGATCCCTTACATACAATTATTACATGTAGCTTTTCAACTTGCACAAGCTACAAACTACTTTGCTTAGGATATGTAGGGGTTTCTTATAAACCCTTATCTCATATTGTTTTGTAAATTATTCTTTGGACGATATTAATTTTAATCTTGTGTAGTAATCTTAAATACACACTTTGTAGAAAGAATTTTAACTCAACTTCACTCATCATTAATTGTACTTTCTGTGACAGCCCATCTTCTCGATCCCTAGTATTCAACACTAGTACATCCTTGGTATTCACATGCCACAAATCCAAGTACCGGAGAGGCAGGTTATCATAGGGTGAAAGATAATAAAGATAGAAGACAGAACAATAATATAATCTCACATCATATTTATCAACCTGTAATCATCTAGATAGTACATACAATCACTCTCAAAACGAGATATCAGAGTCATAATAAGTACTAACCCACCTAGGATAGTTATAAGACCTATTCCTATAGATGCTGGTAGATACGTAATAAAAATACAGTGGAAATTGATTGTAGTATCAAAAAGATCCAAAGTGCTTCATGATCCATGCTTCATGCTCCAAAATTCTCCAAATCGGCTAACTACTTAGCTGCCGGGGGAAATCAGGGCACCCAAAGTTTAAGGGTAAAAGAAAATAAACTCTGGGTCAATTATGGGACCGGTGTGAGAAACTCAAAATATGCATTTGAAAAAGAAAAAGTGTCTCATAGGACCACGCCACACATAAACCAAAATGATTTTTCACCTTATGATAACCAAAACATTTGCTATGCAAAAAATCATTTGATATTATTTTTAATTAAATTCCTTTGAAAATCTTTGCAAGTAAACTTATTAATCTTAGCCGAAGTTGATACCATTATTAAATTTTGGATATGCTAGGCTGTACAAACAAAACTGTTACAAGGCTCATTCGGGAATTGATTCCATACAATGGCAGGTAAGGGACTAATTTCTGTATAGTACATCTCCAGAGGAATGTACCAAGGATACACTAACAATCCTCCACATCCAGCAAGATCGGTCTATCGCTATTTGGCACTCATACGTGGCTAGGGTAGAAACTGAATATGATAACAACCCAGTTGTAACCGACCTATCGGGGATCACATAGCATACACCACATACACGACATACAAAGAGTAATCTAGAAAGGTGATGACCATATCCTAATGGGTTCAACCCACTTAGCCTTGCAGCATAACCGGTTTAAGCCATTACCGGGTGATGAGGCCCTAGGTAGCAATTACCTTTCACATAGCACATTCCACTTTGAATGCCACATTGCCATTCCATGATCACACAACTAATTTTTACAAACATATAACTCCTGAGCACGTATGTCTTAGGAAAGAGTGTTAAGCTAAGAGAAGTTGTCTTCTCCGCAACTAAACAGATGATACGCTCATATAGATCAATTTATGTAATTAGGAATGCAACATTAGACATTCGTCCACACAAGTTGTCTAGGAACATGACAAACCAAAGGCACTCTCCTAGCATATCCTGTCGGGAGTTACCTGTAGAATTAACTGTGAGAAGTCCTTGCATCGAAGATCTTAAATGAAGAAATACCGCCACAGAATATGATATGGAAAATTTATCACCGAGGGTCAGTGACAACCAGCCCTACGTTCCATCTTTCAAATCATTTCCATGTCTTCACTTTGAATACACAAACTGCTTCAAAGTGGACTTTGTATTGGAATCACCCAAATTCGACCATGGTTCCTTCAAACCAATCATTGATAATTATTTTATTATTGATTAATTTCTTTATGAAAATATCTTCTAGTGATATATATTTTTAAAATATTCTTTCCCGTATATATAGAACCATTAAACCTCTCTTATCAAATGCTTTGATTACTTAAAACCTTTTTAAAACTTAGAATAATTCGAAATCATTTCATCTCTTTCTTAGGAAAATATTTATGAATCATTTTATTTAAATCTTAACAAAGATTTCTTAATTTAAACCCAAACTTTTGATTAGGTATTAACCATGTTATCTTGGATGTTAATCCAAAACCAGCAAATATTTTTTTTTGAAAAGCAAAGAGCTATAAGCTCATTTTATTGACTTAAACCAAATTACAACTCACACTGACAAAACCCAAGGTACAAACACCAATACAACACAACCTGCATCCACCTTAAACTAAAAGAAAAACACACACATTACAACACTCAATTACTAGTAGTCACTTTACAACTGACTACCTATATCACAACCACATATACTCAATCAGCATGATACTTAAAGTTTACAGTAACAACTACATCTGAACCAACAATCAATTACAACCTCTGACTGAAGCCAGACTTCAATATTATCACATGCTAGGAAAAAAGCAATCCATCAAACTTCAAAATCAAACAGAGCACTTTAATTTGGGATTTAGGGAGGAAACAAAGAGCAAATCATCAAATACAACCTGATTTCATATCAGAAAGAAAACTGCGATGTATCATGTTATAGAGTTGAGAAGCATTCTTAACATCAAAGCCAAAAACTCTATTGTTTCTTTCAGTCCAAACTGCATGTATCAACTTCTTGAGCGACTTTAGGAGCATAAAAGTCCTTCTAGTTTTCCATCTAGTAGCTTTAAACACATTAAACCACTCAATAGCACTAACAGTTGATGGTTTGTAGTATCCACCATTGGCCAAAAGCTTAAACCAAATTTGATATACATATGTACATTCAAAAAACAGATGAGTATTAGTTTCCAGTTCAGCTCTGCATAAAACACAGGTATCCTCTGATAATAAACCCAATCTACATAGCTTATCTTTAGTATTCAATGCATTTGCCATCACCTTCCATAAAAGTAAATTTTCCTTAGCACTTCCACCACATTTCCAAATTCTTGAATACCAAGGAAAATTATAACCAACTCCACAGAGAGATTTGTATACAAGTTTAATAGAATGAGGCTTTCCTTTATCAGACCAAATAAGAAAATTATCATTATTGGTAATTTGATTGTTAGTAATAACATTCCAGAGCTTCCTGAGTAGACAAGAACTAGAGTATGGTAAAACAATATTCCCATCATGAATAAACTCATCAACTAAAGCTGAATCAGAGATTCCAGAGTTACTTCTGAGATTATAATCCACTACATTACTTAAAATTAAACCTTTCCTAGCCCAAGGAGAATGCCAGAATGAGAGGCCTTTAATTTGTGTATAGTTACATTGTAAAAAAGGAATAAATGTTTGCCTTAGCTTAAGAATACTTCTCCAGCTCCAGCTGCAATTCTGTGGAATTTCCATAGTCCAAAAATTCTTATGACCAATCAAGTAATGATTAACCCATTGAGACCATAAGATTTTATCAGATTCAAAATTTTTATTGAAGTATACTGATATTGCAGCCTTATTCCAAAGAAAAATATTAGTTATACCAAGACCACCATTCTTCTTAGTTTCAAACAGTTTGTAAAATGAAATTGGGATTAATTTTCTGGAAAAAGGGTCTCCATGCCATAAAAATTTATTAAGAGCACTAGATATCATTTGAATCAGCTTTACAGGAAGAATGTAATGCCTTGTCCAATAATTGGTCATAGCAACAGCAATGGATTGAATAATTGTTAATCTACCTGCTTGAGAAAGCTTGTCAATGGGCCAAACAGTAAGCTTTTGAATAATCTTCTCAAAAAGAGGTAAGCAGTTATGCATTGTAATTCTTGAACTCAAGATAGGCAAACCCAAATAAAAGGAATTCTTTGGTAATTCAAGCAAGCCTGAAAATTCTATAATTTCTTTCTTCTTAGAAGAATTTAATCCAGCAATGTAGATATTTGATTTCTGAAGATTTATTTGTAAACCAGTAATAGAGTGGAAAAGATCCAGAGATGAAGTAATAGATTGAATATTATGGAAAGTGAGTTTTGTGAAGATAATAAGGTCATCAGCAAAAAGCAAATGAGTGATCAATGGATTATTACATTTAGGATGAAGCTGTAACTTGTTTTTAACTACCAGATCTTTCAATATGGAATTTAAAAGCTCCATGACTATTATGAACAAGTAAGCTGATATTGGATCACCTTGTCTTACACCTTGCTTTCCTTTGAAATAACCATACAAACCACCCTCTCTAGAAATAGAATACCTAGGTGATGAAATACATGTGTAGATCCATGCTAAAAAAGGTTTGGGGAAATTCATTCTGGACATAATAGCCAAAATAGAAGGCCAAGTAATGGAATCAAATGCTTTTTTAATATCAAGTTTAAGCATGCATCTTGGAGAAATATTTGCTCTCTCATATCCATACAACAATTCTTGAGTCAAAAGAATATTATCACTTATTGATCTATCAGAAATATAAGCAGCTTGATTATTTGAGATGATAGAAGGTAAAACAGTTTGCAATCTATTTGACAAAATTTTTGAAATTATTTTGTAGATAATATTGCAACAAGATATAGGCCTGAAATCTGAAACAGAAGATGGATTATTATTTTTGGGAATCAGGGTAATTGCTGTTGCAGCAAGACAATCAGGGAGTTCATTATGGAGGAAAAAATATTGAATGGCTTTAATAATATCAGATCCTATTATATTCCAACTTTTTTGAACAAAATGAGCATTAAATCCATCTGGTCCTCCACAGCTATTGGTATCCAGGCTAAAAACAGCAGATTGAATTTCATTTTCAGAAATTGCAGTAATCAAATCATTTGATTGAGAGGTAGTAATTGTAGGGAGATTAATTTGAAAAAGAGGATTAATATCTGGTTTGAATAAATTGGATGGAGCCAGAATGGATTTGAAGTACTGAACAAAAGCCTCATTAATTCCATCAAAAGTATTAACCATGTCACCAAACATATTGTTGATCTGATGAATACATTCATGATTCCTTTTAACTTTAAGAAATTGACTTAAACCAAATTACAACTCACACTGACAAAACCCAAGGTACAAACACCAATACAACACAACCTGCATCCACCTTAAACTAAAAGAAAAACACACACATTACAACACTCAATTACTACTAGTCACTTTACAACTGACTACCTATATCACAACCACATATACTCAATCAGCATGATACTTAAAGTTTACAGTAACAACTACATCTGAACCAACAATCAATTACAACCTCTGACTGAAGCCAGACTTCAATATTATCACATGCTAGGAAAAGAGCAATCCATCAAACTTCAAAATCAAACAGAGCACTTTAATTTGGGATTCAGGGAGGAAACAAAGAGCAAATCATCAAATACAACCTGATTTCATATCAGAAAGAAAACTGCGATGTATCATGTTATAGAGTTGAGAAGCATTCTTAACATCAAAGCCAAAAACTCTATTGTTTCTTTCAGTCCAAACTGCATGTATCAACTTCTTGAGCAACTTTAGGAGCATAAAAGTCCTTTTAGTTTTCCATCTAGTAGCTTTAAACACATTAAACCACTCAATAACACTAACAGTTGATGGTTTGTAGTATCCACCATTGGCCAAAAGCTTAAACCAAATTTGATATACATATGTACATTCAAAAAACAGATGAGTATTAGTTTCCAGTTCAGCTCTGCATAAAACACAGGTATCCTCTGATAATAAACCCAATCTACATAGCTTATCTTTAGTATTCAATGCATTTGCCATCACCTTCCATAAAAGTAAATTTTCCTTAGCACTTCCACCACATTTCAAAATTCTAGAATACCAAGGAAAATTATAACCAACTCCACAGAGAGATTTGTATACAAGTTTAATAGAATGAGGCTTTCCTTTATCAGACCAAATAAGAAAATTATCATTATTGGTAATTTGATTGTTAGTAATAACATTCCAGAGCTTCCTGAGTAGACAAGAACTATTCCAACTTTTTTGAACAAAATGAGCATTAAATCCATCTGGTCCTCCACAGCTATTGGTATCCAGGCTAAAAACAGCAGATTGAATTTCATTTTCAGAAATTGCAGTAATCAAATCATTTGATTGAGAGGTAGTAATTGTAGGGATATTAATTTGAAAAAGAGGATTAATATCTGGTTTGAATAAATTGGATGGAGCCAGAATGGATTTGAAGTACTGAACAAAAGCCTCATTAATTCCATCAAAAGTATTAACCATGTCACCAAACATATTGTTGATCTGATGAATACATTCATGATTCCTTTTAACTTTAAGAAAATTATGATAGTACCTTGTATTCCTATCAGCCTCCTTCACCATTCTCAAGTGAATCTTTTGCCTAAGTGAAGAGACTTCCTTTTGAATAGCATTGTCCAGAGAATTTTTTAATTGTGATTCCAAATGAATTAAGGAAATATCAAATGGTCTCTCAGTCAACATAGTCTGAATTCTATGAAGCTCATTTCTAATTTGTGTGGAAAGATTAAAATCCTTACCAAAAATGGTAGCAGACCACTTCCTAAGATGAAATTTTAGGGCCTTCATTTTGAAAGTGATATTTGACATAGGATCCCTTCCAAATTGTAAGTTCCACACCATTCCTATTATTATTAGACCAAGTGAAGTCAGGACCAATGCTAAATGCAGAGAAAAGATTAGATTGAATAAGTGCACTGTTTAATGGAGAAATGTCTTTAAGAGATAAAGGGCAGCCACCAAATTTTTGATTACTAGCATACATGGAATTGAAATCACCACCAATTAGCCATGGAGTAGAATCTGATTTTAAAGAAGGAAGGAAATTAAGAAAATCTTGTCTTAAAGATAATGAGTTATGAGCATAGACAGAAGTAAGATGAAAAGGAAAATTTGAAGGCAAGTGCAAACATAGGTAGTGAATGAATTGATCAGAAGCATTTAATCTGGATAGTTTGAAAAAAATTGGATTCCATAAGGTAAGCAATCTTCCATGTTTGGCTTCAAGGAAATTATGATCATAAGACCAGGATGGAGCAATCAAATTCCTAGCCTTCAAAGAGGCATGTGTATCAAGCTTTGTTTCAGAAATACACATTATTTGAATATTGTTACCAAGAATAAGATTTTTAATGTCAACTTGCTTTGAAGATAAATTAGCCCCTCTTATATTCCAAAAGGCAATATTATTCATTTAGTAGGAAGAGGAGGAAATATAGTGGAAGGATTTTTCCTAGTATGTCTATGATGAGAGTTATTTTTGGAAGAGGACAAAGGTAAGACTTCATGTGGCTTAATGTTTTTGCCTTTATTGAGATCATCAGAATTAACTACAATGTTTTTAACAGACTGTGATTCAGAAGTCTCAAAAGAAACAGAGGGTGGTGGTAACACAATATTATTTAGAGGGGACAAATGAAGATAAGGTGAATTAGGATTATGGATGGGAGATTATGTGCTAAACTGAGAGGAACAAGAAGCTGTTGTAGAGATTGATGAAATTGGAAGATCAGAAGAAGCTGATAAACTAGCAGATGGGGATGATTTTCCATCTACCATGAATGAACTAGATGGTTCAGAGACAAAAGACACATCATTAATAGCTGAGTGATTATTAAGAACAGAAGCAGATGAGCTAATGGAATGAATTAGAGTAGATTTAGAAGAGAGAACTTCACTGACACTATTATTGAGTGAAGTATCATTCAAAACTACAAAGGAATTAATATTTGCAGAAGGACATGAATTATTATTATCAAGTACTATAGTTTCAACTGCTTTGCCTTTTTCCAACTGATTGACTGAAGTATCATTAGGAATTTTATCTTTATCTATTGAATCCACTTTCTTCTGTTTCCAAGCTCCTTTATTCTTTTTATTAACAATTCTCCAATTAAGATCAACTGTACTACCATCCTTATTACGACCTTGATTATAATCTTCCTTCATACTCACCACATGATTATTATTTCCAGCAGTTACACCATCAACACTCCCAACACTCTGCTTGTTCACAAATTCACATGATAAAGTGTTGTGCCCAAAGACTTTACAATGAGTGCATGTGCTAGGTTTCCAGTCATAAGACAGTTGTACATCAGGGCAATTACTTCCTAATTGCGGAATATGAATAGAACTTGGTAAATAACAATCAAGAGAAATCTCCACAAGTGCCTTAGCATACTTAAATCTTTGCAATTTTTCAGTGGTACTATCAAAACAAATCAATCTACCAACATGACATGCAAGCCAATTAATACCAACTAAAGTCCAAAGAATGATGGGTATCTTGTGAAAATGTATCCAAATAGGTACCTTCTTAATCTGGGCTTGCGTTAAACCTATGGATGGATCCCATTTTGTTATAATGAACATTCGACCTCTAATGAAAATTGGATCTGACTCAAGAACAAGATCTCTATCTTCTTGACAAGAAAACTTAAAGTAAAAATTATAACCATCTGATTTAAAATCAACATCACCTTTGAGTTTCCAGAATCTCTTCAAGAAATTAACCACAGATAAAAAAGAGAGAGTACCATCCAAAAAGAATCCAACCAGGTGATCATTCCAATACATAATACCTTCTTCCTTGACTACAGCTGGTAAATCAGTGGTAGGCTTGTCACGAGAGATATCAAAATGAATCGGTTTATAAGAACCAGCATTCCTAGGCAAAGATTTGAAGAGCGAAGACCAATTCGGATTTAAACAAGTAGGTTCAACAGGATCAGAAGAATTCAAAGCAACAGGAAACTCTGAAGCAAAATTGAGAGCAGAAGAAGAAGAAAGAGCAGAAGATGAGGAAGTCGAAGCGGAAGGGTGAGAAGAAACAAGAGGTGGAAACGAGGCGGAATCAAGAGAGAAAGAGGAGGAAGAAAGATCGGGCGCCATTAAAATTTCAAAAAGGAATCAGAAAACATCAATATCCCCGTATTCAACAAGTACCATGGATGAAATAATGGTGAAATCACCTTTTAAATTCCACGAATAGTATGAGTTCCCTCTTTAGGTTTTAACACTGAGTACCAGAAGATTATCTCCATAAAATCCAAGTTATTCATATTTGAAAAATTATATCCTTTATACTTTTGGAAACTTTTGATCCGAATAAATAAAATTTACAATCCCTCTATTGGGCCAATCTGGATAGCTAGGGAGAGTAGGAAACTGGTCTTCCAAACCCAAGCCTAGACATTATCTCTCTATCACCAATAAAGCGATCAAGTTATTTAATCGACTCTAAATCATTTAATATTTAACCATTCCATTAATCCATCAAAACACCTTTAAAAATAATTTATCAATCATTTAAAAACATTTATAAAATATTTGGAAAAGAATGGTTTCATTTAAAACTATATTTTAAAAGTTGTAGAAAAGTGCCACGGAAATTGTTTTTTAAGCTATATTGACCAAAACGCTTTTTATCATTTGGAAATTCATTTTTATAACTGAAAATACTTTTAAAAAAATAAAATATTTTTTAAATTTAGTTCATATTTTTAAACAATTTTTCAAAGAAATCCTTTTATGGATTCTGAGCTTCAGAAACATGATTTTTCCAAAAGACTGTTTACTCATATTTCAAAATCTACTTATCGAAATCTTGATTTTCTTTCTTTGTTTGAAAACTATGGATATAATAGTTTGGAAAATCCTTATCTCGAAGAATTCCAATCTATATTCCATTATATATATCGTTTGATTTTTATGCCGTGAAATTGCGAACTACCGTTACATGACGTGCCTATTTTGACTCAATTTTCAGTTACCTTTCAAAACTCACCAAAACACTTTTATATGTTTATAAAACATTTCGAACTCATTTCTATCCCTTTCTAAAGAGGTTAAACAATCTATATATACCAATTCATTCAGTAAAGAAAAGAGATTTCATTTGTGCTTATCGACGTGTATTACCAATGACTTGCATATATATTCAACATTCATATTAAATAACCATCATCAACAATCATATAGACCCGTATATATCATCCAATATCATATACTACTATAGTTTTCGGAGTTTCTCACATCAGGTTTAAACGACTAACTAAAAATTTGGTATAGCTCCGCTATTTTGATTTTAAAGCTCTTGATCCTTTGGACTTAAGTTCCTAGGCGGCTCGACCTAGGCATGGGATGGCTTAGGGAGTTCATGGCCTATGGTATAGGAAAAGGAAGGCTTAGTCTTTGATGGAGGAGGTGGAGGACATGGATGGTAGAGAGGAGAAGGTTGAGTTTGGAGTAGTTTGAGGTGCTTAAGTATATATTATAATTTAAGTTCTTTTTTAAGAAATATTTTGGCATTATTTCTTTTAGGTTGGATGACATGAAAGTATGGAGAGAGAGCTTAGGAAACAAAGAGGAAGATGAATGAAAATGGAGAGGGAAGTGTATGGTATTTATAAGGACGGAAATGGAGGAAAATATCATGGATATTTTTTGTAATGCATCATCAATTGCATCACCATCCATTCCCCCTACCTCACTTAGGTTCGGCCAAAAGTACCCCCGGCCATGTGCTTGCAATGATGCTTGTACTATGGTGGACTTTCGGTTAGCTTAGTAAGTAAGGAAAAGAGAAATATCTTGGATATTATATATATGTGTGTGTGTATTTGTGTGTGTGTTTATGTGTGTGTGTGTGTATATATATATATATATATATATATATATGTATGTATGTATGTATGTATGTATGTATATGTGTGCATATATGAATGATCATGTGCATGGCAATATATCTTCATGTATGCACATGTATATGTGCATATGTCTCTCTACACGTTGTACAACTTCTATGCTTTTGTATCATTACAAATCCTGATTTCGATTCTCGGTAATATTTTCACTTTTTAGTTAATGTACACATATTTATGAACAAAATTTAAAATAAATTTCTTAATATTTTTAATAGATTAAAATGATCACCTTTATATGATAAAACCATACAAATTAATAATTATTATTATTTATAAAAATTGTTATAATTGTGATTATATCGATAGAGAAACGAATTTTTCTTATGATTTCAAATCAAGTATATTTATTTATAAAATTAACGATAAATTATTACTCTATAAATATTTAAAGTTAGTTATCATTATATTGAAAATAATCATTTTAAATAATTATAATAATCATTAAATCATTAAATCTCAAATTAAATTAAATGAATAAATTTATTAAAGTGATATGTTTGCGGGTCGTTATAGACTTCCCCCTTAAAATAATTTCATCCTCGTAATTAAGGATAAGAAGAAGATAACTTGAAAACAAGTACACACACACAGATATATATATATATATATATATACACACACACAACGAGGTAATACATACGTTTAAGATATATCAAGTGACCTCACCGTAGGTTGGTGAGTGCACTGCTCTAATACAACATACAACTATGTATTCATTCAAAACTTAGGATAGGCTTTACGCATTCTATCTTTTGTCTCCCATGTGTAATCTGCTGCATCACCACTCTATTGGACTTTAACTAATCTTACAATTTTCCTCCTTAATTGCTTCTCTTCACAGTCCATGATTCACATGGGTTGCCTGATAACTACCAAATTAGGTTCAATTGCTAAATATTCTTAGGCAGCTGTTTCCATAATCTGCTCTAGATCATGCACATATTTTCGTAGGTGAGATACGTGGAAGACATTGTACATATCCGACAACCTTTTGGAAAATTCTACACAATAAGCCAATGGGCCAATCCATCAGAGGATAGGAAAAGGTCCAATATATCGAGGTGCCATTTTTTCAATTCCCCCAAATCTCACTGCTGCTCTCATTGGGGAAAGCTTTAGGAATACAAAATCTCCAACCGAGAATTCCAAATTTCTACATCTTCTATCTGCATAACTTTTTTGTTTTCTCTGGACTTCTCTCATCTTCTTTCTATTTTTATCAACCTTTTCTGAAGCTTCTCTAACCATGTCAGTACCTAGTACAATCGATATCTGATCTCGATCCAACATACTGGGGATCTATATGGACGACCATATAAATCTTCTTATGGAGCCAGGCTAATACTAGCCTTATACTGTTATCATAAGAGAATTCTATTAGTAGAAGGTGGCTTTCCTATGAACCTCAAAGATCTACCATGCAAGCTCTTAGAAGATCTTCCAATGCACGATTTACCCTTTATGTTTGTCCATCGGTCTGGAGTGATATGCGGTGCTAATGTTTAGCTTCATTCCCATAGCTGTCTGCAATGCCTCCCAGAACTTACTGGTAAAGATTGGGTCTCGATCACTGACTATGCTGCTTGGGACACCATGCAATTGAACTATTACCCTCATGTATATTTTCGCAAGACTTGTAGTAGTTCATGTTGGCTTTATAGGGATGAAGTGCACGCTTTTGGTTAGCGAATCTATAATGACCCAAATTCCATTATTTCCCTTTCTTGGCCGAGGTAAACCATTAACCAAATCCTTCGATATTTGGTTCCATTTTCAAGTTGGAATTTTAAGAGGCTGGAGTAGTCCAATAGTCTTTTATTGATCACACTTTACCTGTTGACAATTTGCACACCTGCTAACATGGATGAATACAGCCCTCTTTATGCTTTTCCACCAAAATGTCTATTTTACGTCCTTGTGCATTTTGTTAACTTCTAGGCGGATATTAGCTTTACACTGATGGCATTTTTTCAAACTTCTTGTCTTAAGTTGTCAACCTCTAGGACACAAATTCTCCCTTTAAATCGTAATATCCCACAGTTATTGATTTCAAAGCTTGAACTCTACCATTGGCATACTCTTTTGAAAATCTTCCTTACCTGTTGATCTTCTTTCTGCTTGCTGGCGATTCTCACTAAAAGGGGTGGGGTAACTACAAGATAAGCTATAACGACATGCTTTCTACTCAATGCATTTGCTATCATGTTAGCCTTCCCGGGTGTATATAAGATATCAAGATCATATGAAGCGAGAAATTCCAACCAGCGTTGTTGCCTCAAATTTAACTCCTTTTAAGTGAAAAGATATTTCAAAGATTTGTGGTCTGTGAAGCGCTCAAACTTTTCACCTATTTAGAAGGAATATTATTTACTAGGATCTAGCAAAGTCTATTTAAAATAAGCTATAATGAATTCTTACCCAGTAGATAATGTCTTCACATTTTTAATGCGAACACAATGGCTAATAACTCCAAGTCGTATGTTGCATAATTCCTTTCATAGATCTTTAATTATCTACTTGCATAAGGAATGACCTTTCGATGCTGCATTAAGACAGTACCAACTCCCTCTCGATAAGCATCTGTATATATAGTAAATCCGTTGTTTTCATCCGCTATTGCTAATAATGGAGTAGTGATTAATCTTTTTTTGAGTTCTTGAAAAGTTTCTTCACATTTCTGTGTCCACTTAAACTTCAAATCTTTCATGGTCAGCTTTGTTCAGTGAGAGGAAATCTTGGAGAAGCCTTAAATGAATCTCCAATAGTATCCTGCTAATCCTAAAAAGCTGCGAATGTCCTTCAGAGTTTGGGTTGTTCCCAGTCTAGAATAGTCGTAATCTTCGTTGTATCAACTACAATTCCCTCCTCTGACACAACATGTTCGAGGAATCTTACTTCTTTTTCCCAGAAGTGGCATTTTGAGAATTTACCATTCAATACATTTCTCCTTAATATTTCCAATATAATTTCAAAATGCCCTTCATGTTCTTCCTCATTCTTTGAATATATCAAGATGTTATCAACAAAGACTAATACAAATTTATTGAGTACTTCTCTAAATACCATATTCATAAGGTCAACGAAATAGGCGGGAGCATTTGGTCCCAAATGGCGTAACCAGCCATTCGTAGAATTCATTTGAGCTTTTGAATGTGGTTAAGGGAATGTAATGTTCTGCTATCCTTAGCTGATGGAATCCAGTGGCTAGGTCCATTTTTGAGAATACTCTAGCGCCATGTAATTGGTCAAACATACCATCTATGCGGGTAGAGGACACTTGTTTTCTATTGTTCATTTGTTTATAGTCCATACACAACCTTACCGAGCCATCAGACTCTACAACGAAGACCACTATTGCCCCTAACTTGAGCAACTAGGTCTTATCAATCCCTTCTTTAATAACTCATCAGTTTGTTTGTTAATTTTTCTTTCTCTTTAGAAGCCATCTTCTGAAATAAATGAACAAGTGGACTTGTGTTAAGAAGTAAGTTTATGCGGAATTCAATTTCTCGATGGGGTGGTAGACTTTTTACTTCTTCAAAAACATCGAAAAATTCCCTTACTATGGGTATTTCTTCTAGATTTTTTTGGAATATATTAAGCATATATAGAAAGTTCTCCTTTACTGGACAAGAGTTCTCGCATTTTATCACAAAATGTCCACCTCTTCTATTTTGTAATAGTACTGTCCTTTTATTACATTCAATAATAGATTTATATTTAGACAACCAATCCATGATGAGTAAAATTTAAAATTCAACAAAGTTGAAGACTATTAGATCACATGGAAAAATTTAAAAGGTAGGTAATTTGGATTCCTTTATAAATCATAACATGATTAGTCATATTGCCTATCGGACTAGACAAACATATGGGAATATAAAATATTTTTTATTTAATTTCTAGTCTATCAACTAGGTTCTTGGAAATAAAGTTGGAGGAAGCCTCGGTATCAAATAATACTCTACTAATATTTCATCAACGTCAATTTTACCTTCTAGTACTCCCTATCCTTTGCATCTATTGAGGTTGAAGGTTCATCTTTTATAGAAAACACTCTAGCTTGCTTTCCTTTCTTTATTAAGGGACATTGCCTTATCCTGTGTCTTGGCTTGTGGCAATTGTGGCAGGTTCCCCTTGGTGTCTTAGGATTTTTGCAGGTTGTGGAAAGGTGACCTATTTGCTAGCAATTATAACAGATTACATCTTTCAAATGATCAACTTTCGGCTTGGCTTGTTCTGGTTTCTTTCCTTGCTGGTTAAATTTTCTCTTCCTCTAATTGTTATTGCCATTGTTTGGATTGCATGTGGGTTTTTCTTGTCTAGGGTTTCGTTTCGAAAACCCATATCCACCAGATCTACAAAAGTCCCTTTCATATGTGTCGTCATTCTGTCTTGATATTTCTTTTTCATTCTGGAAATAAACATTTCACTCTTCTTAAGAGGAGTGTCAATTAGACCAAGTCCAAGTCGCGATAATTCATTAAATTTTTTAGCATACACTTCTAGGCCATTTCTCCTTATTTTAAATCTGTATAGCTTCTGTAAAGGCGTGCTTTTCTAGATGTAGGCATATACTTCTCTTCCAATACTTCCTTTAATCATGCCTAGATAAACTATCTTTAGATTCATTCATAGTAATGGACTCCCACCAGGCAAGAGCCCCATCTTGTAATTTCCAAGAAGCCTGGAGTCTCTTCTGCTCATCTCTTACATTTAGTCCTTTGAAAATTCTTTTACTTGAACGGATCCATGCTTGAACTTCTATGAAGGATTTCTTCCCCTGAATGGCTTTCCTCCTAAACTGGTATAGTTCTTGCACAAAGTAGCAAAGTTGACTTGGGGTTGCACTGGAATTGTTACTTCTTCGATTGTTGTGGCAGTAGGAGTTCAACCATTTGTGTTTGTGATACTAATACCTCCCCTTCCCCTACCTTGTCCTCTTCTTCAACTCATTTCCTACTATGTACCTATAGTGAGGAAATTTCTTTTTATAATATATAGACGAGATATCTTAGGGAATTAGCATAAAGTTTGAATATACCTTTTTGGCTAAAAAATATGAGCGTGTGATCTCTTGGACTAAACTCATTCTAAGGCATTACTAACCATATCTTTAATGAGTTGACCCTATTAAGGTTAGGTATTCACTCAACCATAAGCTCTGATATCAAATGTGATGAACCACCTCCTCAATCCCTAATAATTGACACCAATACATCCTCGATATTCATGTGCCACAAATCCAAGTACTAGTGAGGCAGATTATATCGGGTAAAAGATAATAAAGATAGAAGACAGAAAAATAATTGAAACTCACATCGTATTTAACAACTTGTAATCATTTAGACAATACATATAATTACCCTCAAAACGAGATATCAGAGTCATAATAAGTACTAACCCAGCTAGGTTAGTTATAACGGCCTATCCCTAAAGGTGCGGGTAGAAACATAATACAAATACAGGAGAAATTGGTGGTGATTTCAAAAAGATCCAAAGTACTTCATGCTCAAAAATGCTCCAAATCAGCTAACTACTTGGCTGCCTGGGGAAATTAGGAAACCCAAAGTTTAAGGGAAAAAGAAAATAACTACGGGTCAGTCATGGGACTGTTGTGAGAGACTCAAAATGCGCATTTGAAAAAGAAAAGGTATCTTATCAGACCACGCCATATATAAACACGGAACGAGTTTTAACTTTATGATAACCAAAACATTAGCTACATAAAAATTCATTTGATGTTATTTTTAATGACATTCCTTTGAAAATATTTGCAAGTAAACTTATTAATCTTAGCCGAAATTGTTACCATTATTGAATTCCGGATATGTTAGGCTCTACAAATAGAACTTTAACAAGGTTCGTTTGGAGAATGGATTCCATACAATGGCAAGTAATGGACTACCTTCTGTATAGTACATCTCTATAGGAATGTACCGAGGATAAACAAACAATCCTTCGCATCGGGCTAGACCGGTTGATCCCTAGTAGGCACTCATACATTGCCTGAATACAAACCGAATATGACATCACCCCGGTCGTAACCGACCTATCTGTGATCCCATAACATACACCACATACTCAAAATATAGAGAGTAATCTACAAAGGTGATGACCACATTAATGGGTGTAACCCACTTAGCCTTGCGGCGTATCCTATTTAAGCTATTACTAGGTGATGAGGCCTGAGGTAGCGATTTCCTTTCACATAGCACATTCCACTTTGAATGTCACATTGTCATTCCATGATCACACAACTGATTTCTACAAACATATAACTCCTGAGCTCGTGTGTCCCAGGAAAGGGTGCTAAGCTAAGAGAAGTTACCTTCTCTACCGCAAAACAGATGAAACATTCATAGAGATCAGTTTATGTAATTAGGAATGCAACGTCAGACATTCGTCCATACAAGTTGTCTAGGAACATGACAAATCGAATGCACTCTCCTACCATATCCTGTCAGGAGTTAACCCTAAGATTAGTAGCGAGAAGTCCTTGCATTGAAGATCTTAAATGAAGAACTACTACCACTTAATATGATACGGGAAATTTTCCCCCATAGGTTATTAACAAGCAGCTCTACATTCCATCTTCCAAATCATTTACATTTCTTCACTTCGAACACATAAAATGGTTCGAAGTGGACTTCGGATAGGAATCACCAAAATTCGACCGCAGTTCCTTTGAGCCAATCATCGATAAAAAATGTTGAGTGGATATGGAATTATTCTTTGATTGATTAATTTCTTTTTATCAAAATATCTTTTGAAGATATATATTTCTAGAACATTATTTCTAGTATATTTAGAATCATTAAACCTCCCTTATCAAATCTTTGATTGCTTAAAACCATTTTAAAACTTGGAATAATTCAAAATCATTTCATTTATTTCTTAGGAAAATATTTTCGAATCATTTCATATAAATCTTAACAATGATTTCTCAATTTAAACTGAAAATTTTGATTGAGTTAAAACCATATTATCTAGGTTGCTAATCCAAAACCAGTAAATATTAAGTAAGCATAATATATAAAAATCATCTAATCCCACTCAATATCAATTCCAGTGTTCAACAAGTACTATAGATAGAATAAAGGTGAAATCACTTTTTAAATTTCACAAATAGTACGAGTTCCCTCTTCGAGTTTTAACACTAAGTACCAGAAGATTATCTCCATAAAATCAAAGTTGTTTATATTTGAAAATTTATATCCTTTATAATTTTGGAAAATTTTGATCCAAGTAAATGAATTTTACTATCCCCTCTATCGGACCAGTCCAGATAGCCAGGGAGAGCAGGAAACTGGTTTTCCAAACCCTAGCCTAAACACTATCTCTTTGTCACCTATAAGGCGGTTAAGTTATATAATTGACTGTAAATCATTTAAGATTTAACCGTTCCATTAATCCTTCAATACACCTTTAAAAACGCTTTATTAATCATTTAGAAACATTTACAAAAGATTTGAAAAAGAATGGTTGCACTTAAAACTATATTTTAAAAGTTATAGAAAAGTGCTATGGAAAAGTGCCGCGGAAAGTGCTTTTTAAGCTATATTGACCGAATGGATTTTTTACCATTTTGAATTTCATTTTTATAACTCAAATTACTTTAAAACATTTTAAAAGATTAATAGAATTTATGTTATATTTTTAAACAATTTTAAAATATTATTTTCAAAGATATCCTTCTATGGATTCTGAACCGCAAAGCCGTGATTTTTCCAAAAATTTGTATTGCTCATATTTCAAAATGGGGCATTTCACTAGAAGGACAAACTTCGCAGTCCAATTAGTTTCTAGGACACACATCCACAAGAATTAATATTAAGGCCAAAGTCAGTAGAATAATTACTTTTAAGGACAAAGTCAACGGTCTAATTACTTTCAAGGACATAATTTCATAGGTTTTTAGGCCTTAGAAACTAATTATTTTGCATTTTGTGCTTAAAAGTAATTATTTCAGTTGTGTGTCCTAGAAACTAATTGCACATGCTAAAAAGGCCCTTGTGGCTAATTTCCACTTTCAAAATCTACTTATTGAAATCTTGATTTTCTTTCTTCCTTTGAGAAGTATGGATATAATAGTTCAAAAAATTCTTACCGCAAAGATTTTCAAGCTATATTTCATTATATATACCCGTTTGGTTTTTATGGCGCGAAATCGCGAATTGTCGTTACGTGATGCGCCTTTTTTGACTCAATTTTCAATTACCTTTCAAACTTCACCAAAACACTTTCATATGTTTATAAAACATTTCAAAATCATTTTAAAACCTTTTTAAAGATATTTAACTTTCCATATAATCAAATTCATTCAATAAAGGAAAGTGATTTCCTTTGTGCTTTTCGACGTGTATTGCCGCGACTTGCATATATATTCAACATTCATATTAAACAACCATCATCAACAACCATATACATACATATATATCTCATCCAGTAGCATATATATTATTGTAGTTTTCAGAGTTTCTCAACTTGGGTTTAAACAACTAACTAAAAATTTGGTATAGCTCCACTATTTGGATTTTAAAGCTCACGATCCTTTGGACTTAAACTTCTAGGTGGCTCGGCCTAGGCTTGTGATGGCTTGGGGAGTTCATGACCTATGGTAGAGGAAGAGGAAGGCTTGGCCTTTGATGGAGGAGGTGGAGGCCGTGGATGGAAGAGAGGAGAATGTGGAGTTTGGAGTAGTTTGAGCTGCTTAAGTGTATATAAGTATAGATTATAATTTTAATTCTTTCTGTGAAATATTTTGGAATTATTTCTTTTAGGTTGGAAGCCATGAAAGTATGGAGAGAGAGCTTAGAAAATAAAGAGGAAGATGAATGAAAATGAAAAGGAGAGTGTAGGGTATTTATAAGGATGAAGGTGGAGGAAAATATCTTAGATATTTTTTGTAATGCATCATCACTTACATCACCACCAACTCCCCCTACCTCATCTAGGTTCGACCAAAAGTACCTCTTTATATGCTTGTAACGATGCTTGTACTATGGTGGACTTTTGGTTAGCTTAGGAAGTAAGGAAATGAGAAATATCATGGATATATATATATATATATATGTTTTTATATTTGTATGTATATCTATGCATATACGAATGATCATGTGCATGGGAATATACCTTCATGTATGCACATGTACATGTGCACATGTATCTCCACAATATTGTATAACTTCTATGCATTGCAGCGTTACGAATCCTGACTTTGATTCCTGATCATATTTTCACTTTAGTTAATATATGCATATTTGTAGATAAAATTTAAAAATTAATTTCTTGTCATTTTTAATTGATTAAAATGATCAACTTTGTGTGATAAAACCATACAAATTAATAATAATTATTATTTATAAAAATTATTAATATATAGATAGAGCGAAACGAATTTTTCGTATGATTTCAAATCAAGTTTATATCTTTACAAAATTAATGATAAAATATTACTCTATAACTATTTAAAGTTAGTTATCATTGCATTAAAAATAATTATTTTAAATAATTATAATAATTATTAAATCATTAAATCTCAAATTAATTTAAATAAATAAATTTATTAAAGTGATATATTTGTGGGACGTTACACTCTGTCAAACAAAGTTCGATTAGTACTTATCGATACATCATTATGTATCACAGAGAGGAGTGACTTTTGAGATTAAATCTTTATCCATTTTTAGGTACGTTTGGAACTCTTTCCAATATCCTCACTTATTCGATCAAATCGAATCAATTTTTAGTTTCCATTGCATATATTCGATGAGCTTATCATAGACATACTATATGTGTATCAAATACACATGTACATGTTTGTGACAACTCATTGATTGATATAACGAACTGTGTGGAACTGTTTTGGTATTAATAGACATACGATTACAAACATCTATATGTATCATTCTGAAGAGTTCATCAACGCTTATGATGTCCCCACAAAATGGGTGCATGGCCCTTAATTGTTTGAGATGTAATTAACAAGTATCATGTGATTCATAATCGTATAATGAAAATTATTTCTTAGTACTACGGCTTTGTATGTGATTCCAAAATAATTATAAATAATTTGAGATACTTCCGTATTTTTCAATGCATCACTTTTATTATGAAAAAAAATACCATGTTATAATTTTATTTATAATTAATATTCATAATATTCATATTAAAATATAATTTTGTCTATTTTTTAATCAATATTGAAAAATAGTCACTATTTCATAATTAATGCATGGAACATTTTACGAAAATTATTTTCATAACTTGATGTAATTAATAAGTGTTACATGGCACTCTCCCATTATTTCTACTATTAGTGCAATAACATACTGAATTTGGAGGGTCGTTATTCACTTAATATAGATTTTTTATTTTATATATTGCAGCTAGTTTTATAGTAGATAGACCTTTGATCAAATATCTTGAATCACAGAAATAAATCCCATAGAAAACAATATTCTGTATGAAAATACATTTCGTAATAGAAATCATATTTCTTATTCCAATGTTATGTATCAATTATTATTACTACAACTCTCGTTTCCAATGTTTCTTTATGAAGAAAAGTGACTATTCACTCTCTTCTTTCCAACTGAACCTTAAATCACATCCACTCATGTATATTCCTTTTTCTTTCTAAATGTTCAAACCAATCAAAATAATACCCTTACTATAACACGTTGATGAACTCTTTACAAAAGCACACCCGATCATTATTAGTATATAAGGATATAAAATATGTTGCAATTTGCATAAACCGATCAAACTGGCATTTCAATGATTGAGTTCTTAGATCTATCTTGTAGTTTTGGTCTAAAGTTACATTTAACACAATATAATATTTATTGTAGTCAATCAAATTGAATACTTGATCTCATATGATGGTTTATCTATATGCTTTAAATGAACTAATTTCATCGAAATATCATACATTACAAGCTATGATTGTTCACCATATAACATTTATGTACGATTATACATGGATCAAATATCCATAATCTTGCATTGATTTTGAGTCTAAAACTTATAGAATGCAATAGATGGTCCTAACCAAATAAAAACATAAGCAACCAAATTAGAACGTATTTAGTAGTTGTAAAATTAGGCGCTTGCATGGGTATTAAAACTTCAAAATGAAATAGGAATTTATTTGGAAGTATATGTTATATTTCTATTCACCAGTCTTTTGTTCAATTCATTTGTAAATCTTGATAGATAATTTTTTTATTAATCGTATTAAATGTTGAAATTTATAATATAGATTATTATAACGTTGTATAACATATGTTCTTACAATATTAAAAAGGTTAAATGATATCATTTCATTTTTCTAATAAGGCTTCCGCTAGTCTTTTATGTTTCACCAAACCCTAAGTCGAAATATAAAAGGCTTTAACTTCACTAATCGATGTTAGGGCTCGTATGCCATAGGATTCTGACCTCGATGAAAGCTTAACAAATCATAGGCCTACATCCGGTAGATAACTCCTTATCGATTGTGTCATATATAAATCCTAACCCATGGTTCCTTGTCCTTATCCCTCCTTTACCATGAGGAAATCTCAACAAGTTAAGTGGGACTATTCACCCCGACCTATCATTTCACGATAGGCTAAGTATAATGCACACTTTGATGAAAGCTCAACTAATACGTATTGTCATCTTACCTCGTCTATTTAATATATTAATAGTATTATACATAACAACCCTAGCTTGAGAAAAGTTCAACAACTAAAGAGTATGCAAGCAATCTAGTAACATATAAGTGATCGAGGACAAGTCTATATTAAAAATTCAAAAACTTCAATATATTATATCGAGTGACATCAACTTATGGAATAATGTATTTCTTATAAAATACCATTGTGATTCAAGTGTCGGACACATTGGAAATCGTGGTATACATACATTTATGTATATATTCATTCCTTAAGTCTACTTAGGGTTTTTAATGTTCCAACTTTAGTTTTATATTCATATTATATAAGTTTTATTATTATATAAATTTTATATTTCATATTACTTATACAATAGTCTTATGTATATATTATATTAATTAAATCTTTTTAATTAATATAATTAATTAACATTATAATTAATTTTATATTAATTTTATATAACATTTATACTTAATAATTATTATATACAATAACCTTTATATTATAACACATATATCTCATATATGTGTGTTTTTACTAACATTTAAGTAATTTTCTTAATAAACTAACCTTAGTTTAATTTTTATAATTAATTAAGCATTAATTAATTTATTTATTTAATCGTCCTTTAATTAATTTATTTAATTCAATTATATTAATTTCAAATAAACATATTATATACATACATATACACTTATGATATCTTTTTTTTTGCAGATTAAGCGGGGTTAAAACTGGGCCCCTACCAGCTTTATTAAACACAGAAAAAGGAAAAAAAAACATGAGAACACACACCATAGAGCAGGAAGAGGTAAAGAAATAGATAACACACAAGAAACACATCCAAAGCATAAAAAGAAAAGCTAATCCAAGATAGGAACTAAGGTATCCATGGGTCAAACTATATGTCAAGAAACTCATGCGCACTGACCCTCATCCCCATTAGGATATCATGCTTTACTACAGACCATACTATTTCCTTGCTTCTGCTAATACCATCAAAGCACCTCTTGTTTCTTTCCCTCCAAATAACTATCATAAGCTTTTTCAAAATGAAGAAGAAGTACTGCTTTATGTCATCCCTCCACCTAGTGGCACTTTCAATCAGGTTCCATTGATTGCTAGAGATTGGTACATTAAAGACCCTCAGTAAACTGCTTAACATTTTGTTCCAGATAAAAAGAACAAAAGGACAATCAAAAAAGATATGCAAAACACTTTCACACTGTTGATTACACAGCTCACAAGTGGGAAGAACAGACGTTCCATATCTCAACAGCTTGTCTCTTGTCAATAGGGCATTTGAAATAACCTTCCAGAACATAAGATTGTCACTGCTACAAGAGATCGCTGTCCATGTTACCTTACTCCACTTACAATTTGGCATGGAGTCCAAGCCATTCAAGTCCACATAAATATTTTTAATGGAGTGCCCCTGGCCATTCCACAAGACAGTATCATGCTCATAGGATTCATAAAAGATAGTGACATAGTTGCTCCAAAAGGATCTGACATTCTGATTACTTGAGTAAGGCAACACTAGTCTACCATTGACTATATGATCAATAGCCAGAGCATTGATACCAATGCCAGATTGGTACTTCTGCTGTGTTGTGAAAATGTGATCAAGTATTATTCCTTTGCCTAACCAAGGGTCGCTCCAGAACTTGCACAAGCTAGCCTCAGAAAGCTTCCATTGCACTAAAGGCTTGAAAATGATTCTTAACTTTAGAATACTCCTCCATATCCAGCTGCAAGACTGCGGAATCTCCATAAGCCAGAAGTTTTTTATTCCAATATTATATCTGAGTGTCCATCTCACCCATAATGTGTCATGTTTATGTAACAATGCATTGAAGTGATGACTACAAGCTGCCTTGTTCCAAACTCCAATACTCAACAAACCCAAACCTCCTTTATTTCTTGGTTTCTCAATATTAGAGTAAGAACATGGAAGGACCTTCCTTGTGTGAATGGTTCCAAACCAAAGAAATCTCATCATTGCTCTTCTAACCAATTTCAGAAGTTTAATAGGTAGAATGAAATTCCTTGCCCAATATACCATTAAGGAATAGCTAACAGATTGAACAAGCACCAGTCTTCCAGCTTGTGAAAGGAACATGTTAGCCCAACAATCCATGACAGCAGTAATTTTTTCATATAGTGGAAAACAATCAGCATAAGTAACTCTAGAGGAGCAAAGTGGAAGCCCAAGATAATTCGTATCAGATGACATAGACTGCATACCAGCATTGATGGACAGATTCAACTCCTAAATACTAGTAATCCCAGAGCATAATATGCTAGATTTATGGAGATTAAGCTTCAGTCCAGTCAATAAGTAGAAATTGTGCAGGGCACTTTTAATACTATCAATGGATTGCGAATTGGGTTTTGTAAAAATCATAATATCATCAGCAAAAAGGAGGGATGTTATCTGAAGGTCTTTACATTTAAGGTGGTAATGAATTTTTTTGTTATGATACAAGGGTCTCAACAAACATGTGAAGACTTCCATAACCAAAATTAATATATAGGAAGATAGAGGATCCCTCTGCCTTATTCCCTACTTGGAAACAAAATCGCTAGTACTGGAGCCATTGATTATCAGCGAGAAGGATGGAGATGATATAGACTCATAAATCCAAGCAACAAAAACTTTGGGAAAACCCATGAGAGACATAACCCTAAATATTGACTTCCATTGTATTGAATCATAAGCCTTCAGCAGATCAAGCTTAAGCATAGCTCTCGGTGAAACATTAACATAGTGATATCCTTTTAATATTTCATGGGCTAGCATTGTGTTATCAAGAATATTTCTATCTGGTAGGAAAGCAACCTGGTTGTTGGAAATAATTCTTTGCAGAACAGTAACCATCCTTGTTGCAATAATTTTGGAAATGCATTTATATACCACATTGCAGCAGGAGATGGGCCTGTAGGAGGAGACTGACAAAGCAGGCTTGGACTTAGGTATTAGCACCAAGTTGGTAGCGTTCATTGATTTTAGCAACATGAATTTGTCAAAAAAATTGTGAACAGCCAAGCAAAATTACACACCAACAATATCCTAGCTTGACGTAAAAAAATCAACGTTGAAACCATCAGGACCACTCGACGAGCTTCTATTCATTGCATATAGGGTTTTCTTAATTTCTTCATTAGTCACTTTTGCCACCAAAAGATTAGCTTCAACATGACTAAGTCTCGGAAGAGAAATATTGGATAATAGGTCTAGCTCCGGTTCGAAATTGTTAGCATTACCAATGAGGCCATAATAATACAAGAGAAAAGCTAGTTCCATAGTTTCTGGGGTAGAATTCAGATTTCCTGCTTCGTCAACAATGGAAGATATGTTATTAATGGAGTGCTTAACCTTGAGAGATGAATGAAAATATTTAGTATTCCTATCGCCTTCAGCTGCCCATTTAATTCTTAATTGTTGCTTCTTCATCCCACATTCATTTGCAAGGGCAAGGTTGAGGTCATTGAAAAGAGTAGCTTCCTTCTTAGCCAGTTGAATATTGTCACGGTGTGCCATCATATGTTCCTGCGCAACCTTTAACTAGTCCTTGAATTTTGTAGACTGAAGATTGCCATTACCAAACTTTGCTCTTGCCCAATCCCTTAAGGCTTCCTTAGTTGCTCTGAGTTTCCTGCAAAAAATAAAAGTAGGGTTTCCAAAAAACTTAATAGACCAAGCATTTTTAATTATGTCAATATATTCAGGGTCAAGATCCCATGCATTGAAATATTTATATCCTCTTTTGGCTTCAAGTGGCTTTTTCCCAGTGGTCAAAATGAGGGGAGAATGATCAAAGAGAATAGGATGGGGCAGAAAGGTGGTGATATTTGGCCATGTGGTAAGGGCTTTGTAGTTAGAGAAGGAGTGATCAATGTTTGAGAAAACACGGGCACCGCTCCTAGATCGGTTGTTCCAAGAGAAAGGAGCACCATATTTGCTAATTGGAATTAAGGAAGAGTCACTAACAGCAGTGTTTAAAGGTTGGATATCCCTAGGCAGGAGGGGGAGACCCCCATGCTTGTCAGACAAGGTAAAACAACAGTTAAAATCATCAAGCATAACCCAAGGATGAGTATGCTGTCTTAGAGTAGGAATTAGATTGAGAAGAGATTGTCTAGAAGATGGAGAGTTATAAGCATAGATGAAAGAAATATAGAAAGAAATAGAGGAATTGAAGTAATTAGCATGAAAGTGCATTATCTGAGGAGCCGCAAGGATGAGATCAAGTGATAGCTGCTCAGGATTATGTAGGACCATTATTCTCCCATAGCTTGCTTCAAGAAGATTGTGATTCAAGGTCCAAGATGGATTGATGTACTTAGCAGCAGAAACAGTAAGAGGCAGATTTAATTTGGTTTCAAGAATTGCAAAAAAAGATAGATGATGATTGAGAATCAATTGCTTAACCTGATCCAGCTTGAGGAAATTGTGAGATCCTCCGATATTCCATGCGCCAATGTTGTGTAACATTATTAAACCAAATTAGTGAGTTCACCTTCTCTCATGCTTCTTGTGACAGGAGAATTCATTCTTGTGAAGCTTTGATTTTGGTTTTTTGCTTTTTTAGACTTCTTGCTTATTTCATATTTAGTATCCTGATGGTTGTCATTATTTACATCATCTGGAAAAGTTTTCCCGCCTGGAATAGACCCCAGAAACACATAAGGTTGACAAGGTGGAGGGTTGATGGGAAGAGGAGGAATTGGGTTGGAACAGATTTCTGTTAAGGTGGAATGTGAATGCATGCTGTACACTAATTCAAAATTTTCTTTTTGCATTGTATTACAGAAAGTGGCATCTTGTTTGAGTGAGGATAATGTGGTTGTTCGATTACATGTGGAAAGGGAACTTTCATTGATGGGTAAAGCAATAGTGCTTTGTGTGTTCATGCTGATATTTACATGCACAAGAGATACAGAAGCATGCAAAAACTAATTGTCATTTTCCTCCAGTTGGTTCTACATGAATTGCAGCTCTTCAGATGTTGTATTTAATTGGTCATGATGTGCAGGCTTGTCCACCAACTCTTCTGTGCTTGCATAAAGCAATTGAATTGTATTATTTACCATGCCATCATTTTGCTCTCCAGTTGATGCTACATTCTCAATTTCACCCTCAGTCTTGTTGGATCATAGGTTTTGATTGCTGACAAAAATTCACGAATCTACGACTACGACATCATCCTGACTCAACGACTCAAAGTATGGTTCATATAGTTATATATTTTAACAAGAGTCATCAAATATGTATATAGAGTCTAATTAGTGCTTTGTTAAAATCGTTTCTCAAGAATCATCATTCACATTCAAATAAACTTGCATGCATATTTTAATCAAAATCGAGTTTTCAAAAAATGCATGAAGCAGGGCTCGAACCCGGGTCACTAGATTGAAAGGCAAGTACTCTAACCAAATGAGCTACTGCAGTTTTTGCTTAACAAAAGAATTCAGTCGACTGAATACAATCAACTAGTCGACTGAATCTGTGCATTTTAACATATTTGTGCACGATTTTTTACATGTCTTCACTATTCACTCGACTGACCTTTTTCGACCAGTCGACTGACCTGAACACAACTGTCATTTTTTTGAATAGACATCTTCTTCCGCGAAAGGAAGCGATCCTTCTCTGAAAGGAAATAGATGCTTCTTTTGGTCAGAACCCTTCACCAATGGCAGTAACTCTTCAACTACTATATATACATGTTCCCAAACACTTTACATTCACCGAAAATCATTCTAACTATCTTATATTCTTCTTATGCTCTCATACTTGCATTCAAACAGCAAATAAGCATTTTATTGCTTTGAATCCTCAAATAAACTTTCATAATCTTCGATTCTTAGCATTACCTTCTCTTTATATCTTCACATACACTTTATATACTTAAGGATTTGATTATAGGAGGTTTGTACGATCAGAGACAAATCAGTGTTATCAAGAACACACAGTGTCAGATATTCTTTTGTATTAGTGAAGTCCTCTTCTGCTGCTGAAGCAAAAGTCATGTTCTGTTGCTCAGGCGCGTGAAGTCCTCTTCGGTTGCTGAGGCGAAATCCTGTTCTGCTGCTCAGGTCCCTGTTCTGCTGCTCAGGGTTGTATATACCTGTTCCTCCGGGTTAAGTGAGGGTTGTTAGTGAAATTCCAAAAGGAGTCTGGAACTGGACATAGAACGGAAAGTTTGAACCAGCGTAAAAATATCTGGTGTCATTTTACTTACTGCATTTATATTCCGCATTATTTTCTATCTATACTCTGCTTACTGTTTATCCATATTATACGATCCTATACACTTTCAAGTCTCTATGTCATTTAAAACATCGAATTTTTTGCTTGTCATTACAGTGCTTTGTTCATTTCCAGTTTCACAATCCTCCTCATGCAGTTCAGTTCCACTACCAAACATACAGATTTGGAAGAGTGTAGTGAATAAGAAGGTTAAAGACACTTATGATATCTTAAACATGTTAAAATATGATAACATATATTAAAATATATAATACACGTATATATTCTTCATTAATTAACTCGTTTAATTTTTTTTTTTATTGATCTTATTAATAAATTTAAATTTTGAAATTAGTTTGTATTATTTTCCAAACATTTCGAAAAATTTATTATATTATAACTTCTATAATATATGCATGTATCATTTTAAATTTAAAATCTTATAATTAATTTTCAAACAATTTTTGGCCTTTTCTATTAGGGACAACCTTTAGGCTGTGGGCTTAATAGTTAAGCCTAATATGACTAATTTAGATCGCATAGGCTATTAGGCTCCGATGCCATTGTTGGAATTAGGCCCGCCCACAATGAAAGTTATAACTGAATTTTAAAAATAATCACTTATTGAATCTTTATTAAGCCTATAAATCTAATTTATTAAGAATATTTCTAAATATTATTTATATAAAATATTTTATTTTATTTAAATAAACTATATTATGTTACTTAGTTTATTTCTTAATATATATGTACATATGTTTAACATGTAAACATATACATATGTGTGGATATGTATCATATCAATCCGTGTAAGGTACAATATGCCCATGTATAGATGCTGGGATTTACATCGCAACAGGTACGTTAGTTCGTCCAATATGCAAGTATATATTATCCAAATATATGTATGTATACATATACTATTATTTATATAAGTATTATTTATATAAAGTTTTGTTTAAATAATTTGAAACGAGCATATAAATATATTTATATATATAATCATATGAATAAAATATTAATATTACATACATATTATTATAATAGATTTATTTAAATATAAATAAATTTCCATAAATATTAAATTAATTTTTTAAAAGTGTGAGTAATACATATGTGTATGTGTGTGTTTATATATATTTCTAAGTTTTAAATAAATATATATACACACATAAATATATATATATATAAATTAATAAAATCCTTAAAATATTTTTTTATTTTAAGGTATCAAAGTCCAATCCTTGTGCACTACAACTTATAAGATTTAAAAAATCCTAAATCATACTTTATTCTTTGAAAATTTTTCCATAATTTTTTTGGTTTAAAATCATTTTAAAATGTTTTCTTTTTCCGATCGAAATTAAATACTTAATTTAAAATTAATTTTTTATTTTTCTTTCTAGAGCTTCTTTGCTGTTAATATTATTTTATAAAATATAAAATATAATTTTCATAATATATGTGAATTAATATAATTTATTTATGTAATAAATTAATTTAAATAATTATAAAATATTAATAAAAAACATTTTCACACTGTCGAAATTTGTCGTAGCTTTAATCCTTTAGATATAAAATTATTTGACAACTTTTGGTTAAAGTATGAAGTTTTAATTATTATCAACTATATATATGTAATTGAATAATATGTACTAATTTACAAAAATATAAAATTTATATTTTTTGTTCGAAGTTATACCGACCTGATGTATATTTTATGAAAAAATAATTTTTATTTTAAATATATACATGCATACGACTAAACTACTTTGTGACAACTTTATTTGTATATTGGAATAGTCGCCAAACTAATAATATACATGATATACACATATATAATAAACCATTATAATTCATAATTAATAACTATATCTTGATTGCAAACATACCTTAATCTCAATTTCTTGATATACACCTTGAAAAAATGATTTCTGCCCTTTGAAACTTTTTTCGATTCAATATATTGCTATTCTTTGAACCATTGATCGCCAAACATCGGCTAATGACTAAATTAAGTTGATTTGAACTTGATTAGATAGAGAGTGACTAGTAGAGTTTTCGGCCAGCAAGCACAGAGGAGGAGGTACCCAAAAATCTCCATCTAATTAGGTTAAAGTTACATAAATAGTGGATAGAAAGGAGAGAAATGTGGATCTCATCTCATATTTATTCTTCTTTTATGTGAACCATCCAAAATCAAGCCCATTCTAACGATTTTAGCCGCCTATACCTATGCTTGTTTTTGAAAATATCAAGCCCTATATTGGGCCTTAAACCCATTAACCCCAAGTAAAATATTATACAATTAAATCTATTTAATCACTTATTGATATCATATACTGGTTGATATATTTACAAATATTATAAATATATCTAATAATATTTATTCATCAAATCATAATCAAATATTACAATTAATACATCATAAATTTTAATTAATTTATAACAACTATAAATTAATTAAATCATTTGATCAAAGGAGAATTCATAGTCTCGGGTATGTGGCTCGTCAGATGTAAATTCTTCACTGGCTAATATTGAACTATTCGAATATTAATGTTCGCATACCACTTAGCAGGTGGTGCGACATTTTTGCCAAATTTATCACTTACTTGGTTTTGGAAAAAATCGATTTTACTTTACTAAGCATTACACGGTTGTGACTTTTATTTGCACCAATTATTTTCGACAAAAATATATCTCATTGAGCTTATGGAATTTGGTAATTGTCAAAATTTCAATAGCGTTCATATTCAACTTTATAGTCCAAACATAAAGTCTTTGATTCAATAATAATAATAATAAACCCGAACACTCTAGCTAGAGACTTTGACTTCGAGTTTACTTGAGTTCACTGTGATACTAACCTCATATAACTGAGGAAATGAATCCTTTCTTGGATAGTGATTTACATCCAATACTTATACTTGATCCAACTATAGTCACTCGATGGATGACATGCCATAATTTGACTATAATCAAACTAGAGTGCCATATTGAAGATCGATAGTATTCTCAAGTCGAGAGAACTGTGTAACTTAGTCATATCGATATTTTCTATTTGACCTTAGTTACATTAACCAACAAAAATATAAGCATGGCATTCCATAGTTATCCAATAACTATCAGTACATAACCTCTTGAAGCTCATGGTAGCCCTGATTAATACACTGTCCAGCATTTGGAGCTCTAGGCTTAATGGATGTATTGATATCAAATCACGATACACTTGACTAGGAATATTTAATATGGTATATTTATATTCATTGTGATAAATTACTCACAATTATAATACTTTTTAACTACTATCAAACAACATACCATTTATAGTTTTTTTATTAAATATACTTTTAATTAAATTAATTAATATAACACATTATATCAAATATATAACAGAAAGAAAACTTCTTTTATTTTAAACAAGATTTGTTATCGAGTTAGATATATGTAACAAAATACATAATTGTCCCTAGGACATACCCCTTACGCTACCATAAATTTTTCCCATATGAATATGAGATTTGATGAGACATTTGATTTATAACCATAAATCTATAACGATCTGGAAATTTGAATACTTCGTCTTCGAATATCTAAAAGTTTTGAAATATAATTAAGTGTTGTAAATATGATTTTATATCTTTGTTAGAATCATTTAATTGATAAATAACAATAAACAACTTGTTTTTGAAATCTTTTTACAAAAATATATTCTTCAAACAAAAATCGATAATGTGACCGAAAATCGGTTATCGGCTTACTGCTTTTCGATCGATATAAGTTGTTCGAACTCTTATGCACTTGTCTGATGATCAAATGAACATATTAGCAACTAATTAATACACTCTCTTCTTCATAAGCTTAGAATGTTCTTGAATCTTTTAAAAGATAAGAGATATTATCAGGAGATGGATATAATCGTAATTAGCATAAAGGAGAAACGATGGGAGTTGAAGCTTCCCTGGCATGGTATGGTGAGGGGGTGAGTGAGAGCTTAGGAAACACCATTCCTAAGCCTATATAAGAAGGGGCATACCCTGGGTTATTTGTCACAAAAATTTACAGAACTTACAGTTGAAAATCAATGGCTTCTTCTTCTTCTTCATCTTTTATGTTCTAAAGAATATTATTGCAAATCAACTCCAAATTACTTCAAACTTTGCCACAAGCCCTTAGCACAATGTTAGAACACCTTCCACCATACCAAAATTTAAAGAAGTGAAGCCATCCTTTCTTCCCAATGGAAGGCCATTAGCATTAGGGTGGGTTTTGGGCATGGAGCAAGTGATAAAGCAAAGGAAAGAGGAAGGGAAAGGTGTTGCAAGGTTGGGTCTAGGCTTGGGTACATGGATCTTGGTTGTTTGTGAGGTTAAAGGTGAGTCAAAACCTTAATTTTAATGAAAATATACACAAATATATTTGTGTTGATTGTGTTTAAGGTATTTGAATTGTTGTTGACATATGTTAAAATATAGGTTTGAATTCTTGCTTTGAAAGTAAATGACATATGTGATCCATGTATGTGGACTTGAACTAACTTGGAATGGACTTGAATGGACTCGTATGACTTGTGACAAGACCTTGAACAAAGCACATAGGTTATAGACGGATTTTGATTTAGATCGGACTTGGATTTGAAAGTGCACTTATAGCGATAGTCGCAATAGATGTAGTTGTGAATTGCCTTGTTTTTGGAATTTACTATGGAACTTTGTAGAGAGATTCTTAGAGGTTTATCATCATATTTATAATGTTTTATATGTGTGTTTGTTGCTATTAAAAGATTAGATAGGAAAAAGTTAAGTAACATCTTGAAAATGAGCAAAACTGCACTGCACTGGTGCAAAACTGCCCTTATTAAGACTAGATTTTTGGACTTAAAAGGTTTAAAAAGATATTTAAATTTAAGTATTTTGTTTAATTCTTGTTACAAGTGTTTACTAACTCATACTAGAGTATTTTAAAAGTGGTTTGAGATATTTTTGAATTTTTAAGGATTAGTTGTGAATTATTAAAGAAGGGATATTTTATTAGAATATATAGAAAACATATTCTTTTCAAGTTTTAAGAAAATTTGTATAGTTATTATTTCAGAGTAATATTTTAGATAAATTTTTTATATAAGTATTTCCAAGTATTTTAAAGGTAAGTACGAATGTTTTCGAAAAGGAGTTGGAATTGCTAAATGGCCAAATGGTTAAATGTTTAGTTGCTTGTTTGAAAATTAATTAACTATGCATAACACTAAAAGTCGACGAAGTAAGACATACATATTTGTAAGAGTTAAGATTGCTGTCAAGTAGGGATGGCGTAATAGAGCTCTAACCTACCGGGCTTTCCTCTTGACCGAGGAATAGTAAGTCGGAAAATGTCATATACGTGGCAATCGTGTTGATATCTTGTTGTTTATGGAAATCATTAATACCATACTTAACACTAAAAGCCAACGAGGTAGATTTGTCTATTTGTGGGATTCAAGAACAAAGTTTCTAGGCAAAGCTTTGATGCAACTTGTGCTCTAACTTACCTTGCTTCATTCTTGAACGAGGAGAAGCTAAGTTGTAATGTCAAAAACAATTTAAGCGTAAGAATCTTTATTTGTATAAGTAATGTTTTGGACTAGATAATTGAATAGTCGATTATCAAAATTAACCAAATATGAATTAAGAAGTTGTCAAAAGGCTTCATGATTTCATATCAATGAGAACCCAATGCGAGGAGCATTGATATGAAATGTCTCTAGCTTTCGCTTGCTTTTAAGAACCAAAATTGAGTTAGATGGAAATTCATCGAATTAGTTTTGAAGAGACCGTGATCAATAAGTGTTTTACTTATTAAATACCACTTTAAACTAGTATATGATTTCTATGTTTTAGAAGTGGTTACGAAGTGAAATGTTATAGAGTTAAACTATCAATCCTAAGGATAAGTCCAAATGAGAGGTCAACATTAACATTTCAAATGATGTTACTTGTGAGACTGTCTATTTTGAGGAGTATTCCAAGGGAGAGAATAGTGTTAGCATTCGTCGAAGGACTTATGTGGGGAACCTATGTGGTGGTTCGAGATCTATTCAAGATGCTTGAATCCTTGTAGTGATTCATGATCTGTTCAAGATATGGAAATCCATTTGGGGCTTCGGGTTCTATTCGAGTGATAAAGACTCGAGTGAGAGATGTTAAACATAGCCTCTACATTGAAAATGACTAAAACTAGAGATAAGATGCATATACAAAGGAAATGTAGCATTTTAGCAATCCCAAACATGCAGGAATCTCCATTTAGTATTACTTATGGACATGCATTTTGGGAGCGATGCATTCCGAACCACGATTTTCTGGGCGTGGGCCAGTTATGCATTTCCGATTATACATTCCCTAGAGATGTATGTTGCATGAAAGGATATCTCTAATCCATGTGTAGGAGTTCGAATTCGTCTAGATCCGAGGACGTCTCCAGGAAATATCCACTATGCAAACACGCCCTAGCAGTGTTGATTGTACACCTATTATTATTGTGGCATTCACACAATAACTGTTTGATTTGCGTGCTACACTCTAGACATTATCTTTTATATCACTATATGTTAAACTTAACGAATGGTTGGTTTCATTGAGGAGAAATCGATTATGGAAATCCTTACGGTCTCAATGGTTACTATTACTTGTTGCATATTTTTTGAGTTTCTCACACTGGTTTACCAAACTGATCCGGATGTCATTTTCTTATAATGCTTGAGTTAGCCTCGTGTATGTTTCCAGATTTAGCTACATACATTTTGGAGCTTATGGATAAGAGCTGGAAGATTACCTTCCATAGTATTCTTATTTTCGTTGCATTTCTGTATTGTATGTATCAACATTGTGAGGACATGCGGTTATAACTATTTAGGTTGATGATAGTACTTAGGTTTTAGTAACTCTGATATTTCTGTATTCGGAGTAACTCTTTGTACTATTCTTTTGATATTATATATTATCATTTCGTTGTGAGATATGCTGTTGTGTTCTTCTTTTCCTATTATGTTCTTTTTCTTTCATTTTATTTTACCGTAACTTTATGTGTTTCTAGGACTTGGGTGCTTGCACACGAATACCATGGATGCATTTAGTGTTGACATTCAAGAGTTAAAATGTCTAGTCATTATATTTTGTATCATAGCTCAAGACTGAGCTAGCACCTTTGGTTTTGGTTTGATACGGATCATTATAGATAAGGTAAGAGATACCCTAGAATGTGTTGAGTTTATGATACGTACATGAGTGTATTTGTATTTTGAAATCTAAACTTTTAAAATTATTCCTTAGGAATATCTCCTTCTAGTAACTCCTTTTAAAAAAAACTCCATCCTTTAGTTTCCTAAATTTATTTCACTTTGATTAGGTAGTAAGAACCATGAGCACCGTCATAAATGGTGGAAATCGAGCACCAAAGAAATGTTGCGTTGGTCGGGGAACCAAGAGTGGATATTTGGAAAGGGTCATGTAGGTTAAACCTCTGGTGAATTTTGCTTCGCTCTACCGTAATTATGAGAGGTTAAGAGGTAAGAGATTTGGTGGTATGGAGAAAATCATAGAAGTCCAGACTTGGTCAAATTGTGTGATCGGATATTTGGAGATATGGAACCACATGATGCAATAAAGCATAGGTCGGGGCCACGACATCTAACAAATGTAGCCATGGATTGGTGATTTCTATCAGCAAATGTATAAGAGAACGACTTATACTAAGCCTAATTTAAAGATGATTTTGAGATGAAGTTTGTTTTGAAAGCCAAAAATTCTTTGTTATTTAGGAGCTTTTAGGATCTAAAGCAGGGGGCCATTACTGTGGTGAAGTATGAGAATAAGTTCATTACATTACCTCTATTCGGGTTAGGATTGGTTAATACACCACCGAAAAAGAATGAGATGTTCATTGCGGGCACATGCATGAGTTCCTACAGGGTATGACTAATCATGTCATGGGATCTCTTATTGGTTTGGTAAACATGGCTTTAATGTTTGAGAGCTTAGCGCCAAAGTCGTCTATTTCTACAAAAGCTGGGGATAACAAGTGAAAGTTTCGGTCTTCGAGAGATATTTCTAATGTATTTTTTAGCAAATGTAGGTAGAAGGGACACTTTCTTGGAGTTGTAAGTCAAAGAAAGATAGGGAAGTGGCTAGAGCATAGATAGTGAAAGCATCGATTGAGAAGTTTACGAAGCTTGAGGCACAGTTTGCACCAAAATGTTGTTACGGTTGCCATCAGCCATGGCTATTTTGTAAGAGATTGTCCTATACTCAAGAGTGGGAAGAAACCTAAGGTTTTTGCTATTTCTATAGCTGAGGAGAGGAAGCATATTCTTAAGGGTATACTACCTGTTTATGGTTTATCTATTCTTTTTGGTTTGATATAAGTACTTCATATAGTTTAATATTCATAACCTTGGTTGTTTAGTCATGCTCGGCATGTTAGAAGTATTTGGTATTGTTTATTATTGATTTACGCTCAACTAGTTTATGAGAAGCTTTACCTTTCCACATCATGGGGTTGGTAAATAGTAGTTGAGGGAACATTGAACCCACACCTTGTGTATTTAGTTTCAATGTTTTTTTATAAGGCACTCGGTGACAATGCTGGGTTAGAAGTTAAAATTTAGTAAAAGATGTTTACAGTAATAAAAAAGAAAAGATATGATATTTTAAAAATAAATATTTGTGAAAAGAATTATGTAAGAAGGTGATTTTATATAAATTATGGTTTAGAAAATGCGGTTTATAAACGAAAAGGATTTAAATAGATAATTCGCAAACTTAAATTCCGGTGTCTTTGAAAATATTTTTCAATATTTTGGCCAAAATATAACATTATTATTTTGAAAGTAAATATTTGAAAAATTGGTTTCGGAGATTGAGATCGTGATGCTTAGTATTATTGTATGAATTATTTCATGTAGCTTTGGAATGATTTTGGTTAAATACTAAGAGAATAGTTTGGATGTGTTGAACTCACTTCTGTCGCTTAAAAACAATTTTGGCGATGACTACAGCATCATCGACGTTCATTTTCGAGTTTCTAAGTATGGGATGCTATAAAGTTATTTTGGTAAAACCAATTTTGATTTAGTCCATGTAGTGATTCATGATCTATTTGAGATTGATATCCATGTTGTTTCTAAGTGTGGCTAACTTATATGGAGGTTCGAGATCTGTTCGAGATGCTCGAATCCATATAGTGATTCGTGATCTGTTCAGGATGTGGGAATCCATTTGGAGATTCATGTTCTGTTCAAATAAAGAAGACTCGAGTGGGAGATGCCAAACATAGGCTCGACATCGAAAATGACTAAAACCAAAGATATGATGCATAGCCAAAGAGAACTAGAATTATAATAACCCCAAGGGTGCAGGCGACTCCATATAGTATTACTTATGGACATACATGTAGAAATATGCATTCGGAACTATGATTATCTAGGCGTGGGCCAGTTATGCATTTCCTATAGTACATTCCCTATATTTGTACGTTGCTCAGAAGGAAATCTTTGATCCTTATGCAGGAGTCCGGATTCGGCTAGATCTGAGGAGATCCCTGTAACATCCCATATTTTTATGCCATTGAATTTGAACATTTAATTCGTTTTAAATGTTTAATGTGGATTCTTAATTGATTTTGAAATGAATGGATTCGGGTTCAATCAATGAAATAAGCTATAATTTATAATTATAGTAATTCTGGTTGAATTGAATAATGGGAAAATAATAATTGAAATATTCGAAATAGAAATAAAAGTAAATCTGGATGTAAATAGTGATAAAAATGGTTTTAAAAATTCATTTTGAGTTATTTGAGTGTAAATAGTGTGGTGGGAATTTTAGATGAATTTTAAAGTTGATAAATTAATATTTGGAATTTTATATCAATTTAAAAATGAATTTAATATTATTAAAATGCAATTTAATCAGATTTTGGTCTGGAATGGGCCAGAATGATTTTTAATGTGATTATATATATTTTATATATGATTTATTATTAAGTTATAAAAATTTTAAAAGTGAAATTTTAAGCGTTTTCGTCAATTTTGCAAATCGTCCGATTAATAGACGAGTTAAAATAGCCTTCCAGGGCACAGTCTCGGAATTCGACGAAACCAGTTCCATTGGGTCCGTAATAGTTAGTTATTATCGGATTTCAATTTTCGTAGCAATCGGAGTTGTCGTTTGACCGTGGCAGCTCGAAACGTTTAGAAATCGATTTAACCGATTTAATTTTAAATTGATCGTTTAATTCCGTAACTCGCACGTACGACCAAATTGGCTTACGAAACCTGTTCCATTGTGTCCGGAATGCGGAAAAACACCAGGATTGCCTGTCGGAACGTGTGTTTTGGAGTTCGTTTGCTAATGTTCATTAAAAATTGCTTTTAATATTAAAATAATATTAATAAATGAATGTATATCCACTCTTAAGTCACGGAAACCCTAGAAGTTTTGAGTGGCCACCGCTTCATTATTCCAATGGCTGAAACCTTTCCACTTTCTTCCTTCGATCTCCACTCATACACTCAATTTTATCGTAAACGTTCAACACGAAATATGTAGAGATTGGCGAGCTCTACGTATTGATCGGTGGTGATCATATTTAAGGCTGTGTGGAGGGAGTTTAGTGGCAGCGTTTATCGCTCGGTTATGCGCAGATATCGGGGCAAGCAAGGCACCGAGTTCATCGTCGTTTGGATCTTGGGTACGGCGCATGAGGGGCTTCGTAGTGGAGAGCTTGGATGGACGTAGAGATGATCGAAGAATGGGGCGGCTCGTACCCTAATTTTGACATTATGGGTTGTTCAATCTGGTTAGGTTCGCATCTGGGAAGAAGATGCGGCCTTGACTTTGACTTTGGTTTTGAACGGCCTGTTATGTTGTGGTAAAAGTAAATTTAAAATTTAAAAGAAAATTTGTTTTAAATTGTTATTCAAACTTTATAAATTAATATCGGATGCGTACGTTATCAGATTTTGACAATTTTGGTGGCGTCGGAATTGCAGCGACGGGAAGCACGCGGTGGCGAAGATCTGGGTTTGATTTAAGCAAGTTGAAATTTTAGGTTAAATCGAACGCGGTTCGGTTTAATTTAAAATTTCAAACGCCCGCCGAAACTCAATGTGAGTTATTCTCACTCACATCTGGATGCTAGCTAGTTTAAATAGTTAATATTTAAATATCTGTGTGATTGGTTGAATATAATTGTTGTTATCAGTTTGGATTGATATTTTTATATGTGATGTGCTAATATCCGTGGATGCAGGGAAAACAGGTTGGAGGGATCCAACTGGATTCCTCACAATATAGAATTATTGTTACAACTGATGATGCATTTTATTTATACACTGTGATATCTAATTATGAAGTCCGGTTTGTTGTGATATGAATTGATAAATTATAAGCCTGGAATTGCTAAGCATAAATAAAATAAATTGGTTTTAAAAGAAATAAAGAAATTAATAAATATAGAATTTAAAGGAATAAAATTTAGAATCTGGGTTGGGTGAAGAATGAAATTTTGTGAATTTGGAAATTTGAATAAAGTGGAACATTTATTAGTTGATAAATGTGAAAGTATGGATTTCTGGTGATAAATTCGATAAGAAGTTATATGTTGTTAAAAATAACGATGGGGTTATTTTGATAATAATGTTTCCTGGAAATTTAAATATGATTTCAAAGGAACCCTTCAAGTTAAATTAGCAACAAATTGCAAATTAGAATGTTTCAGAAATACTATTTATAACCATTGAAATTTAAGTGGGTATTTATTTGAGAAATTCCTTAAGTATGATTTGCATTAAATAAATTTATAATAGTTTATATATAAAAAAAGACTTTTAAACCTATACTTTGAAAAAAAAATTACGGGAATGAGAATGTGGTTAAGCTTCGTAAGTAGTTATTTTAAACGTAGAAAGTAAATTTATGTTATGAAAACATAAGTATGAATTGAACAAATCGACAGAATTTATAAGATGGAGTTTTCTGGGTTGTTTGAGTGGGAATGAGTTTCCCTGGAAATCCAAGTTCGAGTTTTAAACAGATTTTATTAAAAGAAAGTTTTAAAATTCAAACTTGTTTAAAAGAGTGTCTTGAAAATTATTATTTTAAAGTAACTATTAATAAATTAGCAATAGTAAATTTTTATGAATACCCTTGTAATTATTTTTACAAATGGATTGTTTTAAAGGGCTTGTTTTGACCTAAGTTATTGAAATTAGCATTAACCTTTTTAAAACTCTACTTATAAGTTTAGTTTAAACTAAACCCTTATTTACAATCAAGATTTATATCCTAATAAGTGGTTTTACCTTACATATTAGAAATTATATTTTTGAGTAATAATTGATAGTAAATTTCCATATTTTAAAGTATATTTTATAATAAAGTGTTTTACTTGTTAAAAATCTAAATTGTTTTGAACTTGGTTATTTCCAATGGGAATAAATGTTGGATAATTTTCCTTGTAAGGGAAGAGTTTTGGGAATTGTTTTCAAATGAGCTTTGAAAATTTGGAAATATATCTTGAAAGATGTTGGGGCAAATAAAAAATGTGGGAATTATTTATTGTGTGATGGATGTTTGTGAATGTTAATTGATAGTTAAATCACCGACTATCAATATTGGACAAATGCGTTGATCGTTTCGAAGAGTCCGGGATCGAGATTTATGTCTCGAAAACCACTTCGATCCGGTTTGTACGTTTCGTTAGAAAAACCTGTTCGGAGACGAAGATGGAGCTGTGAAGTGCAAGGGCTAGTCGCTACTAATCCTGAGGATATTTCCAAAATGGATGTAGTAGGAGTAGTGCCTTAGGTTTCGTTCGAACCCGGGACGGACTTGTATGGACGAATGCTTTCGGAACATCGTCAGGTGGACGATGGGCATTCTAAGTGAAACGTTCTAAAGGTAACGCTTAGCCTAAAGCCTCATCAAATGGGAATGACTGAAAATCAGGGGATATGCAGCAAGGCTTCGTGGGTAGCCCCCACTGGAGAGTAAGGTCATCCCTGTCTAGATGTCCCTTTTTATTTCGGCTTAGTGGTGCGGTTGCTGATCCCAACCGCGGGGTGATCTTATTCGGAACTGTCCAGTAAGGGATGGGTCCGGCCTTGTGTTGCAGGGGATCAGGAGTGGTCCTCGGTACGGTGATCTAGGCCCCGTACTGTGACAGGTGGTAGCCCAGTGCCTAGTCATTGTTGGAAATCCATTCTCCCTACGAGCCTTGTACGAGTTTTGTTTGTATTACCCACTTTTGTGGCTAGTAGCTGGAATTTAATCATGTAACAATTTCGGCTATTTTATAAGTACTTGTATATAGACCCTATTATAATATCAGAGGATTTCAATAAAAAGTGTTTTAGCTATCGTAAGGTAAAAACCCGACATGTTTATTTGTGGCGTGGTCTTACGAGATGCTTTTGTTTTCTAAAAGGATTTTTAAACTTTAATAATCAATTTGGATGCATTATTATCAGCTGGTATTCCAGACTGACTCAGGTGTTATTACATAATAATGCTCGGGTCAGACCGAGTATTATATGTACAGGACATGATGCTTTGGAGCAGCAGAGGAGCTGGAGCCCGAGACGTACTATCTATACATACATATATATATATATATATATATATATATATATATATATATATATTCCACTGCTATGACTGTATGGTATGTCTGATTTGTATTGATGATGTATGAGATACTCTGATGATGTGATGTATAAAACTGGTATAGATTTTATTTTGTGTAAAGATATATATTTACTATTATATTTTACTCCGCTGCGACTGTGAGATTCTGATTTGTTTAGTTTCTTCTTCATCTATCTCTTATTCTTAACCCTAATGGTTCGTATTTCTGTGCCACTTGAGTTAACAGAGGTGGAATAGTGTTGATTCAAGGGGTACGGATTTGCGCGCTGTTACACTTGGTATCAGAGCTTAGGTTGGCGACAACCTAGGATTTGGTGGGGAAATTACTCATTAAACAGAGTCAATAGTGCTCTATAATGAGTTGTGCGTATTAATAGATATGAGTGCGTACTTGTTAGTGGATATAAATTTTTTTATACCGTGTTAACTTATCGGTTGAGTATTTATAAATTCTGGTCGGTGTGGGAAGTACAACCGTATCGATAAGGGTTTCTAAACTCTTGAACAAGATAAACCGACATAGTATTGTTTTAAAGTGGGTAAATGAAATAATTTACCCAAAATTATATTTTGGTATAAAAGAAATAATTTTCTGACATTATTGTATATACTTGGTCGATTGGTTGTTAATACAATAATTAAATAAGAATCCAAAATTTAATCTTAAATTAGAAATGGTTGTAATCAAATAAATTATATAGGTATAAATTATATAAAGGAAGAATAACTAAATTTAAATTGAACCAAAATTTAAATCCCGAAAGTTTTGGAAAGGATTTTAAATGTATTGAAAACAAATTTTGGAAATTTAAAATCCAGGGAAGGTTTGAAATGAATTTGGGAAAGTAAGAAGCACTGAACTCACTTCAGTCGCTGGGAAATAATCCTGATGATGTTGGCCACATCATTAGAATTCATTTTCGAGTTTCTAAAGTGATGGATTGCTACCAAAATAGTTGGGTATGACATTGTTCGGACTTGTTTGAGAAACAAGTGATTTTAGAATTTTCAAAAAGGGAAATTGTTTTTACCAGATTGTTTTAGAATTTGGGATTTGATTTGAATATCAAATGGAAATGCGTTGATTTATATTTCAAATCTGTTTCGAAATTAAATCGGGTAATTCAATTCTGGGAATCCTGTTTACATTAAAATGTAAAATTTAAGTAAATCAACTATAACCTTGAAAGTAAAGTTGATTTAAGTGGGAAAGGGAAAAAATAAAAATGTTAATCCTGAAATTAAAATTTAATTTGGGTAAATGGAAGTAAATGAAGATATTGAAGTGACTAGAGATTTGAATTTAACTTGGGATAAGTTAAATAAATTGGGGATTGGAATTAAGGTGATTAGAGTTAAGTTGGAAGTAAAATGACTTTATAATTGTGGGTCATTGTGTAATAAATTATACCCATGAGCTATTAAATGTTATACTTATAATCTGGAAATGTGAATTTAAATTTGTGCAAGAAGTTAAATGAAAGAAAATTTGTATCTTTAAGAATTCAGAGATATGTATGTATATATAGAAATTTGGAATACTAATGGGAAATAGATGAATGGTGTAGTAAATTCAAACCTAATCTTAAAAGAAATGTGAATTAAGTTAAGGAAAGTGAGATATAAAAGGATGAATGAACTTAAGCTTGTAAATAAGTTTTGAACTTGTATATGGAGAATTAAAATTTAAAATTTGAATTGAATTGGATTAAACTTCGATTGAATGGAATTGAGATGGATTTGGATTTAATCAACAACAAGATTCAATTGTGTTAAGAATAGAAATGAATGGAATTTAATTCTTATTTAAGATAGTAAAGGAAATGGTATAAATTCAAGATGGCTAAATAAATTTGGTTGAACTTGAATTAGAATTGGAAAACAATTAAATTGAAAGGAAATTTAATTTAGAGAAGTAAGAATAATATTGTGTGAATAAAGTTTTAACTCAACTTAATTCAAAGGAATTGTTTGAGAATGCATTTTGGATAAGCTGAATTAAATAAAGAGAAGCTTGAAGATGAATTTAGTGTAAACTAAATTAAGTGGAATTTGTATTGGCATGAATAACATTTTGGATGGTTTGGCCAAAATTTAGAAAGTAAATAAAGTCCAGTTTTGGAATGGAATTTAATTTTGGTAGTAAATATTGGAAGTGTGAATGGATAATGGGATTGGATTATAATAATGATGGTTTGATTTATAAATAAATTCAAATGTGTGAAATAATTTAAATGGTCTCTTTGTTAATAAAATAAATCTAAAATGGATGAAATAAGTAAACACAGGGGCATTCGAATTTGTAAATGGATTGGAATTTGATTGGATGAGAATCAAATGGAAATAAAATAAAATTGATATAAGAAGATAATGAAAATGTTGTGAAAGAACTTAAGCAACCTGGAAAAAAAAAGATTGTGAATAAGCTTTATTAAGTACTCTTGAATGAAATTTGTTAGATAATAAAATTGAATTGCAAGTGAAATAGTATTAATTAATTATTGTGATAGATTAAGGATGTATGGGTTGTAAATAATCCAAGATGGAATGAAATTAATATAAACCTGAATTGGTTAACGTAATAAAAATGTAAGGAAGATTTAATTTAACAATTGCAATGGGATAAGAATACTTAGCTTGTGAACTAGGCAAACTTGAATAAAATTAATATAAATCTAAGTAGAATTAATTTTAATGGTTATGAGATTAAGTGGTGGTTATTTTGCTCGAATGACATGAAAATTGCATGTATTCGGAATTGAGTTGCTTAACAAGCAATTGGAATTGATTTTTGAATAAATTGATATGAATTGGAATAAAATTCAAAGAGTTTGTATATGGATGCAAGTGAATTGATTTGAAAAAGCAAATAAAGATGGTTTTAAATTAATGAGATAAATACAATCTAATTAAGTGATTTTGCATATGAAAGGAAATGGATCATAAAAGAAATGCAAATGTTTCAAGTTTAAAATAAAATTTGATTGTAAATCAAATTGGAAATGTAAGTTAAAGTAAAGAAATGCAAGTAAAGCATATGTTAATCATATTGAAATAGAAATGAATTGGTTGTAATAACTATGGATTGTATATAGTGAACTTGAATGTAAATCATTCAAGTGAAATAAAATGAAGTTTGTTTTTGGACGAATTGGAATGGGTTAAAATCTTGGTAAGTGGATTTGTGTATAAATGTAAGTGAGTTATCATAGAGATGCAAATGTAACAAATTGAAATGAAATTTGCTTGGTAAATCAATTCGAAAATTGGGTAAAGTATAAACTGGAATAGCGAAACTTGTATGTAAATCCTTTGTGTGAAATAAAATGGAATTTGGCATTAGAAAAGGAACTTTGTGCATGTTATAAAATATGGTTTACTTGTGAAACCATGCAAATTGTTGATTTGATTATGAAATGGATATGTTTGGCTTAAATTTATATTGGAATTGTTGTTAAAATGTTCATATCTTTGAAAACTGATGAGTTTGTTGAGAAAGTACTGGTACGGGAGGAGTTCGAGAGAATTGGAGCGCGTATATGCGTTATATTAGCCGCTTGCTATTAAAATTTGCTAAAAAGGTACGCTTACGCAAATATAATTGGGGAATGATATTTTTGTTGTGATATATTTTGGTTTCCGACCATATGGGACGATGTATATATATTTATCTGTATCGTGATATCGCGAAAGCTCCTCCGTGCGGGGGAGACTCTGCCAAAAAATTTCTGAAATTTTGGGAGTTAGAAAATTTTTGGGATTTTGTTTTGCTAAGAAATTGAATTTTTAAAGCAAATGGTAAAAATTAAAGATTTAGAGTAAATGAAACAAATGAGTTTGGATTTGAGCTAAGGGTTTTGGGAAGTGAATATAAGTTTTTAACTAAGCAAATTGGATGAGTAAGTGAGTTTGAGCATAGTTTCTACCTTAGCAAATTTCGGGGATGAAATTTTTATAAGGGGGGAGGAATGTAACATCCCGTATTTTTAAGCCATTGAATTTGAATATTTGATTCGTTTTAAATGTTTAATGTGGATTCTTAATTGATTTTGAAATGAATGGATTCGGGTTCAATCAATGAAATAAGCTATAATTTATAGTTATAGTAATTCTGGTTGAATTTGAATAATGGGAAAATAATAATTTAAATATTCGGAATTGAAATAAAAGTAAATCTTGATGTAAATAGTGATAAAAATGGTTTTAAAAATTCATTTTGAGTTATTTGAGTGTAAATAGCATGGTGGGAATTTTAGATGAATTTTAAAGTTGATAAATTAATATTTGGAATTTTATATCAATTTAAAAATGAATTTAATATTATTAAAATGCAGTTTAATCAGATTTTGGTCTGGAATGAGCCAGAATGATTTTTAATGTGATTATATATTTTATATATGATTTATTATTAAGTTATTAAATTTTTAAAAGTGAAATTTTAAGCGTATTCGTCAATTTTGGAAATCGCCCGATTTAATAGACGAGTTAAAATAGCATTCTGGGGAACAGTCTCGGAATTTAACTAAACTAGTTCCATTGGGTCCGTAATAGTTAGTTATTATCTGATTTCAATTTCGTAGCAATCGGAGTTGTCTTTTGACCGTGGCAGCTCGAAACGATTAGAAATCGATTTAACCAATTTAATTTTAAATTAATAGTTTAATTCCGTAACTCGCACATACGAACAAATTGGCTTACGAAACCTGTTCCATTGTGTCCGGAACGCCGAAAACCCCAGGATTGCCTATCGGAACGTGTGTTTTGGAGATCGTTTACTAATGTTCATTAGAAATTTCTTTTAATATTAAAATAGTATTAATAAATGAATGTATATCCACTCTTAAGTCACAGAAACCCTAGAAGTTTTGAGTGGCTGCCGCTTCATTATTCCAATGGCCGAAACCTTTACACTTTATTCCTTCGATCTGCACTCATACACTCAATTTTATCGTAAACGTTCAACACGAAATACGTAGAGATTGGCGAGCTCTACGTATTGAACGGTGGTGATCATATTTAAGGCTGTGTGGAGGGAGTTTAGTGGCAGCGTTTATCGCTCGGTTATGCGCAGATATCGGGGCAAGCAAGGCACCGAGTTCATCGTCGTTTGGAGCTTGGGTGCGGCGCATGAGGGGCTTCGCAGTGGAGAGCTTGGATGGACGTAGAGATGATCGAAGAATGGGGCGGCTCGTGCCCTAATTTTGACATTATGGGTTGTTAAATCTGGTTAGGTTCGCATCTGAGAAGAAGATGCGGCCTTGACTTTGACTTTGGTTTTGAACGGCCTGTTATGTTGTGGTAAAAGTAAATTTATAATTTAAAAGAAAATTTGTTTTAAATTGTTATTCAAACTTTATAAATTAATATCGGATGCGTACGTTATCAGATTTCGACAATTTTGGTGGCGTCGGAATCGCAGCGACGGGAAGAATGTGGTGGCGAAGATCTGGGTTTGATTTAAGCAAGTTGAAATTTTAGGTTAAATCGAACGCGGTTCGGTTTAATTTAAAATTTCAAACGCTCGCCGAAACTCAATGTGAGTTATTCTCACTCACATCTGGATGCTAGCTAGTTTAAATAGTTAATATTTAAATATCTGTGTGATTGGTTGAATATAATTGTTGGTATCAGTTTGGATTGATATTTTTATATGTGATGTGCTAATATCCGTGGATGCAGGGAAAACAGGTTGGAGGGATCCAACTGGATTCCTCACAATATAGGAATTATTGTTACAACTGATGATGGATTTTATTTATACACTGTGATATCTAATTATGAAATCCAGTTTGTTGTGATATGAATTGATAAATTATAAACCTGGAATTGTTAAGCATAAATAAAATAAATTGGTTTTAAAAGAAATAAAGAAATTGATAAATAAAGAATTTAAAGGAATAAAATTTAGAATCAGGGTTGGGTGAAGAATGAAATTTTGTGAATTTGGAAATTTGAATAAAGTGGAACATTTATTAGTTGATAAATGTGAAAGTATGGATTTCTGGTGATAAATTCGATAAGAAGTTATATGTTGTTAAAAATAACGATGGGGTTATTTTGATAATAATGTTTCCTGGAAATTTAAATATGATTTCAAAAGGAACCCTTCAAGTTAAATTAGCAACAAATTGCAAATTAGAATGTTTCAGAAATACTATTTATAACCATTGAAATTTAAGTGGGTATTTATTTGAGAAATTCCTTAAGTATGATTTTCATTAAATAAATTTATAATAGTTTATATATGAAAAAAGACTTTTAAACCTATACTTTGAAAAAAAAATTCCGGGAATGAGAATGTGGTTAAGCTTCGTAAGTAGTTATTTTAAACGTAGAAAGTAAATTTATGTTATGAAAACGTAAGTATGAACTGAACAAATCGACAGAATTTATAAGATGGAGTTTTCTGGGTTGTTTGAGTGGGAATGAGTTTCCCTGGAAATCCAAGTTCGAGTTTTAAACAGATTTTATTAAAAGAAAGTTTTAAAATTCAAACTTGTTTAAAAGAGTGTCTTGAAAATTGTTATTTTAAAGTAACTATTAATAAATTAGCAATAGTAAATTTTTATGAATACCCTTGTAATTATTTTTACAAATGGATTGTTTTAAAGGGCTAGTTTTGACCTAAGTTATTGAAATTGGCATTAAACTTTTTTAAAACTCTACTTATAAGTTTAGTTTAAACTAAACCCTTATTTACAATCAAGATTTATATCCTAATAAGTGGTTTTACCTTACATGTTAGAAATTATATTTTTGAGTAATAATTAATAGTAAATTTCCATATTTTAAAGTATATTTTAAAATAAAGTATTTTACTTGTTAAAAATCTAAATTGTTTTGAACTTCGTTATTTCCAATGGGAATAAATGTTAGATAATTTTCCTTGTAAGGGAAGAGTTTTTGGAATTGTTTTCAAATGAGCTTTGAAAATTTGGAAATATATCTTGAAAGATGTTGGGGCAAATAAAAAAATTTGGGAATTATTTATTGTGTGATGGATGTTTGTGAATGTTAATTGATAGTTAAATCACCGACTATCAATATTGGACAAATGCGTTGATCGTTTCGAAGAGTCCGGGATCGAGATTTATTTCTCGAAAACCACTTCGATCCGGTTTGTACGTTTCGTTAGAAAAACGTGCTCGGAGACGAAGATGGAGCTGTGAAGTGCAAGGGCTAGTCGCTACTAATCCTAAGGATATTTCCAAAATGGATGTAGTAGGAGTAGTGCCTTCGGTTCCGTTCGAACCCGGGACGGACTTGTATGGACGAATGCTTTCGAGACATCGTCAGGTGGACGATGGGCATTCTAAGTGAAACGTTCTAAAGGTAACGCTTAGCCTCAAGCATCATCAAATGGGAATGACTGAAAATCAGGGGATATGCAGCAAGGCTTCGTGGGTAACCCCCACTGGAGAGTAAGGTCATCCCTGTCTAGATGTCCCTTTTTATTTCGGCTTTGTGGTGCGGTTGCTGATCCCAACCGCGGGGTGATCTTATTCGGAACTGTCCAGTAAGGGATGGGTCCGGCCTTGTGTTACAGGGGATCGGGAGTGGTCCTCGGTACGATGATCTAGGCCCTGTACTGTGACAGGTGGTACCCCAGTGCCTAGTCATTGTTGGAAATCCATTCTCCCTACGAGCCTTGTACGAGTTTTGTTTGTATTACCCACTTTTGTGGCTAGTAGCTGGAATTTAATCATGTAACATTTTCGGCTATTTTATAAGTACTTGTATATAGACCCTATTATAATATCAGAGGATTTCTATAAAAAGTGTTTTAGCTATCGTAAGGTAAAAACTCGACATGTTTGTTTGTGGCGTGGTCTTACGAGATGCTTTTGTTTTCTAAAAGGATTTTTAAACTTTAATAATCAATTTGGATGCATTATTATCAGCTGGTATTCCAGACTGACTCGGGTGTTATTTCATTATAATGCTCGGGTCAGACCGAGTATTATATGTACAGGACATGATGCTTTGGAGCAGCAGAGGAGCTGGAGCCCGAGACGTATTACTATACATATATATTTTCCACTGCTATGGTTGTATGGTATGTCTGATTTGTGTTGATGATGTATGAGATACTCTGATGATGTGATGTACAAAACTGGTATAGATTTTATTTTATGTAAAGATCTATATTTACTATTATATTTTACTCCGCTGCGACTGTGATATTCTGATTTATTTAGTTTCTTCTTCATCTATCTCTTCTTCTTAAACCTAATGGTTCATATTTATGTGCCACTTGAGTTAACAGAGGTGGAATAGTGTTGATTCAAGGGGTACGGATTTGCGGGTTGTTACACTTGGTATCAGAGCTTAGGTTGGCGACAACCTAGGCTTTGGTGGGGAAATTACTCATTAAACAAAGTCAATAGTACTCTATAATGAGTTGTGCGTATTAATAGATATGAGGGCGTACTTGTTAGTGGATATAAATTGTTTTTATACTGTGTTGACTTATCGGTTGAGTGTTTATAAATTCTGGTCGGTGTGGGAAGTACAACCGTATCGATAGGGGTTTCTAAACTCTTGAACAAGATAAACCGACATAGTATTGTTTTAAAGTGCGTAAATGAAATAATTTACCCAAAATTATTTTTTGGTATAAAAGAAATAATTTTCTGACATTATTATATATATTTGGTCGATTGGTTGTTAATACAATAATAAATAAGAATCTAAAATTTAATCTTAAATTAGAAATGGTTGTAATCAAATAAATTCTATAGGTATAAATTATATAAAGGAAGAATAACTAAATTTAAATTGAACCAGAATTTAAATCCCGGAAGTTTTGTAAAGGATTTTAAATGTATTGAAAACAAAGTTTGGAAATTTAAAATCTAGGGAAGGTTTGAAATGAATTTTGGGAAAGTAAGAAGCACTGAACTCACTTCAGTCGCTGGGAAATAATCCTGATGATGCTGGCCACATCATTAGAATTCATTTTCGAGTTTCTAAAGTAATGGATTGCTACCAAAATAGTTGGGTATGACATTGTTCGGACTTGTTTGAGAAACAAGTGACTTTAGAATTTTCAAAAAGGGAAATTGTTTTTACCAGATTATTTTAGAATTTGGGATTTGATTTGAATGTCAAATGGAAATGTGTTAATTTATATTTCAAATCGGTTTCGAAGTTAAATCGGGTAATTGAATTCTGGGAATCCTGTTTACATTGAAATGTAAAATTTAAGTAAATCAACTATAACCTTGAAAGTAAAGTTGATTTAAGTGGAAAGGGAAAAAATAAAAATGTTAATCCTGAAATTAAAATTTAATTTGGGTAAATGGAAGTAAATGAAGATATTGAAGTGACTAGAGATTTGAATTTAACTTGGGATAAGTTAAATAAATTGAGGATAGGAATTAAAGTGATTAGAGTTAAGTTGGATGTAAAATGACTTTATAATTGTGGGTCATTGTGTAATAAATTATACCCATGAGCTATTAAATGTTATACTTATAATATGGAAATGTGAATTTAAATTTGTGCAAGAAGTTAAATGAAAGAAAATTTGTATCTTTAAGAATTCAGAGATATGTATGTATATATAGAAATTTGGAATACTAATGGGAAATAGATGAATGGTATAGTAAATTCAAACCTAATCTTAAAAGGAATGTGAATTAAGTTAAGGAAAGAGAGATATAAAAGGATGAATGAACTTAAGCTTGTAAATAAGTTTTGAACTTGTATATGGAGAATTAAAATTTAAAATTTGAATTGAATTGGATTAAACTTCGATTGAATGGAATTGAGATGGATTAGGATTTAATCAACAACAAGATTCAATTGTGTTAAGAATAGAAATGAATGGAATTTAATTCTTATTTAAGATAGTAAAGGAAATGGTATAAATTCAAGATGGCTAAATAAATTTGGTTGAACATGAATTAGAATTGGAAAACAATTAAATTGAAAGGAAATTTAATTTAGAGAAGGAAGAATAATATTGGGTGAATAAAGTTTTAACTCAACTGAATTCAAAGTAATTGTTTGAGAATGCATTTTGGATAAGCTGAATTAAATAAAGAGAAGCTTAAAGATGAATTTAGTGTAAACTAAATTAAGTGGAATTTGTATTGGCATGAATAACATTTTGGATAGTTTGGCCAAAATTTAGAAAGTAAATAAAGTCCAGTTTTGGAATGGAATTTAATTTTGGTAGTAAATATTGGAAGTGTGAATGGATAATGGGATTGGATTATTATAATGATGATTTGATTTATAAATAAATTCAAATATGTGAAATAATTTAAATGGTCTCTTTGTTAATAAAATAAATCTAAAATGGATGAAATAAGTAAACAAAGGGGCATTCGAATTTGTAAATGGACTGGAATTTGATTGAATGAGAATCAAATGGAAATAAAATAAAACTGATATAAGAAGATAATGAAAATGTTGTGAAAGAACTTAAGCAACTTGAAAAGAAAAAAAAAAGATTGTGAATAAGCTTTATTAAGTACTCTTGAATGAAATTTGTTAGATAATAAAATTGAATTGCAAGTGAAATAGTATTAATTAATTATTGTGATAGATTAAGGATGTATGGGTTGTAAATAATCCAAGATGGAATGAAATTAATATAAACCTGAATTGGTTAACGTAATAAAAATGTAAGGAAGATTTAATTTAACAATTGCAATGGGATAAGAATACTTGTCTTGTGAACTAGGCAAACTTGAATAAAATTAATATAAATCTAAGTAGAATTAATTTTAATGGTTATGAGATTAAGTGGTGGTTATTTTGCTCGAATGACATGAAAATTGCATGTATTCGGAATTGAGTTGCTTAACAAGCAATTGGAATTGATTTTTGAATAAATTGATATGAATTGGAATAAAATTCAAAGAGTTTGTATATGGATGCAAGTGAATTGATTTGAAAAAGCAAATAAAGATGGTTTTAAATTAATGAGATAAATACAATCTAATTAAGTGATTTTGCATATGAATGGAAATGGATCATAAAAGAAATGCAAATGTTTCAAGTTTAAAATAAAATTTGATTGTAAATCAAATTGGAAATGTAAGTTAAAGTAAAGAAATGCAAGTAAAGAATATGTTAATCATATTGAAATAGAAATGAATTGGTTGTAATAACTATGGATTGTATATAGTGAACTTGAATGTAAATCATTCAAGTGAAATAAAATGAAGTTTGTTTTTGGATGAATTGGAATGGGTTAAAATCTTGGTAGGTGGAATTGTGTATAAATGTAAGTGAGTTATCATAGAGATGCAAATGTAACAAATTGAAATGAAATTTGCTTGGTGAATCAATTCGAAAATTGGGTAAAGTATAAACTGGAATAGCGAAACTTGTATATAAATCCTTTGTGTGAAATAAAATGGAATTTGCTATTAGAAAAGGAACTTTGTGCATGTTATAAAATATGGTTTACTTATGAAACCATGCAAATTGTTGATTTGATTATGAAATGGATATGTTTGGTTAAATTTATATTGGAATTGTTGTTAAAATGTTCATATCTTTGAAAATTGATGAGTTTGTTGAGTAAGTACAGGTACGGGAGGCGTTCGAGAGAATTGGAGCGCGTATACGCGTTATATTGGCCGCTTGCTATTAAAATTTGCTAAAAAGGTACGCTTACGCAAATATAATTGGGAAATGATATTTTTGTTGTGATATATTTTGGTTTCCGACCGTGTAGGACGATGTATATTATCTGTATCGCGATATCGCGAAAGCTCCTCCGTGCAGGGGAGACTCTGCCAAAAAATTTCTGAAATTTTGGGAGTTAGAAAATTTTTGGGATTTCTTTTGCTAAGAAATTGAATTTTTAAAGCAAATGGTAAAAATTAAAGATTTAGAGTAAATGAAGCAAATGAGTTTGGATTTGAGCTAAGGGTTTTGGGAAGTGAATATAAGTTTTTAACTAAGCAAATTGGATGAGTAAGTGAGTTTGAGCATAGTTTCTACCTTAGCAAATTTCGGGGACGAAATTTTTATAAGGGGGGAGGAATGTAACATCCCGTATTTTTAAGCCATTGAATTTGAACATTTAATTCGTTTTAAATGTTTAATGTGGATTCTTAAGTGATTTTGAAATGAATGGATTCGGGTTCAATCAATGAAATAAGCTATAATTTATAATTATAGTAATTCCGGTTGAATTTGAATAATGGGAAAATAATAATTTAAATATTCGGAATTGAAATAAAAGTAAATCTGGATGTAAATAGTGATAACAATGGTTTTAAAAATTCATTTTGAGTTATTTGAGTGTAAATAGTGTGGTGGGAATTTTAGATGAATTTTAAAGTTGATAAATTAATATTTGGAATTTTATATCAATTTAAAAATGAATTTAATATTATTAAAATGCAATATAATCAGATTTTGGTCTGGAATGAGCCAGAATGATTTTTAATGTGATCATAAATTTTATATATGATTTATTATTAAGTTATTAAATTTTTAAAAGTGAAATTTTAAGCGTTTTCGTCAATTTTGGAAATCGCCCGATTTAATAGACGAGTTAAAATAGCCTTCCGGGGCACAGTCTCGGAATTCGACGAAACCAGTTCCATTGGGTCCGTAATAGTTAGTTATCATCGGATTTCAATTTTCGTAGCAATCGGAGTTGTCGTTTGACCGTGGCAGCTCGAAACGTTTAGGAATCGATTTAACCAATTTAATTTTAAATTGATCGTTTAATTCCGTAACTCGCACGTACGACCAAGTTGGCTTACGAAACCTATTCCATTGTGTTCGGAACGCGGAAAAACCCCAGGATTGCCTGTCGGAACGTGTGTTTTGAAGTTTGTTTGCTAATGTTCATTAAAAATTGCTTTTAATATTAAAATAATATTAATAAATGAATGTATATCCACTCTTAAGTCACGGAAACCCTAGAAGTTTTGAGTGGCCGCCGCTTCATTATTCCAATGGCCGAAACCTTTCCACTTTCTTCCTTCGATCTCCACTCGTACACTCAATTTTGTCGTAAACGTTTAACACGAAATACGTAGAGATTGGCGAGCTCTACGTATTGATCGGTGGTGATCATATTTAAGGCTGTGTGGAGGGAGTTTAGTGGCAGCGTTTATCGCTCGGTTATGCGCAGATATCGAGGCAATCAAGGCACCGAGTTCATCGTCGCTTGGAGCTTGGGTGCGGCGTATGAGGGGCTTCGCAGTGGAGAGCTTGGATGGACGTAGAGATGATCGAAGAATGGGGCGGCTCGTACCCTAATTTTGACATTATGGGTTGTTCGATCTAGTTAGGTTCGCATCTGGGAAGAAGATGCGGCCTTGACTTGGACTATGGTTTTGAACGGCCTGTTATGTTGTGGTAAAAGTAAATTCAAAATTTAAAAGAAAATTTGTTTTAAATTGTTATTCAAACTTTATAAATTAATATCGGAAGCGTACGTTATCAGATTTCGACAATTTTAGTGGCGTCGGAATCGCAGTGACAGGAAGCACGCAGTGGCGAAGATCTGGGTTTGATTTAAGCAATTTGAAATTTTAGGTTAAATCGAACGCGGTTCGGTTTAATTTAAAATTTCAAACGCTCGCCGAAACTCAATGTGAGTTATTCTCACTCACATCTGGATGCTAGCTAGTTTAAATAGTTAATATTTAAATATCTGTGTGATTGGTCGAATATAATTGTTGTTATCAGTTTGGATTGATATTTTTATATGTTATGTTCTAATATCTGTGGATGCAGGGAAAACAGGTTGGAGGGATCCAACTGGATTCCTCACAATATAGGAATTATTGTTACAACTGATGATGGATTTTATTTATACACTGTGATATCTAATTATGAAATCCAGTTTGTTGTGATATGAATTGATAAATTATAAACTTGGAATTGTTAAGCATAAATAAAATAAATTGGTTTTAAAAGAAATAAAGAAATTGATAAATAAAGAATTTAAAGGAATAAAATTTAGAATCTGGGTTGGGTGAAGAATGAAATTTTGTGAATTTGGAAATTTGAATAAAGTGGAACATTTATTAGTTGATAAATGTGAAAGTATGGATTTCTAGTGATAAATTCTATAAGAAGTTATATGTTGTTAAAAATAACGATGGGGTTATTTTGATAATAATGTTTCCTGGAAATTTAAATATGATTTCAAAAAGAACCCTTTAAGTTAAATTAGCAACAAATTGCAAATTAGAATGTTTCAGAAATACTATTTATAACCATTGAAATTTAAGTGGGTATTTATTTGAGAAATTCCTTAAGTATGATTTTCATTAAATAAATTTATAATAGTTTATATATAAAAAAAGACTTTTAAGCCTATACTTTGAGAAAAAAAAATTCCGGGAATGAGAATGTGGTTAAGCTTCGTAAGTAGTTATTTTAAACGTAGAAAGTAAATTTATGTTATGAAAACATAAGTATGAACTGAACAAATCGACAGAATTTATAAGATGGAGTTTTCTGGGTTGTTTGAGTGGGAATGAGTTTCCCTGGAAATCCAAGTTCGAGTTTTAAACAGATTTTATTAAAAGAAAGTTTTAAAATTCAAACTTGTTTAAAAGAGTGTCTTGAAAATTGTTATTTTAAAGTAACTATTAATAAATTAGCAATAGTAAATTTTTATGAATACCCTTGTAATTATTTTTACAAATGGATTTTTAAAGGGCTAGTTTTGACCTAAGTTATTGAAATTAGCATTAACCTTTTTAAAACTCTACTTATAAGTTTAGTTTAAACTAAACCCTTATTTACAATCAAGATTTATATCCTAATAAGTGGTTTTACCTTACATATTAGAAATTATATTTTTGAGTAATAATTAATAGTAAATTTCCATATTTTAAGTATATTTTAAAATAAAGTGTTTTACTTGTTAAAAATCTAAATTGTTTTGAACTTGGTTATTTCCAATGGGAATAAATGTTAGATAATTTTCCTTGTAATGGAAGAGTTTTGGGAATTGTTTTCAAATGAGCTTTGAAAATTTGGAAATATATCTTGAAAGATGCTGGGGACAATAAAAAAATGTGGGAATTATTTATTGTGTGATGGATGTTTGTGAATGTTAATTGATAGTTAAATCACCGACTATCAATATTGGACAAATGCGTTGATCGTTTCGAAGAGTCCGGGATCGAGATTTATTTCTCGAAAACCACTTCTATCTGGTTTGTACGTTTCATTAGAAAAACGTATTCGGAGACGAAGATGGAGCTGTGAAGTGTAAGGGCTAGTCGCTACTTATCCTGAGGCTATTTCCAAAATGGATGTAGTAGGAGTAGTGCCTTCGGTTCCATTCGAACCCGGGACGGACTTGTATGGACGAATGCTTTCGGAACATCGTCAGGTGGACGATGGGCATTCCAAGTGAAACGTTCTAAAGGTAACGCTTAGCCTCAAGCCTCATCAAATGGGAATGACTGAAAATCAAGGGATATGCAGCAAGGCTTCGTGGGTAGCCCCCTCTGGAGAGTAAGGTCATCCCTGTCTAGATGTCCCTTTTTATTTCGGCTTAGTGGTGCGGTTGCTGATCCCAACCGCGGGGTGATCTTATTCGGAACTGTCCATTAAGGGATGGGTCCGGCCTTGTGTTGCAGGGGATCGGGAGTGGTCCTCGGTACGGTGATCTAGGCCCCGTACTGTGACAGGTGGTACCCCAGTGCCTAGTCATTGTTGGAAATCCATTCTCCCTACGAGCCTTGTACGAGTTTTGTTTATATTACCCACTTTTGTGGCTAGTAGCCGGAATTTAATCATGTAACAATTTCGGCTATTTTATAAGTACTTGTATATAGACCCTATTATAATATCAGAGGATTTCTATAAAAAGTGTTTTAGCTATCGTAAGGTAAAAACCCAACATGTTTATTTGTGGCGTGGTCTTACGAGATGCTTTTGTTTTCTAAAAGGATTTTTAAACTTTAATAATCAATTTAGATGCATTATTATCAGCTGGTATTCCAGACTGACTCGGTTGTTATTTCATTATAATGCTCGGGTCAGACCTAGTATTATATGTACAGGACATGATGCTTTGGAGCAGCAGAGGAGCTGGAGCCCGAGACGTATTATCTATACACACACACACACACACACACACACACACACATATATATATATATATATATATATATATATATATATATATATATTGTACTTCTATGATTGTATGGTATGTCTGATTTGTATTGATGATGTATGAGATACTCTGATGATGTGATGTATAAAACTGGTATAGATTTTATTTTGTATAAAGATCTATATTTACTATTATATTTTACTCCACTGCGACTGTGAGATTCTGATTTGTTTAGTTTCTTCTTCATCTATCTCTGCTTCTTAACCCTAATGGTTCGTATTTCTGTGCCACTTGAGTTAACAGAGGTGGAATAGTGTTGATTCAAAGGGTACGGATTTGCGGGCTGTTACAATCCCCATGGAAAATCTACTACACGAATGCGCCTTAGCACTATTTATTGTATAACTACCACTATTGTGGCATTCACAAAATAGCTATTTGATATGATTTATGTGCTATACTCTAGACAATATCTATAATATCACTATATGTTAAACTTAATGAATGATTGGTCTATTTGAGAGGCAAACCGTTATGGAAAATCATACGGTCTCAATGGTTACTATTACTTGTTGCGTATTTCTTAGGTTTCTCATGCTAGTTTACTAAACTAATCCGGGTGTTATTTTTGTATAATGCTTGGGTTAGCCTCGTGTATGTTTCTAGATTTAGCTACGGACGCTTTGGAGCATATGGAGAAGAGCTGGATGATTATCTTCTGTAATATTCTTTTTCTCACTGCATTTCTATATTGTATATATCAGAATTGTGAGGACAGGCGGTTATAACTATCCAAGCTATTGATCGTACTTAGATTTTAGTAACTCTGACATTTCTGTATTCAAAGTAGCCCATTGCAATGTTCTTTTGATATTATATATTATCGTTCCACTATGAGATTATGATGTTGTATTCTTTTCATGTTTTTTTATTTTATTTACCCTAACTTTCTATTTTTACGGCCTTGGGTGCTTGACACATGAATACCATGAATGTATTCAATAGTCGACATTCGACAGTCGAAAAATCAAGGCATTAGAAAATCAATTACTCTAATCCAAAGTAAAAATCTCTATATAAAGGCAGTCATTCTTTAGAGATTGGAATCATCCTCTCAAGTTGTATTTTCTTCATCTTACTCCTCCTTCATTACTAATATTGCAATTTTATTGTCTTAGAAAGTAACAAAATCCCCTCTCCTCAAAGTAGATGCACACTATCTCGTGATAGAGGAACCACTATATATCCATGTGTGAACTGTTTATTTATTTTTTTCTTTGTGATTTACTGTTTGGGTCCTCTCTTTTTTGTTTGTTTTATCACACTACAAAGTGATCTTATTTTTTCTATGTGCGTTGGGTTGATTATAGTCATTTGTGTAAATTTACCCCAAAGGCCTTGTATTAGAGCTTTGAAGGTTGTTGTTGAAGCCTAAGGCTAGAAGCTGTCGATAAATTGGCAGGATCTAGAGATGAGGAGGTTAAGCCTATCCAAGTGTACGCACCCTATACCAGGGGTTCGTATGTACCTTCCATTTCGTAGTTGGATATAGAGAGGTGGAATGGAGATCATGATTTCGAGAAGTCGTAGTGGAAGATGAAGGCGATGTTGAGAAAACCTCGTGTTCATTAGGTTGTTTTTGGCACAGAATAATTACTAGCAGATATCCTATAATTGGAATGGAATGAGACGGAAGAATAAGCATTTACTACCCTTTAATTGTCTATGTGTGAGAACGTCATCTAAGAGGTTAGTAGTGATACTACTTCTGGAGGCTTGTGGAAGAAATTGGAGAATCCCTACGTGAATAAGTTTCTCATGAATAGGATAATTTTTTGAAGACTTTCTTTGCATATAAGATGTGGGACGGTACGTCATTGAAAGTACATCTTAACTTCTTTGAAAACTTGATGATGAAGATGAAAGCTGTTGATTTGAATGTGGACAAAGAAAAAGGCTATGGTGGCATTATGCTCCCTTCTAGAGCGATACGCGGTACTGGCCAATAGCTTGATTTATGGCATAAGCATGCTGACATTAGAGGATGTGAAGAAGGGACTTTAGGTGAAGAGATAATCGGACAAAACTAATGAGAAAAAGTGGAGAAGCTAGTTGTAGTCAAGGGTTCTTTGTAGATAAAGGAAGGAAAGAGAAGAAAGAGAACAATTTCATAGGGTGATCCAAGTCGAGGAACCTTGGAAGTGGTTAGAGAGGCAAGTCAAGAGGCATGTTATCATTGTAAAAGTATGACCACTAGAAGAAAGATTATCCAGATTTAAGGAAGAGGAGTGAAGTGTAGAGTCTTCATCTATAGCGGTGGAGAAGCTTGTTTATAATGATGTGTTAACCGCATCTATTTTCAAGGTATTAGAACATTCTGTGCTAGATTTAGGGCTCCTTCCATATAATGACTAGGAAGGAGTATTTCTGTTCTTATGAAGGTAAGGAGGGAAGTGACATACTGATGGGGAATGATGCTACTTGAAAGTCATTAGGAGAAGGACCAATGCATATTCACATGCATAATGGTATGACGCGCACTGTCATTGGAGTCCATTATGTTTCAGGTTTAAGGAAAACTACCATGTCTTTGATCAACAAGCATATTTGGGTTGAAGGATTGCAATATAGTTGGATAGCTTGAAGGTGACTCATGGTGTCCTTGTATTGCTGAAAGCAGTGATGGTCTAGAATCTTTATTTGCTGAAAGGATCTATAATTCTAAAAATTCATATGTTGGAATTGATAATTCATGAGCTTTGGATGCCAACATACTTTGGCATCTCAAATTGGGTCATGTTCCATAAAAGAGATTAAAGCTGCTTCGTAGAAGGAAAATGATCAAGGAAAAAGCTTCAACCATTTGAAAATCTACCAAGATTGTTTATTGAGGAAGAAAACAAAGGTTTCTTTGGGTATTTGTAGACATGAGTCCAAAGGAGTACTAGAGTATGTCCATACATAGATTTCGAGACTAGTTGATACAGCTTCTATTGGAGGAGCTAAGGATTTTATCTCTTTTATCGATAATTGCTCTCAAAAGGTTTAGGTATTTATGATGAAAGCCAAGTCAGAGTCCTTTGAGAAGTTCAAAACCAGGAAGGCAACGGTAGAGAATGAAATTGGAAGGAAGCTAAAGGTTCTGAGATGAGACAGTGGTGGTGAGTTTGTTTTTGAGGAGTTCAAAAATTTCTGTAAGAAGCATGGAATTCAAAGTCACTTTAGTACACCTGGAGATCATCAATCAGATAGGGTTGCTGAAAGTATGAATATGACTCTACGAGAGAAAGCTTATTATTTGAGATTGATGGTGGGTTTATTTAGAGACTTTTGGGCTAAAGCTTTATCTATTGTAGTGTATATTATCAATTAAATTCCATGCTCAACTATCATTGGGAAGTTTCCAAAGGAAAGGTTGAAAGATACATCTATACATATCAGTTACTTTTTTATATTTGGTTTCCATATGTATGTTCATCATATAGGAAATGTCAAGTTGGTGGCAAGAGCCTATCAAGGCATATTTTATGTCTATACAAAAGGTATCAAATAGTATCGTATTTGGAACACTATTGATAGGAAAGTAGCGCACTTGAGACGTGTCGCATTTGATGAGTCCTCTATGTTCAAACTGATGGATAATCCACCTAGCTCAGTAGATTCATAAGTTGAAAGGCTTAAAGAGATGGCAGCTATTCCCACATATCACCCTAGTAGTAGAGTCAGAGTTACAAATGAAGATGGAGTAATTGTAATCATTGACACATCACATAAAAGTCCACAGAACTCCTCCAGCAATGATGGTGATAGTGGTGAATCTAGAGTTGATTCAGCTCAAAGTAGAGTTAACAGAATCTTAGGCAAGTTTACACCTATTCGGGCAAGCTCTAAAGTTAGAAGGCCACCAAACAGGTATGAAGACTGAAACTATGAAAATATTAGCCTTAATGATCAGTTTGACTATGCACTACATATAGTGCAAGATGAGCCTTTCGACCTTAAAGAAGCCATGAGCTTGAGTGTCAGCTCGAAATGGATGCATGCTATAGTGGAGGAGATGGATTCATTAAAGAAGAATCAGACTTAGAAATTGGTACCACCTCTTCAAGGAAGCTAAGCCATAGGATGCAAGTGGGTATATAAGGTAAAGGATGATGGAAGATACAAGACTAGACTTGTTATAAAGGGATTTTCACATAGGAAGGTGATGGAGTATGATGAGGAGTTTACCCCGGTTGTTAGACATACTTCTATCCGGATATTGCTAGCTATTGTTGCTACTTACAACATGGTGTTGGAACAATTAGTTGTAAATACAGCCTTTTTGCATGAAGACTTAGAGGAGACCGTCTACATGAAGATGCCAGAGAGGTTTATAGAGGATGAAAAGAAGGAATGGGTTTGCAAGATGAAGAAGACTCAACATGGTTTGAAGCAGTCGCCTAGGCAATGATACAAGAGGTTTAACTATTTTACGCTTACTCTTAGTTTTGATAGAAGAGTTAAAGACGCTTGTGTTTATTTTGAGCATATGGATGATGGAAACTGGAAATATCTACTCCAATATGTAGATAATACTCTAATTGCTTTCAATGACGAAGCTGAAATTGACAGGTCAAAACTGAAGCTAAAGAAGGAATTGAAGAAGAAAACCATGAAGAAGCAAAGAAGTTTTTAGGGATGGAAATCCACATAGAGAGAAAGTTGAAGGTCTTGAGAATGACATAGAAAGAATATATTCAGAAAGTTCTGGCATGGTTGAACATGGAGAAGATGAAGGCGATTAGTACTTGTAACGACCCGCGTTTTCGACCCTGGAAAGTCGACACTAATACATCTACGGTATTCATGTTTTGAACAATCAAATGTCAGAAAGACGGATGGTTAGGGAAAAGAAGAAGAAAGAAGATAAGAGAAAACTAAACAACTTAGAATCTCACAACAGAACGGAGTAATATATAATGGATAACATAAGTTTTACATATACATTTTATAATGATACATCAGAGTCATAATACTAACCTATCATCGGCTCTTAAAAAGTTATAAGATCCCGCCCTTACAATTGCCAATATCTACAATAATAAAAAAGAGAAAATAAAGAGAATATACAAGAGAAACATCTTCGGCATCCAGCTTGACTCCTGAGCTCCAAGGCATCCAAAACTAATCTAAAAATATGCTCTGTCTGACCCCGAGCATTGTAGGAAAACAACGCTCTGGTCAGTCCGCTAAAACCACAATGAGAAACTCAAATCATAAAGAATTTTATTTATTACAACTTGTAAATCATTTAAAATAAAAGGTATCTCGCAAGACCATGCCGCACATAAGCACAGATGGGTTTTTACCTTACAAAAACCAAAACATTTTCTACAGAATATCCAATGATATTATAATAATGTCTAAGGTTTCAAATAAATTATGAATATAGCCTAAATTGTTACATTAATTAAATTCGAGCATCATAGGTATATAAAAAAATCCATAAAGATACATACTAGAGAATGGGTTCTATCAATGACTAGGCTACTAGGGTATTGCCTTTCGTAGTACACCTCTAGAAAAATATACCGAGTTCAACAAGAATGTCTTTCACCCTTGCTTACAGGACTGGTTTACCCCATCCAATATATTACTTAATATATCATCACTCTGATTACTTTGCAACCATTACTGAGATCTCTATCCAAATCCATAAAATGAATGCATATCTAGAAAGGTTATGGTACACCATAATTAGGAGCGACCCACTTAGCCTTGCTGCATATCCCATGTTTTAATCATTCTTGGTTGATGAGGCTAGAGGCTACGTTTTTCCTTTAGATAGCAAAATCACTTGAAATGCTAACACTGCCCTCTAGGTAGCAATGCAGTGCCAGCATTCTTCCATACAAGTCATTCAGGAGAAGAATGAACCGAAGACACTACCCATACTACATCCGTTTAGGAATTACCCTCAGGATTAGTAGCAAGTAGCCCTTGCACGTCAAATGACTCCATCTTTGATCCCGTCATCTTCCAGATGTTTTCAACCACCCCCTAATTGTTTTAGCAGACCGATTTCCTTATTAGTTGTCCTAGGAGAACATAACAAGATTTATATGCACGGTACAACATCATCGAAGACGATTGTGCCATATAACTCATGTGTTTCTTCTAGATATTTTTAGTATTAGATTTTTGCCTAGATTTGATAGTCAGTTATTTAACTATCAAATAACAAACAAGCTATAATTCAAAGGTCTAATTCCCATAAAAACCACTAAGCCTCAAAGAAAATCTTTCATTTATTCAAATATCGTTCCAAAATATTAAGCAAAATATTCATATACATATCTTATTGCCATTAGCATATTCATAAAACATTGTGAAATATTTCTTTTTTCAAAGTCATATTAAAAGAATCAAAACAAATTTTATTTAAAAAAGGGATAAGAATAACCCTATACATTATTCCTTCGTTGTTAAGCATGAAATGATAGTTCCACACCATTATAATTAAGAAGGTCAGTTAAGGGAAACCTCTTCTCAAATTCTTTTATAAACATCTTAAATAAATCCTTTTAATAAACCCTGCTTAAATTCTAAATCCATTCATAATACTCTTTTATAAATATCCAAAATCATTTATTAAATCTTCTTTTATAAATATCCAAAATCATTTGTAAAGCACTTTTAGAAATCTCCATTAATAATTCCCTTTTCTTAAAAAATATCATTTACAATTATCTTTCATAAATATCCTTTAAATAAATCCATTATAAAATGTTATTTACAAAATATCATTTGTAAATAACATTATTAAAATAATTGGAAAACTTGAATAATTGTTTAAAACAATTATCCTCAAATTGATATAGATTTAAAGTCAATTTAAAAACCATAGCATTAGAAATTTGAAAGGAGACTTAGTGACCAAAATGGCACGTAAATCAAGTTACCATTTACTTAAATTTGACTTTCAAGTCACAACAAAAAGATTACATAAGCAATGGATAATAATCCAAAATCAAGGAATAATAGGCCGATATAAACTAACTGGTAAATACATGTCCAAAATAACCAAATAGCTGGAGGGTGGTTTGTCCAGCTAAACGGATGTCCAAATAATCTAATAAGTTTAGTTATAGCAGAATGAGGATTTATTCTGCTAAAAGATGTCTAAATAATCTACTTAATTATGATATAACAAAATGATGATTTATTCTACTAACAAATGTAAAAGTCTAGTATAACTTATTCATGGTTGTTTGTCTATTTAATGGTACAGACAAGAGATCCCTTTGATTAAAATCAGTTTATTATAAAAGAGAATTGGCTACAATAATTGATTTGGTTTAAAATAAAACCATTATTAAATAATATTAAATTCTTTATTAATAGCTTATGTAATCGTTATTTAATTCCTAATTAAATCATTTTTAGTTACTAATTACATTTTAATTAACTCTAATTTAAAATTAATTAATCCCTAATTAAAATGTTAATTAAACGCAATTAGATTAATTAATTTAATCCCGCCTAACTAGAAATTAATTATTAATTAATCTTAATTAAATAATTAATCTATTAAATAACTAACTTAATTACTAAAATTACTTCTTAAATAACTTTTAACTTAGTTAAACGTTAATTAAAATTCGTTAATTAAATAATTAACTTTAATCCGTTGAACCCTAATTAACTAACTTATAATTAATTAATAATTATCTTTATTGAATAATTAATTAATTAATTATTAAACTCTTATTTAATTAGCAAAGTAATTAACTTTTAAACTTCCTTAATAGTTCAAAAAGATTTTCAAAACCATTTCAAAAAGAATCATTTTTAAAATCTAACTTTAACTTTTTCCGAACGGCATTCATAACGACTATCTCTCTGAATTCAACTTGTTAAAGTTAGATTTTTTTTAGATCTAAGTCCAACTTCACTATTAACTTTATTGTTTCGAAAACATATATACAATCTTTTATTTTGAAAACTAAATAAATTTTTAATCTTTTAACAACTTGAAAACAAACAAATAACTTCTGATCTTTTCTATGTGATCTCTCATCTCATTAGCATACAAGTTACTTAATTTCATAACACATGACAGAACAACGAAGTTTACATGGAAAAATTTACATATACAATCATATATATAAAAAACGACAATCTTAACACCAAACCAAAATTCATAGCTACTTTAACAAGTCAAATTCAAACTAACAATAATATTTCACGTGCGTGCACGCGCGCGCGCACATACATACATAGATACACACAAACACACACACACACAACAACAACAACAACATGGTTTACAACCAAACATATAATAGATTAAATAAATAAACATGGTAACATAAAGGTAAAATCTTTCAAAATATAAAATAGTTTGCTCACCAAAACATAACTGAAACAAAGCAACTTGAACTAGAACTTTGGAAAAAGATTTGATCTTGGATTTATTTTTATATGAACTTGATTTTAAGTCAAGGAAAGGAACATATAGGCTCAGGCATGCTTCCTTTGGGCTCGAGCAATGATGGCTTAGACTTGGTCATGCCTTATGGAAGCGGGTATAGCTTTGATTTATGTACAAGAAGGTGTTTAAATGGGTTTTTAAGCATTTAAGAGGAAAAAGAAAAAAAATTTAACTTTGATATTTTGGAAGCCATTAACATGGTTTTGAAACCTTAAAAGAAGATGTACAATTTTTGGAAAAAGTAGAAAATGAAACGGAAGAGGAGAGAGAGAAAAGTTAATTAGTTTTATATAAAATGAAAGTATAAAATTGCCTAAATTCCCTTGAAGTACCTACCATCCTCTCAAATTTGAACACATCACCACATATCCCTCCATCATGATCCACATGCCTAGGACCAAGGGTCTCCCCCTTTTACATAATGTGCAATGTATGCATTAATACTAATGTTCAAGAGATGTAAGTGATAATTGACTATTCATATTTTATTTTGATTGAAAACTTGAAAATCGTTATATCTAATCCCTCAATTTAAGTAGATATATTATCAACATGCATATATTATTTGTTAATATGTGCACGTGTTAACTAAGGTGATTAAATAGTGAAAATTGAATTTTCGAAAAAAGCTTTTCGGTCACATTATCTAATTTTCTTTGAACTAAATCCTTTCATAAACAAAATTCAAAAATGGATTTGCTATCACTACTTATATATTAAATTATAAAACCATTAATTAAATATTTAAAATTAATTAAATATTCGCAAATTAAAGCGACATAATTTGGGTCGTTACATTCTTCCCCTCATAAAAGAATTTCATCGCCTGAATTTCATCACATGAACACCCATTACTATTCATAATTTCGCATGATATTCATAAATCATCCATATGAAAAATTTTATTCGATCTCCACTCGATTATATTACTTCACTTCCAAGCTAATATTGCTCATTTGATTCACTAGTATGGACTCTTATTAAGCTTGTTGACTAGAAACCTTCATTCCTCTTACATAGTCATCTACTATAATAGAAAACTTTAGTTCCCTATCAAGAACCCTCATCAAGTGCTCACTATCAAAATTGAGTTATAAATCCTTATCTGGAATGGAGTAAAAGTCCTTTAGTCATGTACTCGAATCTTGGATAGAGAACAATATGAGAAAGGGAAATGATCTACATACAACCTACGTACCCATCTAAATACTCTTATTTAGCCGTTTATCTTCTTACCCTCCTACAAATATTAAAAAAATTATCTAATAAAAATTCCAACTTAGGTACAAATATTTAAAAATGATACAACTTATTTGTGAAACCTTTCATAAAACCATCAAAATTTATAAACTTGGTAATACCTCCTACATCCTAAGAGTATGTGTGTTTATATATATATATACACACACACACACACATATATCGTCTGATTTTTAATTCTATTAGTTTTTAACTATTCAGATGTAGGAAAAAAAATAATTTTGGATCTTTAAAACCGAGTCGACCGATTCAACCTCTTTACCCATTCTGTATGGTAAATAGCTAACAAAACTAGGATGCTAGTATCCAAACTCTGTCTTAGAGTCTACTTTTTCTTGGACGCCTCTAAGGTAAAGGTGTTTATTAGCCAGCCCAATAACATTACATACCATTTAACTTCCTAAGTGTTAAAATCCAAAAGATACTATTTAGTAAAACCAAGCATATTAAACTTTCTTATTAAATTAATTCAACTTTAAAACTTTATTTACCAACCATTTTAAATCAAGATACCTCTACATCCTGAAAACTTAAGAACCAAATACCCAGTTTTATATCAAAATATTTTGAAAAAATATTATATATTTTATTCATAGAAAATATACCTTTAGCTCGAGTAACCCCAAAATGATACTAAGGAACTGGGTACTACCAAGTAGTATCATATATTCTCTTACCTATACGAGTATTACTCAAGAGAAGTGTTTACCATACGAAAACATCTCTTTCCCATTTTAAGTTATTTTTGGGCCACTCGAACTAGTTATCTTTAAAACACTTCTTCTATTTCAAAATTTTCCTCTTTTCCTAACAAAAATATTTCCAAATTATATTATTATTACTTTAAAAACCTTGAAAACCATTTTTTAAAAGCATCGAGTTTTAAGTCCTTTAGTTTCATACTTAAAATTTTTTTATATTAATGACCCATCTTATAACTCAATCTTTATAAAACCATTTTCTTCTATAAAATCATTCCTAAATATTCTAACTTTATTAAACATATTTTATTAAACCGTAACCATAGCCCAATATTAACATCGAACGCCTTATAGTTAAATTGTGAAACTTAATTCATAAGGTGTTCCTTTCACTGTTGCTCAAATTTCCTCGTTTCCCAACCCATATTTTCAAAAGGAAAACTATCTATATAAACACTCAACCCTAGCCAATACTCAACTAGATGAGCATAATTAATAAAACCTTAAATGTAATAATAGAATATTACCATTCCTTAACAAACAATATATCTAAAATAACTATATTATTCTTTTGAACATCATACAATATATTCCTGGGTAAAATTATTTCATTTAACAATTTTAAAACAATACCATGTCGGTTGGTCTTGTTCAAATGTTTAGGAACCCCTACCGGTAACATTGGCCAGATGCATCGACCAAAAATCATAAGCTACTTAACATATCAATTAACACAATATAAAACATTTTTATATCACTAACAAATATGCGCTCTTATATAATACAGTCAAACTCATTCTAGGATGTCACTTACCCTATCTTTAATGAGAATATCCCATCAAAGACGAGGTTCTCACTTAACCTTGTGCTCTGATACCAGCCGTAAAGACCTGCCTTTTCTACCCTCAGACGTGACACTAATACATTCACGGTATTCACATGTCGAACAACTAAGTGCCGGAAAGACAGATTGTTAAGGAAAAGAAGAAGAAAGAATGCAAGAAGAAACTAAACAACACAGAATCTCACAATGCAATGGTATAATATATAATAGATAACATAAGTTTTACATTGACATTTTATATAACACTAACCTATCTTCAGCTGCTGGACAGTTATAGCATCCTGCACTTATAACTGCTGATATTTATAATAATAACAAACAGCGAAAATAAAGAGAATATACGAGAGATACGACTTAGGCATCTAACTTGACTCCTGAGCACCAAAGTACCCAAAGCTAATTTGAAAATATACTCTGTTTGACCTGAGAATTATAGGAAAACAACGTCCGGGTCAGTTTGGTAAAACCTGCATGAAAAACTTAAATCTCAAGGAATTTTATCTATTGTAACTTGTAAATCCTTTAAAATCAAAGATATATTGTAAGACCATGCTGCACATAAACATGGACAGATTTTTGCTTTATAATAACAAAAACATTTTCTGTAGAAATCTAGTGATATTATAATAATGTCTAAGGTTTTCAAATAAATTATGAATATATTCAAAATTGTTTTTTAAATTTCTAGCATAATAGGTGTACAACTGAATCTGTAAAGGCACATATTAGAGAATGGATTATATCAATGACTAAGTTACTGAGGTACCAGCTGTCATAGTACACATCTACAAAAAATGTACCGGGGTTAACAAGAACGTCTTGCACCCCTGCTCACAGGACTGGCCTACCCGTTTCTTAGATAATACCGAATATATCATCACTATGGTAGCTTTGCCACCTTTACCGTGAGCTCTATCTAAATCCATAAAATGGATGCATGTCTAGAAAGGTGATGATACATCACCCTACTACATATCCCTGTTATAGTCATTTATGGTTGATGAGGCTAGAGGCTACATTTTTCCGTAGGTAGAAAACTCACTTGGAATGCTAACGCTGCTCTCCAAGTAGCAACGCAGTGTCGACATTCTTCCATACAAGTCATTCATGAGAAGAATGAACCAAAGGCACTACTCATACTACATCCGTTTTAGAATCACCCTTAGAATTAGTAGCAAGTAGCCTTTGCACATCAAAGGACTCCATCTTTGATCCCATCATCTTTCAAATGTCTTCAATACATCACTTGAGTTAGATTGAAATGGTTCTCGGATTATTCATCTGATCCCGATCTCTTCAAAACAACACTTGATAGTTTTCAGTAAACTTAACCCTGGTTCTTTAGGAAATAAACAGATAATATATAACAGCGGCGATCACCCCCCCCCCCCCCAACTGTTTTAGCGGATGGATTTCCCTATCTTTTGTCATAAGAGAACAGAACGAGTTTTATATGCACAGTACAACATCATCAAAGTTGACTGTGCCATATGACTCAAGTGTTTCTCCAAGATATTTTTGGAGATATATTTTGGTCCAGATTTGATAGATGGTTATTTTACTATCAAATAAACAAACAAGCAACAATTCAGAGGTTTGATTCCTATAGCAACCACTAAACCTAAAAGAAAATCATTTATTTATTTAAATCTCTTTCCAAAATATTTATCAAAATATTCATATACTTATCTCAATGGCATAAGCATATTCATAAAACATCATGAAAGATTTCTTATTTCAAAGTAATACTAAACAAATGTTATCTAAATAAGAGAAAAGCATAAACCCTAACATTATTCCTTTAGTGTTAAGCATAGATGAAAAGTTCCACACCACCATACTTAAGAAAGTCATCTAAGGGAAACCTCATCTCAAATTCTTTTATAAACTTCTTAAATAAATCCTTTAAATAAATCTCTTTCATTTATGTAATCCCCATTTTGCTTAAATTCAAAATCCATCTTAAAACTCTTTTCTAAATATCCAAAAATCATTTACAAAATCTTCTTTTATATCCAAAATCATTTGTAAAACTCTTTTTGAATTCTCCATTTGTAATTCCCTTGTCTTAAAAAATATCATTTACAAATATCATTCATAAATCCCCTTTAAATAAATCCTTTATAAATGTTATTTACAGAATATCATTGTAAATACCTTTATTAAAATAATTGAACAACTTACAAAAACTTATCCAAACATTGATATTGAATTACAATCAATTTAAAAACAATAGCATTATAAATTTGAAAGGAAGCTTAGTGACCAAAATGGTACCTAAATCAAGTTACCATTTAATTAAATTTGACTTTCAAGTCACAACAAAAATATTACATAAGCAACAGATAAATAAAATCAATAATACAAAATCAAGGAATAATATGTCCATATAAACTAATTAGTAGATACATGTCCAAAACAACATAATAGCAGGAGATTGGTTTGTCCGCTAAAAGATGTCTAGATATCTACTTAATTATGATATAGTAGAATGGGGATTTATTCTGCTAACAAATATTAAAGTCTAATATAACTTATTCATGGTTGTTTGTCTTTTCAATGGCGCTAGTAGTAGATCCCTTGGATTAAAATCAGTTTAATTATAAATGAGAGTTGGCTACAATAATTGATTGAGTTTAAAATTAAACCTTTATTAAAAAAATATTAAATTCTTTATTAACTACTGATTTAATAATTATTCAATCCCAAATTAAATCATTTTTAAATATTAATTAACTCTAATTTAAAACTTAATTAATCCTTAACTAAAATCTTAATTAATCCAATTAGCTCGATTAATTTAATCATGCCTAACTAGTAATTAATTATTAATTAATCCTAATTAAATAATTAATTTATTAAATAATTAACTTAATTATTAAAACTAATTCTTAATTAACTTTTAACTTAATTAATCAATAATTAAATTTCTTTAAATAATTAACTAAAATTAATTATGTTTAATCCATAACTGAACCTTAATCAACTAACTTAATCATAGTTAATTAATAATTATCTTAGTTAAATAATAAATTAATAAATTAATTATTAAACTCTTATTTAATTACCAAAGTAATTAACTTTTGAACTTACTTAATATTTTGAAAAGGTTTTCAAAACCATTTCAAAAAGAATCATTTTCAAAATCTAAACTCTAACTTTTTCCAAACTGCATTCACAGCGACTATTGCTGTAACGTCCGGCCCCTATACCCATGCCAACCAAGAGCAATACTAAGTATTACTGTTAGAAAGCATGGAGAATGTGACTCGATAGGGCTAAATGTTGTACTTATTCCCTTAAACTAACACTGGCATGAGAAATTTTATGACTTTTTGTCTTCTACTTACCTTCGTGCGCAGTGTTGGTTCAAAGCAATGGTATAAGATAAAAAAAAAATTCAGGTTACATCGTACAGAACATAATAGCATGTACAGTTCAGCACAACAACAGGATAATGCATAATACATATCATAATAGTAATCTCCGCGATACATAGTCTATAGTACATATCACAACCAAAATACATAATAACATACATACCATAATACATATATTAACTACTCCTAGGTCCAAGCTGTAAAGTCCAAAACCCCAAAATATGGAAAATAATATGAATGCTGCAACAGTCCACACAACCTAACCTGTAACCACAATCCTCAGACTGACCCGAGGATTATAAAACAAATCACACGGGTCAGACTATTTCTAGTGCGAGTGAAGTAAGATCTATGAACAAAAGTCATCTCAATCAACAAAAAGGAAATGAAAGCGCAGCATGTATAAACCAACATGAGGCATATATGTGTGTGAACCAACATGCAAATTTGGTTTCATAACAGTTCATTTAATCAAACAATGGTTTTAGGTCAAAAATATCGTATGTAATCCAATACGATACCAACCCAATTATCATATGTAAAACAATGAATAATTTCATACACACATTCTCCAAAGCTACTGGATTTTTAAAATCAACTTTCATATTTTCCAAAAAAATCATAAGATAAAGAAAATTGCATTATGGGAATTATGGGATAAATGTAACATGACTCATAAAATATACCAAATAAACAGACGCTGGTATTGTAAAATCACAGTGGTAGAGCTCGAGCGCACGCGGAGACATCAGCACTGTAACCTACTCATAACGCCATAATACACCTGGCGATTAACCCAGGATAACCAAGACGGTCTAAGACAAAGGCCGTATGCTACCCGTTCACGGATCTACACGTAGGACCCCCACGCCTCCATCCATCATAGTCCGAGACCTGCCCATCGGAGATCCCGATCAAAAATAAGATTAGCCCTATGTAGCAGACCATTGACCTTTGGTGGTAAAAGGGAAAATGACATACCACCGATTCAGGTAGCGATCCTGAATCAGGTTGGCCAAGATGGAGTTTTGACTTATTGGTACAACAGAGTCCAATCTATCACTATCCAAAAATCAAAAAGATTTTTAAGTTCTATTATTTAAAAACATGCCATAAGAATTCGAAATGTTTATAATTTTAATACATTTCTTAAGAATAAAATTAATGATGGCAAAGCCTCCAAAAATCCCAGTATATGGTTTAAAGGAAATTAAAGTCTTTTAAAAAAACAATTACCAATAGAAAAATAAATATAATTACATCTCTATTTCGCAATACCGTCCAATAATCCCATAATTTTTGTAAAATAATTTATTAATTCTAAATATTATTTTATTTATTTATTTATTTTTATTATTATTTTTCATCAGGATGAAGCTGCTCACAGTGCAGCCATACTGCACTACAGTGCAACTGCTGCACTGCTGCAGCAGCTGCTGCACTGCTGCAGCAACGGTACTGCTGCAGTGCTGCACAGTGCAGCAAATCACTGTGCAGCAAAGCTGCGCTGCACTACAGTGCAGCCGAAGCTGCACCCCAGTGCAGCGGAAGGTGGCACTATACAGTGCAGCCTTGCGTTGCACCACAGTGCAGCCTTACGTTGCACCACAGTGCAGCGCCACAATGCAGCGTCTGGCTGCACTGTACAGCCGGAGCTGCACTACAGTGCAGCTCCCTGCTGCACACAAGTGCAGCGGCACTGCACACAAGTGCAGCGGCACTGCACACAAGTGCAGCGGCACTGCACACAAGTGCAGCGGCACTGCACTGTAGAGTGCAGCACTGAGCTGCACAATAGTGCAGTTGCACTGTGCTACAGTGTAGTGCAGCTGTGCTACAGTGCAAATATCTGCAAAGTGCAGCACAGGGCTGCGCTACAATGTGGCACCTGCACAGTGTCTTCCACACAATGCAAATAGCAAGTTTTTCCCCATTTTTTTCCTCTGCAGCAATTAACCAAACAGTATGCACGCAATTTAATTTTATGCATAAATCTCCATTTCTTATTCAATTCTCATCAACAATACATAATTGGGAAATGAGAAAGTAATCTTTTTATTCAAAATTTCACACTTTTATTTGCATGCATACATAAAAATGAAAAATAAAATAGGTTTATAACTTCCCTCACCTAAAACTCCAAATAGCAATCTTCAAGCTTTAAATCAGCTAGCCTTTGGATTGCTGGTCTTTCACCTCCTATTGTTAACAAATCAAAGAGCCCTAAATAGCTATTCACTGAAAAAAGATAGAATAGGATTGATTCATGGATACTTACTCTTAGAATTGGGAATCTTTTCTCTTTAAGCTTTAATTGCATCGTGAGATTTGTGTTTGATTGAAAAGATTAGAAATTAGATTTTTGGTTTTCTCCTTCTTTCTTTCGTTTCTTTTTCTGAATTATGTACGTACAGTAAAGTGGAGATTGAGGAGTGAGAATGGTATTTTTATTATAAAGCCCCTCCTCTAGAATGTTCTCTCAATTAGTCTCTTATTTTATTTTATTTTTTTAGTACAAAGTATTCATTTTATTTTGTCCTTATTCTAGATTTTTCTTTTGCTTAACATTATTTTATTTAATTTCTAGATCTTTCCTACATAACATTATAAAAATGGTATTATTTATTATTATTATTTACTTTTCCTATTTTTTCATTTATACCTAATTGTAAATCAACATAAAAAAATTCTTATCTAAACTTTTCATACATAAAACGCATTTTATCTCATGTAATTAGTTACCATTCTTTCATAAAACAACATATCATTCTCAATGTTTAATTTTTCAAATAGTTTAGGTTAATAAAATGGTTTATTTATTAAAATAAATTACACTGCCAGTAAAAAGACATAATTTATAACTCCAAATAAAAGTAAATGAATTTGTTACCATTTATTTTCCTCTCAACGCTATTAATATTAAATTTCCATTTTAAGTGAATGGTATTTTTTTCCATAAATATTTAATTGTTTGTTATTATTAACAGATTAATTATCAAATTATTAGTTGATTTCCAATTTAGTATCCCTAAAAAATGGATTGTTACAGACTTTCCCCTTACAAAAATTACGTCCTCGCAATTTCTACGTAAGGGCGATATTTGTAACTTTATTAGTTGATTTAAATTTCAAAAAAAATAAGATATACCTTACTCGAGCGCCAAACAATTCAGGATAATGCCTCTGCATCGACTCTTGTGTTTCCCAGGTGCAGTCCTTTGGATTGCTCGACCATTGCATCTTGACTAGAGGAACCACCTTACTACGCAACTTCTTCGTCTCAGAGGCAATGATACGAACAGGCTCTCGGGTATATGTCATATTAGGAGCGATCCCAAGCTGTTACAACTGCTTTGGCTCTATCACCTCCTCAGAATCCCTGAAACACTTCCTCAAGTGTGACACATGAAAGACGTTGTGCATGCTCGATAAGTGCTCAGGTAGAGCAACTCTATAGGCAAGCTTCCCAATCCGCTCCACAATAGGATAAGGCCCAATATATCTAGGAACAAGCTTACCAGTCTTGCTGAACCTCATTACCCCTTTTAAAGGAGTAACCTTCACGAACACATGATCTCTGACGCTAAACTCCAAGCCCTTTCTTCTTTTATCTGCATAGGACTTTTTTCTATCTTGTACTTCTTTCATCCTCCTCCTAATTATCTCTACCTTCTCTGAGGCTTCTCGTACAGTGTCGGGACTAAGAACTAACTTATCTCCAGTCTCAAGCCAGCATGCAGGAGATCGACATGTTCTTCCATACAGTGTTTCGAAAGGAGCCATGCCTATACTGGACTGAAAGCTGTTATTATATGAAAATTCTACCATGTACAGGTGGTCCTCCCAGGACCCTCCAAAATCCAAAATACAGGATCGCAACAAATCCTCCAATATCTTGTTGACTCGCTCAGTTTGTCATTGGACTGAGGATGATAGGCTGAGCTAATATTAAACTTCGTCCCCAAAGTTGCCCGTAAACTCCTCCAAAATCTACTAGTAAATAATAGATCTCTGTCACAAACTATAGCGCTAGGTACAGCATGGAGACGAACAACTTCCTTCACATACAACTTCGCCAAATAAGATGCGGTCCTCTTTGCCTTGACAGGGATAAAATGGACAGATTTCGTCAAACGATCCACTACTACCCATATGTTATCATGCCCTTTCTTCGATCGAGGCAAGCCATCAATGAAATCCATTGATACCTAAATAAAGCATTAATGAAACACTAATTGGATCACATTAAAGGGTTTATATAAGTGAACCGTTATAAAATCAAAATTCACTTATACCTGATCCCATTTCCATAATGGAATCTCCAAGGGCAGAAGAAGACCGCTAAGCTTTTGGTGCTCGCATTTCACCAATTGGCATGCAATGCAATTCTTAACATATTCATCTATATCATGCTTCATTCCTTCCCAGTAATTTAGGCGCTTCATATCCATGTACATCTTACTGCCACCTGGGTGAATAGTGTATCGCGAACAATGGCAGTCGTTCATCACCTCTTGTCTAAGCCTTGCAACATTAGGTACAAAGATTCTACCCTTCTTCCTCAAACAACCAAGAGCATCCATCTCAAAACCTTTCATATCATCAGCTTCCTCTCCATTCTTCAACCGATGAATACGGTCTAAAGCAACCGATTCTTCCTTTTAAGCAAGAGAAATCCTGTCCATAAGACTTGGTCTCACAACCAAGCTAGCTAACATCCTCCCTGAGCTATGAGTAGGCATACTGTAACAGATCCCACTAGAAGCTAACACCTCCAAGTCACGCCATTCAACCACCATCATTCATACAACTGCCTGGTGTTTACGGCTGAGGGCATCCGCAACACGGTTTCCTTTCCCAGGAGTATACTGAATATCAAAATCATAGGCTGACAAAAACTCCAACCACCTTTGTTGGTGCATGTTCAGTTCCTTCTAGGAAAATAGGTATTTCAAGGACTTATGTTCTGTATAGAGAACAAACTGCTCACCCATAAGATAGTGTCGCCACAACTTCAAAGCAAAAACCACGGCTGCTAGCTCCAAATCATGAACAACATACCGAATTTCATTGGGCCTCAATTTCCTGGACGCATAAGCTACAACCTGTCCTTTCTGCATCAGTACTGCTACAAGGCCACACCCACTAGCGTCAGTATAGACCACAAGATCATGATTACCCTCTGGAATCACCAAAATTGGAGCGTTAGTGAGCATCTCCTTCAACTTTGAGAAAGCTTCTTCACACTTATCTGTCCACTCATACTTGACTCCTTTCCTCGTCAGCCTCATCAAAGGAGTCACCATCTTGGAGAAATCTTTAATAAAACGCCGGTAGTAACCAGCTAGTCCCAAGAAGCTCCGTATCTCGGTAATAGATTCAGGACTCTTCCAATTCTGTATGGCGTCAATCTTAGAAGGATCCACGGTCAGATCGGCTTCGGAGACTATATGGCCCAAAAACTTTACCTCCTTCTGCCAAAAGTGGCACTTGGAGAGCTTAGCTTTTAGCTTATGTTCCCTTAAGGTCTCCAAAACCATCCTCAAATGCCCTTCATGCTCTTGCTCAGACTTGGAATACACTAGGATGTCATCAATAAAGACCAAGACAAATTGGTCAAGATAGCTTCTGAATATTCTATTCATTAGGTCTAAAAAGTATGCATGATCATTCGTAAGCCCAAACGCCATTACTAGCCATTCTTATGAACCACAACGAGTGCGGAAAGCAGTAAGAGGAATGCTATCTTCCGCTACTCTCAACTGATGGAATCCGGTGGCTAAGTCCAATTGGGAAAAGACTTTTTCTCCGCTCAACTGATCAAAAAGATCATCAATATGAGGTAATGGATATTTATTCTTTATAGTCATCTCATTAAGCTTCCTATGGTCAATGCATAAATGAAGAGAGCCATCCGCCTTCTTTACAAATACAGCAGCGGCTCCCCAAGGAGAGCTACTAGATCAGATAAACTGCTTCCCTTCCAATTCAGTCAACTACTTACGAAGTTCCTCCATCTCTACTCGAGGCATACGAGTAGGTGGTCGACCGACTGGTTGGGCTCCAGGGATTAGATCTATGCAGAACTCCACGGCCCTCTTTGGTGGTAAGCCTGTAACAGGCTCGAATATATCACCAAAATCTCTGACAATTGGTACTCTGGCTATCTCATCTTCCTCTCACGACTCCATGGAAAACAAAGAAACATAAGCATTGGAGCTTGGTATATCCAGAGTCATATTAACAAGCCCTTTATAGGATGGATGCTTCAAAGTAACAGCTCTGTCTGAGCAGGAAAGTTGTGCACCATAATGATCCAACCAGTCCATCCCCAAGATAATATCAAAGCCAAGGCACTCAAATACATGCAAATCACAGAGGAAAGAGAGTCCGCAAAAGGAAAGCTCAAAGCCTTTACACAACATTCCAAGTGTTGCGGACCCACCAATGGGATTCGCAACCCTTAGAGATGTCACGAGGTATACAACTTCCAAATCATATCTATCAACTAATTCCTTAGATATGAAAGAATGGGAGGCACCAGTGTCAAAGAGTATACGAATAAAAGTATATCTAAAAGGAATCTTACCTTCCATGACCGCCACCTGCTTTCCCTTCTTCTGACTCGTGCTTGGATCTCCTTCCATCACATTCATCTTAGCTGCTTGCTTCTTCTTCGTAAGCCGTGGACAGTTGTTCTTCAAATGACCAGTCTGATGACACTCATAGTACTGCCTCAGAGGGCAATTATTAGCAAAATGCCCCATTACTCCACACTTATAGCATTTCACTCCACTTTTATCTTGCTTCTGGGAGCCCCAAGCTTAACCTTTCTTTTGCTTCTTCTGAGGATTCTACTTCTTCTTAGGAAATAATGGAGCTTTCCTCTTAGGCACAAAGCTCTGTCGGTTTGATGGTGGACCATCATCACTTTCCCTGTACAAGTCTTCATACCTCATGGCCAAATCAACTATCTCATAAAAAGTGGAGCGAAGCTGAGTCAAAAGTTGTTCCTTCAGCTTCCTAAATAGGACATCCACAAATTTCTGGTTCTTTTTGAAGGAAGTGTTGACCAAATCGGGGACATACTTAGAGAGGGAGTTGAAGGTATTGACGTATTCCTGAACTGTCATATCTCTCTGCTTCAGCTCAATAAATCCAGGAGCGAGGATGGCCTTCTCTGCCTCAGGAATGAATCTTAACTCGAATCGTTCCCTAAATCTTTCCCATGTTAGCTCCTCCTCGCCAATCTCAGCACTAACCACATTGAACCAGTCAGATGCACCATCTTGGAGGAAGTTGGAAGCAATCTGGACCTTCTGGCGGTCCGTCACACCCCCAAAGGGACGTTCACAAGTCTTCAACCAAGCCTGAACTCCAATTATACCTTCATTTCCATGAAAGGGCCTCCCTCCAAGGCTCACAAAGTCCTTATACATACGAGCGAAATCAACTCTAGGAGCAGCATTAGGAACGGGTGCGGCCTGTGGCATGTTCTGCATCAACTCTAACCACTGCTCCATCGTCAAACGGGGAGTTCTTCCAGCCATATTCCTCACTACTCTGCATAGTGAGAAATGTTGTTAAGCTGGAATTAAAATAATTCTCATACTAAAAAGATCAAAGATTTAGGGTTTTGATTTAGGCATGTATGACTATTATTATATTATGGGAGTGATACTTATGGTATATAGACATGTACAATGCTTCTACTGCTTTGTGCTAACTTATATTCTAAATATATTCTATACTATTGTTAACCTGGCTTTGATACCAAAAATGTAACGCCCGGGCCCTATACCCATGCCAACCAAGGGAAATACTAAGTATTACTGTCAGAAAGCATGGAGAATGGAACTCGATAGGGCTAAATGTTCTACTCATTCCCTTGAACTAACACTGACACGAGAAATTTTATGACTTTTTTCTTCAACTTGCCATTCGTGCGCAGTGTTGGTTCAAAGCAATGGTACAAGATAAAAATAAATTCCAGGTTACATAGTACAGAATATAATAGAATGTTCAGTTTAGCACAACAGCAGCATAATGCATAATGCATATCATTATAGCAATGTCCACGATACATAGTCCATAGTACATATCACTTCCAAAATGCATAATAACATACATACCATAATACATATATTAACTACTCCTAAGTCCAAGATGTAAAGTCCAAAACCCCAAAACGTGGAAAATAATATGAATGATGTAACAGTCCACGCAACCTAACCTGCAACCACAATCCTCAGACTGACCCGAGGATTATAAAACAAATCACACGGGTCAGACTATTTCTAGTGTGAGTGAAGTAAGATCTACGAACAATAATTATCTCAATCAACAAAAAGGAAAAGAAAGAGCCGCATGTATAAACTGTAGGATCGTTTTCACCCTAGAGGGGGGGTGAATAGGGTGATGCTGTTAATTATCAAAATTAATTGCGGAAGCTTATTTTCAGCACAGATAAATCAGAATTATAGCAGCACAGATAATAATAAATGCACAAATAGAACGACACAGAATTTACCCAGCTTCGGCAAAACCCTACATACGTGCTGTCCCCAAGGTTTCTACTAGAAATTAAGTAGTCACACGCTTACACACGTAAACACGTGACACCCGCTATTGACTAACCTAACTCTACGCTCAAAACCATGCCACAACTCAGCCACTGAGTTGCGAATTCCCAAACTACGGCACGTAGTTTGTCCCCTAGTCACACAACTAGGAATTACAAATGTTTTAAAAAATTTAAAAACAAATTTAAAAACAATTAAAATAAAACCCTAATTTTAAAAACTAAGCCCAAATTAAATTATAAGAACCGGCCCAAAAAATTAGATGATAAACGTTCCCCTTCTCATTTTTTTTATTTTATCGGTCTGGTTCCTTTCACTTGAAAATAATGGCGTTCGTTCCTTTTCCAGATTTAGGGTTTTGCTAAATTGAAGCGCCGCTTGATATCGTTCGATTGTAGACTTCGATGCTCTTTGATTTGGCTTGCTGATTGTTGCTTGTGGCAACTTCAATTTGTCGAGCGTGTATGCTTTATATAAAATTGGTGTGTGACGTTTCTTTTATTTCAATTATGCTCGACTTTGATTCGAATTGTTGATTTGATTTTGTTTGGTATCTGTTTTGCTTCGAACTCGAATGCTTTGCCGATGATGATTTGTGGGTTTATATATGGATTCGATCTCCTAGTTTACCTTCGTATATTTTTTTTTAATTTGTCAATTTATTTGCTCGGTCGTTCGATGTTGCTTGGATGTTGATGATTTCTATGACTTAATCAAATTCGTATAAATTGATACTTGCTTCTCACGGTATTGGTTTTTGACTTGGTTCAATTTCTTGTTTTCTTGGTCATTACGGCACTGTTTGATTTCGTGGCCACCACGGCTTGATTTCTAACATTTTTGGTTCCGTGAATTTCTGATGGCTTCGGCCTTGACTTGAAACTTCATTGACCTGTACACTTGATCGCTGTTCATCATTGGAATTCAGTAGTTTGCATTGGTATCCACTTGTATACAGTTGCATTGGTTAGTTTTTTGTGTTGTTCATTTTATTGGCATGTATGTTCATCCCTGTAGCATACTTGACTTGTTCAATTTGTCGTGTGCACTTTATGCTATGACTTCGGCTTCTCTGTTTAATTTGAAATTCCTGATGCCACAAGTTGGTCTGGTTCATTGTATTTTACTGGATTGTGCCATTATCTTCTAGAGCTCGAGTTGCTTCAACATACTGCTGTGTTTATTATTTGGTTGTGCACTTGGGCTTGTTTGTTCATTGACATATACACCACTTGTAAACCATCTGGAGCTTGTTGTATTCATCCAGTCTAGTAGCTTCATGTAAATGATGCATGTTGGACTGTTGTCAATTTTACTGCTGTATCACCATATATGTATATTCATGTTTACTTGAGTCTTGCACTTGCTGTTCACTAGAGTCAGTGGTTCATTACTGTTATATTGATATTGCTTTGTATTTTAGATTGCCTGACCATTGTATTTCATTCATACTGTCGCTCCACTGTTCTTTCTGGTATTTGATTTTTAAGTCTCTGATTAAACTTGGTTCATGCCATGGTTCTTCTGATGCATTTCCTTATGGATAGCACTCGAGTCTGTTGTGTATATGAGCAGTTTTACTTGTTTTGGTTGTTGCATTTGAGCTTGATTCATTTGTATGCTGTGCATTTGTACTTGACTAGCTTTCTTGGAGTTTTAGACCATATATGTGTGTTCATGAATGTTTGCATCAACTTGTTTTGGTACAACTGCCCTTGTGCGCTGTTGCTTGGATCTGGCCATTGGTTCAAGTATGTTTTGGTTATTGTTATGTTGGTTCGGTCTTGAACCTATAGTCTGTTTCATTGAGTTTGAACATCCGTTGTAGCTTCTCTGCACTGGTTTTTGTATTCATTGAGATGTTCATGTTGCATATATTCTTGCTGCCTGGTCATCATTGTACGTTGTCACTGCCGTTGTATTTGCAGTTTGCATTTTGTGCATTTGTGTTTGGTTTCATTACTTTGTGTAGTCCTTTGTGAGCATGTTGACTTTTAGTTGGACTGTGCATTACACTTGAGTTGAATCCAGCTTATAACTCGGATTTGACCTTGTGCTGAAAGTTGTGACAATATTTTATCGCACTTGAGTTGAACCCGACGTTTTGGGTTTGACCTGTGCTCACCTGTCCCTGTATATCTATCAAGTGTATATATTGGTGTGCACTGCCTTATGGCATATACAGTGATACACTCTGTATGTCACAAGCTGTTCGTGTATGATGAATTGAAAATTAAATGATGACGAACAACCCAAATAACTGGGGCAAATATTATTTTCAAAATCCACATTTTGTTTTATACTGCAAAAATATTTCCTTTTCAATTTTACTGCGCCAATATTTATTTTTGCAGATTGCTCGGATGCTGGATTCAATTTGGAGTGAAATTGAAGATAAAGTACGAGCTGAGTGACTGAGCGATATGTAGTGAGGTCAAATGTAAATGTGAATCGTGATGTAATCAAAGTTGTACTGTAATTGAAATTATATATATATATATATATATATATATAGTGAGAGCTTGAACTTTGTACTATTCAAAGATTGTAATAAATATTTGTTTGAATAAAAATTCTGTTTGAATTCAAATTCTGTTTTATTTATTTTTATTCAGCAAATATTTATTTAATCTATGAAAAATAAAATAGTACATTAACAAATACATTTACACGAATATATATATGTTTATTTTCATCAAAAAAATCATATAATCGCATATTCAATAATCTCCCTTTTGATGATAACAAACATATATTTAAGATTTTGAATATGTTAAATGTATTTGATCATTGATATACTCTCATTGCTTCCCCTATTTAAATGCTTCATCTCTACACAAAGCTCCCCCTACATATATGCATACAATTAAAAATTTGCAAATGAGCCTAGATGAAAATGGAAAATATTTGACCTTTGCTTGATTTTATTTGACAAAATCTTAACTTTTCTCTCCCCTTTTGTTATCTACAAAAGAGTAATAGTGTTAGAGAAAATATGTAACAACCCGCATATTTGTCGATTTTATATTTAAATATTTTATCTGAATATTTTATCGATACTCGGAATTTAGTCCGAAAAGCTACTTTTTGCATACGGTCGAATTAGGACTCGGGACCACTCTCATTGAGTTTAAAATGCCATTTGCGACCTTTTTGAGTATAAGCTTCGATATGTTTGGAGTAAGTTGATTTTTTACTACTTTTTACTTTGGGTTTGGGTTTGGGTTCAGCCCTATGTTTAACTTATACTCAAATCTTAACCACTCCTCCCCATCCACCCTCACTTTCTCCTCTTTTCAGTTCTAAAGCATCAATGGTGGGAGAGATGGAAAATTAAAACTCCAAAACCCTAGTTTTCTTTTGCAAATCAAGCTCTAGCTCCAAACTAATAGAAGAACCCATTGGTAAGCTTCTCTTCTTCTTCTCCAACTCACTCTCTTATCAAATTCAGAAATTCCTAAACCTAATTTAGGAAATGTTTCTCTTTTTAGCTTAGATTCAAGCTTGTTGAGTTGGAATTGAAGAGTGATTGTCATTGTCATTGTTCTATAGCTTCTTCCTCCGTGTTCTTGTGCACAAAGGTGAGATTTTTATCTCACATCTTTTTCTATATCTATCATTGTTGTTAGGTATGAATTCCTAACATATGTGCATATTCATTTGCTTTCAATTTGAATTGATTTGGTGAATTTTCCAAATTTTTGTGTTTTGGTCCAATTTTATGAAAATCCTTTTATGGACATTTGGACATTGATACTCGGGGTGTATCGAAGAGCTTTTAAGGCCAGGTTGTCGCTTGGCGTAAATCCTTAGTCGACATGGCTCGTCCGATCGCTTCCGATACGTTTTGGCCACTTTGGCCTAGGCAAATTGTTGCCCAGACCAGGTGACCAAACGTCTGGTGACCAAGTCCAGACGTCTGGTTTGGACCTGGAAAGAAAAAATGTGTGCACGCATATTATAAAAAAAGGCCAGAGACTAACTGCAGACGTCTGAAATTTAGGATCAGACGTCTGGATAGGTCTCAGACATCTGACTTGATGTTTCAGACGTCTGGGTGTTCTCTGGGTTATTTTTAGAGAACAAAACCAGACGTCTGGCCATGGCTCAGACGTCTGTTTTGGCTATCCCAGACTCTGGGTAACTTTTTGAACTATTTTTCAAAAAACAAATCCAGACGTCTGGATTCCAAATCAGACGTCTGGGATGTTTATTTTTGCCTATTCAGGCTGTTTTGTGTGAATTTCCATTATTTATCGATTTTAGCGATCCTATTAGTCGTTATCACTTATTATCGACTTTGATAACTTCTTTTTATGGATTTTTGGAAATATCCATTTCTATGGATTTGGTATCGATACCTTTGGATTTTATTCACGTCTTCGAGTGTGAATTTTGGTGATTGATTGTTCTACAATCATTTTTGTGATTTGTTACTTTAAAAATATAAAGGTTTCAATACTAGTATTAAATATCAAAACCTCTTCATCAAAACGATTTCAACTATATTTTCAATATCAAACTCGTTTATAAAACCATTTTCCCAATCAACTAGTATACACAAACCTTTACCTCACTCGTATGAGAAATCTAATTAAATGGCTTAGTAAAACAAGTGGTATGAAACGCTTGCGTTTACTTCGCCGGTTAATTCTTGGACTTGTTTGGTTGAAACTCTTGTGACAATTTTCTAGTGGAGATATACAATTTGTTCGTAAATATTTAAGTTAAGCTAGTGGTTATGGGACATGAAGCTAAGCTCATATATTTACTAGCTTACTATAATTGACCTTTCTTGATGATCATGATGATTATTTTTGTGATTTAAACTAGCAAATGTGCGATGTCTCTTTGTCTGCGAGGGAGACTAAACCCCATTTTGTGGAGTTTCGACTCAAATTGGTAGGGTAGCTCCCCATGGCCTTCGGGCCGTTCGTGTGTCAAAAATTAATGGCTAGCTACCATGAGATAGCTTCTCGTTCGTGTGATACATATGTTGGTGAGCTTTAATGCTCCCGTTCGTGTGATAGGCCTTCCCCCCCTTTTTCTTGTGATTTCTGGATTTCGTGTGTCGAATTCTGGAATTTGTGTTTCACCTATTTTTGTGATTTTTATTGATATGATTTATCAATATTTGTGCATTGGTGAATTTGTGTGTCATTGACTTTTGTGATTTCTGGATTTCTTGAGATGATTTCTAGAATTTGTGTTTTGCCAATTTTCGTGATTTCCATTGATAAGTTTTATCAATATTTGTGCATTGGTGAATTTGTGTGTCATTGACTTTTGTGATTGACATTGATATAATCGTCAATATTGATGGTTTGGTGAACGAAATAAGGAGTATGACATTTCTTTGATTCTTGTGTAGATTTTGTGATATTGATTAATCTCTTGTTGATTTTCAATTACTTATATATATCACAGCTTGGCATTGTGATTATTATGTGTTTAGTCATATCTCTTATTCTATATCATTTCATCTGATATTTATAGTTAGACTGATCCGTTTATTATTTTCTTATTAAATAATACTCGAGTCAGACCGAGATGTTACAGGTGCTTCTGCTTGACTTCTCACTTGGGATTGATTTCTCTGACTTTTGGCTAACTACTTAGATTAGTAGTTTTTGGATTGTATACAATTGAGATATAGACTCCATGATGTATACTTATTCTTTTGTGTAGTTCTTGTAACTATTCTTTTGTGATATTGCGGATCTTTTTAGACCGCTACTCTGATATACACTTCTTAGTGTAATATTCATATCTATTTCCGCCTTTGTGATATGAATTGTCTGTGACCGATTTATGTTATGTTTATTTATACATTGTTTCCGAAGATATTATAGCCACTGTGTAGTAGTTTTGTGTTTGTATCGGTATGTCGGATTTCCTCTTGAAATAAAATGCATGTTATACTATCTGACATATCGGTGCTCGCGTAAAGCAATTACACGGATGGTCGCTCCTCAATAGCCTTATTCTCCGTGCTATTTGACAGCATTACACCGTAGTGTTCTTGGCTAGCGTGGGTATAGAGGTGGGGCGTCACAAAATAGAGATAAAGTGATCGATATTAATCCAACATTAAAGCTCAATTGAATATAAATATTAAATTTCAATAAAAAATTCAAACAAAAATCATAAATACTCTGTTAGACGAATATTCCACTTTTAGAGTGATGGGAATGATGTCATCATATAAAACCATACGGTTGTGTCTATTTGTGGTATATTTATATCAGGAATTTGAATATTTACTAACCATGCATAACCGTTGGGACTTTTAAATGAGATTAGTAGTATCCAATTTTATTTTTAAAAAATGAATTCAAGTATCTTCTAACCACGCATAACCTGTGGACTTTTAAATGGGATTAGAATCAACTTGTTTATTTAAAAATCAATTTTGATATGCGTTCTATACATGCATAACCGTGAGGACTTTTAAATGAGCATGGAAGAACATAACAAATTCCAAGTAATTCACCCATGCATAACCATAAGGACTTTTAAATGAGAGTGAATACGTTGGATTTTATTATTTTATTTTATTATTATTTTATCTACTATATAAATTTTTATTATTTTAAAAAAATGTAAAATGAAAAACGAATGATTCTTGTTTAATGCACCACATATTGACAAACTATATAGAATTTTGATGAGTGATGGTCGTTAGAAATATGATAGAAATAGAGATGGTCATGGAATTTTTACCAACAAAAGTTTTATAACTCTTGTTTAAATTTCTAAAGAAATTTACTAATTATACCGTCTCGAGTCATAATATATGATAAATATCAACACTCGTCGCTTTATCAATCACTATTTATCTTTTCGATAATTAATAGGAGTCAGATTAGTCAAAATAATCATTTAAAATCAAATTTAAAAATAATTATAAAATCAATTTTTCAAAATGACTGATCTGAAAATATGGTCAAAAATGATTTTCTCGAGGGGGTTGTATGAGAAAAATTTATGCTATTTGAAAATTATATGAATTGAAAAATATGCAGATATTTTCTTAAAAAAACGATGCAGTTACTAAATGTCTTCTACAAAAATCACGTTCAACTAGTAAGTTTTCTATCAACTAGATTACCAGTGTAGTCTACATCTGAATTTCTTTTTCTCTCCAAATTATCACTAATTGAATTAAATAGACCAGACCCTGAAGTGTGTAAAAAAATTATCAAAATCATTGACATTCTCTTGAATTTGAATTGAAGCCGTGTAAATAATCTAAAACCGTGAATATAGAGTTAGTCGTAAAATAACCAAATGTAATATCAAACAATAAAACACTATCATTGATCCAAACTAAAATATATATATGAAGTAGTTCAAAGATTCTAGAGATTTTTATAGTGTTCTTGGCATAAGAATATAATTGGCCAACAATAAGTCAGAATCATTATCATCAATTATTTCTTTATCAATAATTGGCTGAATTAAATCAAATCAGATATGGTGCAGATTATCACATTGATATATCGTTCAAGATGAATATACCATTACCTCTTTTACCTTTATGATATATTTTTTTCGTAGTTTCCCATTGTGATTCGGTCACCTTTGTACTAGGCTAAGGAACTTTGCTTTGACGCTCGTTGTGTCCTTGGAATAGCCAGAATCCAAGTAACACTATTATTGTTCCCTAGCCTGCCACCACACCTACACGATGAAAGGTTTTTGTGACCTATTTGTTTTTATAGGTCCATTGTTGGTAGTGGCAGAATATTTTAAAAAATAATTTTGTGGAGACCCAAAACTATTTATATATGTTCCTTTTAGCACTCAGATTTGTTTAACTTTGAGAGATTTTATATTTGTGCCTTTTGGAACCCAAATTGGTATAGTTTTTACGTGTTTGGGTCTATACCAACAATTATTTTGATTGTGTCCAAATTTTCTACAAATTGTGCACATTGAATTGACTTAATTAATTTTTCTTTTAACAGGTTCAGATTGATTATATCCAAGTCCTTGTCTAACTGTATTAACAGTTTGTTTTCCTAAGAGCATATTCAAAGATTTTTCACTTTTGGAAAATTTATCTAAAGTCGTTGACAGTTGTTGGACTTGTGTTTTGAGAGATTCATTTTCGTTTAACAATTGTGTGCACCTTTTAATAGAATTTTCTCTTCTTGTATTTTCACTTTCTTTCAAAATCAGAATTTCATTTTCAAGCGTTTTAATTATGTTTTCTGATTTTTTAATCTCTTCTTCGAATGTTGGACACTTATCACACTTAGGGGACTTGTTTTGATAGTTTTTAACTAATTGTTCAAGCTGTTCATTTGATTCTATCAAAATATCTTTTTGTGACTCAAGTTTAGCGTATTTTTTCCTAAGTCGTTCAAAACAGCCATTTACTTCGTGGAAATATATAAGTAATTCTGAGTGAGTAAGTTTTAATACCTCGCTTGGCTCATCATCATCGCTATCAGTTATATCACTTCGAAGGCACAAATCAGCTTTCTCACTGTCACTACTATCACTTTTATTCCACGTGGCTGCAAAAATTCTTCTTTTTGATTTCTTTTCTTTGTCGAGTTGAATTCGGGGATAATTGGGCTTGATATCACCGGGTTTGTTGCACTTGTGACAAATGATCCCGTGTTCTTCTGAGTTATCTAGTGCTTTGATTATTCTGCTTTTCAATTGTTGATTTAGAGCTGGATTTCCGTATTTGTGTTTCCACTTTTTGAATCTCTTTATTAGTAGCGCCAGCTCAGCTGCTCCATCATCGTCATCCTCATCACTACTGTTTTCTACCAATCCTGTTAAGCTTGTTTCTTTAACTGAGTCAATTGAGGATGATTTCTCATTGTTGTTGACTTTTGCACCATATATTGCATCAAAAGCATTCCAGATTTCCTGTGCAATTTCACAATGAGAGATAAAGTTAAAATTATCTTGATTAATATGAGAATGTAATATATGCATAGCAAGATCATTAATCGAGATAATTTTCTTGTCGGTTATATCACACCCATTTTCAATAATATTCCAAAATTTGATATTAACAGATTTCGAATAAAATTCCATTTTTAATTTCCAATTCATAAAATCTGTTCCATCAAAAACAGGAGGAATAAAATTGGAACGACCCTCAGCAAAAGTCGTCATTTAAAAAATTCAAATTTTTAAAACAAAAATTGGTTTTTGTAAAATCAAATTTTCTTTGAAACAAAAACAGCTTTTGCACCTAGCTTTGATACCACTTGTTGGATCGTTTTAACCCTAGAGGGGGTGCATAGGGTGATGATGTTAATTATCAAAATTAATTATGGAAGCGTATTTTCAACACGGATAAATCAAAATTATAGCAGCACAGATAACAATAAATGCAGAATTAGAACGAAACAGAATTTACCCAGCTTCGGCAAAACCCTGCCTACGTGCTACCCCCAAGGTTTCTACTAGAAAATAAGTAGTCACACACTTACACACGTAAACTCGCGACACCTGCTACTGGCTAACCTAACTCTACGCTCAAAATCCTGCCACAACTCAGCCACTGAGTTGCGAATTCTCAAACTCCGCCACGTAGTTTGTCCCCTAGTCACACAACTAGAAATTACAAATGTTTTACAAAATCTAAAAACAAATTTAAAAACAATTAAAAGCATAACCCTAATTTTTAAAAACTAAGCCCAAATTAAATTATGAGAACCGGCCCAAAAAATTAGATGATAAAAAATGCGTCCCCCTTCTTTTTTATTTTATTTTATCGGCCTGGTTCCTTTCACTTGAAAATAATGGCGTTCGTTCCTTTTCCAGATTTAGGGTTTTACTAAATTGAAGCGCTGCTTGATATCGTTCGATTGTAGACTTCGATGCTCTTTGATTTGGCTTGCTGATTGTTGCTTGTGGAAGCTTCAATTTGTCGAGCGTGTATGCTTCATATAAAATTGGTATGTGACGTTTCTTTCATTTCAATTACGCTCGACTTTGATTCGAGTTGTTGATTAGATTTTGTTTGGTATCTGCTTTGCTTCAAACTCGAATGCTTTGCCGATGATGATTTGTGGGTTTATATATGGATTAGATCTCCTAGTTTGCGTTCGTATATATTTGTTTGAATTTGTCAATTTATTTGCTCGGTCGTTCGATGTTGCTTGGATGTTGATGATTTCTATGACTTAAGCAAATTCGTATAAATTGATACTTGCTTCTCATGGTATTGATTTTTGACTTGGTTCAATTTCTTGTTTTCTTGGTCATCACGACACTGTTTGATTTCGTGGCCACCACGGCTTGATTTCTGTCATTTTTGGTTCCGTGAATTTCTGATGGCTTCCGCCTTGACTTGAAACTTCATTGACCTGTACGCTTGATCGTTGTTCATCATTGGAATTCAGTAGTTTGCATTGGTATCCACTTGTATACAGTTGCCTTGGTTAGTTTTTGTGTTGTTCATTTTATTGGCATGTCTGTTCATTCCTGTAGCATACTTGACTTGTTCAATTTACCGTGTGCACTTTATGCTATGACTTCGGCTTCTCTGTTTAATTTGAAATTCCTGATGCCACGAGTTGGTCTGGTTCATTGTATTTCACTGGATTGTGCCATTATCTTTTGGAGCTCGAGTTGCTTCAACATACTGCTGTGTTTATTATTTGGTTATGCACTTGGGCTTGTTTGTTCATTGACATATACACCACTTGTATACCATCTGGAGCTTGTTGTATTCATCTAGTCTAGTAGCTTCATGTAAATGAGGCATGTTGGACTGTTGTCAATTTTACTGCTGTATGACCATATATGTATATTCATGTTTACTTGAGTCTTGCACTTGCTGTTCACTAGAGTCAGTGGTTCATTACTGTTATATTGATATTGCTTTGTATTTTAGATTGCCTGACCATTGTATTTCATTCATACTGTCGCTCCATTGTTTTGTCTGGTATTTGATTTTAAAGTCTCTTATTAAACTTGGTTCATGCCATGGTTCTTTTGATGCATTTCCTTATGGCTAGCACTCAAGTCTGTTGTGTATATGAACAGTTTTACTTGTTTTGGTTGTTGCATTTGAGCTTGATTCATATGTATGTTGTGCATTTGCACTTGACTAGCTTTCTTGGAGTTTCAGACCATATATGTGTGTTCATGAATGTTTGCATCAACTTGTTTTGGTACAACTGCCCTTGTGCACTGTTGCTTGGATCTGGCCATTGGTTCAAGTATGTTTTGGTTGCTGTTATATTGGTTCGGTCTTGAACCAGTAGTCTGTCTCATTGAGTTTGAACATCCATTGTTCCTTCTCTGCACCGGTTTGTGTATTCGTTGAGATGTTCATGTTGCATATATGCTTCCTGCCTGGTCATCATTATACATTGTCACTGCCGTTGTATTTGCAGTTTGCATTTTGTGCATTTGTGTTTGGTGTCATTACTTTGTGCAGTCTTTTGTGAGCATGTTGACTTTTAGTTGGACTGTGCATTACACTTGAGTTGAATCAGCTTGTAGCTCGGATTTGACCATGTGCTGAAAGTTGTGACATTATTTTATCCCACTTGAGTTGAACCCGGTGTTTTGGGTTTGACATATGCTCACCTGTCCATGTAAATCTATCAAGTGTATATATTGGTGTGCAAGGACTTGTGGCATATACAGTGATACACTGTGTATGTCACAAGCTGTTCGTGTATGATGAATTGAAAATTAAATGATGACGAACAACCCAAATAACTGAGGCGGATATTATCTTCAAAATCCACATGTTTTTAAACTGCAAAAATATTTCCTTTTCAATTTTACTGCGTCAATATTTATTTTTGCAGATTGCTCAGATGCTGGATTCAATTTGGAGTGAAATTGAAGATAAAGTACGAGTTGAGTGACCGAGTGATATGTAGTGAGGTCAAATATAAATGTGAATCGTAATGTAATCAAAGTTTTACTTTAATTGAAATTATATATATATATATATATATATAGCGAGAGCTTGAACTTTGTACTATTCAAAGATTGTAATAAATATTTGTTTGAATAAAAATTCTGTTTGAATTCAAATTTTGTGTTATTTATTTTTATTCAGTAAATATTTATTTTATCTATGAAAAATAAAATAGTACATTAACAAATACATTTACACGAATATATATATATATATATATATATGTTTATTATCATCAAACAAAAATCATATAATCGCATATTCAACATAAACCAACATGAGGCATATATGTGTGTGTGAACCAACATGCAAATTTGGTTTCATAACAATTCATTTAATCAAACAATGGTTTTAGGTCAAAAATATCGTATGTAATCCAATATGATACCAACCACATTATCATATGTAAAACAATGAATGAGTTCATACACCCATTCTCCAAAGCTACTGGGTTTTTAAAATCAACTTTCATATTTTTCAAAAAAAATCATAAGATAAAGAAAATTGCATTATGGAAATTATGGGATAAATGTAACATGACTCATAAAATATACCAAATAAACAAACGCTAGTATTGTAAAATAACAGTGGTAGAGCTCGAGTGCGCGCGGAGGCATCAGCACCGTAACCTACTCATAATGCCATAATACACCTGGCGATCAACCCAGGGTAACCAAGACGGTCTAAGCCGAAGGCCATATGCTACCTGTTCACGGATCTACACATGGGACCCCCATGCCTCCATCCATCATAGTCCGTGACCCGGCGATCGGAGATCCCGATAAAAAATAAGATTAGCCCTGTGTAGCAGACCGTTGACCTTTGGTGGTAAAAGGGCAAATGATATACCACCGATTCAGGTAGCGATCTTGAATCAGGTCGGCCTAGATGGAGTTTTGGCCTATTGGTACAACAGAGTCCAATCTATTCCTACCCAAAAATCAAAAATATTTTTAAGTTCTATTATCTAAAAACATGCCATAAGAATTCAAAGTGTTTATAATTTTAATACATTTCTTAAGAATTAAATTAATGATGGAAAAGCCTCCAAAAATCTCAGTATATGATTTAAAGAAAATTAAAGTCTTTAAAAAAACAAATGCCAATAGAAAAATAGATATAATTACATCTCTATTTCGCAATACCGCCCAATAATCCCGTAATTTTTGTAAAATAATTTATTAATTCTAAAAATTATTTTATTAATTTTTTTATTATTTTTTTCATCAGGCTGAAGTTGCTCACAGTGTAGCTATACTGCACTACAGTGCAGCCCTACGTAGGACTGCACAGTGCAGCTGCCGGCTGCATAGTGCAGCCGTTGGACTGCACTGTACAGTGAAGTGCAGCTCCCGGCCGCACTGTACAGTGCAGCCTTGCGTTGCACCGCAATGCAGCGCCTGGCTGCACTGTACAGCCGGAGCTGCACTACAGTGCAGCTCCCTGCTGCACACAAGTGCAGTGGCAGTGCACTGCACAGTGCAGCACTGAGCTGTACAACAGTGCGGTTGCACTGTACTACAGTGCAGTGCAGTTGTGCTAGTGCAGACAGCTGCACAGTGCAGCACAGGGCTGCGCTGTAGTGCGGCACCTGCACAGTGTCTTCCACACAGTGCAAATAGCAAGTTTTTTCCCAATTTTTTTCTCTACAGCAGTTAACCAAACAATATGCATGCAATTTAATTTTATGCATAAATCTCCATTTCTTCTTCAATTCCCGTCAACAATACATAATTGGGAAATGAGGAAGCAATCCTTTTATTCCAAATTTCACATTTTTATTTGCATGCACACATAAAAATGAAAAATAAAATAGGGTTATAACTTTACTCACCTAAAACTCCAAATAGCAGTCTTCAAGCTCTTAATCAGCTAGCCTTTGGATTGCTTGTCTTTCACCTCCTATTGTTAACAAATCAAAGAGCCCTAAATAGCTATTCACTGAAAAAAGATAGAATAGGATTGATTTAGGGATACTTACTCTTAGAATTGGGAATCTTTTCTCTTTAACCTTTAATTGCAACGTGAGATTTGTGTTTGATTGAGAAGATTAGAAATTAGGTTTTTGGTTTACTCCTTCTTTCTCTCGTTTCTGTTTCTGAACTATGTACATACGGTAAGGTGGAGATTGGGGAGAGGGAATGGTATTTTTATTATAAAGCCCCTCCTCTAGAATGTTCTCCCAATTAGTCCCTTATTTTATTTTATTTTTTAATACAAAGTATTCATTTTATTTTGTCCTTATTCTAGATTTTTCTTTTGCTTAACATTATTTTATTCAATTTCTAAATCTTTCCTACATGACATTATAAAAATGATATTATTATTTATTACTATTATTATTATTTACTTTTCCTTTTTTTCTTTTGTACCTAATTTTAAATCAACATAAAAAATTCTTATCTAAACTTTTAATACATAAAACACATTTTATCTCATGTAATTAGTTACCATTCTTTCATAAAAAAACATATCATTCTCAACGTTTAATTTTTCAAATAGTTTAGGTTAATAAAATGGTTTATTTATTAAAATAAATTATATTACCACTAAAAAGACATAATTTATAACTCCAAATAAAAGTAAATGAATTTGTTACCATTTATTTTCCTCTCAACGCTATTAATATTAAATTTACATTTTAAATGAATGGTATTTTTTTCCATAAATATTTAATTATTTGTTATTATTAACAGATTAATTATCAATTTATTAGTTGATTCCCTATTTAGTATCCCTAAAAAATCGAGTTGTCACAATTGCTACGAATGTAACTCCTTAAAGTTAGATTTTGTTTAAGTCTAACTCCAACTTTACTCTTAACTTTACTTCTTTGAAAACATATATATAACTTTTTACGTTGAAACTAAATAAAGTTTTAATCTTTAATAACTTGAAAACGAATAAATAACTTTTGATCATTTCCAAGTGACCTTCCATCTCATTAGCATACAAGTTACTAACGTTCATAGTACATGACCAAACAACCAAGTTTACACTTCCAAATTTATATACATAATCACATATATAAGCAAAATGATAACTTTAACACCAAACCAAACTTCTAAACTACATTTAACAAGTCAAATTTATTGCACATATACATACACAAAACAGCATAGATTTAGAACCAAACATAAGATACATTACACAAATAAACATGGCAATATAAAGGTAAAATCTTTCAAAATATAAAATAATTTGCTCACCAAAACATAACCAAAACAAAGCAACTTGAACAAGAACTTTGGAAAAAGATTTGACCTTGGATTCCTTTTTATAAATACTTGGTTTTAAGTTAAGGATAGGCACACATGGGCTCGGTCATGATGCGTTGGGCTCGACATATGATGGCTTCGGCTCAGCCATGCCTTGTGGAAGTGGGTATGGCTTTGATTTATGAAGAAGAAGGTGTTTAATAGATTTTTAAGCATATAAAGCAGAAAAAGAAAAGAAATTTTTTTACTTTGAAAATTTGGAAGCCATTAACATGGTTTTGAAAGCTTAAAAGAAGATGTATTTTTTTTAGAAAAGGTAAAAAATGAAATGGTGGAGGAGAGAGAGGAAAGTGGAATTGGTTTCATGTATAATTAAAGTATAAAATTACCTAAATGCCCTTAAACTACCTACCCTCCTCTTAAATTTGAAAACATCACCACCTTATCCATCCATCATGATCCACATGCCTAGAACCAAGGGTCTTCCCCTTTTACCCAATGTGTAATGTATGAATTAGTAATAGTGTGTAAGAGCTGTGAGTGATAAGTGGCTTTTCATATTTTATTTTGATTTAAAACTTAAAAATTATCACATCTTATCCCTTAACTTAAGAAAACATATTATTAACCTTTATTATATTACTAATCCATGCTCACATTATTTGTAAATGTGTGCATGTGTGAACCAAGGTGTTCTCAACATTCTAAAAACTTTTAAATAGTGAAAAATTGAATTTTCAGAAAAAAAATTCCAATCACATTTTCTAATTTTCTTTGAGCTAAATCCTTTCGTAAATAAAATTCAAAAATTAATGTTCTATCATTAGCTATAAATTAAAGAGGGCTATTTAATTATTAAAACCTTTAATTAAATCTTTAAAATTAATTAAATATTCACAAATCAAATCGATAAAGTTCCAGATCGTTATAATACTCTTATGCCATTGTATGTTCAACTTTTACAGAAGGGCTCTCCGAGCTCAAACGAACACAAAGCTTATATGGAGAAGGTACCTTATGCTAGTGCTGTTGGAAGCTTGATGTATGCTATGGTCTGCATGAAGCCAGATGTTGCACAGACGGTTGGTTTGATTAGTCACTATATGGCTAATTTGGGAAAATCGCATTGGATAGTAATGAAGTACATTCTAAGATATCTTAGAGGAACAATAGGTTATGGACTTGTTTTTAACGATAGGGAGAAATATTTCATCTTGGTCAAATTTTGTGATTCTGATTATGCCTGAGGAAAATATCGAAGAAAGTCAACCTTAGGTTACATCTTTACACTTGGAAAGATAGCTATTAGTTGGAGAGTTAGGTTATAGACTATAATCCCCTTGTCTACTACATATGCGAAATTGGTAATTGCTATTGCAACAGCTAAGGAAGCACTTTACTTAAAGTAGTTGTTGTGTGGTTTAGGCTTTGTTCATGAGAATATAATAGTAAATTTAGACAGTCAAAACGCAATACATTTGACTGAGAATCTGGCATTTAGTTCGATGACAAAGCACATAGAGATAAGAGAGTCTTTACTTTTCCCGATAAATGATATAAAGTAGGCACATCTTCAGAAGATTCACACCGAGGAGAATGCAGTAGACATGTTCGCTAAGTCCTTGATGTTCCAAAGTTCGAGCGTTGCTCCAACTTGATTAGCTTGCTGAAATCTTTGGTTCCACTTGGTGGCACATTGGGAGTGTGAGTTAGTAGATAGAGACGTTTGCTTTCATTATGGAGATTGAGAGGTCCTCCATAGAGATGGTACTTTCAATACTTTGTTGGCGGACGTGGCATTGTTGAAGTTCGTTGACAAAGTGTAATGGATAATGGGCCCGTCGAAGTTCATTAAGGAAGTGCCTATGGTGTTTTGTCGGAGAATTGCTTGGATTAAGAGGATTTAGGTGGTGTTGGTAGGCTTGGATGGAAATATAATATCAAGGTAGAGATTATTAGATTTCGGTGGTATAATATTTCCATATTAAAGAAGATTTGAAAGATATTATTGATTTCAATGATGTAATATTTTCAATTACAGAAGATTTGGAAGATATTTGAGATAATGACTCAAATATGTTACCTCTTTTATAGCATTAAAAAAGGTAATGAATTATCTACGTGAAGAGAATTATTTTTGGGAGAATGACATAATTAATCAATTCACTAATCAACTGATTAAAGAAGACATCTTATCGGGCGTATGAAAATTAGAGAAAACTAGAAAATCAAATGAATTAACAGTTTCCATATAAATAGAAGAATTGATGAGACTTTATTTTACAATCATGAATCAATTACTTTAATCCTAAGTAATAATCTTTGCATATAGATAGTCATTCTTTAGGGATTAGAATCATCATCTTAAGTAATAATTTCTACATATTCTTCCACCTCCATTAGCGATCTTGTAATTTCTTTTCTTAGAAAATAATAAAATCTGATCTATTCCCAAAACGGATGTAACTATCTCGTGATAGTGGAACCACTATAAATCTATGTGTGAAATTTCTATCTGTTTTTTCCTCTGTGATTTAATTTTCTGATTCTCTTGTTCTTATTTTTTTTATCGCACCATAACATGATCTGATTGATTTTGCATTCTTTTGAGCTAATTTAAAATCATTTGTGTGAATTTACCTCAACAGCTATGGCTTATTCACTTTTTGATTATTTTATTTTTGCTTGTTTTGATTGTGGATTATTGAATTAAGTCCAATTATTCAATTTTTTTATTTTATCTCATCCTCCAATCCAACATACGCTTTTGTTGAGATATGGATAAATTAATATTATAGACAATTTTACCCTAACATAACGTTTCTATTGTGGAACACAATTCAAAAGACATATTACTGTAAATATTATAAAGTAGACATCATTTCTTGTAGTAACTAGTTTAATTTCTAAAGACGATGGAAACATCATGAGTTGCATTTTTATGAAGAGAAGTAGTAATTTTAAATGAATTATACTGAAAAATATGGAACTAAATAAGAATTTTTTTGGAATGAAATAATAAATTAGAAAGAATACAAAGTAATTAGGAAACATTATTAAAATATTGAACGAATCAGGAACAAGTAAGAAAAATATGAAAACAAGGTGAAGGAAAAACATATTTAGCTTTTTCTAGGTTGAAGAAAGAGAGCATTAAAATATAGTCTCAATGCAACATAATGCTAAGTTAAACTAGCATCAGATAAAACAGAATGTTATATTAAACAAGAATTGAATGAACGTAACGCTAAATTATATCAATTATATATATATATATATATATATATATATATCACAAAAATAAATGTTATTTTGGTTCTTTAAGAGCTAGTTGATCTAATGTTAGTTTAATTTATCATTATATTCGGCAGGTTGTCCTAGGTGGATGGTAGGAGGGATTGATAACAGCTTTGAATGTAGGTCATATAACAAATATAAATAAACATAAAATCTGCATATGACTTAATTATAAGTAATCAATACAAAAAAAAATTAAATTTACTATTTGATAATTTATATGACCTATCTTTATGAAATATGTCACTTTCTATATGAAAATAAAACAAAGTAAATGACCTACATTCTAGAAATGCCTGATAGGAAGAAAACTACCAAAATTGCACAAAAGATATCATTTAACATTTAATAATTTATTATGATTTATATTCATATAATATGTCATTTTAAATACATATAGCAATATATTTTAGCGAAAATATTTATCTATCAATTTTAAGTATTTTGTGTTTTAAACCCTGTAAAACACACTAAAAGTCATGAGAAATGCAGAGTGCATACAATGATATGAATTTGAACATGATTCAGAAAAAGTAAAACTTCAATGTCCCAAGATACAACAACAACAACAACAACAACAACATTAAGCTATTATTCCCAAATTAGTTGGGGTCGGCCAAAGATGGAACCCAAAACTAAATGACAAGACTAATTTAAAAGTAATTAATAAAACCATGGTAACAACAACAAAATAAAGTAAAATAATTAAATAAAAAATAATAATAATAGATAAGTAAAATAAATATAATGATAAAAATAAGAGCATATAAAGAAATTTAAAATAATAATAATGGTACTAACATTAATAGGGATCAAAGACTAAACACTACGTCTTAGACTTCTATTCACTAGTCCTATAATTTAAAACTTATAACATTACCCCTAAACCAATCCTAAGCAAAAAAAAACTCTTAGCTCATGGTTCTCGTATGTGGATCGCTAACTTTCACGCGCTCTTATCCGACGCCAGCTCTTGGATATATTCTAATCCTTCAAATATCTTTTTACTACTTTCTCCCATGTCAATCTTAGTCGACCTCTACCTCTCTTTAAAAATTTGATGTGGCTTATAATTCCAACTCATACAGGTGCCTCGAGAGGCTTCAGTTAGAGATGTCCAAACTATCTTAAGCGGTGTTGGACTTGTTTCTTATCAAGGCCCGCTTTTCCGTACCGTTTGAATCGACAATAAACCACGCATGTCCAACTCTGTTTGCACAAAAACACGGAACATGATGGATAATAAAGAAAAATAGACAGAACAGAATCTCACAGAAATGGATATAATATTGAACAAATATTTTTACAGCGGAAAACTTATATATATATATATATATATGAGTCTAACCTAAATTCAACTAGGACAGATAAAAACATCTGTCCATACAATTGCTGACAAACATCAAGCTAAAACTAACTAAGTACATCGAATAATAGAATATGTCCATACGTAGATGAATATCTCCAGCTCTTCTTTGGAAACTCCAACCATTACCATCAAAACCTGAAACTACTCAGATCTGACCCGAGTATTGAAAATACTCGGATCAGGCTTGATAAACCAGCGTGAGAAAAACTCAGTAATAAATGACAGGGTCATATATCAATCTTTGAATAAAATCCTTTGAAAATAAAGAGTATCTCATAAGACCACGCCCACACATAAATACAGACGGGTTTTTACCTTATGATAACTAAAACACTTTTGTATCAAAACCTTTGTTATTATTTCTAATGACATCTCTTTGAAACATTTGCAAATAAACTTATTAATCTTAGCCGAAATTGTTACATTGACTAAATTCCAGCATAATAGGCTTACAATTAAGTCCGAAAGTTCTTATTGGATAATGGATTTCCATATAAATGACCAGGTGAAGGATCTACCTTCCGAAGGGGTACACCTCTAGATGAATGTCTCGAGAAACCATCATAAAGATCCTCTACCAACACAAGACCAGCCTACCTCTATAACCAAATAGTACCAAATATGTTATTCCCTGGTCGTTACTGACCTTTAACCGAGCGCTTGTTTCCATACACCACACAAATTTACATCCTGAATGCCATAGCGGGGAGAAATATATCTAGAAGGGTATGATCATACCCTTATTGGGAGTGACCCACTTAGCCTTGCTGCATCTAATCCTGTTTTGGTCTTTTCCGGTTCGATGAGGCTTGAGGCTACGATTACCTTTTCACAAAGCACATATCACATCTTTGAATGCCACATTTCCATTTCCGTTAACTACTAATTGTCTTCCACAAAAATACAACCCTTGAGCTCGTACGTCTCAAGGAGGGTGTTAAGCTAAGAGAAGTTGCCTTCTTCACCACCACTGATGTACATTTGTAAAAACCAATGTATGTAATCTTTAGAAATGCAATGTCAGACAAATGTCCATACAAGTTGTCCAGGAATAGGACAAACCATAGGCACTCTCCTACTACCACTAGTAGCGAGTAGTCCTTGCGATCCGAAAAATCTCTGCAACAAGGAGACTATTGCTATATATAACTCTATAATGGGTGCGACCCTGAGCAAATCAACAAGGAATCCTCACGCTATGAAGATCCACGGTCTTCAATAGTCATCATCTTCAACATGTCTTCACATTCAAACATATACATTGGTTCGAAGTAGTTTTCGAATAGGAATTACCCAAATCCGACCCCGGTTCCTTCGAAATTCAATTATCAATAAAAAGTGAATATGAGTATACAGGATTTATTAAGTCTCTTTAATTCTTTTCGGATGATTTCAAAATCTCTTTCTTTTGACTTAGGATAATTCTAAGTAATTCATTCTTTTGCTTTGTATAATATCTTAAATTTCTTCACTTAACTCTCGATCCAAATTGCTTAACTTTTAGACGGGTCAAAAACAATGTTATTGAAGACATCGTTTACAATAAACCCTAAATCAATTTGAGCAAACATTTTTGAGTAAATAGGATCATTGAAATCATTCATTCTGGAGATTTCTTAAATTTTGGATAATACCAATCTTCTTTTATTTCAAAAAACTTAACAGAACCTTTTTATTTAAGAGCATCCGGACTTTCCTTTCGATCTATTTCATCCCTCGCCTAAGAAAAGAAAACATAGGCCAGGTAAGTTCAGGGCGCTGGTTGCTCCATCACTAACCTTAGTTAAACACCTTGTTTTATCTTCCTAGATCTTACAAGGGGGACAAATGTACTAGTCGTTTCCGTATACTCGGTTATTAACTTAATTTTGGAATTGATTATAAATATTCTAAATTACCTTTTAAATACTTAGTTTTTCTTTCAAAAACATTCACAATTGATTCTGGGAAAAAACATTACGTTTAAATTCATATTCAAAAAGTCGTACCATTCGCAGCATAAAAGTGCTTCGGAAAGTGCTATATAAGCTTATTTGAATTAAACAACTTTTTATTATTTGAAAATTCATATTTTCCAATCCAAATCCCTTTTAAACTATTTAAATGGATTTATCAAATTTATTCCATATTTTTCCATAATTAAAAAATATTCATTTAAACAGATTTTCTATTATGGTCACTTAATTGCACTGGCGTGATTTTTCTAGAAAATTATTTTGGACTTAATTCAAAATATACAAGACGAAATCTTGATTTTATTTCTTTTTTCAAAGATATGGATAAAATAGTCTAGAATTTTCTTATCTCGAAGAATTCCAAGCTATATTCCACTCTATACACTCATTTGAACTTTTCGGCGTGAAATCCCGAACTACCGTTGCGCGATGCACCTAGTTTTAACTTATTTTTCAATATTTGAAATAATTTATTGGATTTTATTACTTATAAAATCATTTTAAATCAATATTTTCACTTTTTAAAGTATTTAAAATGCATTTTCACCATTACCATATTATAATATTTTTTATTCCTATTATTTGAATATTAAATTTTATTTTCCAATTTCAACTCAATTTCAATTCTAACCTCAAATTAAACACATTTAAAATTTAGATTTCAAATTTGATTTCAATTTAAACTTCAATTCATCCTTAATCTCAACTTCAATTTTCAAAATCGATTTCAATTTCACTATTCATCTCAATTTCAATTTAACTATCCTTTTTAAATCCATTTCACTTCAAATTTTCAAGTTCTCTTTTGTTTTACTTCTAATTGAAAAGAGACTTATTTTTCCAAAATATCTCATATCACCAAAATATGGTCTTATTAACAAAGAGATCACCAAACCAAAATGAACATAACCGATATCCATATTTGTCACTAACATAACATCCGTTCAACTAATCACATAACATATGATTTCAAATCCAACATTCACTATTAATACCATAACGAAATATTTATCATAATTCAATCAACAATCAAGCATCCATATTAACAATCAAATTGGTATAAATATTCATATATCATAATGGTATAAATGTGATTGTTTTATCATAACTAAAATATTATTTTAAAAGCGACGAGAATTTCTCACTTTTATATCCACTTCGTCAAACTTTTACGTAAGATACGCGTCTCTCGAGTTAACGTGCTATTTTCAAACGTCTTGACTTTTTTCGTTTCCTTTCCTTCTCTCTTTTTTTTCTTTCCTTTTCCTTTCCTTTTTTATAAGAGAGGAGGGTATATGGCTCGGCTAGGGGGTACATAGCCTAGGGAGGAGGGTACGGCCTAGGTGGAGGTGGTATGTGGTTTGGAGGTGGGTAAAGGGGGTAGGGAGGCTCGGCCTTGGTGGTGATGGCCTTGGCCATGGGTTTAGGAGGTGGGTATAGGTTGTTGGAGGCGTGTATGGTGGTTTTGGCTAAAGGTGGAGAGGGTTTTGGTATTTTGAAGGAGGAGTATATGTGGTAGAAGGTAAATGGCTTAGAGGTAGAAGGAAAATGGAGGTGGGAAGTTATGGAAATGGAGGTGAAGAAGAACAAAGTAAAGAAGAAGGAAGGAATGAAATGTGAAAAAGTGGAAGGTATGGATGCTTATTTATTTTTGTGCTTTGGATGGAAAATTACTAAAATACCCTTCTCTACCTTTTGACTTTTAATTTATCTTTTTTATCTTGATTTGACCTTTGCTTATTGGAGAAGAAATGGTATTTAAATGTGAAATGATATTTACCTCTTTTTCTTACACTTTAAAATGTTAAATAATCATTTTTCTCCTTTTTTTTACTTTTTAAATTACATAATTACCCTTTTTCTCCTTTTCCACGCATACATATAACATCCCATTATTGAGACATGACATATATGTAATGATGTTGTTTATAAAGATTTAAAATAAAATTTAATTAGTCAAATCATGTCTTTTCACTTTTCATACTCTTTTATGTAAACTTTTCAAAAGTAAATTCTTTTTGTCTTTTAGTGCTAAATGTAAAGTGTTTAAAAAGTTTGTAAAGTTGTATTTATATGTTATAAAATGTATCAAGTTGCAACAACTTGACGACAACTTGTTTTGGTTGAAAACAGTGTTTTTGTTGACAAATTTTACATTCTAAATTTGAGTTTTTGTTAAGCTATATATTGAAGTAAATCAAACTTTAAAATAAAATTTTTTCTTCTTTAAATAAATTAAAACATGTATCTTTATATTTTAAAATCATATTTAATTAATAACAAAATCTCTAATTTTACAGTGTATGTAAAACTTATAAAATGCAATAAATTTTGGTTATTTTTGTAAAACTATTATTAACATACTTTTAAATATGTTAATATTCTTTTATCATCTGTATTAATAAGATTTAACTTATCAAATAAATATTTAAACTTGTTTATTTAAGCCTTTATTTATTATTAACAAAACTTAACTTTTATCGATTTGTTCTAAAATTCAAAATTATACTTTTTAATTTATTAATTATAAGAATAGATAATTTATTTATTATATATAACATATTTATTTAAGATTTAAATTACTTTTAAATTTAAAATGAATGAAATCTCTCATTTCCGAAGTAGCGAAATTACGGGTTTATACATTCTCCCCTACTTAAAAGCATTTCGTCCTCGAAATGAAAGTTAGATAAAGAAATCTATTCATACTCATATCCTCAAATAATTTGACTTATTTATACTGATGATAAAAAGGAAGAAGGTCGATATCAACACTAAAACAAATTATGCCAAATATACTTACAGAGATTCCCTGCACTAACCTGAGTATTTATCATGTACTTAAGGTTATATATACATAAACCAAGTCAGACTTCTATCGTACCCATCCTTGTGCATACTACATACTTAAGATAATACATCCAACTACCAAATAAGACTATACGTCCAAAATCAACCAAAGTAATACTATATCAATATAATTGAACACATCCGCATAACTCACACCCTGACCTGAGCATGTACCACACCGGAGATCTATATATGTACACATATCAAAACATAAGTCTAACCCTTATCTCTTAGTGTCCACTATTTAAGATAACTATCCAACTACAATGTTGACATACCCAAAATATCATAGTATATGTGATATTTGATCCGATCTATTATTCAAATCCACAACTTTACTTTCGAACTAGTATCGATCCCCCGATTTTCTAATGCAAACTTTGATCAGACTTCCTGATCACAAACTCTTGCTTTTCATCCATAGCTCTCAACCATGATAGAAAATCGAGCACATAACCATAAAATCTTATCAATGTTCGCCGTCAAGAATCGAGTGATAAATCCTTTTTCGGATTTGCCTAAACACCTCAAAGTTCCATACTCAAATCTTAGATCAAAATTTATATGTCGAAATGATCTATGTTTAGCTCATGTACTTATTCACATTCATTTTTACCTAATACCTTTTTTTTCAAAATTTCTATTAATCCAAGTTTATTTGACGACCATTTACTTTCTTATAAATACATTATTACTTAAGCATACAAATATGAGTTAAACTTTTATAATATACCTTTACTTTCTAAGAGTATATATACAAATCCCCAAACTTCAAACTGTTATTACTTCAATTAGGATGTTTAACAAATGTGGAATTCTACTATTATTTCAAATTAGTAAGTTATAAAACTTAATCCTTAGCTATGTTTATCTAAGGTCTCGATTTAACTAATATTATTTATCTTATCAATATATCAATAAGACAACTTTACTAAGTGTACATCTTTTCTGCCCTGACTCTATGATTAACTACTTAACTTATTTACCTATCTATTTTCTAAATTGTAACAACCCTATATTTTGGGACTATTTTATTATATATTTTATTTCTGTTAAATTGAATTTCCTGATTTTAAACTTTATTTATTTATTAAAAATAATAAATTTTGCTATTTAAATATATATTTTGATTATTATGTGAATTATATTTCCAAACTTGAATAAATTGAATATTTTATAGAAATTGAATTTTTGGTCAATATGGTTAAACTTTGACTTTTATATTTTAAATGTAAATATTTTAATTTTTAAATTTCATCTTTTATTATGAAAATAGATTAAATTTTGAGAATACTGCTATTCGTTTCGTTGAAATCGGAGTTATATTGTGAAAGTTATGTTTTTTCAATATTGGTTGTAAATTGTTTTATTTAACAATATTGTTTATTTTAAATTATATAAATAATATTTTCATTTGACATATCTTATTCATATTTGTATTTATATATATTTTGGTATTTTATTTATTTTTAAAGTGATGTTTAAATTTTTCCAAAGCTTGTTGAATTTATTTTCAAATTTTAAAGGCTAGTTTCTATTTTTCTGCTATTTTCTTCATTTAAATTATATTTAACTAAAATTTACTTATTTATTTTTGTGAATGCATTTTTATTGTGTTCTTATCATTATTTATAAATATTTTTCATGTACATAATAATTTTCCAAAGGTTGTTCCATTTATTTTCAAATTTTCTAGACTAGTTTTCATTTTTCTGTGCTATTTTCTTATTTTAATCATATATAATTAATATTTATTTATTTATATTTTGTTAATTTGTTATATTTTCGTATTTTAAATGAATTTATATATATATATATATGTATGTATGTATATATATTTCAGTATTTAAAGTTTATAAAAAGAAAATAGAGAAATTTGAATGGTTTTGAAACCTTTTATATCCCTTGACTTTTCACCTCCCCACCTTTTCAATTTTCAACCAACACATGCTTCAATTTTGGCCGTTCCTAACTATCTTCAGCCGTGTCTTTTTCCTCATCTTTTTTCACGTAAATGAAAGTCTCTTATCTCTGAAAATTCGGCCATTTCTAAAGCAAAGAAAGTTGTGTAAAAATCTTTCTTCTTTCTACTCATTTTTTCTTGTTTTTCTACTTGTTTATGTTGATTTTCACTTGCCTTCTCACTTTTGTAGCTCGGCTCCTCTCCACTCCTTCACCATGGCCACCTCCTCTACCACCTGAACCACCCACCACCTCCTCTCCAGCCCCAAGCCACTGGCCATGCCCATTAGTTGATCAAACTCCACCTAAATCTACACAAACTTCACCTATATGCACCATATCCAACACTTATGCCTTCATCACCTTCAATCTTCCTTTGGCCGCCACCAACTCCACCTCCACCACCCATAGCTGACCTGAAACCCACTGCCACACTATCCTCCAGCCCACTACAGAGATGGCCGTTCCTGGTCTTGCTTTGGCTAAGCCTTATATTGCCTTGAAACCTTGTTTGTTGCATTGTTTTGTAGTTCTTCTCACATACTTTTGCTCCATCACCATCCATGCTAGGCCGACCTCTTATGAACCCAAACCAGACACCAACACATACTTTGGCCGTGCAAACCTGACCTATGGCTGAGGCATGTGTTGTAGAAGGCAAGTGCAAGTGGTTTAGAGATGATTTATGCATTCATTTCTACCATTGTTTAATCGTATTTTGAGTTGAAAACTTATGTTGTTTGTATTGTCTTGTTTGAATGTGTTCAAGGAAATAAATCTTTGACTCTCTCAAACTCGAATCTTTGTCGTGCCATCGTGCTTTTGAAGATTTCAGTTTGTGCATTTGATTGTCGTCTACAGCTTATACCAATGAGTTATTCTCACCAGACAGTTTTGTACTTATATAAATAGTAAATCGATCACATTTGAATCTTCAAAATGCATAACCATATTATATCTGCTATATTATGATCATATGATGTTCACCCATGCTTAGACATGCGTTATATCATCTGTTACAGTTATATTATGGTGTTCTGTTATTTATATCAGTTTATCACACTGCAAGTTCCCTTTAGATTAGAATTACTATGGGTTGAAATGATACATACCCGAACGGACTTTAGAATAGGGGAAAATCGTTATGGGCTGAAATGATAGGCCTGAATGATTTTCAAATTATTTCATTTACTTGAGACTGCGGGTTTGAAATGATAAAACCCGGGTTTTCTTTGTAAATTATGGGTTGAAATGATATATTACCCGTATCACTTTACCTAGGCTAGAAAATTATATATAGACCCGTAGTTAAATATGTTTTTTAAAATTTTTAAAATATTTTAGAGATGTAAATATTATAATATTTTGATTTAAACTTGATTAAAAATGATTTTTGTAACGTATTATTGATTTTCTGAAAATTTATAAGTGAAATAAATAAGTGGTAAAGTAGAAATTTGAAATATGAATTATTTTGGGAATTTTGATTTAATTATAAATGGAATTTAAATTAAATATGAAATATGATAAATTTATGATATTTTGAATTAAAATGAATTTAAAATGATTTTATATATATTAATGATTTTTGAATAAAGTTAAAATGTTAAATGAATGAATATTTAAGTTGAAATTTGGAAATATAACTTAAATTGGAATTTATGAATTTTGTTTTAAAAAGTGAATTTTGAAGCTAGGTAAATAAAATGAAAATGAGTTATATTTGAAAATGTAAACTTAAATGTTAAGTTAAAATTTAATTATAAAGAATTGAAATTGAATGTGTGAATTTAATATGTGAATTAATATTTAATATTGATTTTTTTTTGAATGGAAATTTAACCTTATAAAATCATGAATATAATGATATTTAAATTATTGTTTTAAAAGTGAAATTATATGATTTTGTAAGTTTTAAAATGAAAAAAAAAGATTAATTGTTTATGAAATTATATTGAATATTGGAAATGTAACTAACAGTATTTTGAAATGTTATTATTTCTAATGTAAATGATACTACAGCGCTTTGTAAGTGTTGTGGTTGATACAAATGAACTATGTATAAATTATAACCAAGTGGTATTACAGCACTTGGTAAGTGCTGTGATAGCAGAAAGATAATTGAAATCTTAAACTAGATAAAGGGCAACAGTAATACTTGATAAGTATTGCGGTAGGCTGAAATGAATGTTTGAGGTTTTGATTTAAATAAATGAGCTCAGAATTTGTCTAAAATTTTGAGAACTGAATATTTGATTGTAAATATAATGACTTCACTTTTAAATGGTTTAAATGAATTGTTTTGATTTAAATATAAACCATTAAAAAGGTGATTTGAAATGATAATAAATGAATGATATCTTTGAATTAAGAAGGATAATAAATGAATGATATCTTTGAATTAAAAAGGATATTTAAATGTGTATATTCGTATTTGAATTCAAATAATGATTTGAAATGAATTTTGAAAGATATGATATTTTGATATATTGAAATGGTTTGGAAATGATTAGATCTTTATTTTGATATAGATTTGAATTTGAAATGATACTTTATTTTGAAGTATAAACTATGATTTTAAATTATAACTGCGGGTTATAATAACGATTGATTTGTTAAAGAGACCGGGATCAGATATGGACATACTCTTTGTAGATACCGAAAACCACTTTAACAACTGTGTACGCGATGTAGATTTCAGAATGAAGTTGGATGGTGGCAACGTTCTTGAGGTATATTTATGTGGACCCGACTCCCGTGAGTTGGCTTAAGGTGGCTAAAACAGGGGCGATCTCTGGCCAAAAGGGGTAGCTCATCTGGTCGGACACATTCCTTCGATACTATACTCTTGCTTGTGATTGATTTGATGGCCATCCTCCGATTTTGATATGAGAGTGTGTTCCGAGGTGGGCGTATGTGGCTGCTACGTTACCACCAGCCCATGTGCGTAATTGGTATATCTACCCTAGCATTGCCTTGTGTGCCGTGTCACCTACCATACCGAGCCTTTACTATGAGTTTGTTTTTCTCCTGTAGCCCATGGAGTATTTAGGGTAGTCTCCCGATCTGGAGATATGCTGATACTGGATGGACTACTGGGACTATTATGTGTGAAGGGTGATATGGATAGCCCGGAATGCTATTTAAAAGTAAGTTTATTTTACTATAGACATTATTATAATAGCGCAATATTACTATATAGAAAATAGTTTAACGGATCCTTAGAGGATGGGCGGTCCTAGGCATCCTTTAAGTTACTTGTATCTTATTACAGTTCACTTGAGTTGGTTTACATTATATAAGTATATATTGTCCTGAATCGAGTGTTTTGTGTTTTGTTTTACGCTCGAGTCATCCTGGGTATTCACAGTTTTGGATTCTCTTTCTAGAGCTGGTTTTTGCTAGAGATTCTGCCTATCTACCTATATATCTATTTCTGTTTCAGCTGTTCTAGTTTATCTCATGTATTAGTGAACTTCTATATATTTGGGGTTTCTATTATGTGTTTCAGACTGATATTATGTATTTGGGTTGAGACTTTGTTATAGTAGCTTCATGAACTACTATGTTATTTTTATATTCCGCTGCGAGTTATTCTGATTGTTCTATGTCTGTGATTCTGCGTATTTGATTTCATTTGCTCCAAATTTATTTACATTATGTTATTTTGCATCATTCAAGTCCGACATGTGTGGATTATTGTGGATTTGAATGGTACGAAATGGCTGTTTGTTATATTTGGTATTAGAGCTTTGGTTTTTGGCAAACCATTGCCTGAGGAGCAAAAAAACTCATTAAAGATAGGGTAGAAATGCCCTAGAATGAGTGAAATCAATCTCAGAATCACTTTCTTTGTGAGAGACGTATTTTCAAAATATAAAATGATTTTTCAAAATGTTTTCAAAAGATTATTTTACAAAGATTTTTTTGATATAAAAAATTTCTTGTTTTAAAGGATTTTTCAAATGTTTTCTAACTTCCTTCCATTCGTATCTACCTTGTTAGATTTTTCTTTTTTTAGGATATTAATCCAAGTGAATTCTCTTGCCTTATCTTAATTTATCTTTGGCTTGTCTTTATCTTGTCCTAAATTCGTTCTTGATATTTTTCAGGATGAATCGAGGAAATGACAGAGCTAGGGGTCGTGGTATTGCCACAGCCCCTCAGCCAGTTGCTCCTGTTTGATTCACTGTTCTCTGTAAGGAATTCACTCAATTTGGTGGAACCCCATTCACCGGTTCGGGGAGCATCATTGAGGCTCAGCAATGGTTGCAGAGTCTTGAGAGGATATTTACTGGTCTTGATATTACTGATGCCAGAAGCGTCAGTTAGCAACTTGGCAGTTGCATGAGTCTACTCTAGATTGGTGGGAGTCTGTCACGGCTAACACCGTCGAAACTGATATTACTTGGGAGCAGTTTAGGTATCTTCTCATGTTTCTTTGAATTCTGTTTTTCTATCTTTTTGTGCTTTTCTAAGTTTATCTATCATCTTTCCATAGAGGCTTTTGTGGCAAAATGGATGCCCTAAGCCGAGAAATCTCAGCTTATCATGAATTTATGGATCTCAAGCAGGGTACCATGTATTTTGCTGAGTATGAGAGAAAGTTCAACGAACTTTCTAAGTTCGGTCCTAGCCTGATTGACACTCCTCTCAAGAAGAATGAGAAATTCATATCTGGTGCTCGTCCCGAGTATTATGATCTTCTCATTTCTTATGTCCATGGCAATTTCACCCAGCTTATGGATATGGCTATCCGTTATGAGAACCCTACTTCTAAGGGTCCTGCTCCTGCTCCTGCTCCTGCTCCTAATGGTACTCCTTCATCTCAGTCTTCCTCTGCCAATTCTAGGAAGAGAAAGCCTAATTTCTAGCAGCAGAAGCAGATTTGGCTCAAGAATTCAGGTTTGGGATCTTCTCCGTCTCCTCCTTCTCATAAGCAACTTGTTGACCTTTCTGGCATCACTTGCTTCAGATGTGATCAGAAGGGACACTATGCCCATAGCTCTCCTACCTTAGCTGGTGCAGCTGTTCCTCCTCCTACTGATATTAAGCCTTCTGGTATATTTGCTATCTCATTTGCATCTTCTCCAGTTCTCCACCTGCTTCTACTCCTAGTGAGGACCAAGGTACTCTTCAGTGCAACCTTTCTTTATTTCTGTATCATATTCGTGTTTTATTTGATACTAGAGTTTACCATAGTCTTATTTATGTTGATTTGTGTGAGAAGTTTGAGTATCTCCTTTCTCCTGAGTTTGCTTCTGTTTTTTATGTGTTTCAAATCCAATTGAGGCTCTGTAAACCTTAATAGGATTTGTAAGCATGTGCAACTTTTCTATTTTGATCATTGCTTTAGTGGAGATCTTCATTTGACTCCTATAGTCAGATTCTATCCCGATATATGGGTGAAGTCACTACTTTACCTCCTAAGCGGGAAATTTCTTTTCGTATTGATCTTATTCCTAGAACTCTGGAAATGGGTTCTATTAATGGTTAGTCATGCCTTTTGGTTTGACTAACACTTTTATTTTCTTTGTTGATTTGATAAATCTTGTTCTTCGTGTTGTTCTTAATAAATTTTCTAAATTCCACTGCTGGAAAGATGAAGTCCGATTCCTTGGACATATTGTTTCTAGTAATGGAATTTCCGTTGATCCAATCATGATCCTACGATCAATGGAAATCTTTCTTTATTTCCTTTTCTTTTCCTTGTCATTCAATTATTCTATTTTTCTGTGTTTTCCCGTACCTCGATCCTTTTCGAGGATGAGACTTTTTGAGTGGGGGAGAGTGTAACAACCCTATATTTTGGGACTATTTTATTGTATACTTTATGTCTTTGAATTGAATTTCCTGATTTTAAACTTTATTTTATTTATTAAAAAGAATAAATTTTGTTATTTAAATATATATTTTGATTATTATGTGAATTATATTTCCAAACTTGAATAAATTGAATATTTTCTAGAAATTGAATTTTTGGTCAATATGGTTAAACTTTGACTTTTAAATTTAAAATTTAAAATTTAAAATTTTATCTTTTATTATGAAAATAGATTAAATTTTGAGAATACTGCTTTTCGTTTCGTTGAAATCGGAGTTATATTGTGAAAGTTATGTTTTTTTCAATATTGGTTGTAAATTGTTTTATTTAACAATATTGTTTATTTTAAATTATATAAATAATATTTTTATTTGTCAAATCTTATTCAAATTTGTATTATATGTTATGTTATATATATTTTTATCTTTTAAATATTTTTAAAGTGATGTTTAAATTTTTCCAAAGCTTAATAAATTTATTTTCAAATTTTAAAGGCTAGTTTCTATTTCTCTGCTATTTTCTTCATTTAAATTATATTTAATAAAAATTTATTTATTTATTTTTGTGAATTCATTTTTATTTTATGTTCTTATCTTTATTTACAAATATTTTTCATGTACATAATAATTTTCCAAAGTTTATTCCATTTATTTTCAAATTTTCTAGACTAGTTTTCATTTTTCTATGCTATTTTCTTATTTTAATCATATATAATTAATACTTATTTATTTATATTTTGTTTATTTGTTATATTTTTGTATTTTAACTGAATTTATATATATATATATATATATTTCAGTATTTAAAGTTTATAAAAAGAAAATAGAGAAATTTGAATGGTTTTGAAATCTTTTATATCCCTTGACTTTTCACCTCCCCACCTTTTCAATTTTCAACCAACACATGCTTTCAATTTTGGTCGTTCCTCACTAACTTCAGCCTTATCTTTTTCCTCATCTTTTTTCACGTAAATTAAAGTCTCTCATATCCAAAAATTTGGCCATGTCTAAAGCAAAGAAAGTTGGGTAAAATCTTTCTTCTTTCTACTCATTTTTTTCTTGTTTTTCTACTTGTTTATGTTGATTTTCACTTGCCTTCTCACCTTTGTAGCTCGGCTCCTCTCCACTCCTTCACCATGGCCACCTCCTTCACTGCCTGAATCACCCACCGCCTCCTCTCCAGCCCCAAGCCACTGCCATGCCCAATAGTTGATCAAACTCCACCTAAATCTACACAAACTTCACCTATATGCACCATAGCCAACACCTATGCCTTCATCACCTTCAACCTTCCTTTGGCCGCCACCAACTCCACCTCCACCACCCATAGCCGACCTGAAACCCACTGCCACACCATCCTCCAGCCTACTACAGAGATGGTCATTCCTAGTCTTGCTTTGGCCGAGCCTTATGTTGCCTTGAAACCTTGTTTGTTGCATTGTTTTGTAGTTCTTGCTCACATACTTTTTCTCCATCATCATCCATGCTAGGCCAACCTCTTATGAACCCAAACCAGACCCTAACACACACTTTGGCTATGCAAACCTGACCTATGGCTGAGGCATATGTTGTAGAAGGCAAGTGCAAGTGGTTTGAAGATGATTTAAGCATTCATTTCTACCATTGTTTAATCGTATTTTGAGTTGAAAACTTATATTGTTTGTATTGTCTTGTTTGAATGTGTTCAAGGCAATAAATCTTTGGCTCTCTCAAACTCGAATCTTTTTCGTGCCATCGTGCTTTTGAAGATCTCAGTTTGTGCATTTGATTGTCGTCTCCAGCTTATACCAGTGAGTTATTCTCACCAGACAGTTTTGTACTTATATAAATAGTAAATCGATCACATTAAAATCTGTAAAATGCATCACCATATTATATCTGCTATATTATGATCATATGATGTTCACCCATGCTTAGACATCTGTTATATTATCTGTTACTATTATATTATGCTGCTCTGTTATTTATATCAATTTATCACATCGCAAGTTCCATTTAGATTAGAATCGCTATGGGTTGAAATGATACATACCCGAACGGACTTTAGAATAGGGAAAATCGTTATGGGCTGAAATGATAGGCCTGAATGATTTTCAAATTATTTCATTTACTTGGGACTGCGGGTTTGAAATGATAAAATCCGAGTTTTCCTTGTAAATTACGGCTTGAAATGATATATTACTCGTATCACTTTACCTAGGCTAGAAAATTAAATACAGACCCGTAGTTAAATATGTTTTTCTAAAAAATTTAAAATATTTTAGAAATGTGAATAGTATAATATTTTGATTTAAACTTGATTAAAAATAATTTTTGTAAAGTATTATTGATTTTCTGAAAATTTATAAGTGAAATAAATAAATGGTAAAGTAGAAATTTGAAATATGAATTATTTTGGGAATTTTGATTTAATTATAAATGGAATTTAAATTAAATATGAAATATGATAAATTTATTATATTTTGAATTAAAATGAATTTAAAATTATTTTACATATATTAATGATTTTTGAATAAAGTTAAAATGTTAAATGAATGAATATTTAAGTTGAAATTTGGAAATATAACTTAAATTGGAATTTATGAATTTTGTTTTAAAAAGTGAATTTTGAAGTTAGGTAAATAAAATGAAAATGAGTTGTATTTGAAAAAGTAAACTTAAATGTTAAGTTAAAATTTAATTATAAAGAATTGAAATTGAATGTGTGAATTTAATACGTGAATTAATATTTAATATTGAATTTTTTGAATGGAAATTTAACCTTATAAAATCATGAATATAATGATATTTAAATGATTGTTTTAAAAGTGAAATTATATGATTTTATAAGTTTTAAAATGAAAAAAAAGAGATTAATTGTTTATGAAATTATATTGAATATTGGAAATGTAATTGGCAGTATTTTGAAATGCTATTATTTCTAACGTAAATGATATTACAACGCTTTGTAAGTGTTGTGGTTGATACAAATGAACTATGTATAAATTATAACTAAGTGGTAATACAGCACTTGGTAAGTGCTATGATAGCAGAAAGATAATTGAAATCTGAAACTAAATAAAGGGCTACGGTAACACTTGATAAGTGTTGCGGTATGCTGAAATGAATGTTTGAGGTTTTGATTTAAATAAATAAGCTCAGAATTTGTCTAAAATTTTGAGAACTGAATATTTGATTGTAAATATAACGACTTCACTTTTAAATGGTTTAAATGAATTGTTTTGATTTATATATAAACTATTAAAAAGGTGATTTGAATTGATAATAAATGAATGATATCTTTGAATTAAGAAGGATAATAAATGAATGATATCTTTAAATTAAAAAGGATATTTAAATGTGTATATTTGTATTTGAATTCAAATAATGATTTGAAATGAATTTTGAAAGATATGATATTTTGATATATTGAAATGGTTTGGAAATGATTAGATCTTTATTTTGATATAGATTTGAATTTGAAATGATACTTTATTTTGAAGTATAAACTATGATTTTAAATTATAACTACGGGTTATAATAACGATTGGTTGTTAAAGAGACCGGGATCGGATATGGACATACTCTCTGTCGAAATCGAAAGCCACTTTAACAACTGTGTACGCGGTGGAGATTCCAGAATGAAGTAGGATGGTGGCGACCTTCTTGAGGAATATTTACGTGGACCCGACTCCCGTGAGTTGGCTTACGGTGGATAAAACAGGAGCGATCTCGGGCCAAAAGGGGTAGCTCCTCTGGTCGTACACATTCCTTCGATACTATACTCTTACTTGTGATTGATTTGATGGCCATCCTCCGATTTTGATATGGGAGTGTATTCCGAGGTGGGCATATGTGGCTGCTACGTTACCACCAGCCCATGTGCATAATTGGTATATCTACCCTGGCATTGCCTTGTGTGCCGTGTCACCTACCATACCGAGCCTTTACTACGAGTTTGTTTTTTTCACGTAGCCCATGGAGTTTTTAGGGTAGTCTCCCGATCTGGAGATATGCTGATACTGTATGGACTACTGGGACTATTATGTGTAAAGGGTGATATGGATAGCCCGGAACGCTATTTAAAAGTAAGTTTGTTTTACTGTAGACATTATTATAATAGCACAATATCACTACATAGTAAATAGTTTAACGGATCCTTAGAGGATGAGCGGTCTCAGGCATCCTTTAAGTTACTTGTACCTTATTACAGTTCACTTGAGTTGGTTTACATTATATAAGTATATATTGTCCTGACTCGAGTGTTCTGTGTTTTGCTTTACGCTCGGGTCAGCCTGAGTATTCACAGCTTTGGATTCTCTTTCTGGAGCTCGTCTTTGCTGGAGATTCTGCCTATCTACGTATATATCTATTTCTGTTTCAGCTGGTCTAGTTTATCTCATGTATTAGTGAACTTCTATGTATTTGAGATTTCTATTATGTGTTTCATACTGATATTATGTATTTGGGTTGAGACTTTGTTATAGTAGCTTCATGAACTACTATGTTATTTTTATATTCCGTTGCGAGTTATTTTGATTGTTCTGTATCTGTGATTCTGTGTATTTGATTTCATTTGCTCCAAATTTGTTTACAATCTGTTATTTTGCATCATTCAAGTCCGACATGTGTGGATTATTGTCGATTTGAATGGTACGAAATTGCTGGTCATTACATAAATCAAATTTCTTAATCTTAAATCCGTAAAATACCTTATGGTCAAATTATGAAATTTAATTCACATTGTATTTATTATTTAAACATTTTTATCCAATAATCGACCTATTACCCATTTAATTCAAAACTATCCATTTCTAATCTTAATTCATTCTGAATTACAAATGTTACCCTAAATGTATCACTAATTCCAAGTTTTATATTAGGATGATATTTCTTATATCTCTTATTTCTAAATTTCATTTTGATTTTTTAACCTAATCAAAGTGTCTAAAATTAAAATTATCTTAACTGCTTTATAAGTTATAGAACTTACCCTTTCATATTACATTTACCCAAATCTCAATTTCGGCTTATCTTTTCCTATCTTATTGATAAGAATTTTTCTGTTCGTTTTCTTTTTACTTTCTCTAATTACAACTTCTAGCTTCAATATTATTATCAAATATCTTACAGTCAAATTGTGCAACTCTAATCACCATATATTCATATTTTAGTTTTACTAAGCAAAATTACAATCAATCCTTAATTTCTACCCAAAAACAATAATACCCCATTTTTGATATTTAAAATATAAACCCAAGGTAAAATTATTTCATTTACCAATTTCTTTAAAATAAAACCATTTTTATAAAATTAACAAATATGCGCTCAATATATATTACTTTCGCAACTCATTCTAGGGTGTTATTAACCCTTTCTCTAATGAGTTACTCATCCTAGGATATTACTGATCCTATCTTTGATGAGATTTTACCCATAACAAAGCCAAGGTTCTCGCTTAACCTTCAGCTCTGATACCAAATATCAAGGCCCTTTTTTCCATACCATATGAATCGACAATAAACCACACATGTCCAACTCTGATTGCATGAAAATATGGAACATGAAGGGTAATAAAGAAAAATAGACAGAACAGAATCTCACAGGAATGGATATAATATTGAACAAATATTTTTACAGCGGAAAACTTTTAAATATATATATATATATATATATATATATATATATATATATATATATATATATAAATCAGCTAACCTAAATTCAGCTTGGACAGTTAAAAACATCTATCTTTATAATTGCTGACAAACATCAAACTAAAACTAACTAAGTACAGCGAATAATAGAATATGTCCATACATAGATGAATATCTCCAGCTCTCCTCTGGAAACTCCAACCGTCTTCGACAAAACCTGAAACTACTTGGATCTGACCCGAGTATTGAAAATACTCGGATCAAGCTTGATAAACCAACGTGAGAAAAACTTAGTAATAAATGACAGGGTCATATATCAGCCTTTGAATAAAATCCTTTGAAAAGAAAGAGTATCTCATAAGACCACATCCACACAAAAACACGGATGGGTTTTTACGTTATGATAACTAAAACAATTTTATATCAAAACCTTTGATATTATTTCTAATGATATCCCTTTGAAATATTTGCAAATAAACTTATTAATCTTAGCCGAAATTGTTACATTGATTAAATTCCAACATAATAGGTTTACAATCAAGTCCGAAGGTTCTTATTGGAGAATGGATTTCCATACAAATGACCAGGTAAAGGATCTACCTTCCGAAGGGGTACACTTTTAGATGGATGTCCCGAGGAACCATCACAAAGCTCCTCTACCAACACAAGACCGGCTTACCTCTATGGCTAGATAGTACCGAATATGTTATCCCCGGTCGTTACCGATCTTTAACCGAGCGCTCGTTTCCATACACCATATTAACTTACATCGCTAACGTCATAGAGAAAAGAAATATATCTAAAAGGGGATGATCATACCCTAACTGGGAATGAACCACTTAGCCTTGTTGCATCTAATTCTATTTCGATCATTTTCGGTTTGATGAGGCTTGAAGCTACATTTACCTTTTCACAAAGCACATATCACATCTTTGAATGCCACATTGCCATTTCCGTTAACTACTAATTTCCTTCCACAAAAATACAACCCTTGAGCTCGTACATCTCAAGGAGGGTGTTAAGCCAAAAGAAGTTGCCTTCTCCGCCACCACTAATTTACGTTTGTAAAAACCAATGTACGTAATATTTAGAAATGCAATATTAGACAAATGTCCATACAAGTTGTCCAGGAATAGGATAAACCGAAGGCATTCTCCTACTACCACTAGTAGCGAGTAGTCCTTGCAATCGGAAAAATCTCCACAACGAGGAGACCACTGCTATATTTAGCTCTATAATGGGTGCAACCCCGATCAAATCAAAGAGCAGTCCTCACGTTATGAAGATCCACGGTCTTCACTAGTCATCATCTTCAATATGTCTTCACATTCGAACGTATACATTGGTTCGAAGTGTTTTTCAGATAGGAATTACCCAAATCCAACCCCGGTTCCTTCGAAATCCAATTATCGATAAAAAGTGAGTATGAGTATACATGATTTATTAAGTCTCTTTAATTCTTTTTGGATGATTTCGAAATCTCTTCCTTTTGACTTGGGATAATTCTAAGTAATTCATTCTTTTGCTTTAGATAATATCTTAAATTTTTTCATTAAACTCTCGATCCAAATTGCTTAACTTTTAGGCGGGTCAAAAACAATGTTATTGAAGACATCGTTTACAATAAACCCTAAATTAATTTGAGCAAACATTTTTGAGTAAATAGGATCATTGAAATCATTCATTCTGGAGAATGCTTAAATTTTGGATAATACCAATCTTCTTTTATTTTGGAAAATTTAACAGAATCTTTTTATTTAAGAGCATCCAAGCTTTCCTTCTGATCTGTTCCATCCCTCACCTAAGAAAAGAAGACATAGGCCAGGTAAGTTCATCGCACTGGTTGCTTCATTCCTAACCTTAGTTAAACACCTTGTTTTATCTTTTTATATCTCACAAGCGGGACAAATGTACTAATCGTTTTCACATACTCGTTATCAACTTAATTTTGGAATTGATTATAAATATTCCAAATTATCTTTTAAACACTTAGTTTTCCTTTTTAAAACATTCGCAATTGATTCTGAAAAAAATCGTTACGTTTAATCTCATATTTACAAAGTCATACTACCTGTAGCATAAAAGTGCTATGGAAAGTGCTATATAAGCTTATTTGATTTAAACAACTTTTTATTATTTGAAAATTCATATTTTCCAATCCAAATCTCTTTTAAACTATTTAAATGGATTTATCAAATTTATTCCATATTTTTTCATAATTAAAAAACATTCATCTAAACAGATTTCCTATTATGGTCACTTAATTGCATGATGTGATTTTTCTAGAAAATTGTTTTGGACTTAATTCAAAATATACAAGACGAAATTTTGATTTTCTTTATTTTTTTCAAATATATGGATATAATAGTCCGGAATTTTCTTATCTCGAAGAATTTTGAGCTATATTCCACTCTATACACTCATTTGAACTTTTCGGCACGAAATCGCGAACTACTTTTGCGCGACGCACATAGTTTTAACTTATTTTTCAATATTTGAAATAATTTATTCAAATTGGATTTTATTACTTACAAAATCATTACAAACCATTTAAATCAATATTTTCACTTTTTAAAGTATTTAAAATGTATTTTCACCATTACCATATTATAATATATTTTTATTCCTATTATTTTAATATTAAATTTTAATTTTCTATTTCAACTCAATTTCAATTCTAACTTCAAATTAAACACATTTAAAACTTAGATTTCAAATCCAATTTCAATTTAAACTTCAATTCACCCTTAATCTCAACTTCAATTTTCAAAATCGATTTCAATTTCAATTTCACTATTCATCTCAATTTGAATTTCAATTTAACTATCCTTTTTAAATCTTTTTCATTTCAAATTCTCTTTTATTTTTACTTCCAATTGAAAAGAGACTTATTTTTTTAAAATATCTCAGATCACTGAAATATGGTCTTATTAACAAAAAGATCACTAAATCAAAATAAACATAGCCAATATCCGTATTTATCACTAACATAACATCCATTCAACTAATCACATAATATATGATTTCAAATTCAACATCCACTATTAATACCATAACGGAATATATTATCATAATTCAATCAACAATCAAACATTCATATTAACAATCGAATTGGTATAAACATTCATATCTCATAAGGGATAAATGTGATTGTTTTATCGTAACCAAAATATTATTTTAAAAGCGATGAGAATTTCTCACCTTTATATCCATTCCGTCAAACTTTTACGTAAGATACGCGTCTCTCGAGCTAACGTGCTATTTTCAAACGTCTCGAGTTTGGCCGTTTTCTTTCCTTCTCTCTTTTTTTCTTTCCTTTTTCTTTTTTTTATAGGAGAGGAGGGCATATGGCTCGGCTAGGGGGTACATGGCCTAGGGAGGAGGGTACGGTCTAGGTGGAGGTGGGTAGGTGATTTGGAGGTGGGTAGGTGGTTTAGAGGTGGGTAAATGGGGTAGGGAGGCTCGGCCTTGGTGGTGATGGCCTTGGCCGTGGGTTTGGGAGGTGGGTATGGGTTGTTGGAGGCGTGTAGGGTGGTTTTGGCCGAGGGTGGAGAGGGTTTTTGTATTTTGAAGGAGCGGTATAGATGGTAGAAGGTGAATGACATAGAGGTAGAAAGAAAATGGAGGTGGGAAGACATGGAAATGGAGGTGAAGAAGAAGGAGAAAGTGAAGAAGAATGAAGTTATGAAATGTGAAAAAGTGGAAGGTATGGATGCTTATTTATATTTGAGCTTTGGATGGCAAATGACTAAAATACCCTTCTCTACTTTTTGACTTTTAATTTACCTTTTTACCCTTGATTTGACCTTTGCTTAATGGAGAAAAAATGGTATTTAAATGTGAAATGATGTTTATCTCTTTTTCTTACACTTTAAAACGTTAAATAATCATTTTTCTCCTTTTTATTTACTTTTTAAATTACATAATTACCATTTTGCTTCTTTTTCATGCATACACATAGCATCCTTATTGAGGCATGACATATGTGTAATGATGTTATTTATAAAGATTTAAAATAAAATTTAACTAGTCAAATTATATCTTTTCACTTTTTATACTCTTTTATGTAAACTTTTCAAAAGTAAACTCTTTTTGCCTTTTAGTGCTAAATGTAAAGTGTTTAAAAAGTTTGTAAAATTGTATTTATATGTTAGAAAATGTATCAAGTTGCAATAATTTGACGACAACTTGTTTTGGATAAAAACGGTGTTTTTGTCGACAAATTTTACAGTCAAAATTCGACTTTTTTTAAGCTATATATTGAAGTATACCAAACTTTCAAATGAACTTTTTTCTTCTTTAAATAAATTAAAACATGTCTCTTTACATTTTAAAATCATATTTAATTAATAACAAAACCTCTAATTTTACAGTGTATGTAAAACTAACAAAATGCGACAAATTTTGGTTATTTTTGTAAAACGATTATTAACAAACTTTTAAATATATTAACATGCTATTATTATCTTTATTAGATGTTTTAAATAAGATTTAACTTATCAAATAAATATTTAAACTTATTTATTTAAGCCTTTATTTATTATTAACAAAACTTAACTTTTGTCGATTTGTTCTAAAATCCAAATTTATACTTTTTAATTTATTAACTATAAGAATGGATGATTTATTTATTATATATAATATATTTATTGAAGATTTAAATTCCTTTTAAATTTAAAATGAACGCAATCCCTCATTTTCGAAGTAGCGAAATTACGGATCGTTACATTTCTCTTCACTTGGTGCTCTCTTCAAGTTTGTCAATTATAATCATTTCTAATTTGGTTTCGTCTTGTATGACCACAGCTCCTTCGTAGGATACACATCTATGCTACACTTATCTTCTAGACGTGTTGTTTTATAATGGGCCAACATTCTGCACCATACAACATCGTAGGTCTGATTGTCGTTCTGTAGAACTTTCCTTTATATTTTTGTGGGACTTTCCTATCATAGAGAATGCCAGACGCTAATCGCTTTTCATCTATCCTGCACGAATTATAAAACTAACATGTTCATCAATCCCACCATCATACTGCAATATTGATCCTAAATATCGAAAGGATTCCTTCTTGGGCACTACTTATCCGGCCAGAGTAACATCTCTATCCTTTAACCTTACAGCGCTGAATTCATACTTCATATACACTATTTTAGTTCTTTTAAGCCTAAACCCTTTGTTCTAAATTCTGCCTCTACACTAGTTGTTTATCAATCCCTATCTTACTTTCATCAATAAGCACTCCTACTTTCATCAATAAGCACAACATTATCAACAAAGAGCATACACCAAAAAATTCAGCTTACATACCCTTTGTAACGGCATCCATTACTAGCGCAAAAATGTAGAGGCTCAAAACCGACCCTTGATGTAATCCTATGTTAATGAGAAAGTCATTGGTTTCACCATTGCTTGTTCTGACACTGTTCACACCATCATCTATATATCCTTGATAAGGGTAATGTACTTTGTTGGGACTCTCTTCTTTTTCAGAGTCTACCACATAATCTTTTTCGGTACTTTGTTATAATCTTTCTCCAAATTGATAAATACCATGTGTAGATTCTTCTATTGCTCTCTAATTCTCTCCATAAGTTATCTTATTAATAAAATCGTCTCTATGGTCAACCTCCAAGCAAGAAACCAAATTTTGTTTTTTGAAACGTTTGTCATTCCTCTTAATCGATGTTTAGTGACTCTCTTCCAAAGCTTCATTATATGAGACATAAACTTAATTCCTCTGTAGTTTATGCAATTTTGAGTATCTCCTTTATTATTGAAGATTGGAACTAATATGCTTCTCCTCCACTCATCTGGCATCTTTTTTAATATGAGAATATTATTTAACAACTTAGTTAGCCAAACTATCCCTGCATCTCCAATGTATCTCTACTTCTCAATGGGGATGTCATCAGGCTCCAACGCATTGCCTACTTTCATCTGTTTGAGCACCTCCTTTACCTCGGACTCTTGAATTCTCCGGAAAAAATGTCCGCTGCTGTCCTCAGAAGAATCGTCCATCTCGATCGTAGTGTTATCACCTTCTTTATTGAATAACTTATCGGAGTATTCTCTCCATTTATTTTTTATCTTACCATTCTTCATCAACAGTCTATTATTCTCATCCTTGATGCATTTAACTTGGTTGAAGTATCTCATCTTGCTATTGTAGAGCTTATCTATCCTATAGACTTTTTTCATCCTCCTTTGTACCTAGCTTTTGATATAGATCTTCATACACTCGACACCTTCTTCACTTACTGCTCTCTTCGCATTCTTCTTTACTGCTTTGTACTTTTGCATGTTGTCATCGCTCCTATGATGACGCAAGCATTTGTAGTATTCCATCTTCTCTTTAATAGCCTTTTGCACATCACTGTTCAACCATCAACCTTTGTATTCATGTTTATTTTCTTTTATATCTCAAACATCCCAATAGCCACTTTCTGAATGCACGTTGTCTTCTCATCTCACATGTCATTTTCTTCTCCTTTCATATTCCATGTCCATTCTTCCATCATTCTATCCTTAAACACCCGTGAGGTGTCCCCTTTGAGCTTCTACCATTTTGTCCGACAAATCTTGGCTCATTTATCGTGTCGAATACGTATCCAAAGACGAATCTCAAATATCAAATGTCGATGTTGTGAGACGACACATTCTTCAAGTACGACTTTGCAATCTACACTAGTTCGTTTGTCATCTCTTTTAGTATGGACAAAGTTAATGTGGCTAGTGTTGGCCACTACTTGAATGTGGCTAGCGTTGGCCACTACTTGAAAGTGACCAAATGCGATTTCTCTTTCTAAAAAAGGTATTAGCTATCATGAGTTCATAAGCAATAGTGAAATTCAATATTTCTTCTCCTCCTTGGTTCATATCGCCATATCCAAAATCGTTATGCTCTCTCTCAAATCCTTCATTAATTGTACCAACATGGTCATTAAAATCTTATTCTATGAAAAGTTTTTCGCTCGCATATCTCTAACTATGACATCTAGCTCTTCGTAGAAATTCTCCTGGAAGCTTCACTTAGGCCTACTTGTGGGGCATAGGCACTAATAACGTTCACAACCATATCACCAACTACCAGCTTGACTAGGATGATCATGTCCCCTTGTCTCCTAACGTCGACCACTTCATTTTTAAGGTTTTTGTCAATTAAGATGTCTACCCCATTTTTATTAAGTTCTTTTCCTGTGTACCATAACTTGAAGTATTGTTCTCCACCTCCTTCGCCTTTTGGTCCTTCCATATTGTCTCATGAACGTAGAATATATTTACACGTCTCATAATCATAGTATCAATTATCTCTCTTAACTTTCTTGTTAAGAACCCTACATTCCAACTATCTAATCGAATCCTACTTTCATCGACAAGTTTCCTTGCCATTCCAACCCGTCGAGTAAAGCGCAAAACCCCTTACTTATTTATCACTATATCGGAGCGTCGATGTAATGCACCACTAAGGGAGTAACAACCCAGCTCTTGCATGTTTGTCACCATATCCGAGGCTCGATATAGCGCGACACTAAGGGAGTCGCGATCCAACCCTGGCTTACTTATCATCATACCCGAACACCTCGATATGGCGCATCCCTAAAAGGGTTACTTTCAACGAAATATAATAAAGTTTCATTTCCACAAGAGATGTTATTTTTATGTTGGCTTGCCAAATCTACCATAACACTTCTCATTTATCATGCCTTAGAGCATCTTGCATAGAAAACTACACAAGCGTAGTTCCTAAGTTGGCCCAAAAAAAAAATGAAGATCAAGAAAAAGAAGAAGTAGCGGTAGTAGTAGAGGACGTCTTATAACATTAAAAGTAGCCAGAATCAACCTGATGTACTTAGGGGATTATCGGTTGGATGTTGAGCATAGGAAACTGTAACTACTACATTCAAATTTGAAATTGAATCTCTTCTTTCAGGCAAATAATATAAAACAAATATAATAATAATAAAAAAACACAAAGAAAAGAAAAGCAAGGGTTAAACATTACTACCACTTTGAAAGAACTGGAAAAACTAATTGTTTTGTAAACCAATTGAACATAGTTTTATAGGCTTTCAATGAATTAACGGGCAAGCTTCAACAAACCAAAAAATTGTATAAATAGCAAGTTGTTTCATGCAATTTACTCTTAGCAAATGGCAAATTAACGGATGAGTATATTTATGTAAACAGTGATCACATGTTTGTTTGAACTATGTACTGTTACAATTATAGCATAGGTTAAAAAGCTTTTTCATAGGATTCGTGCTTACATTATAATCATGTGTTATTTTATAAACGATAAAAGTCGTACGTTAAGCTACCAAAGAAACAACTGTTTAAATCGGTCAATCTTTTTCTTTAAATGGTATAAGATTTGCTTTAACGGTTAGCAAGCTTGATTAATTTGAGGTATTATGATACGCAACATAATTTAATTGGCAGAAATCATGATTAATCTTCGATAGAATTATTTATGTTTCGAAATGTTATCTCTCAAACTCATGCATTTTATACGCCAAACCTTACAATATTACGTCCACGTTTAATCAGTGTTTAGCGATGGTCCACTGTTAGCTTTATATATCTCGCATGTATCATTAGATATAATACGCATGTATTACCAAAATATATTTTAAATATCTTAAACTAGCCACGACGTCTTCGCCGTTATGACAACTGAATAAATAAGAACAGGTTCAGTTAAAATTACTATATTAGATATATGTCGCATGTATTACCAAAATATATTTAAATATGGATTCATAAACTAATAAATATCTACGTACGAGATATAGATATCCACATTGCAATATACGACTAGTAAAGTGATCATCCATTTACGAAATAACGTTGGGTTTTGGTGCAATTTTGTCCAAAGAGCTTTTTGTTTAACTACAACCTGTAAATCTGGAAAACCACAAGTCTAATGGTGACATGTTTAGACAGTGCATGTGATGTGATGGATTGAATTGCAGCGAATTGAAATACATTATAATGATTTCTGATTTCAGATACATATAATGGATCGATGATATATATTAACTTTAAACAAACGTAAATAGAGTGCACCCTTATGTGCGGTGGTGATGCTGACGGTGTACGTAGTTGTGTGCAAAGAAGGCATTATCTGTTTCGTACGCGACAACTACACCGGTTTAATTCAGTTGGAAACGTGCCGTCATTCTTTCTTGCCATCAATTCTCTAAACTTATATTATATTCATGTCAACTAGTTGACGTAATCATTCTGATATTTATTTGAAGTTCGCAAAAGATTCATGTAGTTGGCCATCCGATGTAAACACAGTGCATAATGCGTCAACAACATGGATTGTATGATGTGCATGCATGCATTTTTTTATAGCTGTGCAATGTTACAAGTAATATAACTTATTTTTTGGGATTTTAAAAAAGATCCATAATATTGTCTTATTCTACATTCCAAATTAGAAAATACAAACCAGCTCCAGTTAAAAATGCAAATTCACAATTTAAATTTCACATGCATTCTACATTTTAAATTCTTACGGACGACACTGCAACTATTTATTTTATAAATATATCGGTAATACCTGTTCTTACCACGGACCACAATAAAGAAAAGTGAGATGGGGCGAAAGATGAACCGACTTAGAACCATGTCACCTAACTCGAATCTTAGCCCAACAATCAAGGTTTGTGAGAAGAAACCAATACTTCGCGTTCCGAAATAGGCGCGCGCCACCAAAGCCTTACCAACTGCACCATACGTACTAAGATAACCAAACTTTTAAAGATTAAACTTTGTCAGCGCATGTAGGAAGCATATACCGACGGTAACCTAGACAGTACCACTCTAAGCCAAGAACACTTCAAAAGGAATTGTATACAGAACCACTCGGAGTACGCTTCCATGCAAAGCAAACTCTATATGCAAACGACAAAGTATGAAGTACCTTCTCTGTCCTTAGCAATACATGCAAACTTGTACAAAAGGCGACTCAAACGCAGATAGCCCCAGGAACATCCCAGACATACGTACCAAGTTAATCTTCAGAGCAGAATAAGGAAAAGCAATTTCATTCCAACTTGGAGCGTTACTAAGTCAATCGAAAGGTAAAAAAAGCATCAGCAGAGCAGCGTGGCCTGAATGCCAAGCAATACCCACCACAACATCTTTCTCAACAATACAAAGAAACTTCTAGGCGGTTCCCTATCATTTCTCTCAAAACATTCACTATCCTGAGGAAGAGGAGACCGACCCATACGCCTCGAGCTTCCAACCCAACTTTTCGGACATCTCACTTCGAATTTCAAAGATCCCGCTAATATACGATTTCCCGTCAAAAACGCATCATCAATCCAGTCACAAGGAACATGTATCTTGGATGAACGACAAGTGGCAAAATATGATGATGGAGATCAAAGGAAAATACCGAAGACGATGGCAATAAATAGCAATACATTTTTGATGCTATAAAAGGAAAGACGAGAGGACGAAAAAGGACTTCAGCTTCTTCTTTTCCATCCTTTTCTCCTTCTAAAAATATAAATGAGCCATCATATGCCTTTCAGACCATTGTAATCATTTTCATTAAAACCTCAAAGAGATAGTGGAAATTTCCATGGACGTAGGATTAACATTAATCCAAACCACATAAAAATCTTTGTGTCCTTTACTGCAACTGTTCTATTATCCAATTTCTTTTTTTGTTTGATTGCAAATCACACCAATATTTCAACAAATAGTTGAAGTGCGACTACTGACAGTGTAAGTGATCAGAAACACAGTCGCTTCTCTAAGGTGAATTTTACGAAGCTTAATTTGTTAATTCCTAATCGTCAGTGCAACCAGCCATAAGGTCAGCTCAGCAATCAAGTTGAGTGTGGCGAAATCCAAAAATTTCACCAATATTGTTGGTGCTAGAAGGAGGGCCGAATCCCTGTACCTCCGTCCCTCGGGTCCTATCTTCTCAATTTCCAGCAAAACTTCCAATTCCATCTTCCATTTCCCTATCATCCACGGCTCACCACCCTCGCTTCCCTGTTGCATGTTTCATACAATAGGCAAGCGGCCATGACATTCTCAAGAACGAGAACGGTGAGACCGGTAACAACTACTTGGTAGAAGGAATCAATAAACCGTGGTGTGTGAAATCACATTCAACGACATCTACCAACTATCCTTCATTCCCTCCTATCGATCAATGGCTATCATGAGAACATAGATACACGGGTATTTGTTGATTCGGACAGTGATTCGGGTTATGGCATGGAACTCGAAACTGGAATCCAGGAACTCCAGACACAATAACATGGGGATTTCACTATCATAACCTATATAACGTATCTCAATCACTTCAACAAGCAGCAAGCGGAAGTGATTGAAATGCACGTGGATTTGAATGATTAATCGCTATCCCTTCCTCATTGGAGCCGAATTCAAACGCTTGCACATGGATTTTTTATGCTCCTCTCTCCAAATTTGGAAGAAGCTCTGTCGGACAGATAGCCAAGGTTGGAGGCGCGATGGATTCAAATTATGGAAGAGAAGCTAGCACCGAAGCAGTAACTACAGAGACAAGCTCCTGACACTCCACTGAAGAGCACGGGCTGAAAGCAACATGTCCTGCACGACCTATGTGGCAAGATTTGTAAAAAATTAATATATGTATATATATGTACGTGTGTGTGTATATGTTTATGTGTGTGTGTGTGTATATGAAGTGACAATGTATCAGATTGGTCGTAGGGATGCTAGACAATACGAACCATTATAAAATCTTTGTATTATCGCTTTGTAAAAGAAAAGTTATATATACCTTCATAATTTACCACCAACATTCGCTAATTGAGCTCAACACAAGGTCGGTAGTAAAACGACACTCTCAATGCTGAGAATGGTGATACTGGCTATATACATCAACATAAGTTTGGCTTCTCATCCATGCACATGGCAGGATGAAAAATTACCCTGATGTAGTAAGAATATTCCTATGATAACAATCATAGGGAGACTGATCGTAGAAACATTGGATTGCCTAAACCAGTATAAAAGAACATGCATGTTAAATATTTTGACATACCACACTGAATGTATGGATATTTGATGGCCATAACCAGTTCAAAAAAAACCATGTGCATCGATAATATGTTATATATTCACAACCTAACTTCTTATCAAATCTTCTCCCACTCTTTATAGCTCGCCACCATCATTTGAAAGGTACGACTCCGCCCATGAATGATAATGGAAATCTCAGAAATGAGAATGGCGATGCTAGAGAAGAATGTGGCTCGACATACGTATGACATTACATCTCTAAAAAAGAATAGGTCATGAGAAGCCCACACCAAGGACATGACGCCTCCAAACAGAGTCATGACAAAGCAAGCATGCAACCAAGTATACGACCAAGGAAACTATGCCTTCGAATATGGGGCATGCCATATTAATAATATAGCCAAGCATGTGGCTTAGGACATCATGCTCCAAAACAAGGGGTATGTCATAGTAGGTATGCGGCTAAGCATATGGCCAAGTATATTACACTCGTAGAACAAAGGCAGGTCATGTTCAACCTGCAACCAGACCAAAACATTAACCCTCGAAAGGGTGGAAGGTGATATCGCACATGCGGTCAAATTTATGCTGGGCTCTACACCTTAACAAAGGGTTGGGTCGCTCCAATACGTAAGTAAGCGCCGTGGCCGAAAATGACATAATCAGGGGGCATATGCTATTTTGAGAGCTCATCATTGACTTGGCAAGAGAGAACTATACATGATCTGTACCAAAGAAAGCTTTCCGTCAGGGACAAGTCTAGTTGCTACTCAAAACTCATCAGGTATACTTTAGAAAACTTGGTTATTAATATTTAATTATGAATCTTATACGCATAACAAAAAATGATGTTATCTACTTTTATATACTCTCATGTAATCTACAAAACATTACAATCTAGGACATATCAAAAAATAACTAATAAAAGTTAAATTACAAGTCTGGTTGAAAACTAGGCACGACCACGGTGCCGTGGACCGTTGACGATGCAGCAAGCTAAACTATCTGCTAAACAAGAAGCGGAAGGTTAGTTTTCTAGTTCAATAATCACGACTAACGATCGAAAGCGAGAAACACTAACATGATAGGAGTTGTGATAGGTAATATGGGGATCATAATTGGCATCGACCCAGATGTTTTCATAGTCAAAAGATTTATAATTTTCTCTATTACACAAGAAGGACAAATCGAGTCCAGGACAGAAGCATCTAAGAAGTGAATTGCACATTGCCGACCAAATTCTTGTATTTTTGTTTTCACCTTCTCTTTATGAATCTCATCCAAGGGAGATGCCCGATCCATCCTACTTTGAGAAAACTGCGATGGGAACTAGCCGGCCCTCACGTTCTAGGTTATACTTCTTGTTTTCTAAGGCATTTATCTGCCACATAGCTACTTTCCAAACCCTCTCAAGTTCGACCAAGATATGCTTCCTTATATTTTCAAAATCTCTAGAAATAAGGCCACAGAACTCATCTTAGTAGATAAGAATGGGGAAACCCGAGTATCTGGCGTCCCTAACTATCTCTTAAAATATTCTTCTAACTCTTTGATCCAGGACTCATAATAACCCATTACATTGATGTCCCACTCAAGAATCTCATTCGAATCGGTTTTGGATGGAGGTATAGGAATTCAATCCAACCTAAGGGAGGAACAAGTGGTAGAAGCCATCCGAGGGTCCTTTCCTGCATTGAGGCGTAGTACCTTCTCTTCATCCATTTCCACAATCCTTTTCTTTAGTTTACTTATTTCATCCATGCACATCACCCCATATATTCTCTCAGCATTCTCTAGTAAACCCTTTAGCTCCACTATCCTTAGCTGAGTAGAATCTAACCTCTTTTTGCAAAGTGGCCACCTTTGAATCCTAAATGAAATAAATAAACCGAAGAAGGACGAGTAAGTCCACAAATACCAAAATCAAATAATAATGTAAAATAAGAAAAATAGAACTATTAAAAAGTTTGTAGATTTTCCACAAAGAAATATGAGACAGAAATTTAATTTCTCAGTCAAATTAAGTACTACAAAAATGTTTCCCTTGTGCTAAAGTCTATATAGTAGAACATTAAAACTAAGCAGCGTTATGAAGAGGTGATGCCATGCTAGTAACAAAGGTCTGTTGAGGGTCATAATAGGCTCCTGCCTAAGGATCCTTAGCCAACTCAACTATCACGCCAAAACCCTCTTTTTCATTTAGAAAACTTTGATCCAATATGGGGTAGAAAAAGCCCAGAACATCTCAAAACCGTTGTATTGGCGCCTCAGCCAGCTTACTTTTGATCTTCTCTTGCTCAAGCTTATTCGAATAAAAAGTAATCATATCTTGAGCAATCAGCAATGAGTCTTCAAGGTCACAAACCTTTACTACCACTCTTTTTCTAGTGTCATTTAGGATCTCAATTAATCGATAGATTCTAACATTACATTTTTATAAAAAAATCACTAAATAATCTATTAGCATTATTTTTCCACCCATCATCACGAAGACAAGAAGGCCCAAAACACATAAGAGGAATAGGGGCAGCATCTAAATGCTGTGCCAAAATCATTCCCCGATGTTCTTCAACCTCTTGCTTACCAAGCAACCTGGCAATTTTGGCAGATATGTCCTCTACTTGTTTCTTATATTGTGCAATCTCCTCCCTATAAACAATATAATAAAGTTCATCATCTGTCTCTACGGTCTTCTTTATCCCTTCCAGTTCCGATGTAGGATCCCCTGACCATGCACGCAGTCTACTATTGCAGTCACAGTGGCATCATAGAGCACTCTTGGCATTTGCAAGTACTTTAGGTTAAGCTTCAACTCTATTTCAAGCCTCTCGACATCATATCTGAGTTGAGCAACATCATTCTAAGATGCGTCTATATGAAAAATTGCTTTTAAAGGCAATGGAGAATAGCGTTTAAATGTTGAGCGCTGTTGTCCGATCTTTTATAAGTAGTAGAATCTAAAGACAACACAGGAAAATGTTGAGATTTTTATTTAATAAATTGCGAAATTTCGTTCCCTAAAATTTCATTGCCGCATATAGTTAATTTCCCTCTTCTACTCAAAATAAGCAACCCTAAATCACCTACGCCGCCAAATCTTAACTGCTTCTCTCCAAATTTTAATTACCTCTGCTCAGCAAATTCTTTAAAACTACTCCTCTCTATCACGACCGTTCTCACAAATACATGGCTGCTTGGATATGCTTGCGTTGAAGAGAAATAATTCATTGAGTCTGCCAATTGCATCACTTGGAGCTTAGTCACGACGCACTCGCCACCCTATATTCTTCATCGCTGCCATCGGTAAGCAGAGAACCGCATATTCGAGCTCGAAAGCAAAATCGTTCAAATTCGATTCTATTTTGAATTCAAGCTTTTATTTTCTTTATTTAATTTCTAAATTTAATAGTTTAATGCACTTGCTATTGAACCGAATAGCTAACATTTGGGAAAAACTGAAATCGCTATGTTGATGTGTGTTTCATTTAACTTCCTACTACTAAAGTTTTTGATTCATGTTATCTTGTAATGAATATTATTACACAGACATTTGAAGAATTTAAATGCTTCATTTGGTACTAAATAAAATCTTTTAAATCAGATGTTTGTGTTGCATTGACATCTGATCAAAGTCTGGATTTGGTGGATTAGCAAATACATGCTACAAACTTATATTTAATGCATAAATTTTAATTGAGAGTGGAGTTTTAAATTATGTAAGAATTGATCATTATTTTTCAAGATCCAAATGAAAAGCCTCTCTGGTTAAGAATTTTGAGAGCCATAAATCACATCCTGTATATTCTCTCTATTTATGCGAGTGTCACAAAAGACTTTTTTTGAAATGTATTGTTAGCACCAGAATTGGTCACTAACACCCTTAAGAAAGATTATGTAGAGAGATAAAAGTAAATTAAAACAGAGAATTGCATACTAAATTAAATGCAAAAATAAGAACATCGGATTTATAGTGGTTCAGCGTAACTGCCTACGTCCACTTTGAGTCTTGATCTTTATTGCTTTCACAAATGATTGAATACAGATACAATCCGTACTATAATGACTTGAATACAAGTGCTAAGTAAAATAGAGTAAGTCTTGAATGTAACAAAGTCTCCCCGGTGTTCTTGAAAAAAGGTCCCTTTCACTATGCCCCTACCCTTCTATTTATAGACGAAGATGGGTCGGACTTTCCTCGTGAGCCTAGGAACAAAGTACCACGGCCCATGTTAACTTCTGTGCACTAAGCCATAGATGCTGAACGGCAATTGCTGAACGAGGTTGGTCGAACCAGAGAATGCCGAGCGAGGCTTCAGTGCCGAGCGACACTCGTATGCCGAGCGACATACCCAAACCGAACGGCATTCATATACCGAATGAGGGATGCGTATTGATCTTCATTTATATGCCAAACGAGGTGCTGTGTCGAACGACCCCTCAATGCAGAACGAACCCTCAATGCCGAACGAGGTGCTGTGTCGAACAACATTTTCATGCCGAACGAGGCAAGATGCCGGGCGACTTTTCCATGCCGAACGAGGCAAGATGCCGGGCGACCTTTCCATGCCGAACGAGGCAAGATGCCGAGCGAACTTTCCATGCCGAACGATGCTCTTTGCCGAGCGACCTTTCCTTGCCGAACGATGCTCTATGCCGAGCGACCTTTCCATGCCGAACGATGCCCTATGTCAAGCGACCTTTCCATGCCGAACGATGCTCGATGCCGGACGAGGGGAGATGTGCCGAACGAGGCCTGTGCCGAGCGTCTTGTTACATGGTCAAACAATCGGGTAACACTTGCCCCCCAAAGTTCATCATACGGATGAACATGATGCACTTTTGAACCATGATTACTCCACGTTTTTCTTTAAGCCCTTATTCTATCTTCCTAATAGTGTTTTCTTTTGACCTCCTAAATGTCGAACGAGGCATTGAATGCCGAACAACATATTGATGCTGAGCGACATATTGATGCCGAATGAGGGAGGTGCCTTGATCGGTTCTACCGGTCACTATCTATTCCCCTTCCCTCTTTCCTACTATAAAAGTCAATACTTCACCCCTTCTTCCCTTTTACTTTTTACCTCCTCTCTAACACCCTCATGAACTCAACGTTTCCCAAACCTTTGTTAACACCTCAACCTCTCCTTTAATCCCCGAGTCCTATTGGTTACTTCTCGACTGCCTTCAACAGCAAGCCTGAATAGATTTCCACTTCCAATTCGAGTATCTCACTAGATTCTGACTCCTTCTCCTAGGTATGAAACTCTCACTTTCTTGACGTTCTCCAATTTGGGGCTTCATACAAGATTTGAATCTGTTACTTTCATCTAACTCAAAAATGATGGAAGTCGCATAGATTAGGAAGATGGATCTGGAGGTTTAATGAGCCTTAGGATTAGATAGAGAGGAAGAAGAAGAGGGTATCAGCCCAATAGGAATCGGTGAGGGTAGATACTGTTGGTCGAGGGTGGCTTGTGAGTTGAAGTAGTGATCGATTGGCCATTTAGGAAGATATTTAGTTTGTTTGAAGGAAGGAGTTGGAGAAAGACGTATTGATGTGGCCCGACATGACTTCCTCATGCCCAACGATGGATAGGGAGTGTAGGAGTGAAGTTGAAGTTAGGTTTAGCGTGCAGAGCGATGTGGCTTGGTATGACCATGGCTCGACATGACTCCCTTATGACGAACGAGGTAAGAGGGAGTGTAGGAGAAAAGTAGGAGATGGGTAATATGCCGAGCGATGCGGCTCGTCTTGACTTGCCGAAGGACTCATCTGCGTCGAGCGGTAGGGATGGAGGGTAGGAAGGAAGCTGGAGTTGAGGGCAAAGTGCCGAGCGATGCGGCTCGGCATGATTGCGGTTCGGTATGACTTGCTGCATGCCAAACGGTGGAGAGGGAAGATAGGAGAGTGGTGTACAACAACAATACTAGTCGAGTCTCTGTAGCGCCGTTAGGCATTAAGTTAGATAGAAGGCTATAACAGTCAGAACTATCTCAACTTGAACATAATACATTGCCGACTTAACTTACTTTTTATGCCCTAACATATGACAGTAAACAAGGACAAGGACTTAAGCAATTAAGCATATCGGACAATCCAGACTGATATCTCCTCCGTTGTGACAAATATAAACCTGAATTTAACTTGATTAAAATAGATAATAACCTTCAACGTATAGTGTTGATGTTAAGTTCAAAATATAAACCATCATACGACAAGCTCTCGTAGATGGTCAGCGATGACGGTCTTCGAAGATGATAATTCAAAGCCTAACTTTATTTCATCAACTCTATGACTTTAAATTCCTTGGCACTTATACTTGAATGATAGCACTAGTTCACACACCACATAGGGGGAGTATTTTTTTCGTTATGTCTAATGTCGATTGTTTTTCAAGTATAGTTCAAACAGGTGTTTCATTAAATCCATCACTCACCAGGGATGCCTAGAAAATCTAGTTCTGCCACGGTCTTAGATAGACCCAGGCCATCTTCTCAACAAGAAGTAGTTGGAACTTCAAATCCGTCGACTATTCTTGTGCATGACATTCCGAGCCCCACGATCGCATCCGTCGACTTGGCTCCCGATGCCCTGGATGCGGCGATCTTTTTAGACCATCCGATCGATTCTCAAGCCTCAAGAATTAACGAAAGTGCTCTCCGTAGCATATGCTCGGTACACGGGATTCCATTCGATGATGTGTTGGTTCCATCCGAACAAGATCATCCTCACCTACCCCCAGTCGGATATATGGCTTGCAATAAATTTATGTGCTGGGTTGGAAGCGTGCCGCCATTCAACTCCTTCCTTCGCGACCTGCTACAGTATATGGAGAATGCTCCATCACAATTACATCCAAACATTCACGTGTTCATGTACGGCACGTGCATCCTCTTCATGAGCATCTTTTTCAGGCTCCCGACTCCTGGCGATATCTGATACATTTATCGTTTCAAGAGACGATTAGACATCCCATCTTTTGTATTTCCCGAACCATACAACAAGTGTCAAATTCTGACCAGGGTGTGGAGAAAATTCGGCCAGTATAAGCACGAGTGGTTCTACGTGCGCTCTCCCCTTGGCTTCGCAAGGAGATGGGTAGAAGAAAATAAATTTCTTTTCTGGATTAATACTTGCATTCGACGGTAATTGCTACTTTTCTAACTCTTTATCTACTTTTACAGGTATCAACCCACGTCCCGAAGGCTTCGGATATTCTGAAGCTATTGAGGCTATTCAAGCTATCCCCGTAGGTGACCGAGACATCAGATCTCTTATTTCGAACGAATTGCTTTCGATGTTTGGGCAGCTGGTGATAGGCCGGCGGATAAGCCTTCCTCAAGGTGTCCCCATAATAACATCTGCCTTGGGCAAAGGTAAAAAGCAAGCTGGGCCTTCAGCACGTGATGCCCCTGACACACCTGAAGGGAGAGATTAAAGAAGCAGAAACTCCCAAAGTACCGAGTGAGAATGTTAGTCCCGGTCTGGAGCCGGTAGTCGAGGTGCACGATATCGAAGTTACGCCTCACCCTACGGAGGGAAAGAAAAAATTGACTTACAAACTGAGGAAGAAGACAATGGGTGGAACCTCTAAAGTCACAGTCACCCCGGTGGAGAGAGAGACTTCTCCTCAACGCTTAGAGAGTTCATTAAAAGGCCCGTCGGACCTCACTATTCCCGACGATTTGCTTAACTACGACTTCAATGATACGGAAGCGCTTAAACTTCATTCATCCGCAAGAGGCGATGCAAGCGCTCAAGCCCATGTTCAGGGAGAAAAAACTCCCATAAGTAGAGATAAAGAAACTGGTCCGTCGGGGGGAAACACTAGGACACATAGGACATGCACACTTCACTTTGCACTTCAATTTTAACCATCACTCTATTCTTTGCTAACTTGTCATTATTCACATTCCGCGCATGAGACATAGGATGCACTAACGGACTCGACCGTCTTCGTGAGTCAGCTACTTTTCACCATTCCGGTCGGGATTCGGGTTCAAGAAAATGTTGAGGCAGAGACGACACCGACGATCGAGACTACCGCCACCGAGAATCATCCTACTGAAGAAAAAACTATAGCCATTCCTCCTACCCTCGCGATCGTCCTTCTTAATCGAAGCAAAGCAAAGAGAAGTCTGCGCATAAGGCATCCCAACCTGAGGCCCATCGAGATCAGCACTCCGGTTCATCCAGTACCTGGCAATCCCGGGATCCCTACAAAACACATATAGTCTCCAAGAAGACTCCTCCCGCTCCTGTATCTGATCCATCGGTAGCAGAACGGCTTTTTCAGATTAAATCCACGTTCCCAAAGATGTGCTTTGATGGCTTGTAATTTCTCCCGGCGATTCATCACATTCTGGGACATGTTAAGCAAAGCGCTAATGCTTGTACTAACGACATCTACGTTTAGCATGACGCATTTATCCACTTAGCTGAAAAAGTCTCAGAAGTCCCTGTTGAGCATCAACATGAAATTGATCGCCTGAAGCTCAAGGCTATTCATGATAAAGACATTATTATAGCTCAAGACGAAGAGCTCTCTTCATACAAGTCTCAGCTCGAAGCTGCGCAAAAAAGCGCTGAAGACACAGCGGAGGCCGTTAATCATCTGGAGTCGTCACATAAGAAAGAGATTGATGAGACGGTCCAATGCTACGGGGCCTTAGCTTTAGAGAAAGATTCCATTCAGAAGGAGAGGGATGCATTCGCCCTGCGAGTCAAAGAGTTGGAAGATCTACTCTGCAAAGAGAGAGGTAGAGACAAAAACTGCTGCTCAGGAAGAGTCGCAACGATATTGCGATGAGATTGTTGCTAAGTGACTCCCAAAGGCAAAGCTCGATGACGATCTCTCTAAGGTCGAGATGCTAAAGGATGAAGCCCATGAAGAGGGCATAGCATCCGCGAAGATTGACTCTCGCCTCAAGGAGGCTACGGAGGCTGGCAGGGAGGAGATCAAGTGCTTGTTCGATCCGCTTATAGCAAAATTCAACGCTCATTTCTTTATGCATCAGGACTTAACTTTTCTTTGGGAGGGCTACCTCGAATCTCTAGCCGAGGCATGGGAAACTTTAATAAAGATTAGAAAAGTAGAGCTAGGCACCGAGGAGGTTGATGAGGGGGCTTTGATAAAAGAATTTCTCAGGGGGAAGAGCCTTCAGACTTGAGTGCAACGAAGGCCCTCTACAACAAAGGTTCCTCCTCATCAAAAGGAAAAGATGAGATCGTCGGTCCGTCTGGAACCGAGTCTCCAGCTCCTCCCTTTACTCAATCGACCGGTCGACTGGTACTTGACCCGTTTGAACAACATGTTGACTATGATCCGAAATCCCCTGGCCTTGACATTCATGTACTATCTACCATTCTGAAGGGTGAGACTTCGAGGACGGTTGAGAGCCAACAAGAAACCGGTAAATAACTCTTTTTCTTAAAGTTCAAACAGCCGTTGTTTTCGGCGTGAGTTCATTATATTTTAACATTTGTCTCTTGTGGTCTTACATAGACCGCTCTGACCCCGAGCCCACTCCGAGGAGCGGTGACGCCAAGGAGAAGAAGGAGAAAGCGAGCGAGGCAATTCAAGCTGGAGAGACTCCTGGCCTTGATGCTCAAGTGATTGAGGCGCTTGACGAGGACAAGTTCGAGACTTCATCTCCCGTCGAAGAAAGTTATCAAGTTGAGATTACGGACGCCTCTGAAGACACTTCAAAAATGAGCATGAAGGAGCAACTCGCGGAGGAGAAGAAAAAGAAAGCTGAAATCTAAGTTAAGCCTCGAGTTGTGGATCTAGACGATCCTTTGAACAGGCCTTTGAAGGTCATCCTTCCTGGTGGGTCCAGGCCACTAGAAGTTTCTTGTCCCTCCTCGGATGTTACTTCCCAATCAAGCAAAACGTCCAAACGAAAATGCATGGGGGAAGAGTCATCTGAGAAAACAAATGAGGAAAAGAAACCCAAGAAACCTAAGAAGTAGGTGTGACACTCGTTCAACGAGAGTTAGCTTAGATTATGTAACTATTTTTATTTATTTTCGTAATCAATGTAAATAGACTTTTGACTACGAGTTTTGGAGGAGTTGCAATAAAACCTTATTTTGGATAAATAAAACTTAGTTCTTTTGTCTTTCAAACGAATTTTATTGTTCAGCTTTATGTATAATTGTGGTCGAAACCTGAGCTATTATAAACCCCCAATTCATCTTCATATAACTCGGAAATTCTTTGGAATTGTACATCTTTTATTCCACACTTCGAGTACCTAGTATATTTTTCAGTTCGTGTGCTGGGGACTTGATGACTTCAAGTCACTGGTACTCTAGTCTGCACTCCGGGGACATAGAGATTCTTGGTCGTTTATATTCTAGTCCGCACTCTGGAGACTCATAGTACTCCATTCTACACTCTGGGGACTTGGAGATTTTGAGTCATTTATACTCTAGTCCGTACTCTGGGGACTCAGAGTACTACAATCCGCACTCTGAGGACTTGGAGATTTTGAGTCATTTATACTCTAGTGCACACTCTGGGTACTCAGAGTACTCCAGTCCGCACTCTGGGGACTTGGAGATTTTGAGTCGTTTATACTCTAGTCTGCACTCTGGGGTCTTGGAGATTTTGAGTCGTTTATACCCTAGTCCGCACTCTGGGGACTTGGAGATTTTGAGTCAACTGTTTATACTCTAATCTGCACTTTGGGGACTCAGAGTACTCTATGGAGATTTGGAGATTTTGGGTCATTTATACTCCAGTCCGCACTCTAGGGACTCAGAGTACTTCAGTCTGCACTCTGAAGACTTGGTGATTTTGAGTCGTTTATACTCTAGTCCGCACTCTGGGGACTCGGAGTACTCCAGTTCGCACTCTGGGGACTTGGAGATTTTGAGTCGTTTATACTCTAGTCCGCACTCTGGGGACTTAGAGTACTCCGGTCCGCACTCTGGGGACTTGGAGATTTTAGTCGTGTATACTCTAGTCCGAACTCTGGGGACTTAGAGTACTCCAGTCCGCACTCTGGGGACTTAGAGATTTTGAGCTGTTTATGCGCGTTCGTATGTCAGACAGAATAATGTAACTCTAGTTTTCTTCCATAGAATTATCATACATGGAAACATCAATAATTCATGGAAAAATGGCTTCAAGCCTTTATTGACGAAGCAAGCTAAATTTTCTTATTACATGCTGAAAACTAAGAATCAACGACATGAAAACATATTGAAAATAATTGCAACAAAGATAGAAAATGAATAGACTTAGTAATGTCGCAAATGCTCGCTATTCCATGCTCGAGGGAGTGTCACGCCATCAACAGTCACTAGCTTGAAAGTTCCTTCTCCAAGACTCCGTTCAATGATGTATGGACCTTCCCATGTAAGATTTAGATGCATCGGGACCGGAAAAACTCGTTTCACGAGGTCGCCGACATCAAAGAGTTTTGGCCGGACATTTTCTTTATAATATCAAGCAACTCGGTGTCTATATACAGCCGCTCTAAAATTAGCTTCTTCACATTTTTCATCAATGAAGTCCAATGATTCCAACAAAAGTTCATATTCATCTTGTGGTCGTAATGAGTTGCCCGATGTGACTGAACTCCAAGTTCTATGGTATAACAACTTCCATGTCATATGCCAATGCGAATGGAGTGTGGCCAGTCGCGGACTTGTGGGTGGTTCTATAAGCCTAAAGTGTTGTTGGAAGTTCATGCACCTACTTGCCTCTGGCCTTTTCCAAACGCTTTTTCAATATGGACTTGATTATTTTGTTCATGGCTTTCCCTTGTCCATTGGATTTTGGATGAGAAACCACTGCAAACCTTTTTTCAATGCCATACTTTTGACAAAATTCTTTGAAATCTTTGATTTTTAATTGAGTTCCGTTGTCTGTAATGATAGTCCATGGGAGGCCAAAATGGCACGTACAACGAAATTAATGACCTTCTTAGTGGTGATCATGGCTAAGGGCTCTGCTTCTGCCCACTTAGTAAAATAATCGACCGCAACTATTGCGTATTGCGCACCACCTTTAGATATAGGTAAGGAACCATTTATATGGATCCCCCACATAGCAAACGACCAGGGACTAAACATTCGCGTGAGTTTCGTTGACGGAGCTCTTGGAATTTTTGCATACTTCTGGCATTTGTCATATCTCCTTACGTAGTCTGCAGCATCCCGATTTACAGTTGGCCAATAGTATCCATAGAGGAGGATTTTCTTTACTAATGTCTGCCCCCAGTATGGTCACCACATTCTCCTTCATGGACTTCCTTAAGGACTCGTTTTATCTCATCGCAGGCAATGCACCGGAGCAGAGGGTCGAGAATCCTTCCCGATACATTATTCCGTCCTGCATTACATATCATGAAGCCTTACGAATGATTTGTCGTTTTTCACTCCTTCTTTTGGGAAAGATCCCGTGTATCAAGTATTGTTTGAATGTGGTCATCCATGACTCCTTCTCGATCTCTGTTTTTGACACGAGATCTATCTCCATTACATCTATACTCGAAGCATGTAAGGTTTCGATGGGAACCAATCCCATTTGCTGTGCATCGGCAGTGCTTGCAAATTTTGCCAATGAATCGGGTTCTTTGTTTTGTTCACGCGGGACATGCGAAATATCATAACATTCCAGATTTGCAAGCAGCTCTTAAACCCATGCAAGGTATGGGGCAAGTCTCTGTCCCTTCGGTTGATAGTTCCCCCGCACCTAGTATACCACCAATTACGAGTCACAAAAGATTTCAACCGATTTTACCCCCAACTCTCTAATGAGTTTCAAGCCAACAATCAATGCTTTATACCCGGCCTCGTTATATGTTGCTGGGAATTTGAGCTTCAAAGCATAACAAACTGATCGGTTTTCGAGAGTCACAAGAACTATGCCAACTCCCGAGCAACGGTCGCTAGATGCCCCGTCGGTGTACATCTTCCATTGAACGAGAGCTATGACATTGTGACCGCTTGATTCGTCTAACACGGTGAATTCAGCAATGAAGTCTGCTAGCGCTTGCCCTTGTATGGCCCTTCATGGAAAGTAGGTAATATCGAATTGACTCAACTCAATATTCCATTTTAACATCCTTCTAGAAGTTTCCGGCCATTGGAGTACCTGTCGCAAGGGTTGGTCGGTAAAAATGCTGATTGAGTGTGCCTAAAAGTATGGATGGAGCTTGCATGATGCAATCACCAAGCAATAGGCTACTTTCTCAATCTTAGGATAATTTCTTTCTGCCCTGGTTAAACATTTACTGACATATTACACCGGCTTTTGAACTCGGTCCTTCTCGCGAACCAAAGCCGTACTGACAGCATGTTGGAATACAGCCAAGTACACGTACAACATCTCATGATCTACCGGTTTCAATAGTACCGGGGACTTTCTAAATGCCTTACCAGAGCTCGAAACGCTTCCTCGCAGTCGGATGTCCTCTCGAAATTCCTCTTTCCTTTCTTTATTACGTCAAAGATAGGAATACACTTATTTGTGGCTCTGGATATGAATCGACTCAGCGCGGCACCTTTCCATTTAAGCTTTGTACCTGCTTTATAGTTCTTGGCACTTGTATGTCTCCAATAGCTTGAATCTTCTACGGGTTATCTTTGATTCCCTACGCATTCACAACGAAACCCAAAAATTTCCATGAAGCAACGCCAAAGGAACACATCAAAGGATTGATTTTCATTCCATAATGTCTGTGTATATCAAACATCTCCGCTAAGTCCCAAATGTGGTCATTTGACTGCCTTGACTTCACGAGCATGTCATCCATATAGACTTCCATCGTTCTACCAATCTGGTCCTTAAAGATTCGATTCACCAGACGCTGATAAGTCGCTCCCGCATTTTTCAATCCGAAAGGCATCACTACATAATAATATAACCCAACGCCAGTGACAAAACTGGTGTGTTCTTGGTCTAGAATGTGCATCGGGATCTGATTATATCCCGAGTATGCATCCATAAATGACAGCAATTCGTGTCTGGCCGTTGAGTCAACCAGCCGGTCGATTCTGGGTAAAGGGAAACTTTCCTTTGGGCATGCTTTGATCAAATCAGAATAACAAATGCAAGTTCTCCACATTCCATTTGCTTTCCTTACTAGCACAGGATTAGACACCCATTCAGGGTAGAGGGCGTCGCGGACGAACCCATTGGCTTAAAGTTTGTCCACCTCCTCTCTGAGAGCAGTGGACCTCTCCGGGTCCATGCCTCCCCTTTTCTGTTTTACGGGAACATACTTCGGGTCTATGTTCAACATATGACTTGCAATAGCAGGAGAAATCCTGGACATATCAGAATGTGTCCAAGGGAAAATATCTAGGTTCGCTAAAAAGAAATCAGTGAGATCCTCGGCCACTGACGAGTCGAGTTGTGATCCAATCTTAAGCACTCGTGATGGGTCATCTCGGCTGACTGGAATGTCAATCGTCAGTTCTACTGGTGCTGCTTTTGCTTCCTAAGGTTTTCCATCATCATCATCCCTCGCATCTATGTCTCTATAGATCCAAGAATGTTGCCCGAGCCAGGGCTCGAGTACTACTTGTCAATTGTCAGTATTCCGGATGCGGACGGAGCTGTCCAAAACCTTTCCTTTCTCTCTCCGCTAGGGCTCTCTCAACTCAGCCACATAACATGCACGTCCGGTCGCCTGATCGCCATATACCACACTAACTCATTTGTCTGTTAGGAATTTCAAAGTCAAACACTATGGGGCCAAAGCTGCCCTGAACTCTGCCAGGGCCGGTCGACCCAGAAACACATTATATGGAGAATCAACATCCAACACTATGAAAGGTAGGATTCGTACCCTCCTACGCTCACCTTGTCCCAGTTCAACTGGCAATTTAACATATCCTACTGCATTAGTCGCTGCACCATTAAAGCCATGGATACGGGCTTTAGATGGTTTCAAATCCTTCGTTTCCATCTTCATTTGGTCATATGCCTTTTTGAAGATGATGTTAACGGATCTTCCACAATCAATTAAGATTCTCTTCACATATGCTAGCTAGATCGTCGTGGATATGACCATCTGGTCAATAGTAGGAGCCTCCACCTTGTCAGCATCTCGGCTCCTAAGCATTATATAGCCTGTCATCATGCTTTGCTGCTTAGCGGGGGTCCCATCCTCCAAATTTTGAACAACACTCATAATATGAATGCCTTAAGGAGTCAGCATACCGCTCCATTTCCTACCGGTTCTTCTCTGCAGGAAGAGGTCCACCAACTATAGTGTTTATGACCAATCTACCTACAGTTCAGGCAGGTTCCTCTAGATAACGTGGGGCCGACCCTCGTCCGAGGTCTGATGTTCCTTGCCTTCCTTCCCGCGGGTTCTTGACAAACTCCTGCAATTTTTTCTGTCTAATCAACTATTCTATGGCATCGTGGAGGTGCCTGCACTCCTTTGTATTGTGCTCGTAATTCTCGTGGAAGCGGCATTACTTCCCAATCTGTTTTTGCTCCTCTGTTGATTTCTTCGGGCGTGCCTTTTTGTACTGGAAAGTATTACAAGTTGATAGGTAAATATTCTCCAAAGATGCATTCAAAGGAGTGTACTCGTTGTAAGTGGGAATTCTTGACTTCCATTTCCCTGTCTCCCTTTTCTTTTCGGATTTCCTCCTCTGGACCCTTTAGATTGCATAGGTTTATTCTGGACTTTGACTTGAACCTTCCTTGAATTGTCACCAGACTGTTTTACGGCGATGTATCTTTTCACGGTCTCCTGAACAGGCTCTGGTGCCTTATCTCTCCTCGTCTATCTGGCTTCCTCTCTTCTTACGAATTGATGAGTCTTTGAATAGAAACGCTTCGGCGTAGTTGGAGGCTTTCCTGACAACCAATCTCCAAAATCTAAATCTGGATCCACACCTCGCATTACCGCCATTAGAATTGCGTGGTTGTTAGGGTTGCTAACTTTAGTAGTCGCAACATGAAATCTCTCCAAGTACTCTTTCAATGATTCCCCCGGAGCCTGGATTACACTGGACAGGGACATCACATCCTTAGAACGAGTGGCATGTATCTTGAACTGTTCCACAAATTTCATCGCCAATTCATCAAAGCTGGATATAGACCATGAGGGAAGTCGAGTGAACCACATGGTGGCAATTCCTGATAGAGTAATTGGAAAGCATCTACACTTGGTCGCGTCATTTGCTCTAGCCAAATCCATCATCCATTCATACCTCATCACATGTTGTCAAGGATTAGTCTTTTGTTCATAGGCCAGGATAGTTGGCATGCTAAACTTCCTGGGATACTCGGCCTGTAGAATAGTATCTATGAATGGAGTATGACTTCGGGGTATACCCCAATCTTCATTGGTCGGGCCCTGATTTTCTCTCATCAACTATCTGACCATAGCCGATAAGTTTGGAGTTTGTATAGAGGATGGAAGGTTGGACTCTGTTCTACAGGACCGCTCAGGTTGGTGTCTCTTCTGTTGGCGATCTGCCAAACATGTATCTTGGGGACGAGCTTCATTAGGGTCTTGGTGAGCCGGGTGCCCAGTTTCCATACACACTCCTGCTCTTGAATTTCCTGCTCCAGCTTAGGTGTGGTCTCCAAGATGTAAGTGATACCTAGTTGATCGATCAACAACACCTTCCTGTGCATTTTCTGTTTTGCAGTGTCCACACCTAGGAGGTTTGTCAAACGAGGTCGAACTATCAGATGAAGAATAAAGGACGGGGATACCTCCAACATTCTGATGCTATTGCTGAGTAAGTTGAGTCATGAGGTTACCGTTAGCTTGAATCTTCTCAGCAAGTTGTCTCATGCTTTCCATGAGTTCTCTCATCGGGTCGTTGAACTCCGTCCTAGTAACGACTTCCATTTGTCTATGAGCTCCGGTAGTCCTTTTCCAAGATTAACTTGCTAATTGCTAGGTCCTATCTGTTGTACGCTAGCGGTCTCATTGACGTCCGCATTATGAGAGGCTGATCTGGTACATGGTCTTTCCATAGTAGAATTGTTGATAGAAACTCTGAGTAGATTCAATGGACGTTCGATGAATGTTGGATCTCCTTCGTGGGATTTATTCAATCCAGTAGCTACAAAGCAGATCCTAGTGGCTTGAGAATTCGATACTCGGTGAAAGCTCCAAAATGTTAGCAACAGAATTGGTCACTAACACCCTTAAGAAAGATTATGTAGAGAGATAAATGAAGAAAGTAAATTAAAACAGAGAATTGTATATTAAATTAAATGCAAAAACAAGAACACTGGATTTATAGTGGTTCAGCGTAACTGCCTACGTCCACTTTGAGTCTTGATCTTTATTGCTTTCACAAATATTGAATACAGATACAATCCATACTATAGTGACTTGAATATAAGTGCTAAGTAAAATAGAATAAGTCTTGAGTGCAACCGAGTCTCCCCAGAGTTCTCAAAAAAGGTCCCTTTCATTGTGTCCCTGCCCTTTATTTATAGACGAAGATGGGTCGGACTTCCCTCATGGGCCTACGAACAAAGTACCTCGGCCCATGTTAACTTCTGCACACCGAGCCATAGATGCCGAACGGTAATTGCCGAACGAGGTTGGTCGAACCAGAGAATGCCGAGCGAGGCCTCAGTGCTAAGAGGCACTCGTATGCCGAGCGACATACCCAGACCGAACGACATTTGTATGTCGAACGAGGGATGCGTGTCGATCTGCATTTGTATGTCGAACGAGGTGCTGTGCCGAACAACCCCTCAATGCCGAATGAGGTGTCATGCCGAACGACCTTTTCAGGCCGAACGGGGCAAGATGTCGAGCGAACTTTCCATGCCGAACGAGGCAAGATGCCGAGCAACCTTTCCATGCCGAACGATGCTCTAAGCCGAGCGACCTTTCCATGCCGAACGATGCTCTATGCCGATTGACCTTTCCATGCCGAAAGATGCTCTATGCCGGGGAGGTGAGGTGTGCCGAACGAGGCCCGTGCCGAGCCTCTTGTTACATCATCAAACAACCGGGTAACACCCATGAAAACCAATTGGACATTTGCATTTATCATTTCCGAAAAATCACTTGGCTTTCTGCATTCCCAAAAAATTCATTTTCTTTCATTCTTGTTTTGGTTCTAAATTTTTTACATGTATATAATATAGAAAGCAATATTTTGTTTTTGTTCGTTTATGTTCGGAAGCCATCTTATCATTCTTTCTCCCCACTTACCCTCTCTTCCTTTGCCACTTCTTTCCTTTCCATCTTCACCTCGTGCAGTCACACAGCTCACCCATCCACACGGCAGCCTACTCTTCCAATTGCCGAGCACAACCCACAGCCTTCCACTCGTTCGCAAACACCGCATGGGCCGCTCCCTTCCAGCCTCGAGCCATCGCCTCCTCTTCTTCCCCTTTCTGATCCCTCTTGTTCATCTACCTCGCTCATGTGCTTCGCTCGATCTCTCTGCACCGTGACAGCCCGCACCCACCATTGCGCACGGTGCCACATCGCCAACGTCCAAGCACAATAGCCCTAGGTAGTCGAGACCTGCCTCCCTCCTTCCCTCACTCATGCACGATTCTTCTCCCTCCTCTCATTAATTTGTGTGCCTGGCTTTGTCGCCCATACCCAGACCAGCGAGCAGCTCACCCACTCAACCTCGTCAGCCCTCCTCTCGACTAGATAAACAAACTATTTCTTCTCTCTGGGCTTTTATAAAGGCAAGGTATACATTATATATATATATATATATATATATATGTTTATAGTTTATAATATCGTTAGTTATATAATAATATATTAAGTTATATACGCATGTATCTTTTGTTGCATATATATAAAGTTGTTCTCAATTTTTGTGTTATATTAGTTATATATGTGGTCTGTTAGATTATATAATTTATATAAGCAATATACAAATTTGTTGTTTATATATATAAATCTATACAAGTTATATATAATATGTTTGTTTGGTTTGCTGTGAAAAATATATATAGTTTATATATATATAATTGCCTGTTATTCATGTGAATTGTATATATAAAATGTTGGATCAGAGAAGTTGCTTGTACAGTTTCCTCTATTACATAGTATATATATATATATATATATATAAATTTTATGTAAAACAATATTGAATTTATATATATAATTTATATATGAATATATATGGTTATATGTTAGTCTATGCAGATAAGAATATATGAATTTGGCTTTTCAAGCATATATAGGTTATTTAGTATTTTGAAATATGTATGATATGTTATGTTGATATTTTGAAAGGAATAGCATATAATATATATAAGTATTTCACATTTTAAATAATTATATATATGTATGTATGTATGTATGTATGTATGTAAGTATCGACTTAAATTTTAATATACATATTGTTCCATCCATCTCTAGCTATTAATTTGCTTTGTTTCAACATTGTTCTGATATACAACAGCAGTTCCAACCCTGTCGATGTCCCGCTTGTTCGACCTGTGTGCCTGTCTGTGTCTATTCACTTCCATTCTCGTCCATCTCTCTAACTTCGAAAGGTGAGAAATCACTCACGACTAACATTCTTATAGTTAGTAAATTTGATTTCACTTGAAATGACAATTGAAATATCCTATCAAATTTGAATTGATTGTTATTAAACTATTAAATATGATATGCCACTATCTGCAATTGTTCGCCTATGATATATGACACCATATCATGTTGTATATATTTTATTTAATTTGTTACTGATGATATATGCATGTTGTTGATATGATATATTATTATCATATTTGTCCTCACTTTTCAAGTTCCCTGTTAGTTTAAAATTCCCTATGGGTTGAAATGATACATACCCCAACGATATTATTGAATAGGGGAAAATCATTATGGGTTGAAATGATAAACCCAAGCTATTTTCATTGATTTTGAATTTTGGGATTGCGGCTTGAAATGATATACATCTGTAGATGTTTAAATTACAGACTGAAATGATAAATATCTATATCATTTGACCATAGGATAGAAAATTATATACGGATATCGTTGGTCTATATTTTGAAAAATGCTTTCTAAATTTTGAAAGGAAATATATGGGTTTTAATATATTGTTTTATATAGTATATATAAATGTAATTTCTATACATGTACAAAAATTTAGATTTTAATATAATATGTTTTGGAAATTCTAACTTATAAGTTAGTTTTGAAAAATATAAATTTTAAGATTTTCTTATAGTTTTATTTTGAAAAATATATATAAAATAAGATTTAATACAAAATACAATTAATAATAAGATTTAATCTAATAAAATTTAATTTAATTAGTATATAATATGTTTTAAATATTTATTTAAAAATTTATATTAATATTTTAAAATTGATTTTTTCATAACTTTAATAATAGGGGTTGGAAGATAAATAAGTGTTGACTTGGAATTTTAACTGATTAATAATTTAATTTAAATAAGAATTGAATTGAACTTATTAGTTTTGAGATTTCGAAATACAATTACAACTTGATTTATAACTTGATTTGATAAAAAGTGATTAAATGAATATTCTCAAATTTGAATAAAATTGAGATTGAATATTTAACATTGATTTTAATATATAAATTGGGATTTAAATAAATTGTTATAGAAATGTTTAAACGAATAATTTTCAATTTGAATGAATTTAAAGTTAAATGTTGAAATATAAATGAAATTGATATTGTAAATGTATGAATATTTAAACTTGAGTCTTTGAACTTTAAATTGAAATGGTTAAACTAGAATTGATTTAAATTGAATTTTGGAACTTAAGATGATTTGAATCATATGCGAAATTGGAGGAAACTAATTTTATTATATAAAGTATTTTATTATATATATAAACTATTTTGATTTATAAAGTATTTTAACATATATACTATTTTCAATATCTAAACTGTTTAAGTTAGACGTGTTATGATTTCAAAAGCGTTATGATTTCAAAAGTGTTATTATTTCCAAAGAGTGTTATGATTTCAAAAGTGTTATAATTTTGAAAGTGTTATGATTCTGGAAATGAATATTATTTAAGTGAATAATGATATCGAATTGATATGGTTTTGAAATGGATATGATATTTTGATATGAAGTATGAACTATTTGAAATGAAATGACCACGGTGTGAAATAAGCGTTTGGTTGTTAAAGAGACCGGAATCAGATATTATCATACTCTCTGCGAATACCGCAAACCACTTTAATAACTGTTTACGTGGTGGAGATTCCAGAACGAAGTAGGATGGTTTGGTGACGATTATGTATGAGGTATTTATGTGACCCTGACTACCGTGAGTCAGCTTGATGTGGCTAAAACAAGAGCTATACTAGGCCAAGTGGGGTCATTCCTCCGATCGGGCACATTTCTTCGATAGCATTCTATTGTTTTTGTGATTTGATTGGGGTGCACGCTTTGATTTGGGAGCATGTCACGAGGTGGGTGGTAGTAACTGCTATGTGTTACCACCAGTCCGGAAGTGTAAATGGTATATCTACCCTGGCATTGCTTCATTTGCCTTGTCACATGCCCTATTGCGCCTTCAACGAGTTTGTTTTGTGTCGTACCTATGGATTGCTCCTTGATTGCCCACTGGCGGGTGGAGTTTACAGTATCTGTATAGACTACGACATTATATAAAATGTGTTAAGGGGGATATGGGTAACGCCTTAATGCTATTTTAATAGTTTACTTTGCTATAGACATATTATAATAGCGTATATTACTACATAGTGGATAGTTCCATGGATCCTTAGAGGATGGAAATCCCAAACATCCTTTAAGTTACTTGTATTCCAATTGACATTTCACTTGAGTTGAATTTACTATATAAGAATGTTAATCCTTACTCGAGTGCTTTGTGGTTTACTTTATGCTCGGGTCAGACTGAGTGTCATAGCATTTGAGACTCACCATCGGAGTTGGTGCTTCACTTAGAGATCCATCTATATCTACTCAGCTTTTAGCTATCTTGTGGTTTTGTTCAAACTTTTTGTCTTTTGTATTCGAGACTACATTGTAATTGAGATATTCTGTTGTGTTTTATTTCAAACTCTATTGTTTATATAGAGCTTCATGAAATACTATTTATCTATTCCGCTGCTTATTATATTATTACTCTGTATCTATGATTCTATGATTGATTTATTTACTGTATATGCTGAGTTTTACCAAATATAAATTAACAATCTGTTGTTTGCACAATTCAAGTCCGATATGTGCGGATGCGAATGGTTCGAAATACCAGGTCGTTACAGTTTGATCACATTCTACTTAAAAATCAAGGATTTAAATATAAAACTTCCACTTTACAAAACTTGAAATTCAGAAAATAGTATATATAGTTTAAAATAGTTATAAAAATAGTTTAATATAGTTTAATAGATTATAATAGAGTATTGTAGTTTAAATTGATTAAAATGGATTAATATAGTCTAAATAGTTTAAAATAGATTAACATAATTTAAAATAGGTTAAAATACTTTAAATAGATTTAAAATAGATTAGAATAGATTAAATACATTTAAAATAGATTAAAATAGGTTAAATAGATTTAAAATAGATTAAAATGGGTTAAAATACTTTAAATAGATTAAAATACTTTAGAATTTCGATTTAAACCAATTTCCAATTCCAACCTTCAAATTGTGATTTTCAAAGTAACTCAATTTATATAAATCAATTTTCTTCAAAATATCATTTAATCCAATTCAAAATTTGAGGGTTTTAAAATCGTTTAATTTAACCAATCCGGTGTCCGTATATAATTTTCTACCCTATGGTCAGGTGATATTGATATTTATCATTTCAATCCGAAATTTTTTAAATTTATGGGTATATATTATTTCAAGACGCAATCCCAAATTTCAAATCAATGAAAATCACTTGGGTTTATCATTTCAACTCATAACGATTTTCTCCTATTCTATACGATCGTTCAGATATGTGTCAATTTAACCCATAGGGATTTTCTAACAATGACTAAGCGAACTTGTAGTGTTGTAACAATATAAATAAAACATCAAGTCATCCAATATCAACAATTAAACATACATCACAATCATTACCCAAATCAACCAATAAACATCAATAGATAACTGATTATCATTAACAGGTATTAAATTGACAATTAAATTCAATATTAAATTAAACGATGATTAAATGCAATAAAAGTTCAATTTAACTAGAATGACAATTTAAATATACCAAACATCAACCAATCAATTCCAAATCGCATCATAAATTCAATTTAACTAACACAAGATAATTTAGTAGTTGTGAGTGAGTTAAAAAACTCATCTTTGATTTATAGTTGATTTAAATCCAATAAAAGCCCAAAATTCCAATAGAAGAAATCGCACGTGAATCGAAGTTTATATGCAAAAGATATTCATGTTACAAGAAATATTATTAAAATAATAATTGTTACATGTTTAGTAAAAAAATAAACAAATTTTAATACTTACGTTTTCCTAAAGATAAGGCTTCGGGAAAAGATGGAAGAACAAAATAAGATGATGGCAGGACATATAGGAAGAATGAAAGAAAAATAAAATGATACTCATGTTTCATAAACGAAAGCTTTTAAATTTGCAAGATCACATCAAAATGAAGATTTAAAATGGTGATCTAAACATAGGAAATGAAGCGGCGACAAGAAAAAATGAAGGAACAATTTTAAAAACATGAACAATTTGCTGTTATAATCTTAGTAAAGAATAATTTGAACTAAATGAATATGAGTGTCAAGAGAAACAAAACGTAAAAGAAGAAATAAATTGGCGGGCTATTTATTAATAAAGAAATGAAGGTGGATGGACAAAAATGAATGTCACGTTTCTAAAATGAAGGCTTTAGGAAACATAGGCTACCAAAACAAAAACAAAAATATGAGGTTGTGGAAGAAGGCTACAAGAAACCAAAATGAAAAGAAATGAAGTGGGTGTAGAAATATGAAATGAGATGGAGAAAACAACGAACTCACTATTTTTTTTCTTTAGGAATTGGAGGTAGGATATAGTGTAAAGAGATGAAGAAAGGTTGAAAAAAAAAATATGTATACATATAAAATGAAACTCACGTTTGAGAAGATGTCTTCAAGAAAGAGAGGAAGGAAATAAATGAAAATGAAGAAACAACTAATGAGGAAAGAAATGTGGTATATATTAAATAATGATGAAGGAATGCACGAACTAGATGTACACTACCAACAAACCTTTGGAATTCAAATTTCAAACTTATGTCTCATCTTTATTACTTTCCTTAACTCTCATAAACTCACAGTTATACCTATTTAAATTTACGTTAACATACGATAAATGAAAATGAATTCTCTGCACAAATTTGTGTAATTAATTAAGGCAATATAAAACATTAAGAACCTTTCATTTCATTCTTTGTGATTAGATTGGGAATTTAAACAAACATGTTAACGTTTTGATTAAACATTTTACTTAGAATGCATTAACATACATTAAACAAATATGACAGCATAAATGAGGTAATATAAACTGGTATATAATGTGTGTGTGTACCTCTTTATCTCCATTTATAGTTTACATTTATAAATAAAAGGTATGCAACTAATCCACATAAGGAGGCAATGAATGTAAGAGTAGACAAGCACCATTGTCCAAGTGGTTAGTTGATTCGGCTTGGTGCAGGATGTCACAAGTTCGAAACTTGCTTTCGAACGTTTATTTGACATGGGATATGTTGTCCCATTGATTTGTTGTATATAAAGTACCAGTTCAAAAAAATAAAATGAATGTAAGAGTAAATTCGAAGAGCGCAGATGGAAAGGTAAGTTACGTTGCAATTAAAATCTAATTAAGTCCTAGTCAAAAGGAAATAATCAAGTGTAAATCTACTTTAACCCTTTACAATCTCCTATTGACATTTAATTTAAAACTATATTAGATTTCAAACCTAAATAATCCTTTTTTTTAATTGAATCTGAAACCTAAGTTTATATTTAGGTACAAACATATATGCGGTAAACTAATATATGAAACATAAACTGAATTAATTGGAAATAAATCACCCAATTAAATTTATTTCAATATACGTCTACAACTAACATCTTCTCTCTTTTTAATGAAAAGGTTCCAATCACGTTAATTGCCATTAATTTCTAAGTTAAATTTTAAAAGAGAAATGAGACAATTCAATTCGCTTTTATAGTAATTTAACGTATCTATGGAATTATTGTATACAAACCAAAAGCCATTAATTTCTTACTAAATAATTTCTTTTTATTCCTATAACTAATCTGCAAGCTAAAATACTTTCAAACAAATAAATATATGTTTACTCCTTTACTAAATTTATTCATTTTTGTTCTTTTATTTTTGATTTAAATGTTCTCATATTAAATCAGCTATTACCTTATGAATTTATTCAACATAAGTTTTCATTTTATTTCACTTAACTCTATAAACATCTTTTCTTATATTAAATTCAATATTTAATTACATTTAAATTCATTGATTTCCAATTTGATTTCAACGGATTAAAAAATGAGATGATAAGCAAAATAATATTTACATTTAAGTAATTTAAACATATTAAAAAACATATTTACAAATATATTGCTTACAACAAAGATTACTGAATCTACGTACTAAATAATTGGTTTCCTATTGCATGTTAAAACCAACCAAATCAACTAACATTGATTTCTCTTTTTAATACAACGTTTAATTTTATTCCTTTTTAACTTTCATTATTACCATTAATTGAAATTACATTAAAATAGTTGTCAATAACATTCAAACAACACTGTTAAATTATATTGTAAACAAAACATTCCCATATATAAGTCATAAATTTTGATTTCTTACAATATTAAATTTCAAAATCCTAATTAATTTAATATTTTTAATTATCGAAAACCATGGGTCATTACACTCTTCCCCACTCAAAAACTTTTCGTCCTCGAAAAGGAACAAAATGGGATTAAGAACTCGATAAAAATTTATTCAAAATAATCAATTAATAAACATTTTAAATTTACCTATGTAAATATTTTAAATAAAATACATCAATTTATAAACAATTAAATCTTCGAATTCTGCTTAAATAAAAGTTGAATATATTTCACTTTCACAAAAAAATCCTAAGTCCAAAATTTACAGAAAATTTCGATAGAGTCTCCTTTGTACGGAGAGGTCTGGAAGAAATAATAATATAATTAACAATATATATCACATATTTCAAAATAATATGCACCAAACTATGGGATACAATATAATATCACTATAAAATCATAATCCGCGAATACCTATTTTTCGAGGAAACAACGCTTAATTTATGAAACCAAAAGCAGTAGATATTGTTTTCATAAACCTGTATTTTACTTATATAATCCAAAGAGGTTAATAATTATATAAAAGTGAAATATTTAAGTTGTCTCAATCAATAACAAAAAAAATCAATATAACATAACAACAATCACTTGCAACCAAAAGCATACAACCATCGCATGAAATTAATGTAATCAATCATATATCCATAGCATCCTAAACAATTGGTTTGTTCGAGCTTAGACACCTTTAATCGTATAGAATGATAAATAAATACTAAGTAGACTATACACCCAATAGTCTTAGATAAAACTTAATAGATTATTCATACATCTTAAACACTTTAAATTATCACTTCCAAATCATCCCATAAGCCAAACAACTAATAAATTCAAATGTCATGTAAGTTTTATTTCTAACCTCCTTTCACATATTTACTGTTCAAATTTTTATATCATACAATGATTATTCTCTTAAATTTACATTCATTACCTACAAATTTTGATTTCTCATTTATACATATAATTTTTTTCATTTCTTTACATCCATTTACTTACATGATCACTTTTTCCATTCAATTCTTTAAAATAATCAATGAATTCATTATTTAAGTATTGCATACTTTTATTTTAGTTTACCTCATATTTATTATTTACTTTTAACATCAATATTCATTTATGAAGCATTCATACTTAGATTTTTTTCTTTCACTTTTATTCCTCTCATATATAACATTCACTTTTACTACTCCACTTTTACTTTATAAGTGACTTCAATAATTAACTTAAGTTTTTACTCTATCCCCAATTATTAACTTAAGTTTAAAACATTCTTATACATTTTAATTCTTTTTGTAGAAATAATACCATCGGAACACTTCCATTAATTAAGTTACTTGTATAATATTCCATTACATATTCTTATTAACATTTCAACTTTTAATAATTTGGTAAGTTTTATATATACATACATACATAAATATGTATTTATGTTTTCATAATGCAATAAAAAGTTACACAAGTTATCACATTTATTTTAATTAACAAAATGTTTAATAATTACATCTTCTAAAATTTCATTATTCTTTAACCTGTAAGTTACAAATTTCCAATTTCTTATTTAATTCATATATCACTTAGCATCTAATTTCTTATTTTCATTTAGAAGTTTTCAATTATTAAAATAGTTAAGGTTTCATTCATTATAACAATTACAATTTCTAACTTACAAAAACTTAAGAACTAAACACCGGGTTTCATTTTCAAATCATTTTAAAATAATATATACATATGTATACTCATATATATATACCAATTATATTTAGAATTTAAAATTTAAGATTAGTTGTCAAAACAATTGGATAGTAAAATTACTACAACGGACTTCTCACTTTGAAACTCGAAAATGAACGTCGGTGATGCATGCGCTATCAGCGAAATTATTTTCCAGCGAAAGAGAGGGGTGTACATAACTTATTTCCTTTAATAGTTCTTTTCAAAATTCCTTGAAACATTTCTTTAAAATCATATTGAAATATTTATATCAGAAAATACTTCCAAATAATAGTAATATTATGTTCCAAAATCTTTCGAAAGTAATTTTCAAAAATCCGGAACTTAAGTTCTCAAATTTTCAATTTATATTTACTTTATTTGTAAATTCTATTTTACAACCAATATCTATAAATTCCACTTCCTAATAAACAAGTATATCACATCTAATCGTATATTTATAAAGTTATTCTTTTATATACAAAATATAATACTAGGTAAAATTATTTCATCCACCTATATTTCAAAACAATATTGTGTCGGTTTGGCCTATTTAGTGTTTAGAAATGCCTATCGTTGCCATAGCGTCCCATGTACTGACCATAATTTATAAATAATAAACAGAACAAATTAACGTAATACAAAATCTTTTATAACACTACAAATACGCTCTCTCATATATATACACTCAATGACTCATTCTAGGGTATTACTACCCTATTCCCTAATGAGTTAGACCCCACAAAGCTAAGGTTAACGCTAAACCTATGACGACCCACCTTTTCGACTATCTAAAACCGACATAAATACGCCCATTATATAACATGCCGAATGATCGAGTGCCTAAAGGACAGATTGCCGAGGGAAAGAAAGTAGGTAGAAGAAAGAAGAAACTAAAAAAAACATAATCTCACAACAAAATAAAATAAAATATGATATCAATAGCTCTTTATACAAATCAAAAGTGTATTATACATATCTCACATCAGAGTACAGAAATCAATAATTACCAGCCTGGACAGTTATAACAACCTGCCCTCACAATTTGCTGGTAAATTCAACAAAATACTACACCGGAATAAACAAGTACGAGAATACGTCTTGGTCTCCGGCTCATCTCCTAAACTCCATTGCATCCTAACCTAAACCTGTATTACTCAGTCTGACCCGAGCATTATATAAAGTAACACCCGAGTCTGTCTGGAAAACCAACGTAAGAAAACACACTCAATTTGAATTATTAAAGTTTTCAAAATCCTTTGAAATACAAAGGTATCTCGTAAGACCATGCCACAAATAAACACGACAGGTTTTTACCTTACGATAACAAAAACATTTCATACCAAAATCCTCTGATATTATAATAGTGTCTAAGAACAAATACTTATTCAAATAGCCAAAATGTTTGCATCTCACGTTTCAACATAGTTGGGCACAATCAAAACTGTATGGCGCTTATTGGAGAATGGATTCCATACGAATGACTAGGCACTAGGGTATCGCCTATCATAGTACACATCTAGAACAGCATACCGAGACCACGGCGGGATCCCCTACTACACAAGACCAGACTATCCCTAACCTAGATAGATCGAATATGTTATCACCTTGGGTGTTCCCACCTTTTTTCGAGCTCCTTCCATGAATCATAGTAATAATATCCGAGGATATCTAGAAAGGTGATAATCATACCCTAATTGGGTGCTACCCACTTGGCCTTGCTATATCTCCACTATTTTTCAGTCATTCCCAGCCTGGAGGCTACGATTTCTTTTTTAAGGAAATTTCAATTGGAATGCTCATTGTCCTCCAATGACAATGTACCGATAGCATTCATCCATACAAGTCCGTTCTAGGTCCGAACGGAACCAAAGGCACTATTCCTACTACATCCATTTTGGAATCAACCTCAAGATCAGTAGTGGTTAGCCCTTGCACTTCACTGCTCACTTTTCGACTGCATGCTCTTGTCATTGTTTAGAAAACATACTAGTTGGATCGCAGTGGTTTTGGATAACTTACCAGATCCCGGTCTCTTCGAAACAACGTTCGTTATTTCTGGTAAACTCAACCCCGGTTCTTTAGGAAATAAACGGATGAAGATAAGATCGAAGATCACCTCTTAACCGTTAATGGATGGATTTCCTTAACATCATCCCTGGAGAATGAAAGGAGTTTACACGTGCAGTATAGCACCTCCAACGGTAACTGTACCATATAATTCCCATGCTTCTTCCAGATATTTCCAAAGTTATATTTTGGGTCCAGATTTAATAGTTGGTTATTTAACTATCAAATAATAATCATTCAACCAAATATTCCATTTCCATTGAAACTCCATGTCATATTTAATTTAAATTTCAAATAAGCTAAATCTCTTGATCCAAAAGTACGCACTTGTCTTATCAAATTCAGTATTTTCACAAATTACCCTTTCCAAAAATATTTGAAAACCCATTTAAAATAATATGGAAAGTACCACTACGGTATCAAACCATGCATTCACAGCTCAATGGTTATGACTCTCTCCTAAAGAAATCCAAAACTTAACCGCATGCACTCATTACCTCCGATTTATGCCATGTGAGTATACCATTACTTCCCGAAAACTTAACTTAAAAATTATCTCAAAATAATGGTTATAAGTTTTAAAATGAATTTCCAAGTTTAGTCTAGGCAAATATACTTAAATAAAAGTTATTATGTAAAGGCATATTAATATTTGATAATTTATCCTTTAAAACAAAAATTATGACTAGCTCTTAAATAATAATAAAATTTTAACAATCGTTATAAAGTAACTAATTAATAATTAAATATGCTTTAACAATTTAAAATAATTAAACAACTAATTTTCAGAATATTTTTAACATTTATAAAGTTACCTAATTAATAACTAAAAATCCTTTTTTTCCAATAAGCCCAATTTCTCGATTCCAATTTCACTTCGTAAATTTTGAAAACCTTACTCGAACTCCAATATAACCAATTATTATATTTATTTCCGAATTCACTTCTATTCTTCCGATTCATTAAAAATGTCAATTTTGAAACCTCTTTTATTTTTAAACAAGTGTCGCTTAAGAATTTATTATTTAAAATTCTTCTATATATTTATTCCCAAATCTCTTTTTACAATATCCCAAATTTGTTAAAAACAATTCCAAACCCTTTATTCTATCGAATCAATTAACCCAAATTTCTAGTTAAATATTTTACTTCAAAATCCCTTTAAAATTATTTTCCAGTTAAAAACATACAAAACTGGTATTTAAAGATACCAAAATCTAGGTCAAACCTACCGTAGCATCCAATCAATCCAAATCAAATGATAATCTATCACAGAATTATCCAAAAAAACATATATCGCTATATATAAAATTAAATCCAACATTTTTAAGGAATCCAATTGGATCTCTCCAACTTGTTTCCTTGCATCCATAGAGGTTAGCACAACATAAAAATATCAATTCCGCTTCGAGATGGAATATCGCAGTATATAGGGTCATCTGTTATTATACAGGGAACATAGGGTCTCAATCCACTATATATATATATATATATATATATATATATATGCGGGAATATCAATCGATCCAATATATATATATATACTCTATATATAATGTCACATTCAACTGATAAAAATATATCAATGCAATCAATCAAACACCAATCAAGCGCCTCTCCCAAGCAACTAGCTCCCCCTCAATCTTCCTAGCACCTCCTCCCAAAGCATCGTGCCACCACTACAAGCACTGCCTCCTAAGCACCGCTGCAAGCACCATTACCGTGTTATCATCACGAGCCAGCCATAATGTAAGCATCGCCCTCCACCTCACACCAAGCTCTTCGTCGGTATAATGTAATGCTCTGATTCATTTTTTATTCAATGCCATGATATTATTAGATTCACATATGACATAAATTCGATGGCCAATTTAATTTCATTGGTATATAATCGTTGGCATATATTCTTTGGTATGATAATTCATACATAATTTGATCAATTGTATCATTATGCAAATGTTCAAAAAATCATTATTATATATTGATAGAGTTAGGGTTATGCCCTAAGGGAAATTCTGTAATTTATTATGAATTATTAACTCTCTAACCAACCCTCATTCTTACTAAATGTGTTTTCTTCCTATTGCATATTTATTGTAATATGTTATAAATAATTAAAATATTTAACTAAAATATATTTAATAGAAAATAGAAAATTCATAAATGGTATGTTTGTGATATTAATCACAAATGGTTGTAATCTTGAATATATTATCATAAAGTTAGTGAGATTTTTCAATTCATAATACCGACTTAGTTTTTTAACTAGTTAGGGTGTGTAATGCTTCCTTAACCAAGAATTAGCAAATTTAAGTAATACTAAAATTTCCTTTGGAAAAAGTAAGTAAGCCATTGTTAGCTTGCATAATTATGAGAGTTAATCTTTATCCATTTTACAGAATTGTTTAAATAAACTAACTTTGATCGAAATAAATATTTTTGCAAATCCAATATGCCAAATGTTGTAAAGTAAATACAAAGAGAATTCACATGGTTTGGATTTTAAGGAATCTACCCTTCCATTATTCTTTCATCATTTTCTCTTACATTCTCTTCATGGCAGAGAATATTTGTACAATATATGTTGTCTTGGAAAAATTAAAATTTTCCTCCTCGAACACTGCTACAATGCCTTTACCTTTATAGTGGGGCTTTCTGGTGGGTTACTGACTTAATCCTTTTGTGCTCTTCATCCTCTATTAGATATTGACACGTAACATTCATTCATTACTTGCTTTAAGAAAGTATGGATTAATGACTTAGCCCTAGGTAGGAAGGATGCTATTTGATGGGAACTAAATTGGATTTAGGCGGGGAGTAATTTGGATTTAGTTGATGTAACTCAAATTTGAATCATCATTTTTGATGTTCGTGTGGTGAACTGTATTAATATTAGCCTCGGTGACGTGCCATATGTACCTAAGTGACCTGCTTCTATGCTTTGCAATTTGGACAATCAAGTGAATCATGAAACATAGTTGTGTTAATATCAAATAGTTTTCATTTAGTTTTGTATGAGCCAACATGTACTTCGCAGTCTACCTTAGTTTGGATCGGACAAGTTCCATGGCGGTACGTTGATGCCGCATTGGATTATAGGAGCCGTTCAACTTGCTTTTTGTGACATGATGTATTTATGTATTACAGAGGTTGTTTGATATGCGTGATTGTTACTACGTAGAATCCGTATATGGTGGAATTATGTCATAAGTGGTGGCGCGGTGTGGAAATAATGCGCCGCCATTTTCTTGTGTGATGTTGCCTTTTTGATTTTGTCCCCTTTTGCTCAAATCCATTTTGTTGGAGTTTTAGCTTGTATAGTTATTTTCTTATCATGGTGTAGTCGTATATAATCAGAGTGTATTCTACTTGAGCATTATGTTGTGATTTCATTATGTGGAAAAAATGGTTTTATAAATGATAGCGCGGGTTTTGAAAATGGTTTGTGGCCTTCGAGATGACAACGCCATCTAAGGGTAAGATAGTGCAGTCATAGGTGAAGATGACGACAGTGTCTTATGTGTAGACTGTGTGGATTCCGGAAAGCTTGAGTGTGTACTTTGGTTTATGGCAATGCAGTTTTCATTTATATTTTTGTCCTTTTTTATTTATCATAACATATCTCATCTCCAAACCAACGCAGCTCGTTATTTTATTCATGCTTATGTTTTGTGTAATTTTTTGCATGAATACCTTGTACCTGTTTGCTTCGGGACTACGCTGTCCATTGGTTATAATGCTGTAACTATTGCAAATGCTTTAGATAAACACAGTACATTTCATGGTAGAACTTACTTGGTTTTTAGAAAGACTAATGTGTTATGGAATTAGCCGATCTTTTAATCATGTTAACTTTATCGAAAATCGTGTGCAAAGTATTCTTAGGATCAACCTAATTCACTGCATGATTTTAGGCAATGTTTTCATCACCGGACCGTGAATCAAACCACGAGGACTCAAGGTTCGAGGTTTCGAGGGTTCGACCGGTCGAACCATCAAGAACCGCACATACTTTTTTTTGTGAAAATTAATACATTTAGATGCAACGTATCAAACATAAGTACACAATAAATCAACATCTTTAATAAATATATTTGATATTAATTCATAATTCATACATTAATTCAAATATGAAAAATTAAACAAAATTTATTACACCAGCTGCACTAATTACGAACATAAAACGGACGAAGATTTGAAAACATATTTTGAAACGAAGAAATTACGCATATGAGAGGCTTCAACTGCGTTCAAATGAAGGGTTAAATCGCCAATTCAAAGATCGAACCAATGTTCTTGCATGAATGAGGTTTAATTGAGTTCCCGGCATTTGACCCCACGGCTCGGGATTATTCACGGTTCAACCGCGGCAGGGTCAGGTTATGAAAACTATGATTTTAGGTCATTTCGCTATACCACACAGTTCTTTTGTTAACTTGACTGCATAGTATACATTGTGATTGAAGTGGGTGTAACATTTGCCGGCAAAGTTTGTGCTAATGCATATTAGTATGGACTTATAATTACTACATCCATTTTTCATACTATCTAATCAATCAGTTGTCTTGCATTTAATGCTTCTTATATGTGTCATAGTATAAGTGGTCGTGTTTTTTTGTACTTGAACAAACACGTCATTTCATTTTTCTAGAGATTTTCTTTGTATTCTATGAAGATTTCTTTTTATCATTATCATCTACGGTCTTGATTAATAGCGTCGTTTGAATCCAAGGGCTGACATTCTCTAAATTAGAAGTGTAATTATTTCTCTTCTATTTTGCCTTTACTTTCTCAAAAAACAAAAAGAAATCATATATGATTTTCCATTTTTACTTCAATTCCCTCTTATAAAGGCTAGACCATTGTTAATCTATAAGTCATTTATTTCACTTCTTCTTTCTTCTTAATTTTTGGTATTTTAGGCGATTAACTAGTTGGTTTAGTGAAAATATTGGTATCAGTTGGTAGACTTTTGTAGTTATTTTGAGGAGGTCATTTTCATGGTTCTATTTGTTTATCATTTGATATTTAAATTGTTTGTGCAATTGTGTATGTTTACAAACTGTCAAATGAAATCTTGATTATATTCGCTTAATTAGTTGGCTTTGTGCTTTACGTCGAATCGTCGTTTAAACATGAATTCCTTATTTTTATTTGTCTGCTATTTGAATTGAAGTGGATTTTGTGAGTTTTGGTTTTACCTTGCTCCATTTTTAGCTATAAATGACCTCCGACAATCTCCCTTGTTCAATAGGCCATAATTTGTCCCTTTTTAGTTTTAGCCTTAACTATTTGCGAGGAAAGTCAGGAATAGGGCATCTTGTCTAGATTTGAAATTGATGGTTATGAATTAGGATTCCTACACCCTCTAGGCATATTCATCCACCCCCGAAGGATATATTTCTCTCACCTTGTAAAATATTCGATGTGGCATTTACCTTCCTTTAAACCACATCGTTAAAGAATGGTTGGCTACTGTTGGTCTTTCCTAATTTAGTTAGCTTCTATGTCCTATCACCTTCTAGATTGTACCTACATTTTATACACCGATCAAAACTTAACTCCTCCCTCTTGTCGAGAACAACTCTTTTTATATACGATGCATAAGAGCCTAACTTTCGGATGCTTTGGATTTTCCAAGCTGTAAAATCTCTTTTTATGATAAGTTACGTAAGACTTATAGGTGGATGTATCAGTTCTTTTTTATTTCGAACCATGATGACTTTATTTCCTCATATGGAGAACCTGGTACAACTCTGCCCACCATTTCTTTTACTACAGCTGCTGAGATTTCTTTCTTTGCACCTACTTAAATTTTCTTTTCTTTTTATATGATTTTTAGGATTTTTCTACGGTGAAGGGAGAGCTCTTTTAATTTTGTAGGATGACAACGCTTGGTAATGATGTGGATGTTCGTAAGTGCTTGAATCTTTTCTTGGAAGAAATATTATGCATGCATGATTTCCTACGCCGTCGTCTTTGTTTTTTTCATTTAATTTTTACATATGCTTCGATACATCTACTTCGTACAGTACACTTTGGTTATGCATCCTTTTTTTAGATTCATTGGTGCTCGAATTTATATATGTTAACTTTACTATACATGGAGCTACACAGGTATAATGTTGAAACTTACCATTACTTTCAGTTCAAAGAACAAGGGTGAGGAGAAATGACTTGGAGAGGAACTCACTACATAAAAAATGAAAACAAACAATTGAAGATGAATGATCCTCTTCCCCCACCCTCAAGCTCTTGTACTGCCACCATTGTTCTTATGCCACCCATCAGGATGCCTTTGCCTTCCTTTGCTTCTTGGTTATCCTAGGAGAAGGCGCAGCTTCTGACCTAATAGAGAAAACGGATTGTCTACTCATTGATGACTTTACTACGCTGGCTTCTTCTCTATTATCTTCTCCTTGTTCATCTTCTTAGGAGGGTTTCTCTAGTTTTCATTATTATGGCTTTCTAGTTAGCGACTATAATGTTATCTTTACTTGGTTATGATTTAGGTGCATTCTCACTCATTATAACCTTCATACTTTCAGTCTATAGCTCTTGGATTGGAGCTACACAATTGAATCAGAATTTTAGAATCGGCTCTGACTAGTGCTCAAGAGGAAAAATCAGAATTAAAGCAAGACAATCTATAACTGAAGGGAGATTTGGACGGCACTTCCTTAGACAATAAAGTAAGAAATAAGAGGGAGGTGGATTATTAAGCACAACTAGATGCGACTTCTAAAAATGTTGTGGAGGTGGAACTAGATGCTATGAAACTAAAGAGGAGGGTGAGAAGATTGGAATGGAAGCTTACTAAAGCAGGAAAAGACTTGGACAAAACTACCAACAACATTCTATATAAGATTTAAGCTTAATAAAGAGGCATTTCTTTTTAGATAGGCTTGACTTGGTGGATGCAGAAGTCAGTTTTGATTTCTTGGAAAACGCTGAACTGATCAATGATGCATAGGAATATTGTAGAAGAAAATGGGTTCAGGAGATGATTCTAATGGAGTGAAGGACCCCGCCAATATAGAAGCACAGCCTAAGGCTACCTCACTTGGAATATCATTACTATAGAATAAATAAGTACCTGAACCTTCAAGCTTTAGAATACCATGTTTTTAGGAGATTTTGGCTTTTGTACAAAAAATATTTTTGTTATGTAGTGCTCTACCATAGGCAGTCTTAATGATACTGCACGTATCTTAATCCCTATCATTTTTATGTTATTATATAAATGATTTGTTTTTTGAATGAAACCATTCATTTAATGTTTCTAAATTTTGGTCTTGCCATAATTGTTATCCGACTAGGTTGTACCGGTTTAAGTTGTGTATATGTAAATAATGGATTTATAAGATATTGATTGTTCACCTTATTATATGTATATATATTTGTGTTTGTGTCTGTGTTAATTACATGCAAAAGTTTATTTTAAACTTATGTTCTCCTACTTTTTCCTTCTAGGTAAGAGAAATAGGCATCGAGAACACCTTGTGGTAGAAGTCATGCGAGGGAGATACTTTAGTTCAACACTTAAGGGATGTATTGAGCATCTTGAAAAGAAAGATATGAAGAGGTTGTCAACAAAAATTGACTTTGTACTTAGAAGGGAAATGACATTCAGAGATCTGTACCGAGATTGAAGAGAGAGTTTCAAGGGCTTTTGTTTAGGATTCCCAAGTCATTCATGAACGACATATGATTTATGACTTAATGCTGTGCAGATGGGATTCTTAATTAAAGAATGAGCCTATTTCTTAAGGCATCCCCTAGACGTGAGCGAGAGTAGTGTTTTGTTTATATCTTTTCAAACTTTAAATGAATAAGACATTTTCCTTGTTGTAGACGTATTTTTCATATTTGAATGTTCATTGATTTCCTCTTGTTTACTTCATATTCGTATATTGCGCTCATTTCTCCTATTAAAGCTATCCTGACTGATTTTCTTGAAGGCAGCTGAACCTTATGCTTCCTTCATACTTCTCGTTTGAAAGAACCAACTTCTTCAATTATTATAAAAAATTATGAAACACAGATTAAAGAACTTGAAGCTACTAACATAAAATGTATTAAGGAGAAAGAATTGATGAATGAGGACATTCAAAAGAAACTGCATATTCAGTGTAATGAACAGGAGTGGGAGTTGGAAGAATCTAAGCAAGCTACTCTTCGGCAGTATGTTTGTTTCACTAAACAACGTTCATACATAAAAGAACTGAGAATGAAACTCGAATCTGCTTAGGTTCTCACTGCTGAACTGGAGGGATCATTTAAAGATGCCGAAGGTGTGTATATGGTTTTGTATGAAGATGAGATCAAGGCTTTGAATGACAAAATTGATGAGTTGTCTCTATAGATCACTAAACAAATTAGCGTAGAATATGATCCTATTGCAGCATTGGCTCCTTGTGCTGTACCTAAGCCTAGCATTGAACCTACACCTCTACCGAGTGTAGACACTAACGATATTTCTCAATAGAAGGAAGGTTCGATGAATTATCAAAAAACCATGTTTTACGAATTGAAAATTACTATGAAAAGAAATCATCGACCCTTGAAGGTTGTTTTTCACATATTATATCTACTGCACATGAGCTTTTCTGCTCCTATTCAGGAGTGGCTAAGAAGACTAAAAATCGGTTGTTGCACGAGATTGAATGGGTTAGAAGGGTGGCTATGTGTAGCATGTGACTGCCCTTGAAAATGAAACGTTTTCCGTAGAGTCTCAGTCCAATTCGAATGTCCTTGGATGGGTTCGCACTACTGCATTGTCTAGGATTATTACTGCTTCTCTTGAAAATTTGCATAAGGCTTCCTTGATTAAACAAATGCACAAAGAGAAGTTTGGCGAGTCATGATAAATATTGTCGCAAAGCGTGCCATCAATGTATTTAGTCACTTCTGACTTGAACTCAGTAATAACCCGCACCTTAAAGGGCCCTAATTTTGATTAAATCGAAACCTAAATCCGCTAGGGTATGGATCATCGGTTTGGATATTTTGAATCCGAAGCCCAGAATGAGGTTGATGTTGGTAAACTAAAATAAACATAAGTATATCAGAGAGCTATTTACATAAACTCATAATGGTGGAAAAATATAATAGAACATATAAATCGACTAAGGCTTCTACTTTGGAATTAATATTATTCCTTAATATCTAGTTTCCTTGTCAGTCGAAGCATGAATGAGAAGACTTCTCCATCTACCATTCATGTCTTATACCTGTAGCCTGTCCCTCTAAATCTATCTTGTAGGTTGTAACGAGAAGGGGTCAGAATAGCATTCTGGTGATTGAAAAATTACATACTTTATCCATAACATTACTTTATGCTGATTGATTTCTATTTAAATATCATGTCTATTATTCACGGTTTACCCATTCAATATGAGCATATGATACATCCAACCTTCTTCGAGGTATCACTTCATATACATGTGTATACACACACACATGTATGAATGTATGTATGTATGTATGTTGTATTATACAAAAGAAAATCCTAGCCACTTAATACTTCTTAAATAGGGAGGACACAGACCCAACAATAATTAAATACCTCAATCTCGAAGCGGGCCCTCTATAACGTAATCTCTAGTCAATTAACACTTAGCTACAAAGTCCGATGACCACTAAATATGGATTCTACATTAGCACAAAGAAAAGTTCATTAGGATGTAAGCTAAGTCTTTGCTAACGACCTCCCGGGACCACCGATAGTCCAAGCCTATATGTCAGCCCTACTTCTTAATATAGTCTAGCAACAACACTAACATTGCCAGCCAACCTCCATAACCCAAATCCTATTTAGACTTGCCTAATATAAGTCAAGGAAAATGCTCACTCTGGTTACTTAATCCCTCTTGTTAGAAATCAAGTAGACCCAATTTCCCTATTAAGCATTGTCATAGGTTATTCAAGACTTCTTATATGGAGAGAAGGGCGGATCCAATGACCATTAAATACCTTCCACTTCGAAGTAAACAACTTGACATCCCTAAACATACCATGCCATTTATTACTTCATACCAGAGGTGAACCCTTGATATATTTTCCCGTACTTATACGCGAAAGTATATCCCTTCCCCATGGGTTATATATTTGGAGATGTTCCATATTGGTAGCATGTATACACAACCGCTGGTAGACTCTAGGTGGAAGTTAGACTTTTGTTTTGTTGATAAACTGACCTCGCTTTCCAACCCACACCAAAACAAAGCATTTATCCTAAACCTAAATATTAGGCTAGGATCACTAATTTATGTTCGTCCTAAAATTATGATTGAGGCCAAATAATTTCCACTATGAAAATTATATTTCCTCCTAAGTGTATTCATTAGTGTTAATTTACTTATTCGCTGCAATGTTATTTCTTTCTTAAAAGTTTATTTCCTATATTCTACATTTCCTTCTTACGTCATATGAATGCTAATTGTTCGTAATAAATAGTCATTTAATATTCAAATTGGACAATCATTGATAACATTTGCTTATTCGTTTCCAAAACAACTTATTACGCCTATTCTATTTTTCCATAAATGTCATGCTAAATTCTATAACTAATCTCATTAAATGCATATATGTCCCTGTTTAATTTCAATAATCCATATTAACTGCACATTTATTGCCCGTAAAATTTACAATCAATACTCATAATTTCTAGTATTACTACCTCTTTTCTATTGCAATCCCCTAACCTATGATTTACTATGCTATTATTATTTAGTCGTCCTAATTGTAACTATTACGAGTACCGACGTATATTTATTTATTATGCTAATTGTTACCTTACGTATATTTATATTTTTAATTTGTAGCATGGTTGTACATGTGTATGTATTCCTATTTTTAACTCATTAATCCTTATGCTTAGTAATTCCAAAAAAATTACTTATATGTATGTTTTTGTTAAGAACATTCATTTCCACATTTTAATCTATTAGAGGTATCCTCCTTAAAATGATTACCACTATAACTTTCCATAAACTATCTAAATAGGAGACTTTTTGTGACGACCCAATTTTTCGACTTTCGAAAATCGACATCGATACTTCCACTGTATCAAATACCGAACAATCGAATGTCGAAAAACCAAACCATTAAGGTTAAAGAAGAAGAAGATGGAAGAAGAAAACAGAAACAATATCAGAATCTCACATTCGCAGCAGGACAATATAAAATAGATAAATGAATATCTTTAAAATAAAAGAACTATATGAGTTTATACATTACAACATCAGAGTCTTATATAACACAACAGCGGAAAAGAAATAACATTATATAAGTGTAATACGCCTCGCCATCCAGCTTGTCTCCTGATCTCCATAGAAAACTTTTCTGACTTCGCTCCAGAACTACTGATAACCTGACTCTTGGCTGCCCATGTGGAAAATTATGGGCACCCAGAGGGAACAATAAGCTCCAGGTCAGTCATGGGACTGGTGTGAGATCTTAAAAAAGTTATTTGCATAAAAGAAAAAAGAAAAAAAATCCGTTGATGCTTTTGGAAAATGAAACTACCATAAGGCCTCTATACAAAAACTTAAGCCCAAAACAAATTTTTTTTTAAAATAGAATTATTAGATAACGACCCAAAATTTTAACCTCGAAAATTTGACACTAATACGCTCGCGGTAGAAGTGCCGAGCAATCGAACGCCGGAAATTTCAGATTGTTAGAGAAAAGAAGAAGAAGAACAGAAAACAACAACATCTCACATTCACAGCGGATTAAATATAATATCAAACAATAGCATTTATACAAAGAAAATTGTAATTGTCAATTTTATGACAATACATTAGAGTACAATCAATTGTACATAAACTGGGCAGTTGTACAACTTGTCCAGACTATTATCAATACAACTCTATTACACAGCGGAATATATTCCATACGTTCCTGCCATCCAGCTCGCCTTTTGGGCTCTAGAACGTCCTAACCTGAAAATTTGTAATACTCGGTCTGACCTGAGCGTTACATCAAAGTAACACCCGGGTTAGGCTGGAAAGCAGCGTGAGTAAACCTATATAATCTGAAATATTTAGTTATATACATAATTGAAAATCCTGGGGTAACTCGTACCTCACCACAAGTTTTTAACTTTCTATAATCAAATACACATTTCACAAATCATATTGAAGCATTATTACTCGGATTAAATGGCCAAATTTACTTCATTTATTCCATTCCAGCCTATTTGATTCAAAATTCAAATCTATAAAGAATTCAAAGTGGTTTTGGGTATTTGCTGAATACCCGACCTTGGTCTCTTAAAATCCAATGTGATCCTTAATCCAAGTTGTTTCAATAACATACACATACAAATATCTATCACAGATGATGACTCATATTTATTAACAGATCAAGCCAACCATTTCATATCACATCACGTCCCAAATTACATAACAGAGATATCCTTTAATTCCTGTTTATCATTCATAAGCAAGATTAATTAGTCCATTTCTAATTAATTTAATTACTTAAGAATTAATCACCTAACTCTGCTTAATTAATAATTAATTAATTACAAACCATTTAATTAATTAACCATTCCTTAATTACTTCACAACATAATTAGTTAATCTTTAATTATTGATTAATTAATTAACCTTAATCAATAATTAATTAACCTTAGTTAATAATTGATAAGTCCTAAATTAATTAGTCATTGACTATAAATTAATTTGTCTCTAATTACTTAATTAATCAATCTCTAATTACTTAATTAATTAATCTATTTATTTATAACCCTTAATTATAAATAAATTAATCACTCTTTAATTACTTCATTAATTTAATTAATCTTAAATCATCAAAACCTTAATTAACTTTTAATGTAAACCATTTATCCTATTTATTTCTTAATTATCATTATCATATAAATCTAAACATTTTATCTTTTACTATTTAATTAAACCATTTAATTTAAGTTAAAAATAACTTAAGAAATTAACCTAATAAATTTAAGTTAAACAAAACATACCACTTTTCTTAAAACCAAATGTTTAGAACATTATTATATTATTGATTTAAGAAATAGATTTAAAATTAATTTATTTAAGTTTTAAAACTTGTCATTATTTAAATTTTAAAACTATTTTAACCTTTCTTCGGGTTCAACCTGGCTCTTACCCGAGTCCTGCCTCGAGAATACCTTTAAAAACTTAGTTTAAGTTAAAAGTTTAAAACTTGTTAACACAACTTAACGCTCACGTCATCTACCCAAGTCCATGCTCGAGATTCCTTCCTATTTACCCGAGCTTCATCTTTTTTCTAAACTTTGTTTAAATTTTAAACTGTTTAAAAGCATTAACACTCATGTTCACCTAAATCAAACCTCGAGCAAACCTTTCCTTTCCTCGGTCATAAACCCGAGAAAATTCTCTTCGTCCCAAATCAAAACATTAGTGCATAGAAACGTCTCGTGCGCATGCACCGATCAACGGCGAAGTTCCAGCCTCCAAGATCACCGTCGACAAGTCCCCTTCGACCAATTCTAGCCAATTGACCACCCAGAAACTCGAAATCATAACTCACTCGAAATCGAGCCAAATAGCTTCCTCTGGATCTCATCGAACATCCAAAAATTTCCTCGACCTCGACGATTTCGATCACTTGAAGCCTCGAAATTCTGGCCACGGCCCTGCCATGAATCCTCGCATCCATTCCCTTACGATTGATCATCTCCCGATCACCCACGACCTCGTAAATGATCCGACTTCATCGATAACCCATCAGGCTCCCTAAACCTGCATCATCGATTTTGATGCCACCATGGTGGAGGAGAATTCCTCCAACCATTTTTGCCGACATCGCCAACCTCCCGGCTAGCTTCAGCCACGACCTCGAGACCGCTAACCTCGCCAACCATCAGAAATCGACAATAACCCAAATCACGGTCAATACATGATTCCTCTTGAATTAAATGCTTAAAAATCAAGATTTTATTTTTAAAAATTCTAGTTTTCGATAACGAATTTGATTATAATCATGAAACAATAAATTGTTGAGGTCAAAATTTTGATATAGTTTAAATTCTACTGTAATTCCACCTTTATGTTAAAACTATCTTTAATTTCTACCTAAAAATATTTTTAAAATTGATATCTGGATATTTCTAACAAATTTTGTTTATACATCAAGGTCTAAAAAGAATTAAGGGAAGAGATATTGAATTTTGGTCAAGGTTATAAAACCTGTACAACTAGAACAGAGCCAACATTCTATATTCAAACATGCACATCCATATATTCAGATATATACATATAATTTATATCAAACAATCATGAAAACAATTTATCACACTTTACTTCAGATATTAATTGCATGCATCCTAATTTTAAATCAGATGTAAACCTTTTAAAGGGAATTGTTTACTCGCTGTGATTTTAAACAGAGAAAATTGAAGTTTTGAAATCTGGAAACTTAGTTGAGATGATTTGCTTGTACTTTGTTTTTGAAACTGAGTTGATCTTAAATTGTTGAGATGATCTGATCCTTGCTTAGCTTGCCTCTGGTTTGAAAATTTTCGAAAGAATTGATTGAATTTGAAAGAGAATGTTTTGAGTTTCCTTTTATTTTGTTTACTGCTTTTTTGTTACAGATTTTTGTTTTCTTAAGTTCAGTGCAAATATTTTACTTAAGATCTTCTCACTTAAATTGTTTTTCCTGTTTAATTTAATAAATAGCTAAATTTTAATCTTGGATATGCTTCGATGAATTTGATAATTTATCTATTGGTGATATTAGATATAGTAGTATATCTATATATATCGTTGTAACGACCAAATTTTTCGACATCCGAAAATCGACATCGATACTTCCACTGTATCAAATGCCGAACAATCGAATGCTGGAAAACCGAACCGTTAGAGTCAAAGAAGAAGAAGATAGAAGAAGAAAACAGAAACAATATCAGAATCTCACATTCGCAGCGGGACAATATAAAATAGATAAATGAATATCTTTAAAACAAAAGGATTATATCAGTTTATACATTACAACATCAGAGTCATATACAACATAACAGTGGAAAAGAAATAACATTATATAAGTGTAATACGCCTCGTCATCCAGCTTGTCTCCTGATTTCCACAGCAAAATTTTTCGACTTCGATCCAGAACTACTGATAACCTGACTTTAGGCTGCCCGTGTGGAAAGTTATAGGCTTCCAGAGTTTAGAAAGGGAATAATAAACTCTAGGTCAGTCATGTGACTAGTGTGAGATCTTAAAATAGTTATTTGCACAAAAGAAAAGGAAAAAAAATCCGTTGATGCTTTTGGAAAATGAAACTACCATAAGGCCTCCGTCCACACACACAATGCAATCGCACACTTGGTGGAGATTTCTCCTTATGATAGTCAAACATGCTTGATATGCAAAATTCTTTTGATATTATTATTAGTGCATAGTGTGGAAAACATTTCGAAAGTATAATATTAATCTTGGCCATCATACTACCATTATAGCATACCTACATAGCTACCATGTTTTATGGAAGGTTACCACTACGCTGCATGGCAGATTATACAACTAAAACCGTAGAGGGCTCGCATTGTTTTGTTTGGATTTCCAACATATGGTCAAGGATAAGGAACTTCCTTCACCCAGTGGGTACGCCTCTGGCGGGACGCCTCGAAAACCTAATCGGATCTCTGCCAACATAAGACCGGGTTGCCTCTATAACTAGGTAACTAACTGTCACGAGTATGCCACCCTTCGGTCTAGACCGACCTTTTCCGATGCGCCTCAACAACCAACAACCACATAAGTAAATAATCCGGGCTCCATATCGGAATACCACTTTTATCCACACAACTTAAATACTTGGGCTCCTTACAAGATACCATTTTTTGTCCAGAAGGAAATGTACATACTGTGAGAAATGCGGATTAAGGATCTTAAGGATAGAATAAACACTAGAGGAGGGATGAATAATGTTTTAGAGAATTATTAAATCTTTTTGAGTTTTTGTTAATTTAAACACAAATGAATGCAAAATTCAGACACAGATATGATCACAGAATCAAACACAGATGCAAATATAAAGTAAAAGCAATAAAGGAAAGAACACACCAGATTTTATGCTGGTTCGGAGATACCCTACATCCGGTCCCGCACACAAGTACGGATTTCCTTTCAAAAACAATCTTTACAATTACACCCTCGATTTCAAGGCAACGATGTACACCCTCCAGAATCACAATCCTATGGGTAGAGATACTTGATTTCTCGGGCAACAAGTTCACCCAACTGATTTCCCAAGGCTACAATCACACTTTATCTCGCTTGATTGATTTCCAAGGCTACAATCACACCTTTTCTCGCTAAGTTGATTACAAAAAGCCTATAACTCTAAATAGCACTGAGGATCTTGTTGAGATAGTGATAGAGAATCAAACCAAAGATAATCTAGTTAGATTCAATGTTGATTTCGGCAGAGTAATGGTAAGAATATATATATAGAAATATGGAAGGAGAAGTGGAGTGAAAAACTAGAAAAAACTGAACTAAAATTCATTAAAACTAACCCCTATTTATAGAAGAACAACAGACGTGTCCATTCGTGAAGAGTAATGATGAATAGACACTTCTTTTGAAATTTAAATTTTGAACTTAGCTGACACCATGTCGACATGGGGTACTTGAGTATGTCGACACCCCAAAGGGATTTTTGGTGTTTTGATTTTCTTTGAAAATAACCTTTATTTTATATTAAAACTATTTTAAACTTTATAAATATACTTGACTATAATTAAAATACATAAGTATATACAAAGAATAATATATACAAAATTGTACTATAATTTTATATTTAAAATCTAAGTATAAATATTTAAAAGTTAAATATATTATTTTTAAAAGATTGTTTAAAAACAAGGATAATTTGATTTTGAAATTAAAGATTATTTTGAGGCTAAAAGTATTTGAAATCAGGATAGATGTTTTTGATGCTTTTAAAAGGAAAGTTTTGAAATCATTTTGAAAAAAAGATATAATTTTGAAAAATCATTTTGAATAAAAAGTTATCGGATACAAAACAATATTCCACTAGATTTTTCGTAGGTTCCATCCTACTTAGGGTTCCATCCCTTTAACAGGCTCGAAGTGGATTCCATTCCACGAATAACTTGGATTTTAAGATGCCAGTGCTTTTCTAGGAGTTTTAACAAAATTTCCAATTAAAAACTAAATTACTTGAACTCTTGAACTCCTGATAATCTTGATACTCATGAGTCTTTAATCTTTGGTAACTTGAATGTCTATACTATACAGTCTTCATTCTTGATACCTGCATGGTTAAATCCTACATATACATATATATCTAAACTTATACTGTTAGTATTTATATTTTAAAATCTATTCTAAGGTTGTTGTCATCAAAACCATCATCTCACGGATTAACAATCTCCCCCCTTTTGATGATGACAACCTTTTTTATAAAATATTACTTCTATCCTGATAAATCTCCCTTAATCTATGCCTAACTACCCTATTTTATACTTCTCCCCCTTTGTCATCAACAAAAACTAACTCTAAACTATATAACACCAAACTATATTACTCCCCTCATTCTTGGACTAAAATACCTGCATTAATAAACTTATACAATGGAATTTAGAATTAAGAAATAATTATATTGATAGTCACAATAATGAATCAAAAATTAGATACATATTAATGTATAATTATACATTTTTGTACAACAAACATCAATCGATACTAAATATCAATCAAATTCAAACCAAGCCAAAGCAAATGAAATCAAATCAAAGCAAATAATTCAAACAAAGCAACCAAATAAAATTAAACATTACGAGGAACTTCCACTCATCCTTCTTCTCCAAAGATAGGGTCTGCCTTAATAGAATTCCAATTTTCATTGTCATTAGTGAGAGAGACTGGAGGATGTGCTTCGTTATCATCCTTGTGTAGGGAGGAAATCATCCATCATATTGCATCCAAATGCCTTTCTTGCTCCTTGATCATCTGCATTTGACTCAATTCTAAATGTCGTTGGTTACGAAGAAAGAACGAGAGAATATTCTTGAACGAATTAAGAGTTTCTTCAAGATTTTCGGATAAGTTATGAATTGGATTAGCCACATTCGGATTTGTGAGAAGAGTGAAAGATAGAGTAGATAAGAAATAGTTTTCAGTGATGAATTCTGGAAGAAATAGGTATTTATAGGTGTAGAAATTCATTTGAAATGAATAGACATATGGTAGGTATTCAACTTTCAAATTCAAAATGAATTGTCATTTCTCTCCAGTACATGTCGACATGGTCATAGGGGGTATGTCAACATGGTGTAGTGAAATTTGATGATCTATTTTGATTTTGTGAATAATTGTATGTATATATATATATTTATATAATATACTAACATTTATTTTGGAGATAAGATAAGCTAGATAACAGAAAGGAAATTCCATTTCATTTCATACTAAGATGATACAACGATTAATCATAAAGAACTACACGAACATTGAAACAAAAATAAAACAAATACAACGAGATACGATAAGTAGAACTAGTTAGAGGATGATGATGATGAAGAAAGTCCAAGTTTCTTGCTGACTTTGGAAATGAACTTGTTCATCTTGGATGAAATTTTTTCCAACTTCTTGCTAACGGATCGTTTAAGAATCCATTGATTCTCAACAATCGTCTTTTGGTTTTTCAGAAGGATTTTGTTGGATGGATAAGGAGGACAATCGATGCTTTCCAAAGAAGTTTCACCTTCTTCTTCTTCTTCTTCAATTTCCATTTCATCCCCTTCTTCTTCTTCCTCTTCCTCTTCCTCTTCTTCCATTTCCTCATGAGCCAAACGATCTTCCTTTTCTTCAAGATTCTCATAAGGTTGAAAAACAAATGGAATTTTCATAAGTGAAATGTTGGAATGATTGAAAACTTTTCTACAAACAAATTCTTCGCCTTTGAAATCCACTCCAAAATAGTTAAAAATCGGAGTGAGATAAATTCCATGATATAAAGTGTTCTCACCCATTTCAAGATTTTTAGGACAAAGTTCATCCAAAATAACTTGCGCCCAATTAATGTCATAATTTCCAAAAATAGCAAAAAGTGCTTTGCAAACTTTCGAAGTAGGATTGTTAAAATTCCCTGATCTTGGGGTCCGAGTATGTTGCAAAAGAAGATTGACAATTCTTGCTTTTAGTCGAAAATTTTGATTTTTGAATTCAAAATTATCATTCCTTCGAATATGTGATGAAATGTCTCACGATCATTTTCATCGATTTTAAAATTAGAAAGATCCATTCCCGTACTCTTGCAACTAAGAATGGTACCCAAAAGATCACAATTCAAAACAATTCTAGTGCCTTTGACACTACTCTAAATTTCATCCTCATTTCCATTATAAAATCCACGGTTTAAATTTGCATAGAAAATTTTAACAAGGTTTTGATAGCAAACAAAATCATTTTGAGAAGCATCAACAATACTAAGAATTTGATTGTTTGCAAAAAGAGAATCAATTTCATAAGAAGAAAAATCTTGAAAAATAGCGAACTTTTCGGGATGGACTTTGGCATAATTAGCATAATTGACGTATGATTTTTTTGCCTCCGGATCATTGAAGAGTTGCTCTTTTATTTTTTTGGGAAATTCTCATGGTGGAGTTGCTTGAATAAGCCATTAAAGTAGAGAGTAGAGAGCGAGTTTGAATTTGAAAATGAGAGCGAAAAGATATGATAAAAGATAGTGAATAAATAGATTCTCAAAGGGCATGTTCTTTGGTCAGAAAATGTCTTTTCAAAGAATTGAATGAAGTGAAAAGGTGGAGGGAAATTCAACCATTTGAATTCAAATTTTGAATTTCAAATTCTGGTGCCCATGTCGACATCATGGTGGGGACCATGTCGACATGTGCCTATGAATTTTTGTGATTTTATTTTTCCCAAGTACTCTAATATATATATATATACATTTATTATATTTAATGTATATATATCTGGAATATTATTAGAATTATAGTATTTTTAATATATTATTATACTATGAAAATAATAATAAAAATAATAATAAAAATAATAAAATAATAGTAAAAAAATTTAAAATTCAAATAACACACCAATTCAAAATCAATCAATCAAACATCTAATTCTAAGCATGCAATTTCAACCAATTATATTGTAAATGTGTACATTTTTCTGAGTCTGTTTCTCTGATTTCGTCGGAATCGTGAACTGCCGTGAAACGTAAATTTGAATTATCTATCTTCTGATCATCATCGCTTAAGGACGAGTCTGAGTCATCTAGAGTAGCACTAAATGCACGCTTCCGTTTCTTTACTGAATCATTGTTCATAAGAGGATTTTGCCTATCTGGATAAGGATAGTCTCTTTTGATATGGCTTGGTTCATCACAGTTGAAACATTTGACATTATTTGGCATTACATTCTGATTTTCAGAGTTTTTATAGTTGTTTCTCTTGAGATTATTCATCTTTCTGTATTTCAGGAGTTTCTAAAATTTATGGTCATAAAGGCTATCTCTTCATCATTATCACTGTTTGAGTCTGATTCGTCGGTCAGTGCATTGAATGCCATTGATTTCTTTTCAGATGCTTTGCTTTCTCTTCTCCCGATCATTTGGACTTCAAACGACATTAGACTTCCAATTAATTCTTCTATCTTTAAGGTACTGATGTCATTTGCCTCTTCGATCGCAAGTGTCTTTTGATCCCATTCTGGAGTAAGAGAATTTAAAAATTTTCTGACTTGATCTTCTTCAGAAAATTCCTTTTCTAAGGATATTAAAGAATGCACAATATCCTGAAATCTGCTATACATATCTGAAATAAACTCATTAGGATTCATTTTAAATAATTGAAACCGATTTGTGAGCATGGAAATTTTGGTCTGTTTAACTTTGCTTATTTCTTCGTGAGTTACTTGCAAAGTTTTCTAGATTTCATATGCAGACTTACAAACTGACACTCTATTAAATTCATTTCTATCTAGTGAACAAAACAGAATATTCATAGCTTTAGTATTATTTTGTGCAACAGTCTTTTGTTTAGCGGTTGACGCAGCCGATATTACGGATTGACGACGAAATGAAGATTTCGTGTCAAACTAATCGAAGAACGATTAGATGAATCAATATAAATCGACGGATTAAAAGATACCGAATGCCCAAATTCGTTGATCTCCAAAAGATACCGAATTCTAGCTATCTTCGACACGTTGATCGCGCACGATACCGTGAAAGAAGATCTACAATTCTTCGAACGTTGATCAAGCGCACTTGATACCGTGAATTGGCTTCAACAATCGTTGATTCGAGCGCACTCGAATAACCGAAAGTGGAGATAGGAGATCACACTCAACTACCAATTTCAAAAGAGGCACAAAGCACTCAAACAAAGTTTCATTTAAAATCAACAACCCTTTACAAATGACTCACCTTGCCTATTTATAGGCGTTCCATACATCAGAAACACACGACCTACCGACCTAACATAGGTCGTTTACGACCTAATGCCATGCGACTCAACTTATTACATCACAACACACATACGGCCGACCTAACTACTTGCCGACCTATGAGTTACAACTTAACAAACACAAGCGACACAACAGTATTACAACTTAACAAACACAAGCGACACAACAGTATTACAACTTAACAACAACAAATGACCTAACAACATGACAGTGAATGACTTAACGCAAGTTGCGACCTGAAATACAACCCAACATAATACAACACAAGTAGGTCGCGACCTACGACCTAACAGATAGCGACCTAACATGATGGCTCCTGGAAATCTTCAAACGGCATACGCTTGAACGACCGTGTAACCTAAAAGTTGAAACGGCATAAGCGACTTATCCTCAAGCGGTATATGTCAAACGACCTAGGTTCTGAGCGACTTAACTTAGGTCGTGAGCGACCTACTGGAATGCTTAACTCGCTTGGTTGCTTGAATGTCCCAATGCTTAATCCGTTAACACGCGAGCGACCTTCACTAGGTCGTGAGCGACCTAAGGCTCCTTCACTAGGTCGCGAGCGACCTAAAACCCTTGAATGACTCAAATCCATTGCATTGGTAGATTGCGCTGCTTCATCATTAGGCTGGGCTGCATCATCCTCCCCAAGTTTGGAAAAATTCGTCCTCGAATTTGAAAGCTCTTTCCCATTGGATTGTTCATCTCCATAAAAGGTATAAGATGTTTAACATTAAACACGTCAGAAGTGTACACATCCTCCGGCAGCTTCAACCTATAAGCATTTTCATTGATCCGTTTCACAATCTTTACAGGACCAATCTTTCGAGCTTTAAATTTATTGTATGCTCCCATTGGAAAACGATCCTTCGTTAGTACAGCATATACTAAATCTCCTTCATTAAATTCAACACTTCTTCGCTTCAAATCCGCAGATCGTTTATACTTCTCATTCGTCTTCTCCAATCGTTCCTGAACGATTCTATGGCATTCTGTTAACCCATCAACGAAATCAGCAGCCCGCTTAACTGTCCCCTTCAATTGTGGTACTATAGTCAAATCCAACGGCCCTTTTGGCGAGCTTGAATATACAATTTGAAATGGACTGAAACCCGTACTACGGTTAATAGCATGATTATGAGCAAACTCCGCTTGACATAACTTCACATCCCAGCTCTTCAGATTGTCTTTCACAAGACACCGCAATAAATTTCCCAACGATCTGTTCACAACCTCCGTCTGTCCATCTGTCCGTGGATGATAAGCAATACTGAATTTCAGCTTCGTTCCCACCATCTTCCACAAACTCAGCCAAAAATGACTCAGAAATCTGGTATCCCTGTCGGAAACTATAGACTCTGGTAAACCATGCAAGCGATAGATTTCTCTAAAGAATAACTGTGCCACATGGACTGCGTCTGCCGTCTTCTTACAAGCAACAAAATGTACCATCTTCGAGAAACGGTCCACCACAACATAGATAGAGTCATTTCCCCATTGAGTCCTCGGCAAACCCAACACGAAATCCATGCTTATATCTACCCACGGTTCTGTAGGAACTGGTAAAGGCATATATAAACCCGCATTTGTAGTTGTCCCTTTCGAAACTTGACAAACATGACATCTACGCACAAACTTTTCAACTTCCCGCCTCATCGATGGCCAATAATAAGTCTGAGAAATCAACTAATGTACGATCTCTACCCATATGGCCTTCTTCGTGTAACTCCTTTGCAATCTTCATTCGCAAGCTTCCTTCTGGTATGCATAATTGATTCCCCTTGAACAGGAAACCATCCACCAATATAAAGTCATTAGTATTTCCATCCTTGACTTTCTCATCGATCTTCATAAAGTAAGGATCTTCTTCAAACAACTCTGGCAATAGTTCAAATCCTGTTATTTCAACCTTCATCGTTGTCAACAAATGATTCCTCCTGCTCAAAGCATCAGCTACACGATTCGTCACCCCTGATTTGTGCTTTACAACAAAAGTAAACTGTTGTAGATACACGACCCATGAAGCGTGTCTGGTTGAAATTTTGTCCTGCCCTTGCAAATGCTTCAAAGCTTCATGATCCGTATAAAGAACAAACTCCTTCTGAAACAGATAATGTCTCCAATGCTTCACAGCTTGAACAATCGCGTAAAATTCCACGTCATAGGTGCTATATCTCAACTTGGCTCTAGACAATTTCTTACTGAAATAAGCAACTGGTCTTCCCATCTGACTCAATACTCCACCAATCCCAACCTTCGAAGCATCAGTATGTAACTCAAACAACAACTGAAAATCCGGCAATACGAGAATTGGCGCTGACGTCAAAAGTGTCTTGATCTTCTCAAAAGCAACCCCTGCTTCCTCTGACCACTCAAACTTCTTTCCTTTCATGCAATCGGTTACAGGTGCCATTACACTGCTAAAGTGTGGAATGAATCTTCGATAAAAAGATACCAACCCATGAAAGCTTCTCACTTCAGTAATTGTCTTAGGTTGTGGCCAACTCCTGAGAGCTTCTACTTTACTTTCATCCACTTGAATACCTTCCTTCGACAGAACATACCCCAGAAACAAAATCCTGTCTGTCATAAACACGCATTTCTTTGTTGCTGCATTGAATTGCTCCTGTCGTAGAATCAACAATACTTCTCGCGAATGTTGGATGTGCTCTTCCATACCCCCACTATAGATTAAAATATCATAAAGTAAACAACCACGAACTTCCCAATGAATGGTCTGAAAATCTGGTTCATCACTCTCATAAAAGTACTAGGAGCATTTGACAATCCAAACGGCATTACCGGCCATTCGTATAAACCTTCCCTGGTTTTAAAAGCAGTCTTCCACTCATCACCCGGTTTAATACGAATCTGATGGTATCCACTCTTCAAGTCAATCTTCGGGAACACAACAACTCCACTCAATTGATCAATCAAATCATCAAACATCGGCATAGGAAATCTGTATCTCACCATGATCTTGTTTAGAGCCCGACTGTCCGTACACATCCTCCACGAACCATCCTTCTTCGGTACCAACAAGGCTGGCACTGCACAAGGACTCAAGCTCTCCTGAACATGCCCTTGTTCTAACAACTCCTCCACCTGCCTTCTCAGTTACTCATGCTCCTTAGGACTCATCCTGTAGTGTGGTCTGTGTGGTAATACTGCCCCTGGCACAAGACGAATCTGATGTTGAATATCTCTCAACGGTGGTAACTCGGTTGGCAACTCTTCAGGAAATACATCTCTGAATTCTTCCAATACCGGCTTTACTTCCTCTAGAACTTCAACAGATTCAGTAGCTTCATGTTCAATTAACAAAAATAACTCTGGACTCTCCTCTACTTCTTCAATAAACTCCTTCAAAGTCAACAAAGTTTTCAGCTCCTCAATCTCTTCTGATTTGCTTTCTCCTTGCTGTCTCTTCTTCGGAACTAAAATGATCTTAACACCTTCAAACATAAAGCTGTAGCTATTGGTTCGACCATCATGCTGCACTGCTCGGTCATATTGCCATGGTCTTTCCAAAAGCAAGTGACAAACGTCCATCTCAACTACATCACACCAGATCTCATCTTTATATTTCTTCCCAATAGAAAATGGAACATGAACTCGCCTGTCCACCTTCACCTCTCCTCCTTTTCTCAACCACGCTAACTTGTATGGATTTGGATTCTTCTCCGTCTTCAACTTCAACTTTCTCATAGCTTCGGTAGAAATGATATTATCACAACTTCCCGCGTCGATCACAAATTTACAAACCTTTCCCATTATAGTGCATGTCGACTGAAAGATATTACTCCTCAAGCAACTAGCCTCATCCTCTTGCTTTGGTGTTAAACATGATCTCCTCATCATTAGATTACATCCTTCATCTCCCGACGCGATATCCTGTTCATTCTCCTCAACTGGACTAGAATAATCTTCACTTACATCATCACCTTTAGCTTCGGCAATCATAGCTCGTTTCTTCGGTTTCAGACATTCATTACTCTTGTGGCCCACTTCCTGGCAATTATAACATTTGAAACTGTTGTTGACCTTTGCCTTCTCAACTTCTTTCACAACTGGTTTACTGACAACTTTAGAAACATTGGAACTCCCACCAGCACCCTTGTTCTGAGTATTGTAACTTGGAAACACACCACCTCCTCGTCTCCCTTGTTTCTCCCAAGCAAGTGCTTTCTGATGTGCTTCTGCAACTAATCTAGGATCAAACATATTCACCATGTCGTGGATCTGCATTCTCAGCCCTCCAACAAATCTAGCAGTTAGTTGTTCCTCTATCTCTATAATGTCATTTCGCAAAATCAGTTGATAAAATTCATCAGCATAATCATTAACAGCCTTCGTCCCTTGCCTCAGATTCTGCAACCTCTGATACATGAGTGATTGATAATTATATGGCAAGAAGGTAGCTCTCATTAGTTTCATCATTTTCTTCCATGATTCAATCTTTGACTTCCCCATTCTCTCCCGTGTAAGTTTAGTTTGCTGCCACCATGCTAAAGCTCTTCCCCTCAACCTTGTAGCAACTAACTTCACTCTTCTATGCTCAGGAACTTCTTTAAAGTCAAAAATTTCTTCAACATTAGACAACCAATCAAGAAATTCTTCTGCTATCATTCCACCCTTGAATTCTGGAATTTCCATCTTCATACCCGTCTCCCATCGTCGATCATCTTCTACATCCCGGTATGAATTTCAAACTTGGTCTCGATCTCGATAATGAATGCTAGCTCTATCACCCTCTTCATCAAAATCAAATGTACGTCTATATCGATCTCGACCATCAACATCTCTACGATCACGCATGTCTCTTCTACTATGTCTCTCTTCATCTCGATATGGCTCATCTTCAAACTCATGTGGAGTTCTTCTCCCTTCATGTCTATACTCATGATGATCTCTTCTCGATGAAATTGATGTTTCTCTTTTTTCTCTAAAAGATTGTGGCGACACCCTCCTCGCTTCAGCAACCGATGGTGAAGCTCTGTTTCCTCCATGGTTCGAGATTGGCGACCTTCTCCTTTGATTCACATCAATCATCAATTTCTCCAATCTACCAATGCCTTCATCCAACTTCTCATTGAATTTAGTGCTAATGCGTTGTTCCATCTGTTCAGCATCTTCTCTCTTGTACAAATCTTCAACATTTTGATGGCGATTGGCTCTTTTCGGCGGCATGGTTCAAACTTCAACAAATGATACCAAAACGACGCTTCAATTCTCGGCTCAAACACTTCAAGATGGGCTCTACACGTCAAAGTGAACTTCAACTCTCGGATCTATACTTCAACTTCAAACTCCTTGGCTCCAAGACTCGGCTTAGCTATGATTGGCTAAGTCTAGCTCTGATACCAAAACTGACGCAGCGGATATTACGGATTGGCGACGAAATGAATATTTCGTGTCAAACTAATCGAAGAACGATTTGATGAATCAATATAAATCGACGGATTAAAAGATACCGAATGCCTAAATTCGTTGATCTCCAAAAGATACTAAATTCTAGCTATCTTCGACACGTTGATCGCGCACGATACCGTGAAAGAAGATCTACAATTCTTCGAACATTGATCAAGCGCACTTGATACCGTGAATTGGCTTCAACAATCATTGATTCGAGCGCACTCGAATAACCGAAAGTGGAGATAGGAGATCACACTCAACTACCAATTTCAAAAGAGGCACAAAGCACTCAAACAAAGTTTCATTCAAAATCAACATGCCTTTACAAATGACTCACCTTGCGTATTTATAGGCATTCCATACATCAGAAACACACGACCTAACGCCATCCGACTAAACTTATTACATCACAACACACATACGACCGACCTAACTACTTGCCGACCTACGAGTTACAACTTAACAAACACAAGCGACACAACAGTATTACAACTTAACAACAACAAACGACCTAACAACATGACAGTGAACGACTTAACGCAAGTCGCGACCTAAAATACAACCCAACATAATACAACACTAGTAGGCCGCGACCTACGACCTAACAGATAGCGACCTAACATGATGGATCATGGAAATCTTCAAACGGCATAAGCTTGAACGACCGTCCGACCTAAAATTTGAAACGGCATAAGCGACTTATCCTCAAGCGGTATATGGTCAAACGACCCAGGTTCCGAGCGACTTAACTTAGGTCGTGAGCGACCTACTGGAATGCTTAACTCGCTTGGTTGCTTGAATGTCCCAATGCTTAATCCGTTAACACGCGAGCGACCTTCACTAGGTCGCGAGCGACCTAAAACCCTTGAATGACTCAAATCCATTGCATTGGTAGATTGCGCTGCTTCATCATTAGGCTGGGCTGCATCAGCGGTCCACTGTGCAAAATCAGTTGTGGGTTCAGAATATTCAGTTTGTGTGATATTCCAAGTGTCTAATCCTATAGATTGTAAATATATTTTCATCCTACATGCCCAATATGCATAGTTACTGCCATTAAAAAGTGGTGGTCTGACAGTAGACTGGCCTTCTACAAATGAACTAGTGACAGGGATACTAGTGTTAGTAACAATACTAGTGTCGGTAGCCATTTTAAAAACTTTTTCAAAAATCAGACTATGAAACTTTGAAAACCTTGCTCTGATACCAAATGTGAGAAATGCAGATTAAGGATCTTAAGGCTAGAATAAACATTAGAGAGGGGTGAATAGTGTTTTAGAGAATTGTTAAATCCTTTTGAGTTTTTGTTAATTTAAACACAAATGAATGAAATATTCAGACACAGATATGATCATTGAATCAAACACGGATGCAAATATAAACTAAAAGCCATAAAGGAAAGAACACACTGGATTTTATACTGGATCGAAGTTACCCTACATCCAGTCCCGCACACAAGTACGGATTTCCTTTCAAAAACAATCTTTACAGTTACACCCTCAATTTCAAGTCAACTAGGTACACCCTCCAGAATCACAATCCTCTGAGTAGAGATACTTGATTTCCCGGGCAACAAGTTCTCCCAATTGATTTCCCAAGGCTATAATCACACCTTATCTCGCTTGATTGATTTCCAAGGCTACAACCACACATTTTCTCGCTAAGTTGATTACAAAAAGCCTACAACTCTGAATAGCACCGAGGATCTTGTTGAGATAGTGATAGAGAATCAAACCAGAGATAATCTAGTTAGATTCAATGTTGATTTCGGCAGAGTAATGGTAAGAATATGTATATAGAAATATGGAAGAAGAAGAGGAGTGAAAAACCAGAAATAACTGAACTAAAATTCGTTGAAACTAACCCCTATTTATAGAAGAACATTGCATGTCCATTCGTGAACAGTTATGATGAATAAACACTTCTTTGGAAATTTAAATTTTGAACTCAACTGACACCATGTCGACAAAGGGTTCTTGAGTATGTCGACATCCAAAGGGATTTTTGGTGTTTTGATTTTCTTTGAAAATAACCTTTATTTTATATTAAAACTATTTTAAACTTTATAAATATACTTGACTATAATTAAAATACATAAGTAAATATAAAGAATAATATATACAAAATTTTACTACAATTTTATATTTAAAATCTAGTTATAAATATTTAAATTTAAATATATTACATTTAAAAGATAGTTTAAAAATAAGGATAATCTGATTTTGAAATTAAAGATTATTTTGATGCTAAAAGTATTTGAAATCAAGATAGATGTTTTTGATGCTTTTAAAAGGAAAGTTTTGGAATCATTTTGAAAACAAGATATAATTTTGAAAAATCATTTTGAATAAAAAGTTAGCGGATACAAAACAATGTTCCACTATATTTTTTGTAGGTTCCATCCTACTTAGGGTTCCGTCCCTTTAACAGGCTCGAAGTGGATTCCTGTAACAACCCTGTATTTTGTAATTATTTTATTGTATATTTTAATTATTTTTAATGTAAGATTTTGATTTAAAAACTTATTTTACTTATTTGAAATGATTAAATTTATTATTTAAATATAATCTTGATCTTTATATGAGTTATAATTCCAAACTTGTGTAAGTTGAATATTTGCCTGAAATGCTGATTTTGGTCAAAATAGTCAAACTGTGACTTTCAACTTAAAATTTTAAAAGTTTAAAATTTTAATTTTTTCTTTTATTATGAAAATACATAAAATTATAAGAACACCACTTTTCGTTTCGTTGAATTTGGATGTAAATTGTGAAAGTTATACCCTTTACAATATTGTGCGTATATAGGGTTATTTAACAATGACTATTTTAAATTGTATAAATTACTTCTTCTTTGTTATATTTTACTTTAATATGTGATAATATGTTATATTATGTATATTTTGACTTTTAAGTATTTTTAAAATGATAATATAATTTTTCTAAAGTTTATTTGAATTATTTCTAATTTTTAAAGCCTAGTCTGCAATTTTAAGCCATTTTCTTAATTTAATTATATATAATTAAAATTTATTGATTTATTTTATACATTCAATTTTATTGCTGTGTTTTACTTTATTTTATTCATTTTACATGTATTTAAATTTAATAAAAAAATTTCAAAGTGTATTGAAGTTATTTCTAATTCCTAAGTCTAGTTTTCATTTTCTGTGCCATTTTTCTTATTTTAATCATATCTAATTAATAATTAATTATTAATATTTTGTTTATCTGTTATATTTTTGAATTCTAACTTAAATTTATAAGTGTTTTCAGTTATTTAAGATGTATATGAATATATATAGGAAGTTTAAAAGGTTTGAAAGCAAAGAAACGTAAAACCGTTTTAACGTTTCTTCTTCCGTTTCTTTTCCAATTAATAGATTTAATTTCCTTTGACCGTTCCTTTCTTTATTGTAGCTGTGCATTTCTTACCTCATTTTCACGTGAAAACATTCCTCTCCACTTCATATTTCACGGCTAGAAAGGTTTGGTAATGGCTCCTCTTTTCCTCTTCTTTTTGCTCTTCTTTTTCCATTGTTTTCTTATATTTTGCCTTGTTTTCTCATGTGTATTGCTTGGCCTCTACCACCCACCATCACCACCATACTCTCCACCATCCCCTACCACTCTTCCTTGGCATCATCTCCAGCCATCATTTCAGATCCATCCATGTCCACACCTCCCTTGGTACCAAAACTCCAAAAAAATGCAACAATGCCCTTGAACAATGCTAGTTTGACCACCTTTGCCTCATCTCCTTCAACCACCACCATAGCCACCTCCACCACCTCTGACCTGACCTCCACCCTCTGCCACATCACCCACCACCCTTTGGAAATCAGACCATGACCAAGCCATGCCCATCCATTGAAGCTAGCACCACAAAACTTCCAGAAAACTCCTTAAAACATTGCCTAGACCACACATATCATCACCTACCCTCCATATCTTGCCTTGCCTATATGATGTTAAACCTGACCTATATGATGTCATACCTGAGCCGAAGCATCATCATAGCCAAGCATAAGTGTCCCTTAGGCCAAGCATTGAATGGTTAAAGCAAGGTCAAGTAATTTATTCCTTTGTTGCTTCGTATTTTCACTGTTTCAACATTGTTTTGCATTGAATATTTATGTATGTATTGTCTTGTTTTGGTTATTGTTTACAAGACAAATATCAAGGCTCTCCATTCATTCAAATCAAAAGTCGTGCTGTATCGTGCTTGTCATACTTTTGGAACCGCTCTTGTGTTTGTTGTTTTGGGCTTCAGCTTGAAATGGTGAGTCTTTCTCACTCTAACATTTATACTTATGAAAAGTTAATTGATGACAAGTGTTTAGTAATATAAAATGTTTATGCAAGTTAATGATGATCATATGATATGCTATGCCATGTTATTACTATGTTATTACCATGTTAAGACTGTTAATTTTCACTTGACATCTGATATATGACTGTATATTGTGATATTGACCTTGTTTATATTATTTCTGTATATGATCACACTGCAAGTTCCCTGTTAGAAAAAAATGTTATGGGCTGAAATGATAGGCCTGAATGGTTTTAAATTATTCATTTTGACTTGGGATTGCGGGTTTGAAATGATAAAACCCGGATTTTCTTTGTAAATTATGGGTTGAAATGATATATTACCCGTATCACTTTACCTAGCGTAGAAAATTATATACAGGTCCGTAGTTAAAATATGTATTTCTAAAAAATTTAAATATTTTAGAAATTTAATTATTATAATATTTTGATTTTTAATTTAATAAAAAAAAGTATTTTTGTAAAATATTATTGATTTTCTGAATAATTGTAAGTGACATGAATTAATGAAAAAGTTAGAAATTTTGAACGTAAGTTATTTTGGAAATTTTGATTTAATTTTAATTGGAAATTTAATTGAATATGAAATTATGATAAACTTATGATAATTTGAATTGAAATGAATTTAAAGTGATTTTTATATCATATTAATGATTTTGAAATGTGAAATGAATGAATATTGTAAGTTAAAATTTTGAAATATAACTAAAACTGGAAATTTATGAAATTGACGTAAAAGTGAACTTTTAGTTAAGTAAATAAAAATAAATTAAGTTATATTTGAGAATTTGAACTTAAGTGTTAAGTTGAAATTTAATGTAATGGATTTAAAATTGAACATTGCAATGTAATAAGTGAATTATTATTAAATCTTGATTTTTGAATGGAAATTTAACTTTATAAGATCATGAACTTGAGGAAAAATTTAATGATGTTATAAATGTGAAAATGTATGATTTTATAAGTTAAAAATGTTTTAAATAAAAGTATAATTGGTTGAGAAATTATTTTGAATATTTGAAGTTAATTGACTGTATTTTTGAAATGCTATTAATTACAATGTAAATGATATTACAGCATTAGAAAATGCTGTAGTTGATGATAATGAGCTAAAAAGCTAAATTGAATTAAAAGCTATTATAGTAATTTTTGTAAGTGCTATAAATTGTTGAATTTAACTAAGTTTATTCGAAATTTAAGTAAACCCTATTACAACATTTTAAAATGTTGTCTTTTGTTAAATTGAACTGTTTTGAATGTATTTTTCCGTAGCGTTTTCTAAATGCCACGAAAAGTGAATTTTCACTGTTTTGATAAACTTAAGTGAATAAATGAACTTTGGAAGTCGAAAATTTTGGAAATTTAAATAATTTAATTATTAAACATAATAACTTCATTTTAATGATTAAAAATGATTTTTGGAATATATACTGTTTTGAAATATGGATTGAAATGATATTTTAAATTGAATAAAATGAATAATGATTTGAATTGAATGTGGTTTCAAAAAGATATGATATTTTGATATATTAAATGATTGAAATGTGGTTTTGAAAAGATACAATATTTTGATATATTAAAACGATTTGAAAATGAAGTTTTGAAAGGATAGGATATTTTGACATATTAAAATGATTTGAAACGAAGTTTTGAAAGATATGATATTTTTGATATTAAATGATTTGAAACACAGAGTTTGAAAGATAGGACATTTTGATATTAACATGATTTAAAAAGAAGTTCTGAAAGATATGATATTTTGAAAATGAAGCTTTGAAAGGTTATGATATTTTGATATATTAAAATGATTTGAAAGGTAGTGTTGAAAGGGTATGAAAATTTAATATATTGAAATGGTTAGAAATGACTTGATATTTATTTTAATAAATATTTGAATTGAAAGATATGTTACGATGATATATTGAAATGGTTTGGAAATGATTTAATCTTTATTTTGATAAAGATTTGGGTTGAAATGATAGTTTATTTTGGAAAAAAAATATTGGTTTAAAGTTATAACTACGGGTTATAATAACGATTGGTTGTTAAAGAGACCGGGATCGGATATTGTCTTATAGCCGGCCAATACCGAAAACCACTTTAACAACTGTGTACGCGGTGGAGATTGCAGAATGAAGTAGGATGGTGACGACGTTCTCGAGGTATATTACGTGGACCCAACTCCCGTGAGTTGGCATATATGACTAAAACAGGAGCTATACCGGGCTACACAAAGGGTCGCACCCTTTCATCGAGCATGCTCCATAGGAAACCATTCTATTACTGTTGTGATTCGATTCGGTGGCGCCACTTTGATTCGGGGTATTGTTCGAGGTGGGTGGAAGCTGCTGGCATGCCGTCACCACCGGTCCGGGAGTGCAAACGGTGTATCCACCCTGGCATTGCCTCGCGTGCCGTGTCATATCCTTATATCGAGCCCACTACGATTTTGGTTTTAAAGATCCGACCGCGTTAAGGTTCACCATCTCCTTAACGCTATTTTCTATATGATTATACTTTACTGATTAGACACTGCCGTATATAGTGTATATTACTACATAGTAAATAGTTTAAAGGATCCTTAGAGGATGGGAGGTCCCAAGCATCCTTTAAGTTACTGATGCATTTTGTTACTGTTCACTTGAGTTGATTTACAGCTTATAAGTATTTATGTCCTGACTCGAGGGTTTTGTGTTTTGCTTTACGCTCGGGTCAGATTTATTGAGTTAGCATTCAAGATTCACCTTCGACGTTGGAGCTTTCCTTGAAGATCCAGCCATCTATTTTGTTTCAGTATCCAGTGGTTCAGTGATGTATCTGATTTGTACCTGATGTATCTTGTTACTCTTCTGTTGTATCTTATTTAACTCTGATGTATCTTATATTTTATATAGTAGCTTCATGAACTACTATCTCTTTTTCTTCCGCTGCATTTTTATCATTACTCCGTATCTGTGATCTGTGATTTTATTTACTGTATATTCTGAGATTTGCCAAATTTTTAATTACAACGCGGTATTTTGAGCAATTCAATTCTGGCATGAGTGTCTACCTATACACTTATAATGGATGTGAATGGTTGAAAATACCGAGTCGTTATAGTTGGTATCAGAGCTTTGGTAGCTCTAGGCAAACTCAGCATATGGAGTAGATGTATTTACAGAATCACTTTCATTCGAGTTGAATCTCTTTCTTTTGACTCGATTCCTTTGAATTTTGAAACGTTCCCTGCGGTTCCAAAATCCATTCTTATTCCCCGTTACTCATCTTTATTTGATTCTGGAGTATCCCGTAACTCCACTTCGAATGATCTTTATAGTGAATTGGCGGTCCCGCCAATCTCAAAAATTTTCTTGTAAAAGTGGTGAAACTCCTTTTCAACAGCATCGATTCACCAAAGATTTTATATCCTCAGTTTAGATGCTAGTATCTCCTATTATCCCAAACTCTATCTCTTGAGGTTGAATGTAGATTTACCCCAGAAAAAAAAAATCCACATTGATCTTATTCTTTAAGTCACGGTTGACCCGGTTAAGGTTGTCCGCAATTTATTTAAGCCTATCCACCTCCCTACTCTGTTATTTAACCATCTTATCTTTTGTTTCCAATCTATTCTTCCAAACATTTTGAATTGTACTTGTATATCTATGTTTTGTTTTATATATTGTGCTGTTTGAGTTGTTGATGTTGATTTGGGTTTCCGATCGATTCGTCTGATCAACGCTATCGATAGGATTTCTAAAACACTTTGACAGAACAAACTGACACAATATTATTTTAAAACTTGGTTAGTGAAATAAAATTTTGATATATAAGTAAATTTATGGAACTTAATAAACTAATTTAAATTGATTATTTGAAGTGATAATACTTAATTTATCATTTATTGTTCTATAAATGAATTTATAAATAGTTGTTTATAAATTGATTTGGGAACTGAAATGAATTTAGAACAAGAAATTTGAGAATTTGATTTCCAGTGGTTTCAAACCTTTTGTTTAAAAAGTTTTAAAAGGGATATATTATTTAAAGTATTTTCAAATAGAAATTTGTTTCCAAAGAATTTTAAAGTTTAAAATTAGTGCTCTTCTCATTGTCGCTGGGAAATAACTTCGGTGATGATCGCGACATCATCGACGTTCATTTTCGAGTTTCGAAGTGAAGAGACTGTTCTGTAGTCTTGCTACAATTTTGTTTCGGGGGAATTTAATTGATTTGAATTTCTAAAATATGACTTGATTTATAATATATATATATATACATAGATATATGATTGAAATTTGATTTGACATATTATATATGTATATATATTATTTCTTATCTCTAAATGGTCTGAAGAAATCGGAAATTTAATTCTTAAATTCTATTTTTAAAGAATAATTTCAATTATAAAAAGAAAATAAAAAAAAATTGAATAAATGATTTAAGCTTGAAATGATTGAATTGGAAATTTTATTTGTATAATACAATTGCATTCAAATATAACTTACCAAAATTTCAGAAGTTAAAAATGTAACTGGATAATATACGATACAAAAAGATTTTATAAATAAAATTTGAATAGTTATAATAAATGTTATACACTTAAATTTTAATTATAAAATGACTAACAGAGTTAAAGAATAATAAAGGGTAATTGAATAACTTACAATAAAACAATGTTAGAAGAACTAAGAACGAAAGAAAGCAGTTATAACAAGTGTAAGTATGTTTAACATAAGTGATAAATATAGTGAGAGGAATAAATTTAAGTTTAATTAGGAATAAAGAAGAATTAAATTTATTAAGTACAATGTGAGTGTAATAAATGATTATTTTTCAAACCCATGGTTTTAAAAATTGTTAATTTAAGATGATTGGATAATAAGATAATGAAATTTGAGATAATTAAGATTTAGTTAACTTGTGTAAAGATTTATTCTCTGTTTAAGTTGAATCTCCATGCTTTCAAATTCATTTCCTTATTTTGTTTTTCAAACTATCTTTTGGTTGTCCTTATCATCCTTATCTTGCTATAGACCGGTATAGGCATCTTTCTATAATATTTCTGTTTAGAAATCTTTCTATAATCTTTGATAGACCTTTGGTAATCATTTTGAATCCACCTTTTTCGTGCTTGTGTTCTTGATTCTGGAGGATCTTGGAAAGATCACCTCCACCTTGTTAAACTTACCTATAACAACAGTTATCAGGTATAACTTCAATTTTCTTGTCATCTTATCTTAATCCTATTTTACTCTATCTTTTCCGTGCCCTTCCATACCTCATTCCTTTTCGGGGACGAAAAGTTTTGAGTGGGGGAGAGTGTAACAACCCTGTATTTTGTAATTATTTTATTGTATATTTTAATTATTTTTAATGTAAGATTTTGATTTAAAAACTTATTTTACTTATTTGAAATGATTAAATTTATTATTTAAATATAATCTTGATCTTTATATGAGTTATAATTCCAAACTTGTGTAAGTTGAATATTTGCCTGAAATGCTGATTTTGGTCAAAATAGTCAAACTGTGACTTTCAACTTAAAATTTTAAAAGTTTAAAATTTTAATTTTTTCTTTTATTATGAAAATACATAAAATTATAAGAACACCACTTTTCGTTTCGTTGAATTTGGATGTAAATTGTGAAAGTTATACCCTTTACAATATTGTGCGTATATAGGGTTATTTAACAATGACTATTTTAAATTGTATAAGTTACTTCTTCTTTGTTATATTTTACTTTAATATGTGATAATATGTTATATTATGTATATTTTGACTTTTAAGTATTTTTAAAATGATAATATAATTTTTCTAAAGTTTATTTGAATTATTTCTAATTTTTAAAGCCTAGTCTGCAATTTTAAGCCATTTTCTTAATTTAATTATATATAATTAAAATTTATTGATTTATTTTATACATTCACTTTTATTGCTGTGTTTTACTTTATTTTATTCATTTTACATGTATTTAAATTTAATAAAAAAATTTCAAAGTGTATTGAAGTTATTTCTAATTCCTAAGTCTAGTTTTCATTTTCTGTGCCATTTTTCTTATTTTAATCATATCTAATTAATAATTAATTATTAATATTTTATTTATCTGTTATATTTTTGAATTCTAACTGAAATTTATAAGTGTTTTCAGTTATTTAAGATGTATATGAATATATATAGGAAGTTTAAAAGGTTTGAAAGCAAAGAAACGTAAAACCGTTTTAACGTTTCTTCTTCCGTTTCTTTTCCAATTAATAGATTTAATTTCCTTTGACCGTTCCTTTCTTTATTGTAGCTGTGCATTTCTTACCTCATTTTCACGTGAAAACATTCCTCTCCACTTCATTTTTCACGGCTATAAAGGTTTGGTAATGACTCCTCTTTTCCTCTTCTTTTTGCTCTTCTTTTTCCATTGTTTTCTTATATTTTGCCTTGTTTTCTCATGTGTATTGCTTGGCCTCTACCACCCACCATCACCACCATACTCTCCACCATCCCCTACCACTCTTCCTTGGCATCATCTCCAGCCATAATTTCAGATCCATCCATGTCCACACCTCCCTTGGTGCCAAAACTCCAAAAAAATGCAACAATGCCCTTGAACAATGCTAGTTTGACCACCTTTGCCTCATCTCCTTCAACCACCACCTTAACCACCACCATAACCACCTCCACCACCTCTGACCTGACCTCCACCCTCTGCCACATCACCCACCACCCTCTGGAAATCAGACCATGACCAAGCCGTGCCCATCCATTGAAGCTAGCACCACAAAACTTCCACAAAACTCCTTAAAACATTGTCTAGACCACACATATCATCACCTACCCTCCATATCTTGCCTTGCCTATATGATGTTAAACCTGACCTATATGATGTCATACCTGAGCCAAAGCATCATCATAGCCAAGTATAAGTGTCCCTTAGGCCAAGCATTGAATGGTTAAAGCAAGGTCAAGTAATCTATTCCTTTGTTGCTTCGTATTTTCACTGTTTCAACATTGTTTTGCATTGAATATTTATGTGTGTATTGTCTTGTTTTGGTTATTGTTTACAAGACAAATATCAAGGCTCTCCATTCATTCAAATAAAAAGTCGTGCTGTATCGTGCTTGTCATACTTTTGGAACCGCTCTTGTGTTTGTTGTTTTGGTCTTCAGCATGAAACAGTGAGTCTTTCTCACTCTGACATTTATACTTATGAAAAGTGAATTGATGACAAGTGTTTAGTAATATAAAATGTTTATTCAAGTTAATGATGATCATATGATATGCTATGCCATGTTATTACTATGTTATTACCATGTTAAAACTGTTAATTTTCACCTGACATCTCATATATGACTGTATATTGTGATTTTGACCTTGTTTATATTATTTCTGTATATGATCACACTGCAAGTTCCCTGTTAGAAAAAAATGTTATAGGCTGAAATGATAGGTCTGAATGGTTTTAAATTATTCATTTTGACTTGGGATTGCGGGTTTGAAATGATAAAACCCGGATTTTCTTTGTAAATTATGGGTTGAAATGATATATTACCCGTATCACTTTACCTAGCATAGAAAATTATATACAGGTCCGTAGTTAAAATATGTTTTTCTAAAAAATTTAAATATTTTAGAAATTTAATTATTATAATATTTTAATTTTTAATTTAATAAAAAAAAAGGATTTTTTTAAAATATTATTGATTTTCTGAATAATTGTAAGTGACATGAATTAATGAAAAAGTTAGAAATTTTGAACGTAAGTTATTTTGGAAATTTTGATTTAATTTTAATTGGAAATTTAATTGAATATGAAATTATGATAAATTTATGATAATTTGAATTGAAATGAATTTAAAGTGATTTTTATATCATATTAATGATTTTAATAAATTTGAAATGTGAAATGAATGAATATTGTAAGTTGAAATTTTGAAATATAACTAAAACTGGAAATTTATGAAATTGACGTAAAAGTGAACTTTTAGTTAAGTAAATAAAAATAAATTAAGTTATATTTGAGAATTTGAACTTAAGTGTTAAGTTGAAATTTAATGTAATGGATTTAAAATTGAACATTGCAATGTAATAAGTGAATTATTATTATTAAATCTTGATTTTTGAATGGAAATTTAACTTTATAAGATCATGAACTTGAGGAAAAATTTAATGATGTTATAAATGTGAAAATGTATGATTTTATAAGTTAAAAATGTTTTAAATAAAAATATAATTGGTTGAGAAATTATTTTGAATATTTGAAGTTAATTGACTGTATTTTTGAAATGCTATTAATTACAATGTAAATGATATTACAGCATTTGAAAATGCTGTAGTTGATGATAATGAGCTAAAAAGCTAAATTGAATTAAAAGCTATTATAGCAATTTTTGTAAGTGCTATAAATTGTTGAATTTAACTAAGTTTATTCGAAATTTAAGTAAACCCTATTACAACATTTTAAAACGTTGTCTTTTGTTAAATTGAACTGTTTTGAATGTATTTTTCCGTAGCGTTTTCTAAATGCCACGAAAAGTGAATTTTCACTGTTTTGATAAACTTAAGTGAATAAATGAACTTTGGAAGTCGAAAATTTTGGAAATTTAATAATTTAATTATTAAACATAATAACTTCATTTTAATGATTAAAAATGATTTTTGGAATATATACTGTTTTGAAATATGGATTGAAATGATATTTTAAATTGAATAAAATGAATAATGATTTGAATTGAATGTGGTTTCAAAAAGATATGATATTTTGATATATTAAATGATTGAAATGTGGTTTTGAAAAGATACGATATTTTGATATATTAGAACGATTTGAAAATGAAGTTTTGAAAGGATAGGATATTTTGATATATTAAAATAATTTGAAACGAAGTTTTGAAAGATATGATATTTTTGATATTAAATGATTTGAAACACAGAGTTTGAAAGATAGGACATTTTGATATTAACATGATTTAAAAAGAAGTTCTGAAAGATATGATATTTTGGAAATGAAGCTTTGAAAGGTTATGATATTTTGATATATTAAAATGATTTGAAAGGTAGTGTTGAAAGGGTATGAAAATTTAATATATTGAAATGGTTAGAAATGACTTGATATTTATTTTAATAAATATTTGAATTGAAAGATATGTTACGATGATATATTGAAATGGTTTGGAAATGATCTAATCTTTATTTTGATAAAGATTTGGGTTGAAATGATAGTTTATTTTGGAAAAAAAAAGGTTTAAAGTTATAACTACGGGTTATAATAACGATTGGTTGTTAAAGAGACCGGGATCGGATATTGTCTTATAGCCGGCCAATACCGAAAACCACTTTAACAACTGTGTACGCGGTGGAGATTCCAGAATGAAGTAGGATGGTGGCGACGTTCTCGAGGTATATTACGTGGACCCAACTCCCGTGAGTTGGCATATATGACTAAAACAGGAGCTATACCGGGCTATAAAAGGGTCGCACCCTTTCATCGAGCATGCTCCATCGGAAACCATTCTATTACTGTTGTGATTCGATTCGGTGGCGCCACTTTGATTCGGGGGTATTGTTCGAGGTGGGCGGAAGCTGCTGGCTTGCCGTCACCACCGGTCCGGGAGTGCAAACAGTGTATCCACCCTGGCATTGCCTCGCGTGCCGTGTCATATCCTTATATCGAGCCCACTACGATTTTGGTTTTAAAGATCCGACCGCGTTAAGGTTCACCATCCCCTTAACGCTATTTTCTATATGATTATACTTTACTGATTAGACACTACCGTATATAGCGTATATTACTACATAGTAAATAGTTTAACGGATCCTTAGAGGATGGGCGGTCCCAAGCATCCTTTAAGTTACTGATGCATTTTGTTACTGTTCACTTGAGTTGATTTATAGCTTATAAGTATTTATGTCCTGACTCGAGGGTTTTGTGTTTTGCTTTACGCTCGGGTCAGATTTATTGAGTTAGCATTCAAGATTCACCTTCGACGTTGGAGCTTTCCTTGAAGATCCAGCCATCTATTTTGTTTCAGTATCCAGTGGTTCAGTGATGTATCTGATTTGTACCTGATGTATCCTGTTACTCTTCTGTTGTATCTTATTTAACTCTGATGTATCTTATATTTTATATAGTAGCTTCATGAACTACTATCTCTTTTTCTTCCGCTGCATTTTTATCATTACTCTGTTTCTGTGATCTGTGATTTTATTTACTGTATATTCTTAGATTTGCCAAATTTTTAATTACAACGCGGTATTTTTAGCAATTCAATTCCGGCATGAGTGACTACCTATACACTTATAATGGATGCGAATGGTTGAAAATACCGAGTCGTTACAATTCCATTCCACGAATAAATTGGATTTTAAGATGCCAGTGATTTTCTAGGAGTTTTAACAAAATTTCTAATTAAAAGATAAATTACTTGAACCCTTGAACTCTTGATAATCTTGATACTCATGAGTCTTCAATCTTTGATAACTTGAATCTCTATACTGTACAGTCTTCATTCTTGATACATGCATGGTTAAATCCTGCATATACTTATATATCTAAACTTATACTGTTAGTATTTATATTTTATTATATATTCTAAGGTTGTTGTCATCAAAACCATCATCTCACGGACTAACACATACCCTGAGGGGCGCGACCCCCATAACCTTGCGATATATTTTCCTGTTTCAACCACTTTCGAGGTGCGAGATTCGATGAAGTCTTGTCCCCAACGCTATGCTTTTCACAAAAGCCATGCTTCTGTCAACAAATGATCAACACTTAGCATGCCACATTACCAAATTGGGAATATATCACTGGTAAATATCAACCACATAACCTCTGAGCTCGTATGTCTCGGAGAAGGGTGTTGAGCTAAGAAAATAAATTCTCTGCCACCAACAGAAATGAATTTGATGGAAACCAGCTTTACATCTCAACGTGTAACGTCGGACATACATCCATACAAGTTCGTTCCAGGTTCGAACAAAACCGAAGGCACTTCCTCCAATTAAGGAAAAAATCCCTTGCAAATTCGGATATTCATTAATCATGTCCGGACTCCCCATCACAAAGGGTGATATAAATCTCTTTATACCGGAGCAACTCAGTGCAGAGACATTCGACGGGTAATCCTTTCATTTTCGAAAATACCCGGTCTTCAATACCATCTTCAAATGCTATCCCATTTCATAGTATCATTTATTTGGAATGGGTTTTATGACATAATGTCCTCTCCTGGCTAATCCGAACAATGAGCGTTTATTTTAAAAATAAGCGGTTACATTCATATTTCAAATAAGTCACAACAATGGGTTGTTGTTTGGCCACAACCGTGGGGTTGTCTTGTTTGGACTATCTAGTAAGGGCATGTAGGGGATCAAGGTGGATCCTTGGTATGGTGAGCTAGACCACGTACTGTGACGGGCGGTAACCTAGTAGCCCCGCCATTGTATGGAACCCATTCTTCCTACATGCCTTTACGGTTTGGATTATAGAACCCACTTTGTGGCTAGTATGCTGGAATTTAATAATGTAACAATTTCAGCTATGTGAACATTTATTTGAAAACCCTAGACATTATCATAATATAACCAGATTTCCTATCAAATGTTTTGGTTATCGTAAGGGAAAAACTTGTCCATGTTTATTTGCGGAGAGTCTTACGAGGTACCTTTTATTTCAAAGGTTTTTCAAGTTAAATAACTTAATCGTTTACTCACACCAGACCCATGTCTGCCCCCGAGTTTATTTTGTTTTCTTATACTCTTGTGTGCTCAAATTTTTATGAGTAGCCAAGTGATCAGGTTTTGGTTAATGAATTTTAGGGAAAGCTTGGAGCAGGAGTCCTGGCGTATCTATATATCTTTTCGCTGTGTTGTGTCTCCTGTCTGTTGTATTTTGAAATGTAATGGATAGACATGTCCTTACGACTGTCTAATGCGATGATGTTGTATCTGTGTAACTCTGATGTAATGACTATGTAATATCTATGTGATTTATTATATTTTGTTCCGTTTCCGCGGTGAGATACTGATGATTGTTGTTCTTTCTTTCTATCTATTCTTTTCTACCGTTTTCTTTCTTATTGATGATACGTCTTTCTGTGGAATGAAAGGCGGTCATCACAGATACAATTATCTCAAAATTCTGTTCTCGAATTCTGGATCAAAATGTTATGCAAATAAAGTAATATACGTACATTCCACATATTTATTTTCAGTTGATTATTAACTATATCAATTCTCTTTTTATTCACACTTGTCTTTATTAAATCCTCATTCAAATATTCACTTAGAATATTTTCCAATTCCAGATTTTACATAAGAATTTTACCGCTTATTACTTAAGTTCAATGAAAACATTCCATATACTCCTTACAGTTAATTTCATTTGAATCCAATTTCCATTCCATTCTAGTAGGCAAAATGGAACACGTGTTTGAAGAGTTAATAATGTGTTGAATTCATAGTATTTTGTTCTTGACTGATAAAAACATCAAATTAAATTTAAATTTGAATTTAAACGATTCGAAATCGAGCCGAAAATCTCGACCTCTTATCGAGGTATGCCGCTAGGCGTTTATAATGTTGTAGGCCTTTCCTAAACGCAATGAAAAAGGTTTCGAGTCCAAATTCGATCATATGGAGAAGATAGCTTTTCAGACCAGTTATAATATTGAACTTTCAATTTAATTTCAGCATTTTTATAATCCGTACGATCACACGACAACTACGAATGCTAACAAGACAATATTACGGATCCAATGGAACTGGTTTTGCCGAATTCCGAGACTGTGCCTCGGAAGGTTATTTTTAAATATCGATTTAAACAATATAAATTCAAAACTGAACAAACACTTTAAATTTCAAATTTTAACCCTTCCATTATCTTCAATATTATCAATATAAATTTTCCAAGCCTTAAAAATATTTTTAATCAGCATAAAACTGAAAATTCAATATTTTGCCGATCTTTAATAATTAAATTCAATAATTTTAATTGCCAAATAAACAGATATTTTTGAAATTCAAGTTAAATTATCTTTTAAATATAAAAAAAAAATCAATTAAATATTTTCAGTTTCAAGTGTTCAAATTTTTTGGGTCTTTACACTTTTTCTCCTTTCGAAATTACAAGGAATCGTTTTTTTTCTTTTATTGAAATAGGCAGTGCAAAATACGATGAAGAACATCCATACTTTACACATCTCTTTCGCTTTAGTATATTTCTTATTATTCCAAACGATGCATTTTTTATAAATAGTCTTAGAATTGTATAATTTATGGAAATTTACATGGAAATAGATACAACATTCCTTGTCAACATTTATATAGAATAAATTGTACCTTCAATGCTTCCAGTAAATTAAAACATAGAAATTTACATTTGAAATCAAATTAGGGCAATCGTAATAAATACAAAACAATTGTAGCCCAATTACCATAAATATGGAATAAATTTCACAATCTTATCAACATTCTAGTTTAATAATTCAAAAACTGATTTTCAAATTTCTAGATTAAGGTGTATATACCATTCCATTCCAATTATATAACTTACAGAATATGTAAGCAAGATTTCAATTAAATCTATTTAGTTTGGCCTATAATTCAACATATCTTGCATAAGCATAATAATCAAATAAGATTCAACCATATAAATTTCATTGCCATATATGAATCATATAATTTACCACTCATTTTCTAGCTTTCCAAATCTCTAAAATCCAAATTCGTCCCTTTAATTGATTCATTTTTCCTTTCCAATCCAAAAAAGGTATAATAAGACATATATATACTCATTAAGACTGCAGTTTTAAGAGAGGGTTTTAGTTAAGTGGACATTTAGATTTAAAATTATAGGATTTAGCTTCTCGTAGAATTGATTTGCTCCTTTTCTCCTCTTTTATCTTCCACCCTTCTCTAATATATATATATATATATATATATATATATATATATAATATTTTTATAATTTTTAGAAATAGTAGAGCAGAGAAGATGGTAAAGCTCCGCTGTTCTATTCAGAAAATAAAAAAAGTAAGGGGCTAGGCTTGTATTTATAGGGTAGAGCTCCGTTCGATTAATATTAATGAAATTTGGATAGGTTGAGGTTCATCCCTAGTCACGCCACCCAAACTGGTCGAATAAGGAAGGGGTCAATCGGCAGGGTCCATGCGTTTATATTATTTATTTCCTTTTAACTCCTTTTTAATTATTTTCGATACAAAAACTTCAAATGCTGATTACTTCTTTGTTTGAACTCCGATCGCTAAACTTTAAATATTAAAGTTGCTTAGAAAATCACCACGAACATAGTGGTGCATGTTTTGTAGCCGAATTCCAACATTTTCTAAAATTTCATTTTTGACCCTTAATAAATATTTATTAATTACTGTTATTTATATAGGGTGTTACATTCTACTCTTTTGAAATATTTCATTCTCGAAATTTCCTAAGGATGTAATCATGTAACATGGTGATAAACCAATTGGTGTATAACCAATTTTTCAACATAAATGATTTGTCTGCAGAGTATTATTAAATCGACTCTACTATATGAACGCATTCTTTTAATACATACATACATACCTACATACATACATACATACATACATACATACATACATATATATATTGGTCGTTCTGCATATATGTTGTATTGGAAAGTAAAAATATTTATTTTACACTAAAAATTCCACACCTCAATGAATATGAGTATGGTTCAACTAATTTTACATACAATCTATGTCATCTAATTGCTAATACACAAAGCCTAACATCCAAAATTTGAAAATTCAATTTTCCTAAATTTACTCCATCATCTCGGAAAAGGAATTTAGATGTAAAATTTTACATTTCCATCCACCTTATGGATACCAATTCTATTGTACCTTTGTAACATCTCTTATCTGCAGGCCCGTAGCTATGCGCTATAGATGCTACAGTCATCCTTGTTATTAACTTTTGGTGACCAAATACGGTATGTTAATAGTATCAATAATATTAAAAGCACATGATTATGAAACAAATCACAGATTTCACCAAAAACAACTTTTTTAATTACATTCCATAAAACATGTTTCATATTCCATTACATAATCCCATAATCGTTTACCAAGTAAAGAACAAATATAAGTATGACAAAATACTCCAAGAGCGACATATGATGATGCCCCTTGGTTGACCAAAGTACTATATAGTCATAGTGACATAAGACAACACAACGTAATTAAAAAAATGAAATAGCATCTCCTAATAGCTATCCGTCAGTCACTTGCTCGTCTCCGGAAGCTTTATTCGCTAACCTACTAATAACCCGTAAACCTTAACTCCCAGCCTACTCGAATCAATTTTGAGCACCCAAGAGTTTATGGGGAAAAACATAATATTGGAGTTAGACATAAAGCCTGGTGTGAATAATACCATGCATCTCGGTTATTTGATATTTAGTAAGACCATGCCGCTTAGCGGAATGGGTTTCCCCTCACTAATATCCTTTTAAAACATATCTTTTAAAATCATAATCCTACAACCAAAATGGGTTAAAACTGTAAAGCAATATCATGTAAACATGCATGTCTGGTAGTAAATGAACTATCTTCCCGAACGATATATTTTCCTTTGGCTGACTACTAACCTTTGGCTGACTAGGGCCTACCGGACAATATAAATAAATAATCTAACACCTACTAGACACTCCTCTTCTGGATGGTCTGTTCCTAACTTATTTTCTCCCAGGGTCACCTGATCCTAGTGGTTTTGCGGGCTCACCAATAACCTATCTCTGTACAAATATAAATTCCTTTCTGTGTGTAACATCATTTTAGTCTTACCTGGGACAAAACGCTACACACTGAAATTTTGGACCAAATTAGCAGGCTCTAATAGCTAATGTATAGGGAGCAGCCATATACCAGTTCCATCTAGTATATAATATCTAAGTCATTTTACTCAGGGTAACCTTCCGTTAAATTTTCCTTGAAAATCTTTTCATCTAAAATTGGTATAAAACTTTTAAATCAAACTTAAACAAGGAAAATAAACACTCTATGCTTTATCAAATCACCTTGCCATGTTATATATACTTTACTCAAATCTTTGTTGATGAAACATTTAAACCTTTCAAAGTACCCCTTCCATCCCATTGAAAGTATCCCTTTCGAAACCAAGCAAACCATTTTCTTTCTCTTAGGCCAAAAGGCCAAAACATTCGTTCCGAAACCATTTATATAAACCTTTTGCAACCATTGAAAAACCTTTCCTTCAAAATCTATAAAACCTTAGACATCTTATCTTTAAAACACTTAAACATTGTCTTTCGAAAACATTGGAAAACCTTTCCTTTCAAACCTTTCGAAACCTTCCTTTTAAACCTTTCGAAACCATTAGGGAACCACCCCTTAAAAAACATTCTTTAAAGCCTTTCAAAGCATTAAAACATCAAACATTTTGAAAGCAATTTAGGATAAAATAAAACATGTGGACAACCTTTCGAAACCTTTTAAAACTAAACCATTCGAAACCTTTGGGTTTTACTTTCGACAGAGAAAATGGTTCATTGAAACATTTAAGTCAAAAGCACCCTTTCTAAAGCAATTCCTAAGTAAACAAGTGATGGTGTCGAAACCAACATTCCAAAAGCATTGGAGAAGTGGCTTGGATTTAAAAACGAAGTATACCTTTCGAAACCATTGGCTTTGAAAGGTAGAAAAGCGACAACTAGCGGTTTCAACCCCATTCGAAAGCATTTACTTAAAACAAAGACGCAACCTCTTTCGAAACCATTTCTTAAATCAATTTGACCCAGTTAGCAGCCAACAAAGTCGAAAGCATATCCCTCGAAACCAAAGTAGGTGCATTTTTCATTTGAATGCTAAGTAAGGTTTCGACCTCCTTCGAAACCCTTGGTTTCGACCCAATACCTTTCGCATATATCCAATTCGCTGCACATGAAGGCTTTGATGCCATGTACATTAGTTTCAATGCTGATGGTAATAGAGCTACTTGGTCAGAACCCCTGGTGCCGAAAGTGGCAAAATATGCTACAAGCATGTAAAAACTGATTTTAACTTTAAAAAGTAATTCTTTTAAACTAAGCTGCCTTGTTTGTCGAAATATTATTTGTTGCTAATATTCTTTTCTAAAAGTGCTGCCAATATTGCAGAAATAAACAATTTAATTTATTTATAAAATACCCCTTCTTCTTTTTTAAATATATAAAATATTTAAGTCCCATACCTTAAATAATTTATATATCTATTAAAACACGTTGAAAAATTCTACAAAAATTCTAGAAATCATTTTGAGTATGTTTTCTAACATATATTAATTTCAGACCCAAAACTTATATTATTTAACCATAAATTATTTAAACCAAAATAATCATTTTCCTTGATAAAAACTTAATATAAAATCCATACTAATTCAGAAAATTGAAACCTATCTCTAAAATATCATTTCTGATCTAAATATAAAATTGCAAGGCATTTGGATGTAATTAAATAGGGTTTTTACATTAAAACATATCATAAAATCTATATGAATCTGAATAAATCATCAACAAGCATATATAAACATTTTATCCTTCAACATCATGACATAACATTGCTAATAAATTCGGATTATCCTTAAAGCCGAAAACAATTAAGAAATATAAGATATAGTCACTATTCACCTTAGCTTTGGGATTAAGAATTTGAGATTTGATCTTGATTAAGTTGCTTAAGCTTTTCCACTTGAAATCTTCTCTTTGCTTTTCCTGATGATGGCCGGCCTCTAGCTTGTATTTTTTTGTTTTCTGAATATAGGGTGAACATGAGAATAATGGGGTTAAAGATATTAGAATACTCTTATTCAAACTTTACCCATTATCTGTTTGCCTTAACATTTTAATTCTTTAGTTCATTTGTGTATGGCACGGCTACCCTTACTAATTACAAAATCTCAACCCATTAACTATCTTACATTATTTCATTTAATCTTCCTTATTAAATGTTCCTAATGATGTTACTAAAAATATGGGGTGTTACAGTCTCCCCTTCTTAAAATATGTCATCCTCGAAATTTCGATAAACATCAATTAAAAAGGTAAAACATACCATCAAACAAATCAATAGATGTATCTCTAATCCTTCCTCAGTCTTCCAAGTATAGTCTCTCTCATCTTCACTCCACTAGGATTTAACTAATCCGACTGTCTTGTTCCTTAGCCTCTTCTCATCTCTCGCAACTATCTAAACTAGCTTTCTTACTATAATCAAATTCGGTTCTATTACTAAATTATTTGACACATTCGGTGCTATAGTAGACTCCGGATCTCTAACACACTTCCTTAGATGAGAAACATGAAAAACATCATGGACTCCTGTCGAATTATTCGGTAACTCTACTCTTTATGCGAATATCCCGATCCTCTCTACAATAGGAAATGGTCGTATGAATCTCGGTGCCAACTTCCCTGATTTCCCAAATCGAATCACACCTTTCATCGGTGACACCTTAATAAAAACATGATCTCCAACAGAGAATTCTATGTCTTTCGATCTTCTACTTGCATAACTCTTCTGCTAGGATTGAGCTTCCTTCATCCTAACCTGAATCAACTCAATCTTTTTTGCAGCTTCTCTGACCAAATCTTGACCAAGAACCAACCTATCCCTAGTCTCTAACCAACAAACGGGAGATTTGCATGGCCTTCCATACAAAGCTTCAAACGGTGCCATCCCTATGCTATTTGATAGCTGTTATTATATGAAAACTCGACTAAGTGTAGATGGTCTTCCCACGATACCGTAAAATCTAACACATAAGCTCTTAACAAATTCTCCAAGACTTTGTTAACTCTTTTCATTTGCCCATCGGTCTGTGGATGTTAAGCGGTACTCATCTTGAGCGTGGTTCCTAAAATCTCCTGTAGACTCTTCTAGAACTCACCAGTGAAAAAGGAATCTCTGTCACTTACTATGCTACTAGAAATTCCATGAAGTCTAACTATATTCTTCATAAATAACTTAGGTAAAACATGCGTCGCCTTAGTTGGCTTAATTGGAATGAAATGGAAACCCTTAGTCAATCCATCCACCATGACCCATATACATTCATTTCCTCTATTAGATCTTGGAAACCCATCTATAACAGCCGCTGAAATAGAATCTCATTTCCATACTGGAATATCCAATGGCTGAATCAATCCACTTGGCTTCTGTTATTCGGCTTTTACATATTGGTAGTTCAAACACTGTCCTTCTTCATTCCTTCCCAGAGAAACTCCGCTTCATGTCCTGATACATTTTAGTTCCTCCCGGATGAATAGTGAATTTTGAGCGATGGCATTCCTCCAGAACATCTTTCCTAATGTTTCCCACGTTCGAAACACACATTCTTCCTTTCTTTCTCAACCACCCATTATGGTCAAGGCTAAAATCCTACAAGTCATTGCTCTCCGTTCCATTCCTTAACTTCTTGATCTGTTAAACCAATACTGGATCCTTCTCCTGTTTAGAAGCAATCCATTCAATCATAACCGGCCAAACTTCTAAACATGGCAACATAGTAGATCCGCCACTAGACCCAACTTCAGATCTTCACTGCACTCTATAACTTGACAGTGCTTCCAAGTCTTTCCACTCTGCTATCATTGCCAACACTGCATTTTGATGCTTTTTTCTAAGTGCATCTACAACCTTATTACCTTTCCCTGGTGTATACTCAATTCCAAAATCATAAGCATCAATAAACTTCGACCATCCTTGTTGTCTCATATTCAGCTCCTTCTCGGAGAACAAATATTTCAATGACTTATGATCCGTATAAAGCTCAAACCACTCTCTCAAAAGGTGATTTCTCCACACCTTCAATGCAAATATCATCGCAACTAATTTCAAATCATGTGTTGGATATCCGTCTCATGCGGTCCAAGTTGTCGAGAAGCATAGGAATTCACTTTGCTTCTCTGCATTAACAAAACTCCTAATCCTGTTCCACATGCATCTGTATAAACTACCAAATTTTGATTCTCCTTTGGTATAACTAATACATATGCATGGGTTAATAAGTGTTTCAAGCTCAGGAATGCTTCCTTACACTTATCGGTCCAAACAAACTTCACATCCTTTTGCATTAGCTTGGTCATTGGTTCTGCAATCCGCGAAAAATCCTTTATGAACCTCCAATAATATCCAGCAAATCCAAGAAACTTCTTTATCTCAATCACTGTCTCGGGTTTCTTCCAATTACTCACCACTTCAATCTTAGTCGGATCTATAGACAACCCTTTCTCTGAGACTACATGACCAAGAAACTTCACTTCCTTCTTCTAAATATAACATTTCAAAAACTTTGCCTTCTACTGATGCTGCCTCAACGTCTCAAGCACCACTCCAAGATGAACTTCATGCACCCTTTAATCTTTAGAGTATATTAAAATATCATCTATGAAAACTAACACAAACATGTCTAAGTGCTCTCGGAAGATTCGGTTCATCAAATCCACAAAGGATGCAGGCGCATCAGTTAGTCCGAATGGCATCACCAACCATTCGTACGATCCATATCTGCTTCTAAACATCGTCAAAGGAATACTATACTCTTCTACTCTAAGATGATGGAAACCTATTACTAAATCAAACTAAGAAAACAACTTTAATCCACTCAACTGACCAAATAAATCATCAATTCTAGGGAGTGGATATTGATTCTTTATTGTTTTCTCATTCAACTTACGACAATTGATACATAACCTCAACGATCCGTCCGGATTCTTAGCAAACATTATGGCTGCTCTCAAAGGTGAACTACTAGGTCAGATAAAACTCTTTCTTTCCAAACCTACCAACTGCAATTTTAACTCCCTCATCTCTGTAGGTGTCATCCTATTTGGCGGTCTACTCACTGGTTCCTCTAGGAACTAAATCTATCTGAAACTCAATGGCTCATTTCAATGGCAATCCTGCTACAGACTTGAAAACATCTACGAATTCTCTAACCACGAAAACTCGATTCAATCCATCTTCTACCTCTAGTAACCCAACAAAGCATTGACCTCACAACTAGGGTTTTCTGTGGTATATACAATCCTGTCACTATAGTCAAGGTGTCCAAGCGATATTTTCCTATTATGGCAAAATATCCTAGCATCATACTTGCTTAACTAGTACATACCCAAGATAATTACGAACCCTACAAAGACAAACACATGCAAACTGCAAACAAAAGTATGACCTAACAAATCAAACTCTAGCTGGTCACACCTCATCCCAAGTGTCGCATACCCTCCTATATGGTTTGCAACTTTTAAAGAAGTAACTAGATATGAGGGTTCTAGGTTAAGCTTATCTACAAAATAATGGGATATAAAAGAATGCGATGTACCAGTATCAAATAGAATGCTAACAGACCAACCATGAATCTTAAGCGTACCTCCCAACACTGCCTTCTCTTTCTCCTATGCTATTGGTCCCGATGTAGCAGGTTCCAATGCAAATAATTTGCTTCTTCCATCTTCAGTAGACTCTTTGCGTTGATTCTTAGAATGACCAATATGATCGCAGTTGAAGCATCCCATATTCTTCTTTTCGATCATGTCCTTCGACTATCCAGTACGACACTCATTAGCGAAATGCCCCTTCTTGTCGCACTAAAAGCAAACCACCTCTAATTTCCCTTTCTTTGAGGCTCCACCTTTTTTAGCACCCTTCTTATGAAAGAACTTCCTATTATGACTCTGCCTCACCTGGACCTCCTTTGCCTTGTTCTTCTCTAGAGAAGTAAGCATCTCCTCGTGTCTTAAAGCTATCTCTACCACATCATCACAAGGATCCCTAAGATGAGGTAATGTAGCACTTGCCAACTCAGGCTTCAACCCCTGATGAACTTCTAATTCCTCTTCATCACGGTATCCATAATAGCATACCCATACCTTGCCAACTCCTCAAACCTTCTAGAATATTCCAACACAGACATCTCCCCTTGCTCTAACTCAACAAATTTTCTGAGCAAAGCAGGCTGTGCCATCACAGACATGAACCTCTCCGGGAACTTTCTCCCAAACTCAGCCCATGTCATCGTTTCTTTGTCAACTCCAGTTGTTACACTATTCCACCAGAATAAAGCCTCTTTATGAAGTTGTCTCGAAGGAAGCCTTCTTTTCTGCTCATCATTGAGCCTCAAGTCAGCAAAGATTCTCTCACAATGCAGCAACCAGTTCCCCACATCAATGGCATCTTCGATTCCGATAAATGGCTTCCATCCAAGCCTAACATAGTTTCTACTCAAGATAGCATAAATTTTGACAACCAGAGCTTCCCGATCTCCTACTCTAGCATTTCCTGCAACCACTCCAGCAGCAATTCCAGCTTGCATCATGTTCAGAAAAAACTGATACATAGCTCCCATATTCACTTGTGGGACTCTAGCACCAACATTTACTACTTGTGCCTAACCTTGGTTTCTCCTAGTATTTGGTCTGGCATTTCCATTTGTGGTGGCGCTTCCTCCAAGGTTACTCTTCCACTTCTAGCTTCCATATCTATATTCAAGCCTTGTGAGATACATAAGAATAATCTAAGAGAGATAGGAGAATAGAGACAGTGTATAGTTATATATAGCAAATGCATTACTATAGTGTTTTCCCATACCCCAATCTTACCCTAATTCCTTAGGATTATGTTTTCAAAAATCAATTTTAGTTTTTTTTCATAAACCTATGCTCTGATACTAAGTTATAACATCCCCTATCTAGAGGCCCGAAAGCACTATAGCTGCTGTAGTCATCCATAGTGTTAACTTCTGGTGACCAAATATGGTAATGTTAATGGTATTCATAATATTAGAAACACACACAGATATGAACAAAATCACAGTTTTCACCAAAAACAACTTTTCTAATTACATTCCACAAAACATGTTTCATATTCCTTTACATAATCCCATATTCGTTTCCCAAGTAATGATATAATTATTACAAAATACGCCAAGAGCGACATATGATGATGTCCCCTTGGTTGACTAGAGTACTATAAAGTCACACTAACATAATACAACACAACGGAATTAAACAAAATAAGACAACATCTCCTAAATAGCTATCTATCAGCAACCTTCTCGTCTCTAGAAGATTTATTCGCTAAACTACTAATAACCTGTAAAGCTCAACCCTTAGCCTACTCAAATCAATTTTGAGCACAACAGAGTTCAAGGGGAAAAACATAAAGTTCGAGCCAAACATAAAGCCTGGTGTGAATAATACCATACATCTCGGTTATTTGATATCAAGTGAGACCACGCCGCTTAGCGGAATGGGTTTCCCCTCACTAATATACTTTTAAAATATATCTTTTGTAAATCATAATCCTATAACCAAAACTGGTTAAAGGTGTAAACAAATATCATGTAAACATACATGCCAGTTAATAAATGAACTATTTGTCCAAACACTATAGTTTTATTTGGCTAACTACTAACCTTTGGCTGACTTGGGCCTAACAGACAGTATAAATAAATAATCTAACACTTGTTAGATAATCCTCTTCTAGATGGTCTGTTCCTAACTTAATTTCTCCAAAGGTCACCTGATCCTAATGGTTTTGCGGGCTCACCAATAATGTATCTACGTACAAATATATATTCCCTTCTTTGTGTAACATCATTTCAGTCTTTCCGATGATAAAGCCTTAAACAATGGAATTTTAGACTAAATTAGCTGGGGGGTAATAGCTAATGTATAGGGCGTGACCCTATACCAGTCTAATTTGGTATATAATATTTGAGTCATTTTATTTAGGGTAACCTTCCCTTAAATTTTCCTTGAAAACCATTTCATCTCAAATTGATCTAAAACCTTTAAATCAAACTTAAACAAGGAAAATATACACTCTATGCTTTACTCAAAATCACCTTTCCATGATATATATGTATATACTTTAATCAAATCTTCTTTGATGGAAACATTGAAACCATTGAAAGTACCCCTTTCAATCCCACTATCCGTTTCGAAACCAGGTAAAACCCTTTCTTTCTCCTATGCCGTAAGACCAAAACATTCCTTTCAAAACCATTCATATAAACCTTTCAAAACCATTGAGAAACCTTTCCTTCGAAAGTTAGAAAACCTAAGACATCCTATCTTTAAAACAATTGAACATTGCCTTTCAAAAATATTGGAAAACCTTTCCTTTCAAACCTTTCAAAACCTTCCCTTTAAACCTTTCGAAACCATTGGGGAACCATCCCTTCAAAACCATTTTTAGAACCTTTCAAAAGTATTAAAACATCAAACCTTTCGAAAATATTTGGGTTCAAATAAAACACTAGGACAACCTATCGAAACCTTTTAAAACCAAACCATTTGAAACCTTCGGGTTTTACCTTCAACAGAGCAAAAGGATTATTAAAACATTTAAGTCGAAAGAACCCTTTCGAAAGCAATTCCTAAGTAAAGAAGTGATGGTGTCAAAACCAACCTTCTGAAAGCACAGGAGAAGTGGATTGGATTTAAAAACAAAGTATATGTGATAGCCCGCAAATCCGTACCCCTTGAGTCAACACTATTCTACAATACTCAACTCAAGTTGTACAGAAATACGAACCACTTAGGTTAAAGAAGAAGAGGTAGAAGAAGAAAATAGAAAACAACAACAGAATCTAACCATCGCAGCGGAATAAAATATAATAGGTAATGAATAATTTTACTCAAAAATCAAATATCTCTGTTTATATATTGCATCATCAGAATATATCAATCACAGCTCAACATCAACATCGTACAATGAATACACAACAACTCAAGATACAAAATAACTCAAACACGGCGGAATATATATATATATATATATGTATATATGTATGTATGTAAATAAGTACGGGAGTACGTATCGTCATCTTGCTCGTCTCCTGAGCTCCACAGCATCATATCCTGTATCCTATAATACTCGGTCTGACCCGAGCATTACAGTTAAATAACACCCAAGTCAGTCTGGAATACCAGCGTGAGAAAATCACACCCAATTGATTATTAAAGTTTCAAAAATCCTTTGAAAATAAAAGCATCTCCTAAGACCACGCCACAAATAAACATGTCAGGTTTTTACCTTACGATAGCTAAAACAATTTTTATAGAATTCTCTGATATTATCATAGGGTCTATATACAAATACTTATAAAATAGCCGAAATTGTTACATCTATTAAATTCCAGCTACTAGCCACGGAGTGGTAATACAAACAAAACTCGTACAAGGCTCGTAGGAAGATTGGATTTCCAACTAATGACTAGGCACTGGGGTACCACCTGTCACAGTACGGGGCCTAGATCACCGTACCGAGGAGTACGCCTGCTCCCCTGCAACACAAGACCGGGACTACCCCTTACTGGATAATCCCGAGTGAGATCACCCCGCGGTTAGGATCAGCAACCGCCCACTAACCCGAAATAAAAAGGGACATCTAGACATGGATGACCTCACCCTGCTTGGGTGCTACCCACCTAGCCTTGCTGCATAACCCCTGATTTTTAGTCATTCCCGGTTGATGAGGCTTGAGGCTAAGCGTTACCTTTTTAGAACATATCCCTTAGAATGCCCATTGTCCACCTGACGATGTTTCGCAAGCATTCATCCATACAAGTCCGTCCCGGGTTCGACCGAAACCGAAGGCACTATTCCTACTACATCCATTTTGGAAATATCCTCAGGATTAGTAGCGACTAGCCCTTCACTTCACTGCTCCATCTTCGAATCCAAACTCATTTTTCACGAAAACGTGTAAACCGAATCGAAATGGTTTTCGAGAAATAAATCTCGATCCCGGTCTCTTCGAAACGATTAACGCATTTGGCCAATATTGATAGTCGGTGATTTAACTATCAATTAATATTCATAAACATCCATCAACAATAAATAATTTCCCAAATTATTTATTAACCTCAAAATATCTTCACAAGATATATATTTCTAATCTCAAAACCTTTGAAAACAGTTTTCAAAACTATCTTCCCTTCTCAGAATAAATTCCAAGTATTTCTATTTCCATTGGAATCACCAAGCATAAAACTTAAGATTTTTAAAATAATTTAAAACGCTTTACTTTGAAATATACTTTAAAACCTTTAGGTTAAAAACTATTTCAATAATTTGTTAAAAATATATACTATATGAATATTTGAAAATAAGGTTACTTTATAAAAGATAAAACTAAGTTTTCACTTTATAAAACAAAACACCAACTCATCTTTTAAATAGTTATTACAATAATAGATTTGAAAAATATTTACTTTAGAATTTTAAACATTCAGAAATAATAAATTTTCTAAAACATGCTATGGAAAATAACATTAAACTTTTATCTTATATTTAAAAATTTACCTTAAAAACGTACTTGGCTATCCAGGGAAATATACTTCTCTTCACAACCCTAAAAAATAAATCACTATTTATTTTTAAACAATCTTTCACATCCCTTTAATAAATTCCCACCTTGAATTTATTCTTCCAAATATCCAATTTCAATACTCAAATCAATTTCCAAATTGATTTCCAACTTACTTCATTTATTCCAAAGTCCTTTAATTTCAGATTTCATTCCTTGCTTTTGATTTAAAATACTTTTAACTGAAAATTCCAATTTTAGGTTCCTCAAATTACTTCTTAATCCTTTTAAATAAATTTAAACTTTGAAATTTAAAATAATACTTTATTCTTTTAATTGATATCACTTAAGTTTAATATTTATTGATTTCTGCTTATTCAAATCCTTTATCCTCCATACTCGACATTATTTATTAGTATTTTAATTTCATTTCCATTCCTTTCCAATTCATTCTTAATTTATTTAAAATCACTATTATTAATTCACTTACAAATTCTCTTCATTTTATTTCCAAAATTCAATTCTATATAACTTGATATCTTAGTGCTCCGGCATGTATTCAGGTAAACCATAACAGCCAATATTCCAATGTAATTCATCATAGTATATCAAATAATTACATTAGAGAATATTAAATAATTTAAATTAAATGTTGAGGGGTCCAGTTGGATCCCTCCAACCTGTTTTCCTGCATCCACAGACATTAGCACAATATAATACACCATTTCCAAAGTATCATACTATATCACATCAATCAATTCAATCATTCAAACAATTATTTAAATTTAATCATTTAAATTAAATTCAAATTCAGCCGAGTGAGATTAACTCACCTTTGTCCTTAGTTTTACAATCCATCCAAATTAGCTTGCTTCCTTCGCCATTTTAACCTTTGTATAAATATTATATGATTTATTAATAATTGAACTAATCGAAATATAAATCTCCATCTATTAATTTAATTTAAACTAATTTTAAATGATAATTAAACTAGCCTAATTCATTATCTGAATTAATCAATGATTTTATTTTAGGCCAATATCTTAGATTTTAAAACTAATTCCTCTTAATAAATTCATTTAACTAAAAACTAAATTTACATCCCATCTTTCTCTTTAATAAATGCTCATCATATTTTTATTTAAACTAATTGAATAATCACTTATCATAAATGATTAACTAATACTTTGGGTTTAAAGTAATTTCTCTTTAACCATTTCTAAATTAATTAAACAGGTAAATTACAAAGTTATCTTCCTTTTGAAAACACATTTTACTTGTTGTTTACCTATAAACATATTTTATTAAATTCTAAGAAAATAAAAATTCTATTTCAGCCTATATATATACACTATAAAAAAATTTATTCAATTATTTATTTAAAGTTTCCTACTACCTAAACCTTACCTATAATATATCTTCTTTTTCTTCTATTAGATCCATCAATTACTGGGTTGGATACATACATATAGAGATATATATTATTGTTATTATTTTACTTTACTGGGGATATACATACATACATACATGCATATATATATATATATATATATATATATATATATATATATAAATTAATTCTAATTAAACAAAATTTAAACTATACCTTACAGTTAGAATTCGAGCCATCTCCTGCCAACTACCACTATTGACATCAACTGCCTTCGGAATAGTAACCAACGAACGCCACCAGTCCTGCCAAGATTGCAACTACCACCCGAGACCCCCATCCCTTACATACGCATGCCTCTACACCCTATTCGTCAACCATGACATTAGCTGGTCGTAAACAAGCTAACGAACCTAGGTCGCACAAACAACTTGCTCCAGATTGCACAAACCTCGATTGCAGGTCTCGTCTCCATGCCATGATGTTCCGCCCAGGCTTCGCGCAACACAAATCACCGCCCCCTTGCTCGCGCACGAGGTCATTCGACGACTGATCGCAAATCGCGACGCCACAAAATCGCCAAACCCCCTTGCGAACGCGCGCGCAAACGTCGCTTGCTTCCCTCCCTTCTTCCATGAGCCAATCGATTAGAGAATAGGGTTAGCGAACTCGATTTATGGAGATCGAGGCTATGGCCATTCTTTTGAAAAAAAAATCGAAATGTTCGGCTGAAAAGAAATGAAGGGGGGCGACGTGATTGAAATAAAGAAAGGAGGCGTACACAAGAAGGTTTGGCCATTTAAATTAAATTTCATCAGATCATTTATTAATCAAATTTTCAGCCCGTTATATTTCGTACACTCACATACTAACTCAGATCAAAATGAAATTTGAAATCCGATAATAAAACACTATCACAGATTCAATGGAACTGGTTTCGTCGAATTCCAAGACTGTGTCTCGGAAGGCTATTTTTAAATTCAACTTAAATGATAAAATTTCAAAACTGAACAGATCACTGTTAATTTCAATTTTAACGCTTCTATTGTCTTCAGAATTATCAATATAAATTTTATAAGCCTTCAGATTATTTTTATAGGCTTAAAATCTCAGGTTTCATATTTCATTGCATTTCAAATTATTTAATTCAATAATTTAATTATCAAATAAATTGTAATCTTTGAATTCAAGTTAAATTAAACCTTTAAATATTTAAAATCAATTAAATATTCCAATTTTAAATGCTCCAAAAATTCCGGGTCGTCACATTCTTTCCCCCTTAAAAGAATTTCGTCCCCGAAATTACTAGTTAGGAAGAATGGTCCAATATCCGCTTACTTATCCTCAGAACCAAACAATTCGACGTCCAACCAACTATCTTTTTACAAAAGACCATTATCATTCTTATTAACTTTCCAAACCTTTCCCTAGTTTGTAAACAATCTCGTTTGCTCAATTATTCAAGTTCCAATTTAAAACCAAATTTTTTCTCAAAATTTTTCTAACTCTCTAAATTTTCGAAAAATTTCGCCCGCGTCTCCTTTGCGCGGCTAGCTCGGTACAACTACAAAATGGCTCTATGGCCTCCCCAAATCCAAAAGGAAAACAAAAGGCCAAGTGGCTCAATCCAAAATCCCAATCAAATTTCACACCAAATTTAAATTCATACCTTTTAGTCAAGCATTTCAAATTTTTATCTTTTGAAATCAATCCAATTCTCTTTTCCCTTTATATTACCTGCATATCCTGCTTAGCACTAATATCCAATCACAATATTCCCAAAACATCATATCAACTTTATTACAAAATGTCAGCATTTATTCATTCAAACATTAACTTAGATTATATTTGTAGTATCAATTCCTAATCAAGAATTCACCATTCCTTTCTTAAATTAGTATAAGGATTTAGTATGCTTCTTTTATTTATTTCCACCTTACCACTTTAGTTTATATCTAATTCTATCTAAATTGACTCTTTCACTTCCATATAAATTTAATTTATCTTTAACTTTGAATATTTAAATTTTATTTTCCATTTATAACTTCTTCATGTCTTACTTTAAATTAGTCTCATTTATTACTTTATTTCAATTCACAGTTTGAAATCGTTTTGTTGTTAACAAAATTTCCCAAAAATTTCTAACTCCAAAATTTCTGATTTTTTTTGGTAAAGTCTCCTTTGCACGGAGGAGCTTTTGCAATATGACAAAAGAGATAAATATATATACATCGACCCACACGGTCGGAAAAACAAAATCAGTTCATATTTACTATTTTTATTGCGTAGACGTACCTTTTTTAGCATTTTAAGCAAGCGGCTTATAATTTTTAGCAACTAGCGCAACCAAATCCAGCCACACGGCTCCCAGGTACCTGTACTTACTCTATTTAAACATGTAAGTGCCATATATATGAAGTTTAACAACATTTCATTCTTTTTAAACAACTACAACACATGAATATTAAAAGCAATGTAACTCAACAATGTTTATAAGCAACTTATATGGTTTTTAACACTTACGCATTTGTTTCAACCAATCCATACGCCATTTCATTTAATTTTAATGGTTTACAATACCATTTCTTACCTTCAATTTATTTTACCCCCAAACAAGCTCATATTCAATTCAATTGATTTCAAAATCAATTCTATTTCACTTTTATTAATTCATAGCATCTTAATAACTTCCATTTACATCAAATGACAATTTATTCTATGCAATTTGACGAGATCTTTGTGAATAAATAAGTATTTATGTTTTATAACCAATTTAAATTGGTTTCAACTCAATTTATACTTAATTCTATTCCATTTTTAAATTTATTCACAATCCATATATTCTCATTTCCATTGCATTTCAGTTTTGAATCCATTCACTTGCATTTCATTTTATTAACCAAACCAGTTCATTCAAAACCATTAACAACTTAGGTTCATCTTCATTACCAATTAAATTTCCTTTTATTTTAATTCATTCACACTTATTTATTTAGCTTGACACATTTCATTTAAATTTTATTCTCAACCCAATCATTAGCGTTTCATTTAAAACTATTCTATTAAACTTGAAAACATTCAATTGTTAATATTGTCTCCAAGTTATTTCAATTCCTTAACATTTTTAATGGTTTACAATTATTTATTTAAGAATTTTCATTCCATTAAATATTATCGGCAACTCACCGAATTTTATTTCAATTAAAATCCATTTTTACTTGATTTAAATCCAATCCACTATTATTAAACTTAATTTTAAGTTGAATTTAATTCAACTCCTCTCCATCTTTTAGCTTAAGTTTATACACTCCAATTTTATACTTAAGATCATTTCATTTTCACGTAATTTTTTTTTTTAATTTTATTCAACTTAATTCTCTCCCAATTAAATCTCATTTTAAATCTGCAATTTCATTTGATTGGTTATTATCAAATTTAACTTTTCAGATTCAACTCATTCAATTGATTACTTGACCATTTCCAATTATATTCAATTTGTTAACACTTCAAGTTAAATGTAAATTAATAACTCAAGTTCTGAATCCACCATCCATTCTCAATTACCGCCCAATTTTATGAACTCACAGTTTAATTTCATTTACTTCACCAACAATTTAAGTCGAATTTAATTTATAACTTGAGTTTTATTTCCAAACTTCATCATAAACTCGCAATTCAACTTTATTTATCTACATTGGGTTCTCATTACATATTTCATTATCTAATTATCATCTAAATAGTTTTTCCCCAACTTATAATCCAGAACTTGATTTTAATCTCAAAATCTCTTCATTTAAATTTTCTTAAGTTCAAATTTATTTTATAATTCAAGTTTTGATCTTCATTTTATTTTTCAATTCATCAAAAATATTTATTTTGGATTTTCTATTCCACTTTCAAAATTTATAAGTCATAACTTATTATTTACTCAATTCCATTCATCATAGGCTTGAATATATTGTTCTTTTATTTTAACTCAAGCCTTATGCTTATTTATATCCCAAGCACATTTTTATTCCCTGCAATTTAATTCTGATTCTTTTATAAGCTATTCTAATTTATTTACTTCAATTCCAATCCTTATTCAATTTATTTCCCATTAGTTCAAGTAAGAATTTAATTCCATTCATTAATTTAATTGAATTCTTATTCCAATTCAATTAAATTTAACTCAGATTTATTTAATCTCCATTCGATTACAACTTAATTCAAATACAACTGGATATTATTTTCAGCCTACTCAATTACTTCAATCCAGTTAAATTTTATATTCCAATCGAAGTTAATTTCATTTTTAACATTCACTTTAAATTTAAATTCCAACATTCAAAGCTTATATTCCCTTCCTGATTTAAAAATCATCCCAATTTATTAGCTTACAACCTATCTCATCAGGATTTTTAAGCTCCCGGCTTTGGTTTCAAATCATTTTGAAATCTTCAACATCTCAAATCACATTTCTAAATTTTTTTAAACCATTCCTGGTTTTATTCTCAACAAATTTACTTTAAGGTTTTCAAAAACAAATAGGTTTCCCCTGAACAAATCAATTTGGTAGCAATCCATCACTTAGAAATTCAAAAATGAATACTGATAATGCGGCCGTCATCATCAGAATTATTTCCCAATAATCCAAGTGATTTCAATGCTATACCTCTTCCAAAATCCATTTTAAAACAAATTTCCTTTCAGAAGTAACCCAAAAACAACAATACTACTATTTATCTTCAAAATACTTCCAAAATCTCTGGGTTAAAGTTTTCAAATTCTGTTTTAATTCAAAATTTAAGTATAAAGCATTTGTATAGTTTATGTTTATACAAATTCCCATTTAATTATATTTCAATTTATAATTTACATATATAATTCATATTTATGAATTTCATTTTATAATGAATTCATTCCCTTAAATTTTAGTTATATTTCAATTTCTAGTTAAATTTTCACTTAACAATGATAATACTTTAATATCATCATTTCTAACATCCAAGCAACCATATATTAGCTAAATAGTTTTCAAAAACTATTCTTTATATCAAAATATGTTTTTGGGTAAAATTATTTCATTTACCCATATTTAAAACAATACCGTGTCGATTGCTCTATTCAAGTGTTTAGAAACCCCTTCGATACAGTTGTCGAGACTGTGCCGACGAAGGTTCATATGCCACTCAATAAACCAATCAACACAATATTAAAACAATTTATATTCACTAACAAATATGCGCTCATATTTATTAATACGCTCAAACTCATTATAGAGTACTACGGACTCTATTTTAAATGAGTAATTCCCACCAGAGCCAAGGTTATCACCAACCTAAGCTCTGATACCACTGTGACAGCACGCAAATCCGTACCCCTTGAGTCAACACTATTCTACAATACTCAACTCAAGTTGTACAGAAATACGAACCACTTGGGTTAAAGAAGAAGAGGTAAAAGAAGAAAGTAGAAAACAACAACAAAATCTAACCATCGCAGCGGAATAAAATATAATAGGTAATGAATAATTTTACTCAAAAATCAAATATCTTTGTTTATATATTGCATCATCAAAATATATCAATCACAGCTCAACATCAATATCATACAATGAATACACAACAACTCAAGATACACAACAACTCAAACACAACGGAATATATATATATATATATATATATATATGTGTGTAAATAAGTACGGAAGTACGTATCGTCATCTTGCTCGTCTCCTGAGCTCTACAGCATCATATCCTGTATCCTAATACTCGGTTTGACCCGAGCATTACAGTTAAATAACACCCGAGTCAGTCTGGAATACCAGCATGAGAAAATCAAACCCAATTGATTATTAAAGTTTCAAAAATCCTTTGAAAACAAAAGCATCTCGTAAGACCACACCACAAATAAACATGTCGGGTTTTTACCTTACGATAGCTAAAACAATTTTTATAGAATCCTCTGATATTATCATAGGGTCTATATACAAGTACTTATAAAATAGATGAAATTGTTACATCTATTAAATTCCAGCTACTAGCCACGGAGTGGGTAATACAAACAAAACTCATACAAGGCTCGTAGGGAGATTGGATTTCCAACTAATGACTAGGCACTGGGGTACCACCTGTCACACTACGGGGCCTAGATCACCGTACCGAGGAGTACACCTGTTCCCCTGCAACACAAGACCGGGACTGCACCATACTGGATAATCCCGAGTGAGATCACCCCACGGTTGGGATCAGCAACCGCCCACTAAATCGAAATAAAAAGGGACATCTAAACAGGGATGACCTCGCCCTGCTTGGGTGCTACCCACCTAGCCTTGCTGCATAACCCCTAATTTTCAGTCATTCCCGATTGATGAGGCTTGAGGCTAAGCGTTACCTTTTAGAACATTTCCCTTAGAATGCCCATCGTCCACCTGACGATGTTTCGCAAGCATTCATCCATACAAGTCCGTCCCGGGTTCGAACGGAACCGAAGGCATTATTCCTACTACATCCATTTTGGAAATATCCTCAGGATTAGTAGCGACTAGCCCTTGCACTTTATTTCTCCATCTTCGAATCCAAACTCGTTTTTCACGAAAACGTGCAAACCGGATCGAAGTGGTTTTCGAGAAATAAATCTCGATCCTGGTCTCTTCGAAACGATCAACGCACTTGGCTAATATTGATAGTCGGTGATTTAACTATCAATTAATATTCATAAACATCCATCAACAATAAATAATTTTTCAAACTATTTATTAACCTCAAAATATCTTCACAAGATATATATTTCTAATCTCAAAACCTTTGAAAACAATTTTCAAAACTATCTTCCCTTCTCAAAATAAATTCCAAGTATTTCTATTTCCATTGGAATCACCAAGCATAAAACTTAAGATTTTTAAAATAATTTAAAACGCTTTACTTTGAAATATACTTTAAAACCTTTAGGTTAAAAACTATTTCAATAATTTGTTAAAAATATATACTATATGAATATTTGAAAATAAGGCTACTTTATAAAATATAAAACTAAGTTTTCACTTTATAAAACAAAACACCAACTCATCTTTTAAATAGTTATTACAATAATAGATTTGAAAAATATTTAGTTTAGAATTTTAAACATTCAGAAATAATAAATTTTCTAAAACATGCTTTTGAAAATAACATTAAACTTTTATCTTATATTTAAAAGTTTACCTTAAAAACGTACTTGGCTATCCAGGGAAATATACTTCTCTTCACAACCCTAAAAAATAAATCACTATTTATTTTTAAACGATCTTTCATATCCCTTTAATAAATTCCTACCTTGAATTTATTCTTCCAAATATCCAATTTCAATACTCAAATCAATTTCCAAATTGATTTCCAACTTACTTCATTTATTCCAAAATCCTTTAATTTCATACTTCATTCCTTGCTTATGATTTAAAATACTTTTAACTGAAAATTCCAATTTTAGGTTCCTCAAATTACTTCTTAATCCTTTTAAATAAATTTAAACTTTGAAATTTAAAATAATTCTTTATTCTTTTAATTGATATCACTTAAGTTTAATATTTATTAATTTCTGCTTATTCAAATCCTTTATCCTCCATACTCGACATTATTTATTAGTATTTTAATTTCATTTCCATTCCTTTCCAATTCATTCTTAATTTATTTAAAATCACTATTATTAATTCACTTACAAAATCTCTTCATTTTATTTCAAAATTCAATTCTATATAACTTGATATCCCGGCATGTATTCAGGTAAACCATAACAGCCAATATTCCAATGTAATTCATCATAGTATATCAAATAATTACACCAGAGAATATTAAATAATTTAAATTGAATGTTGTGCGGTCCAGTTGGATCCCTCCAACCTGTTTTCCTGCATCCACAGACATTAGCACAATATAATACACCATTTCCAAAATATCATACTATATCACATCAATCAATTCAATCATTCAAACAATTATTTAAATTTAATCATTTAAATTAAATTCAAATTCAGCCGAGTGAGATTAACTCACCTTTGTCCTTAGTTTTACAATCCATCCAAATTAGCTTGCTTCCTTCGCCATTTTAACCTTTGTATAAATATTATATGATTTATTAATAATTGAACTAATCGAAATATAAATCTCCATCTATTAATTTAATTTAAACTAATTTTAAATGATAATTAAACTAGCCTAATTCATTATCTTAATTAATCAATGATTTTATTTTAGGCCAATATCTTAGATTTTAAAACTAATTCCTCTTAATAAATTCATTTAACTAAAAACTAAATTTACATCCCATCTTTCTCTTTAATAAATGCTCATCATATTTTTATTTAAACTAATTGAATAATCACTTATCATAAATGATTAACTAATACTTTGGGTTTAAAGTAATTTCTCTTTAACCATTTCTAAATTAATTAAACAAGTAAATTACAAAGTTATCTTCCTTTTGAAAACACATTTTACTTGTTGTTTACCTATAAACATATTTTATTAAATTCTAAGAAAATAAAAATTCTATTTCAGCCTATATATATACACTAAAAAAAAATTTATTCTATTATTTATTTAAAGTTTCCTACTACCTAAACCTTACCTATAATATATCTTCTTTTTCTTCTATTAGATCCATCAATTACTGGGTTGGATACATACACGTAGAGATATATTATTATTATTATTATTATTATTATTTTACTTTACTGGGCATATACATATATATATAAAAATTAATTCTAATTAAACAAAATTTAAATTATACCTTACAGTTAGAATTCGAGCCATCTCCTGCCAACTACCACTACTGACATCAACTACCTTCAAAATAGTCACCAACGAATGCCACCAGTCTTGCCAAGATTGCAGCTACCACCCGAGACCCCCATCCCTTACATACGCATGCCTCTACACCCTATTCGTCAACCATGACATTAGCTGGTCGCAAACAAGCTAACGAACCAAGGTCGCACAAACCACTTGCTCCAGATCGCACAAACCTCGATAGCAGGTCTTGTTTCCATGCCATGATGTTCCGCCTAGGCTTCGCGCAACACAAATCACCGCCCCCTTTGCTCGCGCACGAGGTCGATCAACGACCGATCGCAAATCGCGACGCCACAAAATCGCTAAACCCCCTTGCGAACGCGCGCGCAAACGTCGCTTGCTTCCCTTCCTTCTTCCACGAGCCAATCGATTAGAGAATAGGGTTAACGAACTCGATTTATGGAGATCGAGACTACGGCCATTTTTTTTTAAAAAAAAATCGAAATGTTCGGCTGAAAAGAAATGAAGGGGGGCGACGTGATTGAAATAGAGAAAGGAGGCGTACACAAGAAGGTCTGACCATTTAAATTAAATTTCATCAGATCATTTATCAATCAAATTTTCAGCCCGTTATATTTCGTACACTCACATACTAACTCCGATCAAAATGAAATTGAAATCCGATAATAAAACACTATCAAGGATTCAATGGAACTGGTTTCGTCGAATTCCAAGACTGTGTCTCGGAAGGCTATTTTTAAATTCAACTTAAACGATAAAATTTCAAAACTGAACAGATCACTGTTAATTTCAATTTTAACGCTTCTACTGTCTTCAGTATTATCAATATAGATTTTATAAGCCTTCAAATTATTTTTAACAGGCTTAAAATCTCAGATTTCATATTTCATTGCATTTCAAATTATTTAGTTCAATAATTTAATTATCAAATAAATTGTAATATTTGAATTCAAGTTAAAATTAAACCTTTAAATATTTAAAATCAATAAAATATTCCAATTTTAAATGCTCCAAAAATTCCGGGTCATCACAGTATACTTTTCGAAACCATTGGCTTCGAAAGGTAAAAAAGCGACAGCTAAAGGTTTTGACCCCATTCGGAAGCATTTACTTAAAACAAAGGTGCAACCTCTTTCAAAACTATTTCATAAATCAATTTGATCCAGTCGAAAGCCAACCTAGTCGAAAGCATATCCCTCAAAAGCAAAGCAGGTGCGTATTTCATTTGAAAGCTAAGTAAGGTTTCAACCTCCTTCGAAACCCCTAGTTTAGAGCCAATACCTTCCGCCTATATCCAATTCGCTGTGCACCAAGGCTTTGATGCCATGCGCATTAGTTTTGATGGTGATGATGAAGGAGCTATTAGGCCGGAACCCCAGGTGCCAAAAGTGGCAAAACATGCTAAAAGCGTGTAAAAATTTATTTTAAATTTAATAAGAAATTCTTTTCAACTAACCTGCCTTGTTTGTCAAAATGTCATTGGTTGCTAATTTTCTTTTCTAAAAATGCTACCAATATTTCAGAAATAGACAATTTAATTCATTTATAAAACACATTTTCTCCTTTTATAAAAATATAAAACATTTAAGTCCCATACCTCAAATGACTTTATATATCTATTGAAACATTTAGGAAAATTCTACACAAACTCTAGAAAATCATTTTTAATATGTAATCTAACATATATTAATTTCAGAACCAAAACTTATATTATTTAACCATAAATAGTTTTAAACCCAAATAATTATTTCCCTCACTAATTTTTTTATGTAAAATCCACATTAATTCAGAAAATTATGAAAATTGAAATCCCTTTCTAAAATATCAGTTTTGATCTAAATCTAAAATAATAAGGAATTTGGATGTCATTAAATAGGGTTTTCACATTAAAACATATCATAAAACCTATATGAATGTGCAAAATCATCAACAAGCATTATAAACATTTTATCCTTCAAAACATGGCATAACATTGCAAATAAATTCAAACTATCCTTAAAACTGAAAACAATTAATAAATATGAAATGTAATCATTATTCACCTTAGCTTTGGGACTAAGGATTTGAGATTTGATCTTGATTAAGTTGCTTAAGCTTTTCCTCTTGAAATCTTCTCTTTGCTTTTCCTAATCGTAGCCGGCCTTTAGCTTCTTTTTTTTTTTGTGAAGATAGCATGAACATGAGAATAATGGGGTTAAGGGTTTAGGGTATTAGAATACTCTTATTCCAACTTTACCCCTTATCTATTTGCCTTAACATTTTAGTTCTTTAGTTCATTTGTATATGGCACGACTACCCTTACTAATTACAAATGTCAACCCATTAACCATCTTACATTATTTCATTTAATCTTCCTAATTAAATGTTTCTAATAATATTACTAAAAATATGGGGTGTTACAACCTTGGAACCTTCTCTTTAGTGTCCTAATCTTTTCCAGCTTTTCCAAGTACAGTTTGCATAAGGAAATTAATTTTTGGAATTTCAAATGGAATTTTTTTAAATGCAAGTTTTTGTTCACTATCAACAACTATGCAAATAGTAATTTCAAAGCTAAAACAGATTTTTATTCCTTTTTATTCTCTACGTTTCGTATACTGTCGTTGTCATCGAACCGTGAAATTCATATTCATTAACATATCAACCCTTCCTACGTTAAGCATGTGGCACTTTAAAATCAATTTTTTTCATTTTTTGCCAAAAATCATTTTCCCCTTCCGATCAAACTTGTAAAACTATTTGAAAAATAAAATTTTCAACAGCATATGAATAAACTTTTTCGAAGCATTTGAGCATAATTTTTCAAAAGCATTTATACAAAATATTTCAAAACATTTGCCTTTCCATCCTTAAAACAAATCAAACAACATCTTAATAGAATCAGGATTAAGTCAATGAGTTAATACATATGATTGACCCTAGCCTTGCGCAGTTAATCTTAGATCTTGAGAACCTTTCCTTTTATTTAAAAATGACAAATAACACACATGCATATATATAAATTTTAGCTTTTAAGGCAAAGGGATAGTGACCATGGATTTGCAACAACCCTTCCCTGTCCTCCGCGTCTTAAAATTTATTTTCCCAAAATTATGAAGTTTCTGGGATTCAGGCTTTCTTTATTCTAGAAATTTCCTAATTTATTTTATAAATTCCAACTTTAATTACATTCATCGTTGGTTAATTGTCCTTACGAGATTTCCCTATTTAAATTGTTTGCTAATAAATATAGCGATCAAAGCTCATCTAAAAATTAACAAAATAATAAAATATGAACATATCCCATATGATATCGTATGCTTTTTCAATACCACAAAAGAGACAACTAGCGATTAAAAACCAAATAACCTAAAAAACAATTTTTGAAAGCTGCTCTTCAACATCAACTAGTATTAATGATTTTATGGCCCTATCAATTCTTACTCAATTAAGATGGACATTTATAATATGCCATTCTACTATAATCCACATGCACTAACTAACCTCATTGGCTTCAAGTAAATAAGGTCTATCCATTACTCCAATTATTATAACCGTTTATGGGATAAAATGTTTATTCCCACACTGAGTGGTTGAGAAATATAAATAAGAATAACTAATTGAAAAATAGGCTTGGTGTAATAAATTTCCTGGTACCTCTCTTGCCTCCTTTAACCTTGAATCAAACAACATCCTTTCATTGTGTTTTCCATCTCATCGCCCTCTTCTCCTATCATGCTATTATCTTTATTTAATCAAAACCTCTTGATAGTCTTCTCAAACTTTGTTATTTGCTTTGCTTATCCTTTTTCTTTCATGCGAGTATATCTTTAAACTGGCAAAAGTGTACTTTGATAGCATTTCTCAATCCTTTGAGGGTTTTTCTTATGGCTTTCACACATGTCAAATCAAACATTCCAATATTCATACCAATACCCCTTATATTCAACAACGATTCCTTATTGCTACCCTATGAGAATTCGTAGCTATTTTATTCATAGACTTGACCTCTAAATTATCTAACCAAGGCAGTCATTCTTATCTACTCTATATCAAATACTGGTTTGGTTTTCACCACTCTTTATTAAAATTAAAATTTTACAGCCATGAAGTACTTAATCCAAAACTTTTAAATTGAAAATATAAACTTAGAAACCTTTTTACATGATTATTAAATTTCTTTGTTTCCCCAAGGAACCATGAAATATTTGTCAATCTAACCAACTTTCCCTTTTTAAGGATTTCCTATGATAAAAACTTACTTATTTAAAAGTAGAATTTTGAACTCAAATATTTATTTGCGTTCCAAAAACTCAATCGTCGTACCAAACCTTTTTTTTAAAAAGTCTTCCAGAACTTTAAACAATGAAAATATAGTAGACAAGGATAACCTCCATCCTATCTTTTTTATTACTCATGATGTTTCCGCTTTCAACCTTAGCAGAGATTCTAATAGCCTACAAGGGGGACTTCTAAAAGATATGTGCAATTATTGCACATATTTAAGGAAATTATCCATTTTTTCGACGCTTTACCTCTAATTTCCTACATTGTTCCTAACTAGGTTACTAACATTATTTTAATATAAATTCCTAATGTCATTTTTATCTAATTTCCTAATATTACTACCATTAAAATTTCACTTAAATTGCCTTCAATGGCTTCTCCTTAAATAGTTATTTTCGTCTTTTATTATTTTCTCATTGACTCATTATAATGCTTTCACCTGCTACTTCAGCCATTAGGCTTTTCTTTATTAGCATAAAAAGAGATATATATAAATCTATTTTAGTTATTTTCCTCCATATGTTCCTTATATGTAAGTATTCCTTCTATCTTCAGTATAGGGTATTTGTACTCTTCTATTCTCTTTACCCCATTTAAAGTACCAATTCCATTTATCGATCCTTTGTAAAGAATTTAAAATTTGGAACTTCTAAATTTAGAAAAATAGGAAAAATTATCAACCCAAACATATACACTCTTTTCAGTTCATTTCTAAAAAAAATTCTTTACCGAAAACCTTTAAATCGAAATTCTTTGATCCAACCAATTCCAAACTTGACCAGGAATCTCTAAATAGCTCCTTAATTTAAACTTTTCAAAATTTCTTTCTTTTTCAAAACAACGTTTCAACGATGGGTCCTTTTATTAAAATAAATTCTTTGAAAAACCATCCAAAATGTTTTTAGGAAATTTCAAAATCTTTTTTCAAATTCTTTCGCAAGGGCTCAGACTCAAAAATGGACTTTAATTGCTCTTTCTTTTGGGATTTTCTTATTTTCCCTTTACTCTTAACCTCTTTTTTATTAAGAGTATATATTAGAAAAGTTCGAGTATCCTCTTATAGAGATTAATGCATACCTTCTTATGGGTTAATCTTTTTTCATGTCATACTTCTGGATGCTTGCAACATATAGGTTCTTGATTCCCATATTTTTTGATGTAATGTACATCCTCAATCGTCAATCTATTGAAATCCATAGTCATAAGGCAACCTGGGCCCAATAAAGGAATCAAATACCATCTAGCCTCCAAGATCCTTCTATATGTCATGCTTATGCTCTTCTTGGTTCACTCCTTACGGTACTGCCTCCACACCATAGGGTGATTGGAGGCAGGCACATCAATTTAACTCTATTTATTGTTCCAACTCATAATTGCCTCATACATCTTTTCAAAATATGGTTGCAACACTTCTATAGCAGAGTTCATAGAGCTTGGCATATAATATATAAATATATTTATAGATAAAAATATAAATACATTCTCTTAGCACAACCTAATTCCTATGATCAACTAACCTATGTACCGATACCAAATGTAACAATCCACACCTTAATGGGACTGAATTTTGGCTATATCAAAACCCAAGCCACTAGGGTATGGATTGTTGATGTCAGTAACCTCAAATAAACATAAGTATATCAGAGAGCTATCCACATAAATTCCCAATGGAACAGAAAATTTAATAAAACATATATACCCTCTATTGCTTCTTCCTTCGAATCAATATTATTCCTTGGATATCTAGTTACTTTGTTAGTACAAAGCATGAATGAGAAGACTTTTCCATCTACCATTCCCATCTTGCACGAATAGCCTGTCTTTTTAAATCTGTCCTATGGGCTGTAATGAGGAGAGGGTTAGAACAACAATCTGGTGATTTAAAAATTACATGCTTTATCCATAACACACTAGTTTATGATGATTGATTTCTATTTAAGTGTTATGTATATTATCCACGGCTTACCCATTCAATATGTGCGTACGATATATCCAACCTTTTATAAGATAAACTATACATACATACATACATACATACATACATACATACATACATACATACATACATACATACATACATACATACATACATACATACATACATACATACATACATACATACATACATACATACATACATATATATATATAAACGTCGTACTACCCTAAAGAAAGCCCCGGCCATTTAACTGTCTTAAATGCAGAGGAGGCAGACCCTACGACCATTTAGTACCTCAACTCCAAAGCGGACCCATTGTAACGTAATCACTAGTCAATCGGCCCTTAACTACAAAGGCCGATGACCCATAGATACAACTTTATAATTTAATTTTTCGTAATACTAACATATCTTAAAGACTCATTTAAGGTTAACTAGCCCACCTTCGATAAACAAACAACTAACTAAAATTTGAGGTTTTTGTGTATCCCATATGGATTCTACACTATTAGGAAGTTAAATCCATTAAGGCATAACCCGTTAACAATCGCTTATAGCTGCTTGTAGTCTAAGCTTATATGCCAACCCTATTTCTAAATATCGATTTATCAAAGTCACTAACATAGCCCACCGATCTCCACAGCTGAAATCCCATTTTCACTTACCTAATATAAGTCAGAGAAAATGCCTATTGCAATTACTTAATACCTCTTAGTAGAAATCAAGCAAACCCCATTTCCCTATCAGGCATTGTTGATGTTATTTGAGTCTTTTTATATGGAGAAGTAGTAGAACCAATAGCCATTAATATCTTCCACACTAAAGTAAACCCTTTGACATCCCTAATGACATTGAGCCATTTAATACTTCAAATCCAAGAAGAACCTCGGTTTATTTTCTCATAATCATACGGGAACATATATCCCTTTCCCACGGGTCCTATAGTTGGTGATGTCCCGCATCAGTAGTACGTATACACAACTGTTGGTAGCCTCTAGGTGAAGAGTAGACTTCTGTTGTGTAACTCTACCGACCTTGCATCCCAACCTATACTGAACCAAACTATTTATCCTAAACCTAAATATTGGACTAAGCTTTCTAATATATGTTCGTCCTAAACATATTATTGAGGCAATATAATTTCCATTCTGGAAAATATATTGCCTCCTAAGTTTATTTATTGGCATAAAATCACCTATTCACTGCGAACCTATTCCTATCTTAAAGTCTTATTTCCTATATTCTTCATTTCCTTCTTATGTCCTATAAATGTCAATTGTCCGTAATAAATAGTCATTTAATGTTCAAATTGGACAATCACTAATGGCATTTATTTATTCATTCTAATACAACTTATTATGCTTATACCGTTTTCCCACAAATCTCATATTAAATTATGCAATCAATCCCATTAAATGCATTTATGTTCCAATTTAATTTCTGTAACTCCTTATAAAATGCATATTTGTTGCCCACTAAAATTACAACCAATGCTCACAATTTTTGGGGTCACTACCTCTTTTCTAGTGCAATCCCCTAATCCTACGATTTACTATGCTATTATTATTTAGTCATCCTAATTATAACTAATACGAGTACCAACGTATTTTTATTTATTGCACTTTATTTGTTACCTACGTATATTTATATTTTTAATTGGTAGGCATAATTATACGTGTATACCTACACACACTGCTATTTTTAACTCATCAATCCTACGCTTAGGAATTCCAAAATATACATTTATATGTACATTTCATAAAGAACATTCATTTCCATATTTTAATCTATTAGAGGCATCCTCCCCAATAAGGATTACCACCATAATTTTCTATAAACCACGTAAAAAGGAGACTTTCGCTCCGTTTAAAATTACAAGGATTCATCTCTATTCTTTTATTTGAAAAGATAGTGCAAACTACGAAGAAGAACATCCATACTTTACAAATCAATTTCATTTCGGTATATTCTTTATTATCCCAAACGACACTTTTATTCATAGTTATGGACCTAGGTAATATATGGAAATTTAGATGGAAATAGATACAACTAAATTAGATTGGAATACATTTTTGGATTTCTTCTTTCTCTCTTCGAGATCAAGTTGGAGATATCTTTTCGTTGTGTCATATTCCGCTGTTATATTCTGCTTTGAAATTATTTGGATCTATTGTATCTTGTTGTAACAGATATGTATCAATGTGTTGTATCAAATATTGTATATCTTGTGTAACAGATCATGTATCAATGTGTTCTATCAATGTGTTGTATCATTTTGTAATAGATCACGTACTTAATGTGTTATAAGCTCCGATGATTCGGATTTTAACGGTTGAATCTACGGCATTCAAATATGAGTGAAGTATGGATGTTAATTTTCGAATGCAAAAATCCGGGTCGTCACATTTGTTACCTTCGACGCTCTCAAAAAATTACAACATAAAAGTTCTATTCAAAATCAAAGTAGGGCAATCCATTACCAAATAATCACAAACCATTTGTTATTAATCTGGAATAAATTTCACAATCTTTTCAACATTCTACTTTAAAAATTTTAAGGACCGATTTTCAAATTTCTAGATTAGGGTATATATACGTTTCATTCCAATTGCATAACTTACTGAACACGTAGGGGTAATTTCAGTTAAATCTGTTCAATTTAAGTCTACAATTCAACATATCTTGAATATGCATAATAATCAAATAAAATTCAATGATATAAATTTCAATATTACATACAAATCATATTATTTCCCACTACCTTTCTTGCTTTCCGAATCTCCAACATTCGAATCAATCCTTTAATTGACTCCTTTTTCCTTTCTAATACATAAATATGTATAACAAGATAAATACATACCCATTAGAATTACATATCTAAGAGGAGATTTGAGTTAAGTAGAATTTTAGATTTATAATTATAAAAATTACCTTTTTTGCAGAATTAATTCACTCCTTTTCTTTTTCTCTTTTATTTTCCAAACTTCTCCAATATATATGCATATATGTACGTATGTATATGTAGGGGTGTGTGTGTGTGTGTGTGTACATAATGTAATATTTGGTAATTTCTAGAAATGGTGTAGAAGAGAAAAGGACAGAGCTTTGCTTCTCTGTTCAGAAAATAAGAGATTAAAAGTGAGGGGCTTGACCTGTATTTATAGGCATCGGAATCAATTCTATGTGTTCGATTAATATTAACTAATCCAGGCTGTTAGGCCAAGGTTCAACCCTTGCTACCGCCACTTCAACTGGTCGACCACTAGCGGTTAACTAGCCAAAAGAGGGAGTCGACCGGTGGGGTCTGCATTTTTTATTATTTATTTCCTTTTAAATCCATTATGATTATTTTTTGCAACAACCCGCTAATCCATACCATTTAAGCTGACAATAAACTACACGTGTCCAACCAAAATCGAATGGAAAGGTAGACAGTTATGGGAAAGAAAGAGTAAAGATGAAGAGAATAAGAAGAAGAAAAGAAACTAAAATGACACAGAATCTCACAATCGTAGCGGAACTATATATATAATATAATATTAATGACCTTCAAAAAGATAAATTGTTATATACATACATCCATGAGAGTACATCAATAATCACAATCATCAGCCAGGATAGTTACAGCATCCTGTCCTCACAATTCGCTGATATTTTTCTTAACAAAACAGTGGAGAATAAACATATACTTGAATATGACTTGAAGACCTCCAACCCATCTCCTAAGCTCCAATGCATCCAACCAAGTCTGTAAATATGCTCGGTCTGACTCGAGCATTATAATAAAATAATACCGGAGCCAGTCTGGAAAATCAGCATGAGAAAACACACCCAACTAAAATTTTAAAGTTATAGAAACCTTTCGAAAATCAAAAAGTATCTCGTAAGACCACTCCACATATAAACACGGATGGGACTTTACCTTACGATAACAAAAACATTTTATATGAAGTTCTCTGATATTATAATAGTGTTTGGATACAAATACCTACTAACTCTAGCCGAAATTGTTACATTAATTAAATTCCAGCATAATAGGTATACAACTAAACTGTAAAGGCTCGTTTGGAGAATGAATTCTGCATAGTAACTGGGCTACTAGGATACTGACTGTCACTGTGCATCTCTAGATAAAATAACACTGTGGTCGAATCTATTGACCCCTTCCAAAACAGAATCGGCCTACCCTTCACTGGATAGTATCGAATATGATCGCCCATCTGTTAATGAACCCTGAAGCTTACAAATGAGAGATAATAACGACTCTAGATAGGGATGATCAAACCCTGTTTGGAAGCAACACACATTGCGTTGCTGCATCTCCCTTATTTTAGCCATTTCCTGTTGATGAGGCTTAAGGCTACGTTTTACCTTTTATATAACACTTTCTACTTGGAATGCTAATACTGCCTTCGAGACATTAATGCAATACCAACGTTCATCCATAGAAGTTCGTTCTGGGACTGAACAAAACAATTGAGAGCTCCATCTTCAGTTCCAACATCTTCAAAATGTCTTCACTTAGAAATGCATTCGTTGATCGAAGTGGTTTTCAAATAACATACCCGATCCTAGGCACTTCGAAACAACTTCTGATTATTTTCGGTAAACTCAATCCTGATTCTTTAGGAAATAAATAGTCAAAGATAAGATCGAAGATCACCTTCTAACAGTTAGTGGATGGATTTCTTTATCATTGTCTTAGGAGAACAAAACAAAATTTATTCACAAACTACAACATCATCGAGGACGACTGTGCCATATAACTCTTGTATTTATCCTAGATATTTCCAAAGTTATGTCTGGGTCCAAATTCGATAGTCGGTTATTTAACTATCAAATAACAAACATCCAATCAGAAATTTACTTCCATAGGGAAAACAAAATTTAGTTAAGCACCAAGTAACACTAGGCCTTCTTACTAAATCCTTCCATTAACTCAAATCACTTTGTAATACTTGTGTGAAAATACTTGTACAAGGATTTATTCACAAACCCTTATATTTTTAGTACTTGGAAAATATCTGTATGTTTGTCTCGATGGTATAATTATATTCAACAATACTGAGGACGATCCTCTTTCTTTCAATCTTGATCATTTAAAAACTCCGTTATAAATCCTCAAAACCATTTTATAAAATCCTTTTATAAATCTATAAAACCATTTCTAAAATTCTTTTATAAATATCCAAGACTATTTGTAAAATTCTTTCATCTTTTAACCAATCTTCCCTTTTCGTTTTTCGAAATTTTTTATAAGATTCCTCTTATAATCTACATCTATTTATATAAGCCCTATTTATAAATCTAAAAAACATTTAAAATAAAATTCTAATCTTTTCCTTTAAATACTACTATATAGTAAAACATTATAAATAGATAAATACTAACTTTAAAGCACCTTCAAATAATAATTAATAATTTCCAAAAGATTCTAAAATAAACAATAATAATTCATCTTCAACTTATTATAAATACAAATAATTAATTTCCAAAGTCTTACTGATAAATAATTAAATAAATTTCAAACCATATTAATAATTTTAACTAATAACTTTCAAAATATTAAAATATTGATAAACCACTTTTAAATGGTATTAGTATAAATAAACAATTTTTAAAACATAATTATATTCCCTTGATAAAAATCCATACTTAACTTTCCAAATAATTATTTCCATATTTATAAAATTATATTTATAAATCTCTTTAATTTTATGAATTTTTCCCATAAAATCCATTTTTTATGAACCTTATTCATAACACCATCCCTTTATAGATCTTACTTATTCATAAAATCCATTTAACCTAATTTTCAACAATTTTTTGATCCTTGCTCCCATTGGTATAACTTTCTTTTATAAAAAAATTTCAATTCATAAAATATCATTTAACAGTCCTAGTTTACCCTCACTTTCAATTTCCAAAATAGAATCAACTATTTTCTAAAATATCATTCCACATCTTATAATAAATCCTCCATTTGATCTATATTTTTTCCAATCTATCCAACGATAATAGTTTCCCTTTTTTATTATAAAAATCGTTTTTAAATACATACTTTTACTAAGGAAAATACAATTTTACAAATCTTCACTTTCTTTGTATAATATCACTTTTATAAATTATCATATTTATAAATTTCACCTTTACAAATAAGTTATAATATATGTACCTATGTATATATATATCATTTTATACAAAATGGTTATCAAAATATTTTTATTTTCCTTTTAAAACAATATCCATTTATTATAAAAGAACAACTTGTCTTCCAAGATCTTAAAAATATTTATTTGTTGTTCAAACTCTCTATTTATAATATATTATAAAACTATTAAATTATAATATCCAAAAATCATACCTTTGATTTTAAAATAAATTACTTCTTCAAATAATTCAAGAATAATTATTTAAAACATATATAGATTCCAAAATAACTTTGAAATCCCTTCTCGAAATCAATAACTATTTTATGGTATTTTAAAATACCAAAATATAAGGCCCGGTGCTACTAAAGCACTAAATAAACAAAATCATATCACTGACTATAACATCCAACATATCATATATTAATTTATATGAAAATAAATCAACATTGTGAGGAATCTCGTTGGATCCCTCCAACCTATCCCCCTGCATCACATGTAGTATATAATCATAAAAATATAAATCAACCGCTTCGATGTGGGATTCGTATACAAAGGGTCATCCGCTCTTACATAGGAATATAATAAGGTCTCATCCGCTCCAGGGGCGGGAATATACCCAAACCAATATATATACTAGTAATCCATTGAAACAGCCAATAACAATCAATACTAAAGTTCCTACGCATCCAATAAATAAGTTTTATCGGCTACATAAATTTTCTGATTAACCAAAAAGGTGAGATTAACTCACATTAATTTTAGCTTTGTCAAAACGTCCCAGTTTGAATTAAATTTGAACAAACGTTCAATTTTAACACAAATTTCTATTAGCTCCAAATCTGTCTAATCCAACTCCATAGCGTAGCCTTTGTTGATACGATCGCAACGCAACTCGTTGCGTTCAATTTGGACCCTGTATGGTTTTAATATCAATAAATGAACGACTAAATTAATTAAATTAAAATTAACTTAAAATTAATAAAAATTTAAATTTTAAACCTACGCTTCCCTCACACTAATGAGCTCGTTCATTCTAGAACATAACCTGACCGTTCTTCCCACGTTCACCGTCACCTTGCTACCCTGTGTTGAATATGCGCTTATATGATTTTTGTTTGATGATAATAAACATATATACATTCGTATAAATGTATTTGTTAATATACTATTCTATTTTTCACAGTTTAAATAAATATTTGTTGAATAAAATAAATTACACAGAATTTGAATTCAAATAGATATTTTATTCAAATAAATATTTATTACATTTTTGAATAGTACAATTTCAAGCTCTCACTATAACTATACAACTTTGATTACAATTACATCACATTTCATATTTACAGTTCACCTCACTACATATCACTCACACTCGTATTTATCTTCAACTGCATTCCAGTTTGAATCCAGCAACTGAGCAATCTGCAAAAATATAAACTAACCCAGTAAAATTGAAAAAGAAATATTTTTTGCAATTCAAAAATAAAAGATAATTTTTGAAAATATGATTTGCCTCAGTTATTTGGGTTGTTCGTCATAATTTAAATTTGAATTCATCATACACGAACAACTTGTGACATACACAGTGTATCACTGTATATGCCACAAGGCCGTGCACACCGATATACTCTTGATTGATTTACTGGGATAGGTGAGCACAGGTCAAACCCAAATAAAAAGACGGGTTCAAGTCACGTGCAGTATATTCAAAAGTCACAACTCTCGAGCATAAGGTCAAACCCGAGTTTTTGAAAAACTGGATTCAACACAGTGAAGGTCACAAGTCAAAAACAGTGCAACAAAACTCAATGTCGAGCATGCATGAAACAGTGGAATGAACCAGTGATACAAGGCAACAAGTACAACACTGCACAAATTCAACACAGCACCAAAATCAAGACCGCAAAGGCTTGAATGATCAAGTGCTCAAAGATACAACAAACCATAGATGCAACTTAAGTTAAAAACTGCGCATGTGAAGTATACTAAGAGAGAAGCCAAAGCAAATGAATCAACTGCAATGCAACACAGTGAGATACAGTAAAGATGAATACAACAGAGATCAAGTTCAGTGCCACAGCAAGATAAAGTGTACAACTACAAGGTCAGGGAAGCAACTAAAATGCAAAAGAGTATAGACTAATCCTGTAAGCATCTCAAAGCAAATACAAGTCAAGTCAAAATGATCGAGTGCAACAGGTCACAGTGAAATCCAAATGACAGCAATGACCAGAGAAGACCGTATACAAACCCAAAACCAAGCCAGGATGCATCATCCTCAAAAGAAGGTTCAAGTAAAAAGCTCAATGCAACTACAAACAACTGAGGATACACTACAATGAATGCAGAGGTGCAGATGACCAGTAGCCAACAACAAGCCTTGATGAAGCTACCTAACATGATTGTCAATAGTATACAAAAATACAACAGAAACCAATCTCAAGCACTACAAAGACCATGTCAAACACAGTGACACCATTAAGCAATGCAAACAAATATTCATAGTCGTATGTGACTAAAAGTCTGAGCTAAGAAAACAAAACCCAGTCCACAATTGAATTAAGTCAGCATGTCGAACGCAGAAACAAGCCAATGCAACATGAACCAATCAGTAGCATATACTACAAGGATGAACACAAACATTGCAGAGATGACCGAAGTATAATACTAATCAAGCCAAAGTCAACAGTAAAATGATCGGAGTCAAAGCCGTGGATAGCAAGAATATACACGCATATGAACAAGTCAAAATCAAAGCCGATGATTTTAAACCGTGTCAACCAAGTAACCCAAATTATACGTATATGAAAAAGTCAGTGACATCTCAATCATCAAAACAAAATCGAGCGGCCAAAGCACAGTGAAGATGAATTCAAACAAAATTTATACGAACGCAAAAATAGGGTTTTGAATCCTATATAAACCCTAGGATCATCATCGGCAAATCCATTGAGTTCAAGCATCAACCAGTAAAGCAAAAGGGATAAATTACGTACCGAAATCGCAAAACGAACTCGATCCAAATTGAAGAGCCGTGAGCAAATCAAAGAGCATCAATCCTACTATCGAACGAGATCGAGCGGAACTTCAATTTGCATAACCCTAGTTTGAATCGCAAGGAGCAAAAGCAAATTTGTAGAAGCCCTAATTCGCAAAGAGGAACGAAAGAGGATTGGCCATATTTTCACAAGTCAAAAGAAAAAGGAACGGGTTGAAGAAGAGAATAGGGCCGGCCTTGTTATTAAAGGGCTTTTAAGTTTTAATTAGGGTTTTTATTTTTAAATTTCTGTTTAAATTTGTTTTTAAACTTTAAACCGTTGTTATTTCTAGTCGTGTGACTAGGGGACAAGCTACGTGGCGTAGCTTGAGAATTCGCAACTCGGTGGTTGAGTTGTGGCAAGGTTTTGAGCGTAGAGTTAGATTAGTCAATAGCGGGTATAGCGAGTTTACGTGTGTAAGCGAGGGACTATCTAATTTCTAGTAGAAACCTTGGGGGCAGCACGTAGGCAGGGTTTTGCCGAAGCTGGGTAAATTCTGTGTTGTTCTATTTTTTCTGTTATTTATATTCTACGATATCTGTGCTGCTATTCTGTGATCTGAATTGAAATTAATAAGCTTCCACGATTAATTTTTATATTTAACACTATCACCCTATTCACCCCCCCTCTAGGGTGAAATCGATCCTACACCCTGGACGCCGCCGCACCTCTCATTGAAGACGCCACGACCTCCACTTCGCCAACGAACCAAGCTCCATTACCAAATTCATTGCCAATTGAAAGATTCATATGTCATTCATCCCTATGCTAATGCCGCCATCCACTTTACGTGCCATGACCTCACTACGAGTACCCTCAAGTCTGCTCTTCCCATGGACAATGGCCATGACTCCCAGCTCGCCAATGTCGTCGCCAATTTTCGCCAAGAACAATGCCACGTTCGGTGGAAAAATTTGGCCATTTCCTTCCACCACCGCCTAATCATTCCATTCATTAGCTTCACCGCTGAGACGATTATATTTGCAGTTAGAGTTGAGGGATGATAATGCTACTAGAGGCACCAAAGTATGGTGGCCGCAGGATGGAGGGGGTTGAAAATGGTGGTAAAGTTTTCTTTGAACATACCTTTTTATGCATAAATATGGAGCTTTACTTTTCTTTTCTCTTTTTTTTCTTGTTCACTGGAATGAAAACTAAAAGGGGAAGGGAGGGAAAATTGACATAATGGGGTAAGGCTTATAACGTATGGGGTATGGGAACATAGATATTGGTGTGAGTTGGCATGTTGTTTATATTGTGTGTGTATTATTTAAATTTTAAAATATCAAGTTACAAAACATTCGAGAATCCCGAACCCATAACAAGGCATGTTACCTAGTGTTCAATAAGTTATAGCACTATTCCGAATGCAATGGAACTAGTCTCGAGACCTACTTCGATTATATACAGAATATAACTTTTCAAACCCAATTATTATATAACTTTTCTATTTCTATGCGTTTCGATTTCGCATGCCCAAATGATACATCCAATCACCAAAAAATTCTTCGATGTACAAATACTCCCTACCACCAATCCAATAGAACTGGCTTCATCCAGATCCGAGACAATGCCTCAAAAGGCTATTTTTACACTTAATTAAAACAAGTAATTCCCGAAACCAGTTAAATCACTTTTAAATCCAAATTAAAAGTTCACTATCCTCTTTCTTATTCAAATAGATTTGAAATCAACTTTCGAAATCATTTTCATTCAAATTAAATTCAATATTTAATTATTCAAACAATTCCTAATGTTAAATTTAGCAATTAATTATCAATTAAATGCTATATTTTGATATCTAAGTTCTTAAATTTATGAAATTAACTTTTCAATATTTAAAATCAATTAAATATTACAAATTCGAATGATTGAAATTTCAGGGTCGTTACATTCTCCCCCCTTAAAAGACTTTCATCCCCAAAATTACCAAGTAAGAAAAATACCATAAACCCATTAACTTTTCAAAACCAATTCGTTGTAGATTCCAAATTCTTTTAAGTCCTTAACTTCATTCACTAATACCAACTAATACCATACAATTCATTTGTTCTAAGTATTATCTTAAAACCAAATTTTAGTTATCCAAAAAATATCCCAAAATTCTCTAAAATTTACTAACGCCTTTAATTTTCGAAAAATTGCTTTTTCAGCTTCCGGCACAAACTTTAAATAGAACCTTTCCCGGAATTTCTCCCAAGTACGATCCGCTTTAATAATTTCCGAAACTAAAAGCTCATACCAATCTAATGCTCTCTTCTGAAGCATGCTAGAAGCCACTTGGACTCGATACAGTCCACAAGATTCATGTGAGAAAAGATGCGGTCGCATGTTCTAAGCCAAGCTTGGACTTCTCTAACGCTTTCGGAACCCTTAAACGTCCTTCCATCCAGATTGGTATAATCACTGCACAAGGGTGAAAACCCAAATTTAGGATGAGTAGGCTCAGGAATGGGTCTAGCAGCTTGGGCATTCTTACAAGAACCAAAAGCTGTTGGGCAGACATGAATACGCCATCCTGAGGAGTAGCACTAGATCGATCGATACTGGGACGGTCAGGTCTAACCATTTCCCTTATTTAAGAAAGAAAGAAAAAAAGAAGAGGAAAAAGGTTATTCTCAGAATGAATATCAAACAATCTTAATTGATAAAACAAGGCATCATGAAGAATAAAGGATAGAACGGGTCCTAAGACTCGAATTAAATCCTAAGGCACGATTCTTAAGAGAAATTTAGGACAATGATCCTTGCTAGATTTTCTATATTGTTTCGAAGGTGGCTCTGATACCAATACTGTGACATCCCACCTCTATACTCACACTAGCCAAGGACACAACGGTGTAATGTCATCGGCTACCACGAAGAATAAGGCTGTTGAGGAGTGACCATCTATTTAATTGCTTTGTGTGAGTACCGACATGCCAGGTAGAAGATCATGCCTTTTACTTCAAGAGAAAATATGATATATAAAATACAAACTCAAAGCTAATACATAGTGGCTAAGTGGCTTCGAAAACAAATATAAAATAAACATATCACAAAATCAGTCATAGATATTCATGTCACTAAGGTGGAAATAGATATGAATATATCACATAGAAATGTACATCAAAGCAGTAGTCATGCAAGATCCACAACATCACAAAAGAATATGTATACATCAAGGAGTCTCTATCTTGAATGTATATAAGCAAAAACTACTAAGCTAAAGTAGTTAGACAAAAGTCAGAAGCTAGTCCCTACTAAGTAGTCAAGTGGAAGCACCTGAAACACCTCGGTTTGAACCCGAGCATTATACAAGAAAAATAATAATTAACGGATCAGTCTAGCTATAAATATCATTCAAGATAAGATGGGATAAGAGATATGACAAAAACATATGATAACAATGAAAATCATACAATATCTCAAATCTTCTCAAACACCAAAAAGAATGTCATATTCTTTAGCTTATTCACTAAACCTCCACTATTGACAAAAATTATCAACGCCAATTCATAAAAAATTGGTCAAATACAAATTCTAGAAATCAACAATTAGAAATCCAGAAAACACAAAGAGGGAGGCCTATCACAAAGGGGAGCATGAAAACTCACAAACACATGTATCACAAAGGGGATGCTATCCTATAGGTCGCTAACCCATTAAGTCGGTGCAATGACATAGTATGACGGTACTCCCGAGGAACCTGAAACTCAAAAAAGCTGGAACAACGATGTAGTACAACGGTACGTCTGATGAACCGACTCCATAAAATGGTCAAAAAACCATGGGTCTAAATACCATAAAAATGAGACGAAGCTCCATAAAACTGGGTATGATCCCCCACACTGGACAAAGAGACATCGCATATCGCTAGTCTAAATCATAAAATGATCGCTAATGATCAATAAGAAGTGTAAATTACACTAAGCTAGTAAATAAATGAGTTTAGCTTCATGTCCCATAATCATTGGCTTAACATAAATATTTACGAACAAATTTTAGATTTCCACTCGAAAATTGTCACGAGAGTTCAATCGAACAAGTCCAAGAATTAATCGAAAAAGTAAACATAAGCGTTTCATGTTACTTGTTTTGCTAAGTCGTTTAATTAGATTTCTCATACGAATGAGGTAAAGGTTTGTATATACTAGTAGATTTGAAAATAGTTTTAAAAGCAAGCTTTGTATTAAGAATAATTATTGAAATCATTTATGCGAAAGAGTTTTGAGTATTTACTACTACTACAGAAACCTTTTTATTTTAAAGTAACAAATCATACAATTGATTGTAAAAACAATCTATCACCAAAAATCCACATTCGACGACGTGAATTAAAACAATAAGAATCGATATCAAATCCATCAAATGGATATTCCCAAAAATCCAGGAAATCATCAAAGTAGATAATAATTGATAACAACTAATCGGATCAACCAAAAATTGATATAAATTGAAATGCACATAAAAACAGGCAATTTCCCTGAATTTGACAGCGCTAGTGGTCTGGTGGATTTCCCAAACGTCTGAGCTGAAAGTCTGGAATTTTCCTCCAGATTGCCCAGACGTCTGAGAAATAACCTCAGACGTCTGAGCTGTAAGCCTAGAAATTTTCTTCCGTAGCTTTAGACATCTGAGCATTTTATCATACGTTTGAGCATTTTATCAGACGTCTGAGCTGAAGCTCGGTGCAAGATTTAGCCTAGGCCATTAATGGCCAAATTACCCTGGAAGCAATCAAATGAGCAACGGTGGCTAGGGACTTATGCCATGCGATGACCCGGCCCTATAGGCTCATCAATACCCTCCAAACATGTCCAAACATCTATAGTAGGATTTTCATAGATTTTGACTTCAAAATACAAAAAATTGGAAAATTCACCAGGCCAATTCAATCCAGAAGCATTTGGACATGAAATAGATGTTAGGAATTCATAAGTAACAACAATGAAAGCTATAGATATAGATGTGAGTTCAAACTCACCTTTTAACCCAAAAACAAAGAAATGAGAAGCTCTAAAACAAAGTAGACCAATTCCTTATCAACTACACCTCAAAGATCTTCAATCTATTATCAAATGAAAAGATTTCCTAAGTAGGTTTGTAGGAATTTCTGAAAATTGAAGAGAGATGGAGATGGAGAAGATGAAGATAATGCTTACCTAAGCTTCTCCTTGATTTTGGAACATAGATTTGAATTTCCTAATAATCTAAGGCTTAGGGATTTTAATTTCCAATCTTTTCCCCCATTTCTTCCTAGGTCTTGAGTGTTAAAAAATTTGTGAGTGGAATGAATGAAGAGGAGTGGAGTGGAATTTATTTGGCAGAAGGTTTGGGTTCTCTTATCGGGTTAGTGGGCTAGAACACAACCCTAACCCCAAACGAAAATACCAAAATCATAATCAACTCTAAACATATCGATTTTTATACTCAAACAGGTTGAAAATGTCGTTTTGAACTCAATGAAAGTGGTCTCGAGTCCGGATTCGGCTGTATACTAAAAGTAACATTTCGAACTTTAAATCCATCTAATGATGCTATATTTAAATAAAACATTTAAATATACAATCGTAAAATATGTGGGTTGTTATAGACTCTCCTCCTTATAGAAATTGTGTCCTCGCAATGCTTAAGAAAAAAACAACGAGTAACGACCACACTAAGGCATAACAACACAAAAGAAATTTTTGAAGTGAGAAGTTCACCTTAAGGAGCACAAGGGAGTAAGTCCTGATGTGTTCGCTCGATTAATTGTCTAGATTCCCAAGAACAAGCCTTAGGGTTTGAGGACCATTGAACTTTCACAAGCGGAACATCTTTATTTCGAAGGCGTTTAACCTCCGTAGCAATGATACGAATAGGATGTTGCTCATAAGTTAAATTAGGTGAAACTTCAATTTCTTCAATAACACTTGGCTCAAGAATAGAGTCGGAATCTCAAAGGCATTTCCGTAGTTGATACATGTGAAATACGTCATGAATAGTAGAAAATTGAGCTGGTAATAAAAGGCAATAAGCCATGGAACCAATATGTTCGGTGATGGAAAATGGGCCAGTATATCGAGGTGCTAATTTTCTCAATCGACTGAAACACACAACACCCTTCATAGGTGAAACACGAATAAATACGAAATCTACTATAGAAAGTTCCAACATCCTTCTTCAGTTATCGACATAGGATTTTCGTCTACTTTGAGCTTCTTTCATCCTATGACGAATAAGGTCAATCTTTTCTATGAAATCACGAATAAAATCAGGACCTAAAACCAGTTTCTCACCGGCTTCAAGCCAACATGAAGGAGATCGGCATGGCCTTTTGTAAAGTGCGTTGAAAGGTGCCATACCAATAATAGATTGGAAGGTATTATTATAAGAAAACTCAACAGTAGAAATATGATCTTTTCAACTTCTACCAAAACCAAGAACACATGCACAAAGAACATCTTCAAAAGTTTGATTCACACGCTTGGTTTGTCCATCGAACCGACGATATAAGCGATGCTAAAATTAAGCTTCATTCCCAAAGCTTTTTGAAGACCTTTCCAAAATCCACTAGTAAATAATGGATCACGATCACTAACAATAGAAGTAGGAACTCCATGCAATTTAACAATTTCTTTAACATAGAGTTTTACCAAAAGATGCATGGTCCGATTAGACCGAACGGGAATAAAACAGGTAGATTTTGTAAGTCTATCTACTATCATCCATAAACTTTCATGACCCGAACAAGAACGGGAAAGACAGTCAATAAAGTCCATGGAGACTTGATCTCACTTCCAAACTGGAATGTCTAATGATTGCAATAACCCACCGGGCCTTTGATGCCCGGCCTTTACGAGTTGGCAAGTCATGCAACGCTTAATAAAGTTAGCATTATCTGATTTCATTCCATCCCAATAATAAAGTCGCTTCATGTTCACATACATTTTACTACGACCAGGATGAATGGTAAATTTAGAAAGATGTGAATCTTCTAAAATATCTTTACAAAGATCACTAATATTTGGCACAAAAAGTCTGCCAAATTTTCGAATACCTCCGCGAGAATCGATTTCAAAGTCTTTCAAACTATCAATATTTCTTTCCCTACAACTTTGGCAAAGAAGAGCCAATTCAGGATCATGCTTTTGAGCTTCAAGGATGCGGTCTAAAAGAGAAGGATGAGCCTCAAGGCTATATAAAATAAGAGATGAACATGAATCGAATTCATGATCTCGAATCTCACAAGTGGAAAAAATCTCGAGATCATTCCATTTGGATATCATAATAGAAACAACCGCTTGTTGTTTATGACTAAGGGCATCAACAACACGATGACCCTTTATGAGAGTATAAAGAATATCAAGATCATAAGATGCAAGGAACTCGAACCAACGTTGTTGATACAAATTAAGTCCCTTTTGGGAAAATAAATACTTCAAATATTATGATATGTGTAGAGAACAAATTTCTCTACCAATAGATAATGATGCCAAATTCTAAGGGCGAAAACAATGGCTGCAAGCTCTAAATCATGAGTGGCACATCTAGTGTCGCCAGGCTTTAATTACCTAGAAGCATAAGCGATAACACGTTCCCTTTGCATGAGAACGACTCCCAAACCAATACGACTAGCATCGGTATAAACAATCAAGTCTTGGTTCCCTTCAGGAATCAAAAGAATAGGAGCATTGGAAAGGAGTTCTTTTAATTTTTGAAAAGCAGCTTCACATTTGTCTGACCAAATGTATTTAACTTCCTTCTTTGTTAAACTAGTAAAGGGTATGGAAATTTTAAAATAGTCTTTTATGAACCGACAGTAATAGCCCGTCAATCCTAGAAAGCTACGAATTTCTATCACACTCTCTGGTCTCTCATGAAGATGTTTTTCACGATCTTCCTCGGTTTTAGAATAAACAAGAATATCATCTATAAAGATGAGAACAAATTGATCGAGGAAGTCTTTGAAAATTCAGTTCATAAGGTCAACGAAATAAGTTAGAGCATTCGTTAAACCAAATGGCATAGCAAGCCATTCAAAAGATCCATAATGATTATAGAATAACGTCAAAAGGATATTATCCTCTGTAATACGAAGCTGATGAAAACCGGTTGCTAAGTCTAACTGTGAAAAGACCCTACCACCGCTAAGTTAATCAAATAGGTTATCAGTCTGAGGTAAGGGGTATTTATTCTTGATGGTGAGATCATTAAGCTTACGGTAGTCAACGCAAAGCCTAAATGTATCATCAGATTTCTTCACAAAGATAGCTGAAGCTTCCCAAGGAGAGGAACTAGAATGGATAAACTGTTTTGTCTCCAATTTGGATAATTGTTTACGTGTGATAGGTAGAGCTCCAAAGATTAGATTAATTCTAAACTCAATTGCTCGCTTATGTGTTAATCCTAAAACGGGCTCAAATATATCAGGAAATTCATGAACAACATGAATGAGGGAAATGACGTCTTCCTCGTCATCATTGTCGTCATCATGTGGATTTAGAGAATATAAGGATGCCATCGAATTGGAATCTGAATCTTTAAAAATAATAGAAATCTGCTTAACAGGTTAATGATGTCAAAGATGGATAGTCCTCTGGGGACATAGGATTTTGGGCTTCATACGGTCAAGCCAATCCTTCAAAACCATTCCAAAACCTAGGTAACACATGACATGCAAATCGGTTTGAAAAGCATAATCACTTAAAATAATCGCGACATCCTTACAAAGTAAATTGACTGTTGCAGATCCACCAACTGGTTTCGCAATTCTTAGTGAAGTCATCAAGTCCATAACATTTAAATACAAAGTATCAACAAGTTCCTTTGATATATGAGATGCATATGTATCAAAAAGAACTCGAATAGGATGATCACGAAACATAATAATGCCATCAAGGATAGAATGAGAAATACATTGACCAAGAGAAGTGTTATTAGGGGCTTGCACAACATTTAGCTTTCCCTCTTTCTTGCTTTAAAGTTTGGGATATGAAGATATAAGACGACCCGAACTTTTGCAATAGCAGCAATAAAGGGGTTTTGGACACTTATTTGCATAGTGGTCCTTAGAAAATTGTAGCACTCTCCACGATTAGGGGTACGAGTCTTTGTTACCGAAGTTGTTTGCTTCCCTTTCTTGTTGGGATTAGGCTTGTACTTAATATGCCTCTTCTTGTTGATGCTGAAGTTTTATTTGGCACCCACAACTTCAGCATCACTTTCTATATCGGCCTCTTCAAGTCAAAGAGCGATATCAACAAGCTGATCGAAAGAAACTTCTAGTTTTAGAAGCAAAGCCTTTTTGAGATTCTTATTCAATCCATGGGTAAAATAACTGATTTTTCTTCAACGGGGTATTAATATACACGACCCTATATTTAGGGAGGGATTCAAAAGATGCAACATAATTTGTCACAAAAGATTCACCTTAAACAAGGTCAATAAAGCATCGGGCTAGTTACTTTTTCAGCTTCCGGCACAAACTTTAACTCGATATTTTCTCGAAATTGATTCCAAGTAAGATCCTCTTCAATAATTTCCCAAACCAAAAGCTCATATTAATCTAAAGCTCTCTCCTGAAGCAAGCTACAAGCCACTCGGACTCAATGTAGATCCACAAGATTCATGCGAGAAAAGATGCGGTCGCATGTTCTAAACTAAGCATGGACTTCCATAACACTCTCGGAACCCTTAAATGGCCTTCCACCCAAATTGGCATAATCACTGTATAAGCGTGCAAACCCGGATTTAGGATGAGTAGGCTCAAATATGGGTCCAGTAGCTTGGGCGTTCTTTGCAAGATCCAAAAGCTGTTGGGCAGACACGAATACGCCATCCTAAGGAGTAGCACTGGATTGACCAGCACTGGGATAACCAGGTCTAACCATTTCTCTCCTTTAAGAAAGAAAGAAAGAAGAGGAAAAAGTTCATTCTCAGAATGAATATCAAACAATCTTAATTCATAACAAGGCATGATAAAGAATAAAGGATGAAACATGTCCTAAGACTCAAATTAAATCCTAAGGCACGATTCCTAAGAGAAACTTAGGACAATGATCCTTGCTAGATTATTTTACATAGTTCTGAAGTTTGGCTCTGATACCAATACTATGACGCCCCACCACTGTACTTACACTAGCTAAGAACACTACGGGTAAATGCCGTCGACTAGCACGAAGAATAAGGCTATTGAGGAGCGACTATCTGTGCAATTGCTTTGTGCGAGTACCGATATGCCAGATAGAAGATCATGCCTTTTATTTCAAGAGGAAATCCGACATATCAAATACAAACTCAAAGCCACTACACAATGGCTAAGTGGCCTTCGAAAACAAATAAAAAATAAACATATCACAAAATCAGTCACATATATTCATATCACTAAGGCGAAAATAGATACGAATGTATCACATAGAAGTGTACATCAAAGCAGTGGTCATGCAAGATCCACTACATCACAAAAAAATATGTACACATCGAGGAGTCTCTATTTCGAACATATATAAGCAAAAAGTACTAAGCTAAAGTAGTTAGCCAAAAGTCAGAAGCTAGTCCCCGCTAAGAAGAAAAGTGGAAGCACACCTCGGTCTGACTCGAGTATTATTCAAGAAAAATAATAATAAAAGGATCAGTCTAGCTATAAATATCATTCAAGATGAGATGGGATAAGAGATATGACAAAAATATATGATAACAATGAAAATCATTGAATATCTCATATCTTCTCAAACACCAAAAAAATGTTATATTCTTTAGCTTATTCACCAAACCTCCAGTATTGACAAACATATCAATGCCAATTCGCACAAAATTAGTGAAATACAAATTCTAGAAATCAACAATTAGAAATCCAGAAAACACAAAGGGGGAGGCCTATCACAAAGGGGAGCATGAAAAATCACCAACACGTGTATCACAAACGGGACACTATCTCATGGGTTGCTAACCCATCGAGCCGGTGCAACGACGTAGCACAACAGTACGCACGAGGAATCTGAAACTCAAATAAGCCAAAAAAACGACTGTTAGCGCCAAAATTGGTCACTAATACCCAAATCCAGATGAAAGAACCAAATAACAGTCACAACTCACATACAGGATATATGCAGGTAGTAATAATGTGAAGAACAGTCAAAGTTAAAATGAAAGCAGTAAATAACAACAGATTTTATAGTGGTTCGGCTAACTCCAGCCTACGTCCACTCCAGATGTTTACTTTTTATTGATGTAAGGATCAGTTACAGTTACAAAATGGTAGAGTAACCTTAGCCTTAGGAAATAGAAAGTCAGAGAGTTAGAAGAACATCCCTTTTTCAGAAGCCCTACATGTTGTATTTATTGGTGAAACCAGGTAGTTGGGCTTCTCATGTGATACGGGCCCATTAAGACTTCAGTTGAGTTCACACCCTTCACCTCAACCGACCCCAAGTCCTCCATAGGCCAACCTGAAGTAAACATGGTATTACACTGAAGTGATTTCTTTAGCGACTCGAAGTAACATGACCCACCTTCGAGTGTCGAACCACCCAAATGCCGAGCCACCATCGAGTGCCGAACCACCCAATGCCGAGCCACCATCGAATGTCGAGCGACCCAAATGCCGAGCCACCATCGTGTGCCGAACGACCCAAATGCCGAGCTACCATCGAGTGCCGAACGACCCAAATGTCGAGCCACCATCGAGTGCCGAACAATCCCGACCGAGCGACCATGACGAGTGACCCTGACCTCTTCTGTAATGCTGAGCGATCCATGATGCTGAGCAACCCACGATGCTGAACGACCCCGACTGAGCGACAATGCTGAGCGACCCTGACTTCTTTTGTTATGCAGAGCGACCCATGATGCCAAGCGACCCACGATGCCGAATGACCCCGACCGAGCAACAATGCCGAGCGAACCTTACCTCTTCTGTAATGCCGAGTGAACCATCATACCGAGCGACCCACGATGCCGAACGACCCCGACCGAGCGACAATGCCGAGCGACACTGACCTCTTCTATAATGCCGAGGGACACATGATGCCAAGCTACCCACGATGCCGAATGACCCCAACCGAGCGAAAATGCCAAGCGACCCTGACCTTTTCTATAATGCCAAGCGACCCATGATCCCGAGCGACCCACGATGCCGAGCGACCCACGATGCCGAGCGACCCACGATGCGGAGTGACCCATGATGCCGAGTGACCGAAGATGTCAAGAAACCCATGGTGCCAAGCGACCCACGATGCCGAGCCGCCTCTCCGATGCCGAGCGGCCACTTTAATGCCGAGCCTTGCATATCGAACCATTCCTAACCGACCATCTATCCATCCAACCGGCTCCAACCAATCGTATTCTAGTTTCGACAAATGAACAGTCGATTTGGTTAAACCTGCCTGTCCGTGGCCTTGTAAAAAGACGGGTTAACAACGACGTAGTACAACGGTATGTCTGATGAACCAAACTCCATAAAACGGTCAAAAGACCATGGGTTGCTAGCCCATAAAAATGAGACGAAGCTCCATAAAATTGGGTATAGTCCCCCACGCGGACAAAGAGACATCGCATATCGCTAGTCTAAACCATAAAATGATCACAATTGATCAATAAGAAGTGTAAATTACACTAAGCTAATAAATAAATGAGTTTAACTTCATGTCTGATAACCACTGGCTTAACTTAAATATTTATGAACAAATTTTAGATTTCCACCTGAAAATTGTCATGAGAGTTCAATCGAACAAGTCCAAGAATTAATCGACGAAGTAAACGCAAACGTTTCAAACCTCTTGTTTTACTAAGTCATTTAATTAGATTTTTCATACGAATGAGGTAAAGGTTTGCATATATTAGTAGATTTGATAACAGTTTCAAAAGAGAGCTTTGTTTTAAAAAAATAATTATTGAAATCATTTTTGCGAAAGAGTTTGAGTATTTACTACCAGTATAGAAACCTTTGTATTTTAAAGTGACAAATCATATAATTGATTGTAAAAACAATCTATCACCAAAAATCCACATTCGACCATGTGAATTAAAACTGTAAAAATCAATATCAAATCCATCAAATGGATAATCCCAAAAATTCAGAAAAGAAGTCATCAAAGTCGATAATGAGTGATAACAACTAATCGGATCAATCAAAAACTGATATAAATGGAAAGCCACATAAAAATAGGCAATTTCCCTAAATTTAACAACACCAGACATCTGGTGGTTTGCTCAGACGTCTGAGCTGAAAGTCAGGTATTTTCTTCCAGTTCGCCCAGACATCTGGAAAATAACCTCAAACGTTTGAGCAGTAAGTCTGGAATTTTTATTCTGCAGCTTCAGACATCTTAGCATTTCACCGGACGTCCGAGCTTAAGCTTAGGGTAAGATTTAGCCTAGGCCTTGATAGCCAAATTATCTCGTAAGCAATCAAATGAGCAACGATGGCTAGGGATTTATGCCAATCGACAACTCTGCCCTGTAGGCTCATCAGTACACTCCAAACAACATGTCCAAACATCCATAGCAGGATTTCATAGTTTTGACTTCAAAATACCAAAAATTGTAAAATTCGCATGACTAATTCAATCCAATAGCATTTAGATATGAAATAGATGTTAGGAATTTATATCTAACAACAATGTAAGCTATAGACATAGATGTGAGTTCAAAAACTCACCTTTAAACCCAAAAACAAGGAAATGAGAAGCTCTAAAACAAAGCAAGACCAATTCATCTTCAATTACACCTCTAAGATCTTCAATCTATTATCAAATGCAAAGATTTCCACAGTTAGGTTATAGGAATTTCTGAAAATTGAAGAGAGATGGAGATGGTGAAGATGAAGAGGATGCTTACCTAAGCTTCTCCTTGGTTTTGGAACTTGGATTTGAATTTCCTAAGAATCTAGGGCTTAGGAATTTTTATTTCCAATCTTTTCCCCCATTTTTTCCTAGAGCTTGACTGTTAGGAAATTTGTGAGTGGAATGAATGAAGAGGAGTGGAGTGGGACGTATTTAGTTGAAGGTTTGGGTTCTATTATTGGGTTAGCGGGCTAGAACACAACCTAAAGCCCAATTGAAAATACCAAAATCCTAATCAACTCTAAACATTTTAATATTTATACTCAAATAAGTTGTAAGCGTCATTTTGATCTCAATGAAAGTGGTCTAGAGTCCGGATTCGGCTGTTTACAAAAAGTCACATTTTGGACTTTAAATCCATCTAGCGATGCTATATTTAAATAAAAAATCTAAATATATAATCGTAAAATATGCGGATTATTACAAGATGTGTACCTTATTTTAGCATTAGCAAGCGTATACAATCAATATTATACGAAAGCGAGCTACAAATGCTAAGCATATGTCATCCACACCTACGAATCACTCAACAACCAAAAAGAACAAGTATATAGAAACCAATATGGATATATAACACATAGAGTATATAATAGCCATAAGCAAATGTAGCCAATGTAATAAGAGAAACCATCATACAGAATAGCTCCATTCATGTTATTCATTTTCCTATCAATTTGCAATTTCCAAATTTTAACATTATATACTTCCATTCTTATTAACCTTAAATTGATTCTCACTCAATTTATTTTCATTCAATTGATTCTCATTTACTTTACTTACGCTCCCCTTGAATAAAATTTACGGTTAACAATAATTCATTTATGTACTAATTCGTTTATGGACCATTTTCATAAAACAATAACTTAAGTTCACATTCAATTCTATCTTACGACATTCCAAATCATATTCAGTTTATTTTACAACTTAAGTTGAATTCCATTTTATAACTCATGTTCATATCCAATTCACTAATTTGTTTCATTAATTCAACTAATTCATTTCTAATCCAATTCAATTTCCATTAAACTTTTTTTAGTTTCATTTAATTCATTAACTCAATTTATTTAACCTTACTTAAGTTAAAATTTTAATTTCATATCTTAATTCAAAATTTTCTTCTCTTACCCACAACATTTCCAAATTATAAGTTCAGAACTTATTATCTTATGTTTTCACAAAACATTTAGATAAAAAACTTCAGGATTCTAAACACCTAGTTTTTTTCAAATCATTGTGAAATCATATATATACATAACTCCATTATATTTAAATTTACACTTCTAGAATATAAAAAAAAATTTACCAAACAAAACTTCAATGGTAGCAATTTCTCACTTAGAAACTCGAAAATGTATACTAATGATGTGGCCGTCATCACCAGAATTATTTTTTAGCGATTGAAGTGAGTTGAGTGCTCTCTATTCTCTTTTAGATCCATTTTAAAATATTTCTAGACAAATATTCTCAAAATAATACTATTATTACTTTTCCAAACTCTTCGAAAAACCATTTTTAACTGGTATTTAAAATTTTAAATTTCTTATTTTAAATCCGTTTTTATTAACAAATCATATTTATAAATATACTTAGGCAGTTTCACTCATATTTCAATTGTTAGTCTTTGTTTAGATTATAACATTAACAACCTTTATTAGAACAACAACAAACAACAGATGATAATAATCAAATATTATCATTCTCTAACATTCAAACACACCATATATAACTATAATAATTTCTAAAAAATTATTCTTTAATATATAAAATATAAATTAGTTAAAGTTATATCATTTACCTACTTTTCAAAACAATATTGTGTAGTTTTACCTTATTTAAGCATTTAGAAATCCCTATCAATAACGCTACATCCTACGTATCAACCAGAATTCATAAGCCACATAAGAGATAAATTAACATAATATAAAACATTTTTATATCTCTAACAAATATGCACTCCTATATATAATACACACAAACTCGTCCTAGGGTCTCGCTTACCCTATCTCAAATGAGTAAATTTCCAACAAAGCTTAGGTGTTCGCTTAACTTGGCTCTGGTACCAAGTGTAACGACCAGGCAATTCGTACCATTAAATTAACAATAAACCACACATATCCAACCCAAATCGAATGGAAAGACATATAGTTATGGAAAAGAAATTGGAAAGAAGAAGAAAAGAAACTAAAACAAGACAGAATCTCACAATGACAGTTGAATAATATATATAATATGATATCAATGATCTTTACAAAGAGAAACTGTTATATACATACATCCATCAGAGCACAACAACAAACATAATCATCAGCCAGAACAGTTATAACATCTTGTCCTCATAGTTCGCTGATAATTTTCTTAGCAAAATAGCAGAAAATAAACATATGCGTGAATACGACTTCAAGACCTTCAACCCGTCTTTTGAGCTCCAATGCATCCAAAGAAAATCTGTAAATATGCTCGGTCTGACTCGAGTATTATAATAAAATAACACCCAAGTCAGTCTGTAAAACCAGTGTGAGAAAACACACCTAACTGAACTTTTACTGTTATAGAAACCTTTCGAAAATCAAAAGTATCTCGTAAGACCACGCCGCATATAAACATGGACGTGTTTTTACATTACGATAACCAAAACATTTTATATGAAATTCTCTCATATTATAATAGTGTTCAGATACAAATACTTATTAATCTTAGCTGAAATTGTTACATTAATTAAATTCCAGCATAATGGGTACGAAACTAAACCGTAAAGACTCGTTTGGAGAATGGATTCCATACAATGACTAAGCTATAAGTGTGTCGCCTGTCATGGTGCATCTCTAGATAAAATAATGCCGAGGTCGGACCTATCTGTAATGACCCAGAATTTTAGTCATTTGAATCTAGAATATTTAATTTATATTAAAAATTGATAAGTAACGTTTATAAGTTTAATAACTTAGATTTCAAGTAAAACGATTTATTTGATATTTAAATTGTTGAATTTAATATTTGAATTATTTAGACAACTGAACTTTGAATTTAATAAGAATGAAAATGATTTCCACAGTTGATTTAAAATCTATCGAATAAGAAGGAAGATTGTAAACTTTTAAATTGGATTTAAAAGAGATTTAACTGATTTTTGGAGACTACTCTTTTTAATTAACATATAAAAATAGCCTTTTGGAGCACTATTTCCAATTTCGACGAAACCAGTTTTATTGGTTCTATAATAGTGAATCATTGTATGTCGTCAAATTTCATAGCGATTGGGCGAAGGACGCACGGGATCGAAACCGTATAAATTGATTAAAGAAATTTGTATAAATAATTGGGTTTGAAAGGCTATATTCTACATACGATCGAATTAGGTTTCGAGACTAGTTCCATCGGGTTCAAAATATGTGTATAACAAATACAATGTCAGGCGGCATGCCTCGTTTGGAGTTTGAGATTTTCAAATGTTTAAAGCGAGATATTTTCTAATTAAAAATAGTATATACACACTATTTTAAACCATACGTTAGACCATACTATACTTATCCACATTTTGATCATACCCATGTTTTTAAAAACCCATCCTACTCTATGTTCCCTCTTTATTTTCAAAAAAAACCGCAGAAGAAAAAAGAGCACGCGAGGGGGAGGGGGTGGTGGGGACAAGGCATGGCGCGAGCGATGGACGATGGCATTTGTGCTGGCTCGAACTAGAGCGACCGAGGCAATGTTTTTGGGATTCATGTGCAATGCGCAGGCGTGGCATGTGGTGATGATGGCAGCGGCGTTCAGGGGAAAGGCGATGGTGAAGTCGCTATAGAGCAAAGAGTAAAAAAGAAAAGGGCGCCTGGAATCGTGTACGCAAGAGGAAGGAAGGGTATAAATTAATTTATATATTTTTAAATTAAGTTAATAATTAATTATTCGAATGTTCATTAACCCATATCAAACTCGTACGAGGTCCAAATTGAATGCGACGAGTCGCATTGCGATCATGTCGATGAAGGCTACAAGATGCAACTAGATTGAACGGATTCGAAGCTTGCTAGAATTTTAGGTTAAAAGTTAATAACTATTCAATTTTAATTCGAATCTTGAATATTTTAATAACTGAAAATCAATTTTAGTTAATCTCTCCTTTTTGGCTAATCGAGAATTTTATATGATCAATAAATATTATTTATTGGATGTTTGGATATTTATTTCTGATCGTTATCTATTGTTTGGATAATATACTAAAATTTATTTTTGTTTGGATATATTCCCGCCTATTGGAGAAGATGAAACCCTATTACGTTCCCATGCAAGAGCGGATGACCCTTTGTAAACGAATCCCGCCTCTAAGCGGTTGATTTATATTTTTATGACTATATATTGTATGTGATGCAGAGGGACATGTTGGATGGATCCAATGGGATTCCTCTCACGGTTGACTTATTTTCATATAAATTGATGTATGATATGTTGGATATTATAAATGATGACACGGACACATTTTTTTTAGTGCTTTGTTAGCACTATGCCTCAATTTTTATATTTTAAAAATATTATAAAATGGTGATTTGATTTAGAAAAAGAAATTTCAAGCGATTTGAAAATTGTTCATGTTTAAATGATTTTTCTAAAATAAAATTGCTATTTTGTGTATATTATAATTTTATAGTTTTATAAAATATTTTAGATAATTTAAAACTGAGTGTAAAGATTTTAAAATCTTGGAAAAATAAGTCAATCTTTTATAATAAAGGGATATGGTCTTAAAAAATGGAAATATTATCATATAAATATTACCAACCATTATATATAGGTATATATAGTGTAATTTATTTATAAAGGTGAATTTATAAATGTGCTAAATTTATAAATGCGATATTTTTGGATAAAATTAAGATTTGTTAAATCGTAATTTATTTATAAAGGGATATATTTATATATGGTGTTTTATAAACTAAAATGAAACTATTATCATTTAATAGATTGGAGAAATAAATCGAACGGTGAATTAGTTATAAGATGAGGATTGATATTCTATTTAAGAAATTTAATATGAGGATAAATTTAGGATTTGTTAAATGATATTTTATAAATTGAAGAAATTTATAAAAAAGAATTATACTTTTGGGAGGAGGGATAAAACGATTGAAATTATGTTTTGGATAGGATTTTATAAATAAGCTGGATTTATAAAGGCATAAAGGTACAAATGGGTTCATAAATATAGGAATTTTAATGAAGGAAACTTCTATAAAATTGGAAGATATTTATAGACATGATTTATAAATATGGAAATGATTATGTTGAATTAAGTATGGATCCTTATCAAGGAAACATATTTATATTTTAAAAGTTTTTTATTAATATTAATATTGTTTACAAGTTGTTTATCAATATTTTAAATGTTTTAAAAGGTTAATTATTTAAAAATATTAGTATGCGTTGAAATTAATTTTAAATTATTGTAACATCCCCCCTACTTGGAGGACCAAAACTAACAGCTACGGATGCTGTAGTCATCCATAGTTATTAATCCTTGGCGACCAAATATGGCGACACTAGATATATTGATACACAGAAACACAAGAATATGGAAAAAAAATTAAACAACAACAAATTCCACATTCCATTTCAAAATATTGCAAATTGATTACATAATCCCAATTCGCAGATCGCGTTTTGATAACATATAATTATTACAAAATACACCAGGAGTGACATATGAGGATGCCCCTTGGTAGATAAGAGTATATAGATAGACAAGAAAAAAATTTCCTTTGCAAATAAAACACATAGCGAAAATAATAGAACTCTAGTAACAAGCTTGCCTCCTGCATGTCCTCGGAAGCTTTATTCTTCTAAAAGAACACCTGGAAACCGTAACTCTCAACCTACTCAAAATCAATTGACTACCCGTGAGTTTGAGGGGAAAGCAAAACTTCAAGTCAGACATAAAGCCTAATATAAATAAAAATTTACCATCTCAAACCATTTAGATACCTAGTGAGACCACGCCGCTTTGCGGAATGAGTTTTCCTTTCACTAGTATCCTAAAACATTTATAAAACCATATATTGTGCTTCCGCATCCATAATTGTTAAAACATAGTGTTTCAAAACATTATGATGATATGCAAAAAAAAAATCAATTCTGGATTTACCCATCTCCATTCATTATGATTATCTATCTCAATTATAGTTTTGCGGATTACTATTAACCTGTTAGCTGGTTATGGACTATCTGCTCAATATCATAGTTTTCATTGGATCACTAAGAACCTATTGGTAACTCCAATATCTTATTCCTTATCATAGTTTTCATGTGCTAACTAGAAGCTGTCAATATCTTAATCGGATATAGTTTTCATGAGATAACTACAAACCAGTTGGCCCTTGCTAGTATTAAATCATAGTTTTCATGGGCTGACTATAAACATGTTGGCTCCGGCCACTGTCATATAGTTTTCATGAGCTTACTGTAAACCTTTTGGCCTCTGCTAATATCTTTAGATAATTTTTTAATATCTGTTAAATTATTTTCACTACTGGGTCAACCTAACTGGTTATTCTACTCTTTCCCTAAAATACAGTTATGGGTTAATAACAATGTGAATAACATTTTTCAAAATCTTTATTTATGTCATGGTTTTTTCTTTAAAAATGAGAATGGGTTATTTGTTTTGAAACTTTTTAAACATCACTTTCGAAACCACTGAACGACCTCCTTCGAAAGCATAGAAAACCTCTTTTCAAAACTCTATGTATATACCTTTCAGAGCCAATGATATCTTTCGAAGGTATCAAGTAAACATTCTTTAAAACATAGCTTTGAAACACATAAAGTACCCTTTTGAAAGCATTGGGTTTATTCTTTAAAAACATAATTTGTGTCAAAATGGTTATATACGAAAGTATCTCTTTCAAAACCAACTAAAATTAATGTGGTGAAAAGTTGATGGTGTCGGAACCATCTTAGTCGAAAGCAAAGACCTTTAAAAATTAAACTTTGAAGGTCGGAGTCGAAACCCCTTTTCGACTTCATCACCGTCGAAACCCTCAACCCCTATCAAAAGTAATTAGGAAGCAGCTTAACTTTGCTTAAAACGGAGATAACCTTTCGAAAGCGTCACAGTCGTATGGTAGCATAGCGACCAGGTTTCGACTGAGTCGGAACCTACACTTTCGAAAGCTCTTGTTTAAGGAATAAGGTACTCCTAAGAAAGCTAATACTTTAACAAAATATGACAACCTTCTTCTAAAGCTAATTATAAAATCCTTTTGAAAGCATATGTTTCGACTATGTCGAAAGCTTTAAGTAAAACATGGCAAGACTTTAACTTATGAAAACAAAGCAGAGTTTCGGCCCATCGGAAGCTAACCTTTCAACACCAAGGATTCTGCCCTTCTTCCAATCCATTACGTATCATCTAGGTGATATCTTGTGTATTGATTTCGACTATGGTGGTTTTGACTGTGTTGGTTTTGACTGGGATGAGGTGGAATTAAAGGAATCGAAAGGTATTTACTATCTGAGGCGGAACACCTTTTTCTAGGTTAAAGGCAGAATTGTTGGATCTTTTAGTAATTACTAGATTACATCTTGCCTATTTGAACAACTTTCTATTTGTAAAACATTTATTGGCTGCCATAAAAACTTTTCAAATACTTTGCATTTAGAACTGCCACATTTATATTAGATCAAAACCATAAAAATGTAATGTTTAAGCTCTTCCATATACTAAAACTAATTATTTCAAAAAAGTCCTTCTTTTAAAATAATTCAATTTTCCTAATAAATCAATTAGGAAAAATCCCCGAAAATTACAAAAAGTCTACTTCATCATGTAATCAAACATATTAAAAAATTTAGACAAAATTTCTTCCTGAAATATTCAAAATAAATTTTTAAACCCAATTGCAACATGTTTTTCATCAAAAATTCATAATAAAATTTCCATAGCTTGGGTTCTGAAAATTAAAACCCATCTCCAAAATCATGTCTTAGTTAACATAAAAAATTTCCATGACAATCTGAAATCATAAATTCTCGGTTTTTCATCAAAACCGTGCAAAGCCATATGCGTATGAATTAAAAAAATCAACATAATATAACTCAAGCATATCATCATCCATTTTATCATAAAAACAAATTTAAATCCTAAATCCGAAACCAGATAATCATAAAATAATAATAGAGATGGTATGAGATTATTATTCACCTTGAACTTGATAAGAATTTGAGATTTGTTGTTGATTAATCTTCCATAGCTTTGATCCTTAGCTTTAGATTAAAAATCCTCTTTTCCTTCTTGTTAATGACCGGCTTTTTTTATGATTGTGTTTGTGATAGTGAGAAATGAAATGTGAATGGAAAAAAAAGAGAAGTTATAATCATGTATAATAGATTGGCTAATTTACTGATATTCCCACATGTAATTTAATTATCTTATAAACCAATTTAAAGCCCATTAAATCTTTATTATTAAGCACGGCCCATTATACAATTTGTTCAAATCTCAATCCCTTTATCATCATTATTCTATTTAATATATCTGACTAAATCTTCTTAATAATGTTATCAAAAATTAGGGATGTTACAGGCTCCCCCCTTAAAGAATTTCATCCTCGAAATTCATTAATGACTAAATACTAAACATAACAATCATCTGTAATAACTCCCAGTAACCATACTAGTCTATATGGCTAGCACTATGTGAATCTAATATAGCATACCCTCAAAGCAGACCAGGATAACTATCTCTAATCCTGTCCTCTGTCTCCCAAGTAAAGTCCCCATTGTTGTTCCACTAAACTTTCACCAATCTGGTTGCCTTGTTTCTTAATCTTTTCTCACCTCTAGCTACAACCCGAATCGATTGTCCAACAAAAGTCAAATTAGGCTCTACCACTAAATCATCCAACTATGTCGGAGGAATAGTAGTCTATGGATCATGCACATAATTGTGAAGATGAAACATATGAAATACACTATGGACACCTACCAAACTGCTCATTAAATCTATTTTGTATGCAAGCTTTTCAATACTCTCTATAATCTAGAATGGACCTACATATCTTGGGGATAACTTCCATAACTTTCCAAATCATATCACACCCTGAATTGGTGATACATTAATGAAAACCTTATCTCCAACCGAGAATTCTAAGTCCTTACACCTCTTATCTGTGTAACTCTTCTATCTTGATTGAGCTTCCTTCGTCCTTCCTAGGATTAACTCAATCTTCTCTAATGCCTCTCTAACCAAATCTGGACCTAAGACTAATCTGTCACCAGTCTCCAACCAACATGCAGGTGATTTGCATGGCCTTCCATACGAAGCTTCAAACAGCGTCATTCCTATACTAGTCTGATAACTATTATTATAGGAAAACTCAACCAAATGTAGGCGATCCTCCCAAATCCCTCAAAGTCTAATACACAAGCTCTCAGTAGATCCTTGAGTACTTTGTTGACTCTCTCTGTCTGCCCATTTGTCTGAGGGTGATACGCAGTATTCATATGAAGCTTGGTACCCATTAATTCCTGTAGACTCTTTTAGAATTTACTAGTGAATAAAGCATTTCTGTCATTGACTATGCTGCTGGAAACTCCATGAAGTCTAACTATGTTCTTTAGGAACAACTTAGCTAAAACATGTGCTATTTTGCTTGACTTAACTAGAATGAAATAGGCACTTTTGGTCAATCTATCCACTACAACCCGTATATTTTCATTACCTCTATTTGACCTTGGCAACCTGTCTACCAAATCCATAGATATCGAATCCCATTTCCAAACTGCAATCTCTAAAGGTTGTAGTAACCCATTTGATTTCTGATGTTCATCTTTCACTTGTTGACAGTTTGCGCACTGCCTAATCCACATGCCAACATCCCCTTCATGCCTTCCCAATAGAAGCTCCTCTTTCGTACAGGATGAATCGTAAACTTGGATTAATGACATTTTGCCAAGAACTTCTTTCCTCCAAGGCCTCCACATTTGGAACACACAACCATCCCTTCTTTTTAGCCTATCCTTTCTGGTCAAGGCTAAAATCCTTTAGATCATCGATCTCAGTTCCAACGTCAAGCCTTCTGAACATTTCAGCTAATACTGGATCCTCCTTCTGTTTAGTAGTAATTTTCTCAATCAATAGCAGTAGAACTTCTAAACAAGACAACCCGGCGATACACTGACTAGGACCAGCAGTCAATCTTAAGTGCACACCGCAACTGACTAAAGCTTTTAAATCCTTCCACTCCGCCAACATAGGTAACACCACATTCTGATGATTTATGCTAAGAGCTTCAGACGCTTTATTACCTTTTCTGGTGTGTATTCTATACCAAAATCATAAGCAACCAAAAACTCCAGCCACCTCTGCTGTCCATATTCAACTCTTTCTGAGAGAATAAATACCATAAAGGCTTATGGTCGATATATAACTCAAATCTTTCTCCTAAGAGGTAATATCTATAAATCTTCAATGTGAAGATCACAGCTGCCAACTCCAAATAATGAGTAGGAAATCTAACTTCATGCGGCCGAACCTGCCTAGATGAGAAGGCAATGACTTAACCATTTTGCATCAACACTACTCCTAATCTAGTTCCACATGCATCAGTATACACTACCAATCCTTGGTTTCTGTTTGGAACTACTAATAGGAGTGCATTGGTCAACAAATGATTTAACTTAAGGAATGCCTCCTCGCATTTGTCGGACCAAACAAATCGCACTTCCTTCCTGGTTAGCTTAGTTAAGGTTGCCGCTATCCATGAGAAATCTTTAATAAATCTATGTTCGTAACCAATAAGTCCCAGAAAACTTCTAATCTCAGTCACTATCTCTGGTCTCTTCTAATTATTCATAGTTTCGATCTTATTTGGATCGACTGACAATCCTTTCTCTGAAACCTTGTGACCAAGAAACTTAACCTCTTTTTTCTACTAATGACACTTGGTAAACCTCGCCTTTAGCAGATTCTACCTCAGCGTCTCAAGCACCACTCTAAGATTAAATTCACGCTCTCTCTCATCCTTAAAGTATACTAAAATGTCATTTATAAACACTAGTACAAATCTATCCAAGTACTCTCGGAAACTCGGTTCATCAAATCTACCAAAAAAGCAGGTACATTCGTCAATCCAAATGGCATCACCAACCCCCCATATGAGCCATACCTAGTTCGTAGTTTTGTCAAAGGAATATTGTCCTCGACCCTCTTAACTGATGGAACTCGGTCACTAATCTAACTGGGAAAACACTCTTGTTCCATTCAACTGATCGAATAGATCATTTATTCTTGGCAAAAGATAATTATTATTAATCACACTTTTGTTTAACTTATGATAGTCAATACACATCCATAACGACCCATTTGGTTTCTTCACGAAGACCGTGGCCACTTTCCAGGGAAAAATGCTTGGTCTAACAAAATTCTTCCTTCTAGATTTACTAGCCGCGCCTTCAATTCCTTCATCTTAGTAGATGTCATCCTACTAGGTGTCTACTTATAAGTTCAGCTCCTAGCACAAGATTTATTCTAAACTCAACAGCTCTTTTCAAGGGTAGTACAGTGACCGACTCAAAGACATCTGCAAACTCCCTTACTACCCGAACCTGAGTTAACTCAGTTCCTACCTCCATAGCATTAAACATAGTACTAACACTTGGGTTAGTATTCTCTATTGAGAATATCCCTTAGTTATGACTATCAGGGTGTTTCAATGATATTTCCCAATCCTGGCAAGATACTCTAGCCTCATACCTACTCAACCAATCCATATCCAAAATGATTCTGAAATCCACAAAATTAATAGCATACAAACTACATGCAAATTTATGACTCAACAAATCAAGTTCTAACTGGTCACATCTAACCCTAGAGTTGCATATACTCCTATTGGATTCGCAACCCTTAAGGAAGTAACTACGTGGGTGGATTCTAAGCATAATCTATCAACCAAACACTGAGATATAAATGAATCTGATGTATCGGTATCAAAAAGTACTCTAACTAAAATACTTTGAATCAAAAGCGTACCTTTCATCACAATCTTCTTTACCAGTCATAGTAGGACTAGTTGATCCAATAGCAAAGACTTTTCCTTTGTCCTCCCTAATTGGCTCTGGACACTAATTCTTGTAATGCCCAACTTGATCACGGTTGAAGCATTTCACATTCTTCTTACCTGCAGCTTTCTTCATATTTCCTGACTAGCATTCATTAGCAAGTGACCCTTCTTGTCACTTATAGAAAACTACCTCACCCTTTGACTTATTGGTAGTATCGTCCTTCTGGGCTCCCTTCTTTTTAAAGAACTTCCTCTTCTTCCGCTGAGAACCCTCAGTATCTACTGTCTTCTCTTTTGCTAAATCAGCAAGCAACTCTTCATGGCAATGGCCATCTCCACCACTATATTACAAGGATCATAGACATGTGTCATGGTCGTTCTAGCAAGCTCGGCCTCAGCCCCCGAATGAACTTCTCATTCCTTTTGATGTTAGTATCTATAATAGCCTATTCATATCTCGATAGATCTTCAAACTTAGTAGCATACTCGACTACTGACATCTCTCCTTGCACTAAATCCATAAACTTCCTTATCAGCTCAGACTTAACAAACTCAGATACAAACTTTTGCTCAAATATTGTTTTAAAATCATCCCAAGTTAACTGCTCTTCCGGCACTCCGGTAGTGACACTATTCCACTAATGTAGTGCTACCCCTTACAACTGTCTAGAGACCAACCTTCTCTTTAGCTCATCATTCAGACCCAAATTAGTAAATATATGCTCGCAATGCAACAGCCAATTCTGAACATCTACGACACTCTCCATTCCAAAGAATGGCTTCCCACCCAAACTGGTGTAATCTCTACTTAGCAAAGCAATATTCCCAAGTGTAGCCACCTGATTAGCTCCTCTTACATTTCCACCAACACTAGCAACAACTCCAGCTTGCACCAAACCAGCAAAGAACTGATGCATCGCCCCCATATCTATTGGTGGATTTCCAACACCCACATTGGCTTTAGCATTTTGGTTACTAGCATTAGCCGGTCGACCCGGGTTTCTCCTGGTAGTGAGTCAAGCATTTCCATTAGTTGTGGTGCTTCCTCTACCAAGATTTCCTTTATCGTAAATCTTCATACGAGCCTTAGTAAGATAAAGAAGAACGGTCTAAGAGAGCAAGGAATACGCATTTATATATATAACACTATATATAGCAAATACAAGTATGTTACTATAACGTTAACCTAAACCCAAATCTTATTATCTGATTCATTGGATTATGATTGGAAAATCTTTTAGGTTTAAGTTTCTTTTAAATTTTCATAAACCTATACTCTGATACCAACTTGTAACATCCCCCTACATGGTGGCTCAAAACTAATGGTTGTAGATGCTACAGTCATCCATAGTTACTAACCCGTGGCAACCAAATACGACGACATTAGATATATTGATATACAAAAGCATAAGAATGTGGAAAAAAAATTAAACAGCAACAAATTCCATATTCCATTTCAAAATATTCCAAATTGATTACATAATCTCAATTTGCAGACCAGGTTCAAATACCATAAAATTATTACAAAATATGCCAAGAGAGACATATGAGGATGTCCCCTTAGTAGATTAGAGTATATAGATAGACAAGAAAACTATTTTCTTTTACAAACAAAATACACAGTGGAAATAATAGAACTTTAATAACAAGTTTGCCTCATGCACGTCCTTAGAAGCTTTTTTCATCTAAAAGAATGCCTGGAAATCTTAACTTTCAATCTACTCAAAATCAATTGAGTACCCAAGAGTTTAAGGGAAAAAAAACTTCGAGTCAGACATAAAGTCTAGTATGAATAATAATTTACCATCTCAAACCATTTAAATATACAGTGAGACCATGCCACTTAGCGGAATGGGTTTTCCCCTCACTAGTATTCTAAAACATTTATAAAACCATATACTATCCTCTTGCATCCACAATGGTTAAAACATAGTATTTAAAAACATTATAATAAATAAATCAATTTTGAATTTACCCATCCCCATTCGTTATGATTATCTATCTCAATTATAGTTTCTGAGATTACTATTAGCCTGTTAAATGCTTATGGACTATTTGCCCAATATCAAAGTTTTCATGGGACTACAAGAACCTATTGATAGCTCCATTATCTTATTTCTTACCCTAGTTTTCATGGGCTAACTAGGAACCTATTGACTGACTGTCAATACTTAATTCAGATATAGTTTTCATGGGCTAACTACAAAGCTACCGGCCCCTACTAGTATCAAATCATAGTTTTCATGGGCGGATTATGAACCTATTGGCCCCTGCCAAAATCATAATGTTTTCATGGGCTTACTATAAACCAATTGGCCCCTGCCAATATCTTTGATACGATTTTAACATCTGTTAGTTATATTCACTACTGGGTCAACCTAACTAGTTTTTTTGCCCTTTCCCTAAAATACAGTTATGGATTAATAACAATATGAATAATATTTCCAAAATCTTTATTTATGACATAGTTTTTCCTTTAAAAATGAGAATGGGTTATTTTTTTGAAACTTTTAAAACATCACTTTTGAAACCATTGGATGACCTCCTTCGAAAGCATAGAAAACCTCTTTTCAAAAATCTAATTATATACCTTTCGAAATCAGTGATAGCTTTCGAAGGTATTAAGAAAATATTCTTTTAAACATAGCTTCGAAACACACAAGCATTGGGTTTACTCTTTAAAACATTATTTGGGTTAAAATGGTTATATACTAAAGTATCTCTTTCGAAACCTACTAAAATTTAGTTTGAGGAAAAGCTGATTGTGTCGGAACCAACATAGTCGTAAGCAAAGACCTTTAAAATTAGAACTTTGAAGGTTGGAGTCCAAACCCCCTTTCGACTTCATCACCTTCGAAACCATCAACCCATTCAAAAGCAATTAGGAAGTGGATTAACTTTGGTTAAAATAGAGATAATCTTTCAAAAGCATCACAGTCTAAAGGTAGCATAGCGGTTAGGTTAAGACTGGGTCGGAACCTATCCTTTCAAAAGCTCTTATTTTAGGAACAAGGTAACCCTTTGGAAGTTAATACTTTAACATAATATGACAACCTTCTTCTAAAGCTGATTATAAAACCCTTTCGAAAGCATATGTTTCGACTATGTCGAAAGCTTTAAGTAAACATGGCAAAACTTTAACTTATGAAAACAAAGCAGGGTTTCGGCCCCATCGAAAGCTAACCTTTCGACACCAAGGCTTCTGCCCTCCTTTCAATTCACTGCATACTATCTAGGTGATATATTGTATATTGTTTTCGACTATAGTGGTTTCAACTGTGTTGGTTTCGAGTAGGAAAAAGCGGAATCAAAGGATTCGAAAGGTACTTACTATCTGAGTCGGAACACCTTTTTCAGGGTTAAAGGCTAAATTGTTGAAACTTTTAGTAACTACTTTATAACAACTTACCTATTTGTAAAACATTGCTTGGCAACCATAATTTTTTTTCAAATACTTTACATTTAAAATTGCAGCATTTATATCAGATCAAAACCATAAAAATGTAATGTTTAGGCCCTTCCATATAATAAAACCAATTATTTCAGAAAAGTCCTTCTTTTAAATAATTTGATTTCCCTAATAAATCACCAAAAATAACAGAAATTCAATTTCGTTATTTAATCAAATGTATTACAATTTTGGACCCAATTTCTTCCTGAAATATTCAAAATAAATTTTTAAACCCAATATCATCATCTTTTTCATCCAAAATTCATAATAAAATTTCCATACCTTGGAAAATTCTAAAAATTAATATCCTTTTGCATAATCATATTTTACTCAACATAAATTTTTCCATGGCAATCTAAAAGTATAGATTCCCGGATTTACAGAAAAACCATACAAAAACATATGCGTATGAATTAAAATAAATCAACATAATATAACTCAAGCATATCATCATCCATTTTATCAGAAAAACGAATTTAATAAATCTGAAACCATATAATCATAGAATGAAAATAGAGATGGTATGAGATTATTATTCACCTTAAAGTTGATATGGAATTTGAGATTTGTTGTTGATTAATCCTCCCTAGCTTTGATCCTTTGCTTTAGATTAAAATTCCTCTATTCCTTCTTGTTAATGGCTGACTATGTTTTTCACTTTCTGATTTGTGTTTGTGATCGTGAGAAATGAAATATGAATGGACAAAAATGAGAAGTTATAGCCATGTATAATAGATTAGCTAATTTACTAATATGCCCAAGTGTAATTTAATTATCTTATAAACCAATTTAAAGCCCATCAAATTTTTATTATTAAGAACGATCCATTATACAATTTATTCAAATCTCAGTCCCCTTATCATCAATATTCAATTTAATTTATCTAAATAAATCTTCTAAATAATGTTACCAAAAATTAGGGATGTTACAATTAATTACCAGTAAAGTTTTGAAAATTAATTATTATAATTTAAAATAATATTGAAGGTAAATTAGAACTGTTATGTAAGAATGTTTTGTAAATTATTAATTATTATCTTAAGATGTTTTAAATTTAGTATTTATTTATTTACAACGTCATTAGTATATAGTAGTTATGAGTGGTAAGTGATTGGGATTTAGTTATAATCGTTTTCGAGATTTATAAATGGAGTTTTATAAATAGATGAGATTTTTATAAAAGGAATTTAATAACATGTTTTGGAAAATGTAAAGAAAGATTGCTTAAAAAGGGAAAAAACGTTTTATTAATAGTTTTAAATATTTATAAAAGAATTTTAGGAATGGATTTATAAAAAGGATTTTATAAACGGTATTGTGGATGTAAAATGGAGTTGTTAAATGATTTTAGAATTTAATAGAAAGGAAATCTTCCCTAAATGTTAGTGAATATTCTTAACCGTTGAGATAAGTATATAACTATCTTTCCTAAGTATTGAGAAATAGGAATTTGTGGATATATATATATATATATATATCTTTGTAAAAGTATTTTGGTACAAATATATACAAAGTGATTTGAGTTAATGAAAGGATTTATTAAGAAGGCCTAGTGTTGCTTGGTGTTTAACCAACGTTATTTTCCATGTGGAATTTAATTCCTGATTAAATGATTGTTATTCGTTAGTTAAATAACAGACTATCGAATTTCGACCCAAACATAACTTTAGAAATATCTAGGAGAAACACATTAGTCATATGGCACAGTCATCTCCGATGATGCACTACGCGTATAAATCTCATTTCGTTCTCCTAAGACAATGATAAGGAAATCCGTCCACTAACAGTTACGAGATGATCTTTGATCTTATCTTTGACTTTTTATTTCCTAAAGAACCGAGATTGATTTTACCGAGAATTATCGAATGTTGTTTCGAAAAGACCGAGATCAGATATGTTATTCGAAAACCACTCTGATACAAAAGTGTGTTTCGAAGTGAAAACATCTTGAAGATGACTAAATTTGGAGATGGAGCTCTCAAGTCATTTAGTACGAGAAAGAACTTGTATGGATGAATGCTGATAAGCATTATTGCTTGGAGGGCAGTGTTTGCAATCCAAGTGGAAAGTGCTATATAAAGGAAAAACGTAGTTCGAGCCTTATCAACTGGAAAATGACAAAAACGGGGCATGCAGCAGGGCCAATTGGATTGTTCCCATCAGGATATGGTCATTCCGTATCTAGATCGGTTACTATCTATTCTTGTATGCTTCGAGGCCAAAAGTAGGGTGATCATATTCGGTACTACTAGTCATGTGGTAGGTCTGTCATGTGTGGTAGGGTACTATTAACCCGCCTTTGTACAAGGCCATAAACAAGCGGATTCAACCTAACCAACTTCATGATTAACGAGGCTGGAATATGATGGATTCAGTTTAAAAGGATGAATTCCACTTGGATATGTCATTTGGTCTGGAAATAAAGGCGATCGGCATTATCGCTCGTCATAGGTGTCACTTAGCAAATGCCGCTCGGCATACATCACTCCACACAAGCCGCTCGCCATACTTCACTTAGCAAATGCCGCTCGGCATACATAAATCAGCACATGCCGCTCGGCATACTTCACTCAGCAAATACCGCCCGACATACATCAGTCGGCACATGCCGCTCGGCATACCTCACTCGGCACATGCCGTTCGGCATACCTCACTCGGCACATGCCGCTCGGCATACCTCACTCGGCACATGCCGCTCGGCATACCTCACTCTAACATCTTGTAACTATAATCGATTGTTACAGCAATAAACAGGAAATTTCTAGAGTGGACGTAGGCAGGAGTTAGCCGAACCACTATAAAATCTGTTGTTCTTTACCGCTTCTATTTTAATTTTGACTGTTCTTCACATTATTACTCTCTACATATACTCTATCTATTAACCGTGATTGTTAGTTGATGCTTTCATTTACATTTGGGTGTTAGTGACCAATTTTGGTACTAACAGGTACAAGATATTCTTGTCAGAACTTGGTGCATTTTATCTAGAGATGTACCCTCAGAAGGTATTTCCTTACCTTGTCATAATGGAGTCCATTCTCCAGTACAAGCTTTACAAACTTAATTGTGCCTAACTAAGCTGAAACATGAGGTGCAAGCATTTCAATATATTTATATTTTACTTTGAACCCTATACGTTATTATAATATAAATGGATTTTGTATGGAAATTGTTTCGGTTATCATAAGGTAGAGACCCATTAATGTTTATGTATGGCGTGGTATTACAAGATACTTTTGATTTTCAAATGGTTTTCTATAACTTTAAAATCCAGTTGGGTGCATTCTCTCGCATTGTTTTTCCAGACGGACTCGGGTGTTATTTTATTATGATGCTCTGGTCAGACCGAGCATGTTTACAAATTGCTTTGGATGCATTGGAGCTCAGAAGACGAGTTGGAGTTCGTCAAGTCGTATTCACGTATATATTATTTTTTCCACTACTTTGTTGTTGAAATCATCAGCAATTGTAAGGGGAGATTGTTATAATTATCCAAGCTGATAATTGTGATTGTTGTTGTACTCTGATGGATGTAAGTATATAACAGTTTCTCTTGTGTAAAGCTCATTGATATTATATTAGATGTTATTCCGCTGCGATTGTGAGATTCTGTGGTTGTTTTAGTTTCTTTATCTTCCTCTTCTCTTTTCTTCTTCTTTCTTCTTTCTTTCCCATAACTATCTATCTTTCCCTTCAATTTGGGCTAGATAAATGTGGTTTATTGTCAGCTTGAACTGTACCGAATGGCGGGTCATTACACATGGTATTAGAGCTTAGGTTGAGCAAACACCTAGCCTTTGGTGGGAATTTAATCATTTTAAATAGGGTAAGCGAGACCCTAGAATGATTTTCAGCATGTGTTTGTGTACTACATATATGAGCGCGTATTTGTTAGTGGTATAAAAAGGTTTTATAATGTGTTAGTTTACATGTTGAGTAGTTTATGAATTCTAGTCTATACATAGGATGTCATGTTCCTATAGGGGTTTCTAAATGCTTAAAAAAGGCAAATCGACATAATATTGTTTGAAATGAGTAAATGAAATAATTTTACCTAAATTATATTTTATATATAAAGGAATAATTTTAATAGAAATTATTATATTTTTATTAGGTATGTTTGGTTGTTAGTAAATGATAAAATTTATTATTATCATTTGTTTTTGGTTGTGCTAATAAAAGTTGTTATTATTAAAATCTAAACAGATATAAGCATTTGTGAAAATTACAGAAGAAGTGAGATTTTATAAATTATGGTTTATGAATATGATTTACAAGTGGAAAGGAAATGAAAATTTCATAAATATATTTATATATTTGATTTTCTAAATGGAAATGGTTTAAAAAACAAGGAATTTGAGAATTTAAATTCCATTGATTTGGAAATTGTTTTTCTAAAAGTTTGGAAAAATAATAATATTATTATTTAAAAAATATTTTTTATTAGAAATATTTTCAAATAATTTATATCATAGTTTATAGCTATGCAAGGAAAAATGAGATTTTTCATGACCCACTTTTTTCGTATAGTTCGAACTGACACTTTACCCCACTTGTCCAGTCCAATTTGAACAGAAAAGTGGATAGCATGAAAATAAAGTAGAAAAAAGATAAAAAGAAAATAGAATAACATAGAATCTCATAGCGGAAACAAACAGTCTATGATATAGAACAAGTCTTTACATAAAACAAAACTGTAACTTAACAAATACAGACATCAATCAGAGTATACAACCAATTCAACACGGACAGTTGTAACAACCTGTCCTTACAATAGCTGATATACATAACTAAACGCAACAGAATATAATCGTATACGAGAATACGACTTTGGGCCTCTAGCTCCTCTCCTCAGGCTCCACTCCTTCCAGCTAAACCTGAAAATATGCTCAGTCTGACTAGAGCATATAGGAAAAACCACGTCTGGGTCAGTTTGGTAAAACCAACGTGAGAATTTAAATCAATAGGTATTTTATTCATGATAATTTTCAAAATCTTTTTAAGATCAAAAGTATCCCGAAAGACCACGCCACACACAAACATGACGGGTTTTTCTCTTACGGTAACTAAAACGCTTTTATAGAAAATCCAACGATATTATAATAGTGTCTAAGTACAACTACTTATTCAAATAGCTGAAATTGTTACATTAAATTCCAACATACTAGGCTCTACAACCAAAACCGAATTGGCACGTATTAGAGAATGTATTCTATATGAATGACTAAGCATGGGGTACCACCTGTCACAATACACGTCTAGAAACAACGTACCGAGGGCCATGTCGGGATCCCTTGCAACACAAGATCGAACAATCCCTAACCTTGATAGACCGAATATTCTATCACCCTGGGTGTTCCTACTGTTTCTGAGCTCCTTCCATGTATCATAGTAATAATATCCAAGGGTGTCTAGAAAGGTGATAAACATATCCTAATTAGGTGCAACCCACTTAGCCTTGCTACATCTCCCCTGCTTTTTAATCATTCCCGATTGATGAGGCTAGAGGCTATGGTTACCTTTTTAAGGAATATCACTTTGAATGCTCATTTTCCTCCAATGACAATATACTGATAGCATTCATCCATACAAGTACGTTCTGGGTCCGAACGGAATCGAAGGCACTATTCCTACTACATCCATTTTGGAATCACCCTCCGGATTATAGTAATTAGCCTTTGCACTCCAATGCTCCATCTTCGACTCCATGCTTTTGTCTTCATTCAAAAAACATATTTGTTGGATCGAAGTGGTTTTCGGATAACTTATCCAATCCCGGTCTCTTTGAAACAACGTTTGATATTTCTGGTAAACTCAACCCTAGTTCTTTAGGAAATACACCGACAAAGATAAGATCGGAGATGAACTCCTAACCGTTAGTGGACGGATTCCTTATCAACGTCCTAGAAGAACGAAACGAGTTTATATGTGCAGTATAGCAACTCGAATGGTAACCGTACCACATAATCCTGTGTTTCTTCCATTTATTCCCAATGTTATGCTTTTGGGTCCAGAATTGATAGTCGGTTACTTGACTATCAAATATACAACCATCCAACAAAGGTTTCATTCCCATTGAAAACAATAAGTCATATTTAATTTAAATTTCAATAAACTATGATTACTTAATCAAAATAGCATATGCTTATCTCACCGGATAAGTATATTCATAAAACATTCATTTCAAAATATTTGAAAACCCCTTTTAAGATAAAACCGGTATGCACCACTTTCGTATCAACCATGGATTCACAGCACGATGGTTGCGTCACTATCCCAAAGAAATTCAAAACTTAACTGTAGGCACTCTCTACCTCCGATTACGCCATGAAAGTATATCATTACTTCTTAAGTAAACTTTGTTTAAAAAATTTCAAAATAATGCTTATAAGGTTTTCAATATAAATTTTTTCCAAGCTCTATTTAAGTAAAATACTTATTTATAAAAGTTTACTATACTATACATTATTATTTTAAAACATTGTTAATATCTAAAAAAATTAACCTTGAAGTAAATACACTTTTATACCAATTAACCTTAGCTAATAATTAACCTTAACACTCACTATAGAATAACTTTACTTAATATTTAATATAATTTAACAATTAAATAACAGATAACTTTAAAATAATAATTAATATTTTTTAAATATTTTTAACAATAATAGAATGGTTACTTAAAATCATTATTAAAGTACTTACCGGTTAGTCGTAAAATATCATTAATAAATAATAATCATTTTTAAGAAAATTTTGGTTTAAAGTTAACCCTAAATAAAAAAAGAAGGCTTAATAATTCCAATGGTATTTAATCAAGTTATTATTCAATTTCAAACAGCCCAGAATAACTGTAACGACCCGAAATTTTCGACTTTGAAAATTCGACACTAATGCGTTCACTGTAGAAATGCCGAGAAATCGAACGTTGAAAATTCCAAATTTTTATGGTAAAGAAGAAGAAGAGGTAGAAGAAGAAATAGAAAAAAAGGTATAGAATTTCACATTCACAGCGGATCAAAATATAATATCAAATAACAGCATTTATACTAAGAAAGGCTATAATTGTCAATTTACATTCATTATATCAGAGTATAACCATTCACAAATAAACTAGAAAGCTGTAACAACTTGTCCCTGACTACTATCAATACAATCTCAAACACATAGAGGAATATACTCCATACGTTCCTGCCATCCAGCTCGCCTCCTGAGCACCAGAACGTCCTAACCTGAAAATCTTTAATACTCGGTCTGACCCGAGTATTGTATTAAAGTAACACCCGAGTCAGGCTAGAAACTGGCGTGAGTAAACCCATTTATCTTGAAATACTAAGTTATAAAACTTCTTTGAGAACCAGGGTAACCCGTCCTCAATATGAGTTCTTATCTTGCTATAGCCAAACATTTACTCACAAAATAAATCTAAGTACCGTTCCTTAGTTTAAATGGCCAAGTTCACTTAATTTATTCCATTCCAGCCCATTTGAATTTATAATCAAATCTATAAAGAATTATAATGCTTATTTAATTCAAAGTGGTTTCGGATATAGCTGATATCTGATCCTGTTCTTTTCGAATCAAATGGCATTCTTTAAGAAAAGTTGTTTAAGTTAAAGAACTATTCAAATTAATTTTAGAATATCATATTCACACAGTAATTCATCTCAGATAACTACTCAAATAAATGATTCACACTTATCAACAGTTCAATCCAAGCATTTCATATCACAGAACGTCATAGACTAACGGACTAGAGATATTAATCAAATCAAACATTCAATATAATTATTCATCCCTGAGCAAGATTAATTAATCACACAATTTATAATTAATTTAATTTAAATCACAAAATAAATAAATTATTTAATACCCTTCTTAATTGTTATTGATTAACTATAATCCATTTATTATTATTTTAACTAATTATTGGAATTGATTAATTATCATTTATAATTACGTAAGACCTTAATTAATTAAAATTTGAACCATTTATCTTAATCATTTTACTTAATTATCATATAAGTTATTTAATAAACCTTTGAAATTAATTTATTATTAACATATAAATTAACCAAGATCCTTAAATTTTCAATAGTTAAAACATTTTACTTTCTTTAAAACAACTACTTAATTACACCATTTAATTTCATTTAATAAACTTAAGAATTTATTTAAAATAACAAGTATATAATAAAATACTCTGAACTTAATTAATTTAAGTTAAAATAAATTATTATATAACTTTTAAATGACCCAAATATTTAATCAAACATTAATTATTTAAAGAAAATTGGTTAAGGAAAATTGTTTAAAACTTGTTTTTTTACTTTCTAAAAACTTTGTTAATGCTTTAATACTGACCCGAGACACTACCTATACCAACCTGAGCCCAAACCTGAGTCAAAAGCCCTCTTCTTCTTTTCTTTTTTTTGAAAAAAACTTGTTTGTTTAAATTTTAAAAACTGTTACAAGTTGTTAAACACTCACGTACACTCAGTCCAAACCCGATCCCTTCCTCATGTCCAACCCTTCCTTTCCCCGAGCTCTCTCTCTTCTCTACAATCCTACAGCATCAACCCCAAAAACACAGATACCACTGACACATGTGCACGTGCACAGATGCATTTCGGCACTTCGATCATCGATGCCATCGTCGGAAAGTCGAGGACACCTTCTCCCTCGATTCCGACCACCCAGATCTTAGAACCAATCTTGAAATCGTAAACGAGCTGTAACGAACCCCACCTGAACCAAACCGATCACCCAAAACCACCAAATGTTGCTACCTCCGGCCTCTAGAAGCATCGACACTCCGACCAAACATTCGCCGTAGAATCATGCTTGCTTTCCCCTTGCTCTGATCCAGTCCGATGCACCCACGACTTCGAAAATGCCTCGCCAACCAAATCGTCTCGAGCAAGGTCTTAAACCCTAAAATGCCATCGCCAAGCCACTATGTTGATCGGTAAACCCAGTCACCATTTTTCCTAAAACCCTCTACCCACGAGCATGCTTCAGCAATGACCCTGAGACTCCACCCTTCGTCGATTGCCATAAAATGTCAAAATCCCAATTCCCGTTCATCTCGAAAATTCTCAACAACCTCAACTTAAAAATCATGATATTATTATCAAAATTCATTATTTTCAAATACGAATCAGGTTATAAATTCAAAACATGAAATTTAGATGATTGATTTTTCTGACTTGAAATGGGTTTACTGTAATTCTCTTCTTCCAGTAAAATAACTTGCTAATCATGCTAAAAATTATTTTTAAAAGTTGAATCTGGTTAATACAAACAAACTTCTTTTAAAGATCACAACCTAAAATTATTTAGGGAAAAAGAATTGAATTTTTGAACTTGTTCTAATATGTTGAAATTGAAACAGAGGCTTGAATACACATATATACAGACGTGCACAGATAAATCATATTTATATACATGCAAACACATTGATTCATTCATGCAAACATTACTTCAAATACGTATCACATGCATCAAAATAAAACAGATTACATTTTTAAAGGATCATGTTTACTCACTGTATATTTTTGGTTTGAACAGAAAAACCTAGGAATTTGTTCTTGATTGATCTGTGAACTTGAAAACTGGAAACTAATTTTGATCTGGAAACTTGGTTTGCTTGATTAAACTGAGTTGAATTGCTTCAGATTGAAATTTGCCAGAGGTTTGTTTTAGTTGTTATTTTATCTTCTGGTTTTGGCCTTTCAATTTTTATTTTGCTAAGTTTTGAAAAAAATGAAAGATGTGGAAGGCAAGGAAGTATATATAAGTGTATAGCCTTTTATTTAATATTTAAAAAAAAATAAGAAAATACATTAAATAAGACACTTGTTATTTGCATGTCATACTCATCTTACATTTGTCTATTGCATGTATTTATATTTATTTTTGTTTTTATATTATATTTTATATTTTTATTAATACATTTCTTTTTACTTATTTGATATAATTTCAAAAGAAATAATATAAACCTATTTATTTATTCTTATTTTAGCATAAGATATTTATATTTTTAACTAATAACTATGTACATACATTAGTTTTTAGAATGCAGAGTTTTTAAATCCAATTTATTTTCAAAATATTTATTTGGAATTTCAAACCATAATTTCATTTACAATCTACATATATAAACAATAATAATTAGATAACATATTTTATCTCATATGGGCATAAATACATACATGCACATTTATATACTTATATATATCATATAGCTTGTATATATCCATTTATATGATTATGGATATCTTTTAAATGGTGAAATATAGTATCTATTTATTTACTATAAGATTTAACATTCAGAGATTTATAATTCAACATTTGTTATAGTTTCAAACCCATTTATACATATATCTCTAGATATTTTTATTTATCAGAATTATATTTGCTCAACTAAATAAAATCAGTATCTCAATAGTTTAAAATCAGTTAATTATCTATTTATCAGCTGTCCAAAAATCCAGCTTATCACAATAATAAATACAGATATCCACATTAATCAATTCAACACGATATTACCGATATAATTTATCACGAAAATAAATAGGTGTCCGTAAAAATATAACAATAGAACAGATTTTTATTTCAGCTAATCCATATCCAGAAATAGATGTATTCAAAAATAATGGCGGAATGGTGTTTAATTCTACCATCAAGGGTCCATTGTAATACAATTAGAATGTTTAATTCCGCTAAACAGATGTCAAAAAACATCGTGATTAAATAACTTAACTCGCTGTTATTTTTATCTTGCAAAATACTTCAAATAACGGTTATATAAATTCAAACAATGATATTAATTTTAAATTAATTTACTTAAAATTCCCGTTTCGAACTTGTATATATGTATACATCCTTCATTTATTTTCAATAAACATATATATATATAATTATTAATAACTATATTTATTAGTCCACAAATATGTATATTACGTATACTGCTTTTAACCCACTAGCTTATTTAGTTTATAAATATTACACTCTTTTCAACTGATATGTATGTATTTATATAAATAAGAAAAATCTAATTTCTAACTCTCTCTATTTATAATACATAATATTTTCCACAAGTCATATCATTTCTATTTATAATTTATTCTTTTCTTATCTCACCATATTTCTTTGCTATGAATTTGTTTACAAATTATATATATATTCTATTGTTCTGAATATATAAATATATATATATATAAGAAATTCTAATTAAATCGATTTCCTATTTTGTAAAAAAAATCTGGAAATTGAAAATATTGTCTTGGTTTTGAAAAACTGTATATTATTGTCAAGTCGAGTTAACAATACTAGTTCGAAAGTGAAATTTGTAGCAAGCGATCAGAATTAATATTGTGAACAAATCATTTATGTACATCATCCAGGTTTAAATAATATTCAAAATTCCTTGTTGTTTGGCTTATAGGAAGTTTGGGAAATAATACTTCAAATCGTTTGAGGTTGTATGAATAATCTATTGAGTAATTACCTAAGGCTATTGAGCGTAAGGTACACTTGGTTAGTTTATTAATCACTCTTAAATGATAAAAAGTTTCTGAACCAAGAAAAACCATTAGTTTTTGGGTTGCTATAGATGCTTGATGGATTCTTTTGTTGCATATAATGGTCATACTTCTTTTGTTTGCATATGATTATTATATATGTTATGTTGCTTGCACTATTAATTGAAACAACTACTATGTTGCTCTATTTACATAAGTTTAGTTCCTTTGGATTATGTAACATCCCGCCTTTTTGTACGCTTTAAATCGACGCCAAACCACACACATCAGACTTAAATCATACAGAAGGGCGGATTGTTATGGGGTAAATAAGAAAAGTAGAGAAGGAGGAAAAAACAAAATAGAATCTTACAGCGGAACGATAAAATATAATAATCAAATAAACAGTTCATGAAGCTGTTTTACAAAACATTTTTTTTACATATACCATACATATAAGAGTTACACATACCAGAGAATAATAATTAATGCAACAAAAAAGTATGAATGCAGCGGAATACTATAATAAATAATAGTAATACAATCTTCGTCTTCGTCCTCCAGAAACAAAGTCTTCGAATCCTGAAATGCTCAGACTGACCCAAGCGAATTGAAAAGGCAAAACACTCGAGTCAGAACTAAAAGATCGCATGTAAGTCAAATCAACTGTAAATAAATATGAGTGTACACAGCGTCAGAGATGTTTACGGGTTTTGACATCTCCTATCTAGTGTCTAACGTGAGTGCAGTAACTTAAGAGATGTTCGAGATTCACATCTCCTAAGGATCCGTTAAACTATTTACTATTAGTAATATTCGCTATTATAATAATGTCTATAGTAAAATAAACTTACCTTTTAATCGCATTAAGGGGTTACCCATATAGGCCTTAACACGTAATAGTCCCAGTAGTCCATCCAGTATCAGCGCATCTCCAGATCGAGAGACTACCCTAAATACTCCAGGGACTATGGGAGAAAACCAAACTTGTACAAGGCGTGCTAGGGTAGGTGACATGGCACAACTAGGTAATGCCAGGGTAGATATACCAATTACGCTTTTAGGCCAGTGGTAACGCGTAGTGCGCAGCTACCGCCCACCTCGAGCCACGCCCCCAAATCAAAAATCAAAAGTGGCCACCGAATTAACCCAAAAGTCAGTGTATAATATCGAAGGGATGTGTCTGATCAAAGGTGCTACCTCATTATCCCGTCGATCGCTCCTGTTTTAGCCACCTTATGCCAACTCACGGGAGTCGGGTCCACGTATTTACCTCAAAGGAAACGCCGCCACCTTCCTACTTCATTCTGGAATCTCTACCGCGTACACAGTTGTTAAAGTGGTTTTTGGAGTTGGCAGACAGTATGACAACTTCCGATCCCGGTCTCTTCAACAACCAACCGTTATTATAACACCGCGGTCATTTCAAAATAATTTATACTCTTAAAACCAGAATATAATATCAATTTCAAAACCATATAAATACGATATCATTTCCATCTTAAAACCAAATCAATGTGATATCCTTTTTATTTCAAATCAATATAATATCATTTTATTTCAAATATACCCCTTTTCAAAATCATAGCACTTCCAAATTATACATTTCAAAACCAAACATTTGAAATTTTAACACCTTTAAAACCTAATACTTTGAACTTCATAACTTCGAAACATTTTAATTTCGATAAACATTTTAATTTCGATATATTTCAAGGCTTTACATATTCCAAACTTTCAAAACTAAATATGATAATTTCGATTCAACAATTAAATTTTCTATTATTTAGTTTTGAAATATTTTACATAATAAACCCCTTATCATTTAAATAAGACTCAAATTACAAATAACTAGAAGTTGCCTTCAATTCATTATACTTGAAATAATCATTCAATTCACCTAAACCCAAAAATCAAGTTATAATAATTATACGTAAATTTCACATCAACCCTGTTGGTCTAATTCTTAAATGAATTCAATTTCATATAATCTCAAATTTATCTCAATTTCAAATCAAATTTATTCGAGTAAAATTATTAAATAATTTAATTCACATCAATTTCATATTTATCTTCCAACCCCAGTTTATTTAAGCCATTATAACTATATACACAATAAAATTTAGACAGCTACTTAACCATATTATCTTAATAAAATAAAACCTTATTATTTAACTTATTTTATTCTTTAACCAATTTTATACAAAGCTTAAAACCAAAAAAATTAACTATATATAAAAATAACATTTATAATATCCAAATCAATATCTCATAAAACCATATATTTCTTTACCAACCATAGAAATCATTTCAAAATATTTATATATATATATATATATAGACCACGGTGTTTATGATTTTCTATCCTATGGTCAAGTGATATGGATATTTATCATTTCAATCTGTAATTTAAAATAAAAATACGGTTATATCATTTCAAACCGCAATCCCGAATGAAATAAAATTTGATAACAACTTGCAGTTTATAACAATATAAATAAAACATCCATTCATCCAATATCAATCTTCAAACATTTATCACAATCATCATCCAATTCAAACAATAACATTAATTTAGAACAGATAATAAATAACAAGTAATTACTGGCAGTTTATATACAATAATAAATTAATTTAACTGGCAGTTTATTTGCAATAATAAATTGAATAACAATTTAATTCATTAAATTAAATTTAACTGGAATGATGATAAAAATATATCAAACAGCAATAAATAAATTTCTAATCTCGTCAGAAATTAATTTAACACACATATGAAATTTTAGAAGTTGCGACTAGGTTAAAACACTCACCTTTTGAATTTAAATTGAATTCAAATTGAATTCAAATCCAATTTGAACCCGAAATTTCAACAATCTCCAAATTTGTCCAAACAAGAGTCAAAATGTCCGGAATTTCGATACGATCATAACAAAAGAAACCGCGCATAAATGGATATCGTATGTAAAAGTTATACGCGTTAGATAGTCTGAAAACAAAATTAAACAAAAAAACAGAAGAACTCCTAACTAATCAGATAAAGCCATGGCATCGTCACTACCGGGCTATAGCACATGCGAACAGAAACCCAAGCATGCAACTCCTATCGCGCTCGACAATAGAAGCCGTCGCCTCCTCCGAGACCGTATGCGACCCGAGCCACCACCCAGCGATCTCCCACGACCATCCCCCTACCACGCCGACGTTGCTCGACGCCAAAAAGCACAGCCGCCGCCATTAACGTTTGAACCCTATTTGAATTTTTGCGCGAGATCTAGCCATCAATTCGTGAAACAAAGCATACCGATGAACTTCCCATTGTCCACTCTACAAAACTCAGAAATGATTCGCCGATCCGACAACGTTCATCAACGCGCGATGAATAATCGTTAATGTTCCACTGCTTCCAGATGCATAGAAACTCTGATCGAAAAATAGACAGTGGATCTGGATTGCGCTCTTCAAGAGCTTTCCGACGATATATAATTTGATATTGTTTGTGGAGTTGGAATTTTAGGCTTTGAAATTGATTTGAAATTGCAACTGGGAATTTTGGTTGTCAGCCATTGAAATGAGGAAGAGGAGCAATTGGAATTGTACATATAGAAAAATGAATATAAGAGATAGGCTAGGGTTTATAACAAGGTATATATAGGCAAGCTGAAATAGAATAGATGGACCCGATTGATATACGCGTTGAACGATAAAAAGGCCCGAAAATCCCGTTTCGACTCCGGAATGAAATTGGTTCAGCCCATATATCAAAATTGATGTTTTTAAATATTTTAAAAACAATGGAACAGGTTTCAAGTCCAAATTCCGTCGTATGAAGAAGTTATGCCAAAATCAAATTATTTCAAATTGATTTCAATTTCACTGATTTCTGGGCGTTTCGAGTCTGTACGATCAGACAACAAGTCTGATCATTATGAAACTTGAAATCCAACAATAATTCATCGCTACGAATCTTATGAAATTGGTTTCGTTGAAAACCGAGTCAGTGGCCAAAATGGCTATTTTCGAGTTAATTAAATAAATTGAAAATTAATTAATTAAATAAAATAAAAATTAATTAATCAAATCAAACTTTCAATTTCAATCCTATAATCGACAATTCTTATCATTTTTAATTTCTTAAACATTTAAACTAATTTAAACAAATTTTACTGTCGATTTAAAATTGATTAATTCCTCAATTTCATTAAATTCAACAATTATAAATTTAATTCCCAATAATTCTATTTTATATACTTTTCATTCTATTATTCAATTCATCATTATCAAAATGATGGAGTTGATATTGGTTCATGGTTGTTTACATTTATATTCTCAGATTTCATCTAAATTTCCATTTATGAATATTTAAATGTTAAATTTTTATTTAATTGCAATTAATCCTATTATCATAAATTATATTCCAATATATTGATAAAACTTTATTTCCGTTCCTTTTATTCAACCAACTGTCATATTATAAATAGAATTGACATTATTTCCAATTATTTCCTTAATTTATACTAACATAACTTTTAATTTAGATTTATTGCAATTGATTACCAGTTTTAATTTAATATACTAAATAAATGGTTAACTTATAATAATTGTCATGCCGGTAATGGCATCCCCTTGTTCGTGATTTAGCTCCATTCGTGTTTATCGTGTTTTCGCTCCATTCGCTTCCCTCCTCCCCTTCCTGCCGTTCCCTCCATGCCTGCTTCGATTCTCCCTCCTCTCATCCCCAATCCGCCTTCCTCTTCGCCTTCATCAACCAGATCTGGACGTTCTTTTCGAGTCTTGCCACCTGCCATGTCTCTCCCTGTGCCTCCCGCCCATTCTGTCATTGACTTTCGTCCCCTGCCTTCTCTACCACCTTCCCATGCTGCAGTTGATAGCCCGCGGACTGTGGGTTCGGCTCCTTTGCCTGGTAATGATTGTCTAACTGAAATTGGTGGTTTGTCGCAGCGTTTGTCTGTGTTTGATGGCGCTCGTGTTGTTGGGGCGGAATATGGATTGTCTGGCCGTGAATTTCATGTTGCTGCATCTAATTGTTTGAGCATTGCTCGATGCTCCCCAGGTGTTTGATTAGATGCAGTTGAGAATATTTCTCCCATTCCATTTGTTAAGAGTGGTGTTGTTTCTTCGCTAGCTGCGGCTGCTGATTTTCCTAATGTTGTGGAGCCTCCCGGTCCTGCAGCTCCTTTGAAAACTTGGTCATCTCTATTTTCTTCATTGCCCCGTAATGCGGGAGATTACAATCCGATTGATTTTGAAATTGTTAAGGAAAATGGATTGATGATCCCTCCTCCTAATGTTGTGCAAGCCGGTTTGGATTATTGGTCAGAGTACTTGGTTGGATTCTTTCTAGACCCTTCTCATCGCCTGCACGATGTGGCTTCGGTTTGTCGTAGGGCTTGGAGGCTCCGTGGTGATCTTCGTGTTAGGCTAGTTAACTCCATGTATTTCCTTTTTTTCTCCTTCCCCGACGATCGCTGTCGTGTTCTTGAGGCCGAGCCTTCATTTTTTGGTGGGCAACCCTTTATTATTACTCCTTGGTCTCCGACAGTTGCCTGTGCTCGTGAGCAAGTCCTCTCTATCCCCATGTGGATTTACTTTTCCCATATTCCCTCTGCTCTTCAGCCTCTTCTTGGTTTGAATTGGCTAGCTTGTATTGTAGGTAAATTGAAACGTTTTGATTCTAATACGGTTACGCGTGAAAAATTGATGTTCGCCAAGGCTCTGATTGAGATCTCCCCTTCTAAGCCCCTCTCTTCCTCAATTTTTGTTCAGCTAGCTGTTGGGCACGTTGTGGAAGTCCGTGTTCGCTATGGTTGGGTTTCTGACATTTGTTCCACCTGTCACTCCTTTGGCCACCTGGCTTTCTCCTACTCGCATTCTGTTGATACCGCGGCTGCTCCTAGGATCCCTCTACCTCGGCCTCCGCTCAGGAAATGGGTTCCTAAGGTTTCAACTCCGGTTGTTCCTCCTCCTGCAGCTCCTTTATCTGTCCCTGATCCGCCTCCTTGTTCTAATGCTCGGCCTGCTACCCCTTCTTCTTCTGTGGCCCCAAATAATGTTTTAGGGGTTCCTATTGTTGATCCGGTTACTGTTCCGCCTCGTTTGCTAGTTGTTTGGGATGAGTCTGAGAGATGTTGGGTTGATCACATTTCAGATATGCGATTGAACCCTTTGGTTGACTCCTATTTTATATTTGTTTCGGATGATCTTTTGGACCTTTGTTGCCTGTATTACAGGCCTTCTGGCAACTCCTTAGTTCTCGATTTGGATGGACCTTATGCGGATTTGAATTTTATCTTGCTTGCTGATTCTACTTGGGATCGTTCTTTCATTTACTCATCTGATGTTGTTGGTTATGATCCCTATCTTGCTATGCTTTCCGCCCTTTTGCTGGACTTTTCGGGAATGTCCCTTCAGTTTCTACCCATGTGATAATGGATGTTGGTACTTCTGCCTCTCCGGTGGAGACGTAGTCTAGGTGTTTTTTGTAGCTGTGACATGTTTATCAGACTCTAGTGCTCTATTTTCCTTTCATAGCAGTTTAGGTGTTTTTGTCTAACTCCTGTATTTAAAGTTTTATTACGTTCGTAATAAAAAGTGGACGACCCACTATAAAACCGGCTGGCCTTGCTAAAAACAAACTTATAATAATTGTTACCATTAACGTTTAATTTCACTTATAAGCTATTATTAAGAAACAAATGTTGCAATTGATTTAGATCTAATTCAATACATTAAATAAATGGGTAAAACGATTAACATTTGCAGTATTGCCAAATTTACTCACATTCATACTTAATTATCAACTAACAATTATTATAATTACTTATCTATCATTGATTCTATCAAACTGCAATTTATTACATATTATTTCATTAATTAATATAACTTTGAATCTATTTCCCAATTTACTAATTGCAATCACTTAAAACCTTACAATTGTTTCAATTAATAGGTATTGCAATAGTTTAGTTACTTATAAACTTGCATCAACCTTATTACATTAATTTACATTTAGTTACTATTAATCAATATATTATTTGCAAATTTTTCCAATTAAATTGAATGAACTAAATATATACGTAACTGTAATAATTGTTATCATTAACTCTTAATCACACACTTATAAGTTTATTATTTCCAAACAATATTTTAATTACTCATAGGACATTGATTTTATTCAATTACTATCTATTATTACAAATTCTTTTATTTATACAACACTCACACTTATTTACTTATTTTCCATTTTTTCCCTAAGTGCAACTGTTTACACTATTTCATTATTATTATGATTTCACTTCAATTGTCATTAGTTAGTTTTAATAACCATTGCTTTATTCTTACCATTTACTTCAATATAAATTATAAATTTTTTATTTCTTTCTAAATTTAATTACAAAAATCTTATTAATTTTAGCCAATTTAATTATCGAATTTTACGGGTCATTACACTCTCCCCCACTCAAAACATTTCATCCCCGAAAAGAAAAAGAAGAGGAAAGAAAGAATTGAGTAACAATATCTTATTCAAAATATTAACTTCATAAACAAATGAATTTTCAAAATCAATTATTTTAAATAAATATACCAATTTTTAAAACGACTGAATCTTCGATACTCAAATTAATAAAGTTTGGAAAACATTTTCAAAATATTTTCTAAGTCCAAAATTTACGGAAAATTTCGACAAAGTCTTCTTTGTACGGAGAGGCTAGGGAGAAAATATAATATCAAATATAAAAATATATAACATAATTTTCCAAAATAATATATATCCCAACAGGGGAAAACACTATAATAACACTAGAAAACCGTAATTCGAGAACGTACCTATTTGTCGGGCAATTAATGCCTATTTTATGAAACCAAAAGCAGTAGCAATTGCTTCCATAACCTGTATTTCATTTATATAATCTAAAAAGTGTTAATAATTATATGAAATGAAATGTTTAAAGTTGCTTCAACCACAAACAAACAAATGATTACAACAACAATCACTTGCAACAAGGCATACAACCATCACATAGAATCAATACAAATCAATCATTCATTCATATCAAACAAAACATATAGTTGTTCGGGTTCAAAAACTTTAAATTGTATAGAGATGAAAATAAACTAGTTAGTGCACCATTTACTCAACAATCTTAGATGAAGCTAAATAGATTATTCATACATGCAAACAATTCTAAAGTATCATTGCCCAAACAACCATAAACCAAACAACAGCGATTTCAAACAACAGATTAAGTTTATTCTTATTACTTCCATTCATACATTTTTTATTTGATTTCTTTTTCATTCGTAAAATGATTTTTCTCTTTGATTTACATTTATTTGTTTCAAATTTCAATTTTCATTCGTTTATTTACTACTTAATTTCATTTATTTACAGTATTCATCTTTCCATTAATTTTTATTATAAATAACTTCAATACTTACTTAAGTTTATTATCATTTCTTTATAACTTTTCTATTATATTTAATTAGTGACCTTTCAGTCATAACTTAAGTTTATACAATTATAACATTAAATTCTTATTTTGAAAAGCAAACTCATTGAATACATTCATACTCAAGTTTTATTACTTGCATAATATCCATTATATTTTCTTATTAACATTTTAGCCTTTTATAGTTGGCAAGTTATATATATGTTAAAGAATGAAATTGAAAATTATATAAGTTTACCTCATTTCTTTTAAGTTAATTTAATGTTCAATAATTATATCTTTTGTTTTATAATTCACAATTTCAACTTTCATTGTTATTTCATTTATAACCTAGCATTTGATCTCTTATTTCATTTAGAGGTTCCAATTATTAATTAGTTACATTCCATTTCACTACAATAATTGAAACTATTAATTAACGGAACTTAAGAACTAAATACCGGGTTAAATTTTCAAATCATTTTAAAATAATAGATAAATATATACTTGCAACTTATATATCCAATTATATTTAAAACAATTTGAAATTTATATTTGTTAATCAAAATAAATCTGTAGTAAAACTACTACACTAGCCTTCCCACTTCGAAACTCGAAAATGAATGTCGATGATGCGTGCACTCATCACCGAAATTATCTTCCAGCGACAAAGAGGGGAGTACGTAACTTATTTATTTTCAAAATTTCTTTAAAACAATTCTTTCAAATTTTTTGAAATATTTATATCAGAAAATACTTCTACTAATATTATTACGATATTCCAAAATCATTTGAAAGAAATTTTCAAAACCCCGAGACTTAAGTTCTAAATTCCCAAATTTCATTTATTTTGTTAGAAATCTTATTTTCAACTAATATCTAAAATTTCACTACCTAACAACCAATACATTACAACCAAATATAATCTTTATAAAATATATCCCTTATATATAGAAAATATAATAGAAAAAATTATTTCATTCACCTATATTCAAAATGAATATTGTGTCGGTCTATCCTACTAAGTGTTTAGAAATCCCTATTGATGTCATAGCGTCCCATGCACCAACCAGAATTTATAAATACAAAATAGAACAAATTAACACAATATAAAAACGTTTTTGTAATACTAACAAATACACTCTCTCATATATATACGCTCAGCGACTCATCATAGGGTATTACTACCTTATTAATAAAGATTCTGACCCCACAAAGCTAAGGTTTATCGCTAAACCAAAGCTCTGATACCAGATGTAACATCCCGCCATTTTGTACGCTTTAAATCGATGCTAAACCACACATGTCAGACTTAAACCATACAGAAGGGCGGATTGTTATGGGGTAAATAAGAAAAGCAGAGAAGGAGAAAAAACAAAATAGAATCTTGCAGCGGAACGATAAAATAGAATAATCAAATAAACAGTTCATGAAGCTGTTTTACTAAACATTTTTTTATACTTATACCATACATATCAGAGTTACACATACCAGAGAATAATAAATGCAGCGAAAAATTATGAATGCAGTGGAATACTATAATAAATAATGGTAATACAATCTTCGTCTTCGTCCTCCAGAAACAAAGTCTTCGAATCTTGAAATGCTCGGACTGACCCGAGCGAATTGAAAAGAAAAAACACTCGAGTCAGAATTAAAAGATCTTATGTAAGTTAAATCAACTATAAATAAGTATGAGTGTAAACGGCGTCAGAGGTGTTTACGGGTTTTGACATCTCCTATCCAATGTCTAACGTGAGTGCATTAACTTAAGAGATGTTCGGGATTCACATCTCCTAAGGATCCGTTAAACTATTTACTATGTAATAATATTTTGCTATTATAACAATGTCTATAGTAAAAAAAACTTACTTTTTAATAGCATTAAGTGGTTACCCATATAGCCCTTAACACGTAATAGTCCCTGTAGTCCATCCAGTATCAGCGCATCTCCAGATCGGGAGACTACCCTAAATACTCCATGGGCTACGGGAGAAAACCAAACTCGTACAAGGCGCTCTAGGGTAGGTGACACGGCATAACTAGGCAATGCCAGGGTAGATATACCAATTATGCTTCCGAGCCGGTGGTAACGCGTAGCGCGTAGCTACCGCCCACCTCGAGCCACACCCCCAAATCAAAAATAAAAAGTGGCCACCGAATCAATCCAAAAGTCAGAGTATAATATCGAAGGGATGTGTCCGATCAAAGGTGCTGCCTCATTAGCCCGTCGATCGCTCCTATTTTAGCCACCTTATGCCAACTCACGGGAGTCAGGCCCACGTATTTACCTCAAAGGAAACGCCGCCGCCTTTCTACTTCATTCTGGAATCTCTATCGCGTACACGATTGCTAAAGTGGTTTTCGGAATTGGCAGAGAGTATGACAACTTCCGATCCCGGTCTCTTTAACAACCAACTGTTATTATAACACCGCGGTCATTTCAAAATAATTTATACTTTTAAAACCAGAATATAATATCAATTTCAAAACCATATAAATACGATATCATTTCTGTGACGCCCCACCTCTATACCCATGCTAGCCAAGGACACTACAGGGTAATGCCGTCAACTAACACAGAGAATAAGGCTGGATAGGAGCAACCATCTATAGCCTTACTTTAAATTTCTATTGAATACATCGACAATTTCCCTACCTAGCAGATCGAAATATCTAATGAATACTTAAAACAAAACCATAGGTGGTGAGAGGATCTATCAGAACAGAATATAACAACTCAAATGTAGTATACATCATAGAACAGTAGATCATCATATACACATATATTGATACATAACAGAGTATACAAAATAATACATGTCAAGTGGTATAGCAAAGCACAATATACAGACGATTCCAGATGAATACATATATCAGAGTTACAACAAAAAGGACTACACAAAAAGCTATGACAAAAAGGAGAAAGCTGAATAGTCCATGCGGAAGCAAAATAGGCTAAGTCCACAAGCACCTAACCTAAAACATCTCAGTCTAACCCGAGTATAAGATACACGGGCCAGTCTAGCCAAACAAATCAGTTAGATAAACTGAACAACAATAAACCTGCAAGGCTACAAGGTATAACAAATATCTCTAAAAGAGATAACACAATCATCTAATCAAAAGATAAATCATATGATAACAAGCCTCGTATCATCGGCAACTCATAGAAACAAAGGATAGGAATATCCCAAAACAAGCCAAAAGGCAATAACAAATACCAATAAAGGTAACACAAGTTCCACAAGGTAATCGCTACATATCATGCGGCTCAAAAAGACCAACAACGAAGGGCGATACCTAGGGAATATACATATCAATGAAACATAAGATTGCCCGAGCTCAGTACTGTATAAACAAGGATCCATAAGCCCGAAGGCTCCAAACCCAAATATCACTCGAGCGGCTCATAAAGACCTAACTCCGAAAGCGATACAATAGGGCAACAAACCCGAAGGCACAAACCCGAAGGTACAAACCCGAAGGCAACATACCCGAAGGCAAAAAACCTGAAGGTGCAAACCCGAAGGAAACACACCCGAAGGCAACAAACCGTAGTGGTGAAGGTCCGGAGGCCCAGTTCTGGACACCACTAACTGGCAGAATGTGTCATAACTCTCAAAAAGAAATCCGAAAAGTGGTAACGTGAGTCCCATAAACACTCGTTCGCACTAAACGGTTTACTATCCGTTAGTTAATTTCACACTCAAAGCAGTACAAAGTTCACCTCATCTTAACGGTAAACCAGACCAAAAGGTCAAAACAATCAATCGAATAGGTCGGGGATTAATCGGAGAGATAAACGCATGGATTCATGGTCCGTGTTTTACCTAACCATTTAATCTCCTTTCCACTCCGCTCGAAGTGCGAAATTGTGTGTGTGTGTTTTAAATAGAATTTATAAATTAGAGAAACGAGCTTTTAATGCAATTTGAAGATTATTTTTTAAAAAACCCGTGGATGAAGTCAAAAAGAAATCATCAAGGTCAAATATGCATAAACAACTAATTGGAATCAATTTAAATCGATAAAAGTGGAAATCACAAACAAATAGGCACACTGGACAAAATGAAGCAGGTCAGTCGACTGAACCATAACCCGAGAGTTTTTAAACTCTGCAGTTAGTCGACTGACTGCAGGGGGTCATTCGACTGGCTGTAGCTGGAAATGTTTTCCAGCCTAGCAAATGGAGGAGCAAACTCACCCCATTTGCAACCTGTCGAGCAATGGACTTAAGGGGCTTTTGCCAATCGATAACCCAACACCATTGACTCTGATTCACCACCAAAAACATGATCAAACATCAAATTTATGATTTTCAAGGATTTGACTCCAAAACACCAAAAAGTGAAATGTTCACCAATTCAATTCAAACCAAAGGCAAATGCACATGATTAAGTGTTAGGAACTCATACCTAACAATCCAACATAGTTGTAAACATAGATGTGAGATAAAAATCTCACCTTTTAACTCAAAAACAAGTATGGAAAGCTAAAATGCAAAGAAAAGACCAACCACTCTCCACTTCAACTCTACTAGCTTCAATCTAAGATCAAAACAAGTATTTTCCTAAGTTAGGTTTAGGAAACTTCTCAAATTGAAGGAGAAAAGTTGGAGAGGATGAAGAGGAGGCTTACCTATAGCTTCACTTTGATTTTGGAGCAAGAATTCAAGTTTGCAAAGAAGAACTAGGGCTTGGAATTTCTAATTCCCATTCTCTTCCCCCATTTTCAGTTTTTCTTAAGCTTAAGAAATGAAAATGTGTGAATGGAAGGAGAGAAAGGGCTGAGTTAGTTTATAGAACAGTTTGGGTGAAACCCAAACCCAAAAGCCTACTTAGCAAATAGCAAAATTCGACTTACTCCAAACATATCAAAGATTATACTTAAAAAGATCGCAAACGCCATTTTGGACTCAATGGAAGTGGTATCGAGCCCCAACTCGGCCATTTGCAAAAAGTAACATTTCGGACCCAAAAATCCGACTAACGACGCTATATTTAAATAAAATATTTAAATATATAATCGTTAAATATGCAGGTTATTACAGATCTCCCCTCCTTACAAAATTGCATCCCCGCAATTCCTAGAGACGATATTTGTAACAACTACATACATACAACATTCAAAAGAAAAGAAAATAAGCTTGAGATGAAAAGATATACTCACTGTTGTCAAGCAAAGATAGAAAACCCGGATGAGATCACTCGATATACTCTCTGTTTCCCAAGTACAGTCATTGGGATTAGCGGACCATTGAACTTTAACGAGCGGCACGTCCTTGTTCTGAAGGTGTCGCACCTCCGTTTCAAGTACGCGAATAGGCTGCTGTACAATAGATAAGTCCGGTGAGATCTCAAGTTCAAGTAAATCAGGAGAATCAATAACAGAATCCGATTCTCGAAGACACTTCCGAAGTTGAGAGACGTGAAACACGTCATGAATGCCAAATAAATGAACAGGAAGTGAAACTCTATAAGCAACATGGCCAATTCGTTCAGTAATAGAAAATGGTCCTATATAGCGAGGAGCTAATTTTCCAGTCGTACTGAAACGCATAACCCCTTTTAAAGGAGAAACATGAATAAAAACAAGATCACCAATCGAGAACTCGAGAGTCTTCCTACGGCTGTCCGCGTAGGATTTCTGGCGGCTCTGTGCCTCTATCATTCTCAACCGTATAAGATCAATCTTTTTAGAAGAGTCACGAACAAAATCTGCACCAAGAATAAGCTTCTCCCCAGATTCCAACCAACAAGAAGGTGATCGACGTGGCCTTCCGTATAAGGCTTCGAAAGGAGCCATACCGATACTAGACTGAAAACTATTGTTGTAGGAGAACTCTACAAGAGGTAGGTGATCCTCCCAACTACCACCGAAATCAAAAATACAAATACGGAGAAGATCCTCCAAGATACGATTCACCCGTTTAGTTTGTCTGTCAGACTGCGGATGATAAGCTGTACTAAAATTAAGCTTTGTTCCCAAAGCTTGCTGAAGACTCTTCCAAAAATGACTCGTGAACAAAGGATCACGATCACTCACGATAGAACTAGGAACACCATGAAGTCTCACGATTTCCTTGACATACAACTTAGCCAAATGTGAAGCAGTCCTATTAGACTTAATAGGAACAAAATGAGCAGACTTGGTGAGGCGATCAACAATAACCCAAATGCTAGAATGTCCTGATCTCGAACGAGGTAGGTCGTGAATGAAATCCATAGAAATCTGATCCCATTTCCACAATGGAATCTCTAGAGACTGAAGAAGACCAGATGGACGCTGATGTTCGGCCTTAATACGCTGACAAGTTATGCAATTACTCACATAACTCGCCACATCGCGCTTCATGCCTTTCCAATAATAAAGACGATGCATATTGGCATACATCTTACTACTACCAGGATGAATGGTATACTTAGAACGATGAAAGTCATCAAGAATGTCATGCCTAAGTGCAAAATCAGAAGGCACAAAAAGACGGTTCTTCTTGCGAAGACACCCATGAGAATCGATGCTGAAATCCCGCAACGCCTCATCACAGGATCCAGACTCACAAAGCTGAATAAGATGCAACGAATCAGGATCACGCTGCTGGGCGTCGGCAATACGATCCAATAAAATAGGTCGAGCTCCCAAACTAAATAATAGAATAGGAGAATCAGAAGATGAACCTCGATCACGAATTTTACAAAAGATAGAGTCTCAAGAATATTCCATTCGGCAAGCATCATAGAAACTACAGCCGAATGTTTGCGACTAAGCGCATCAGCAACACGATTACCCTTTCCAAGGGTATACTGGATATCAAAGTCATAGGAAGCAAGAAACTCGAGCCAACATTGTTGTCTCATATTGAGTTCCTTCTGAGTGAACAAGTACTTCAAGGATTTATGATCGGTATAAAGAATGAAGCGCTCGCCTAATAAATAGTGTCGCCAAATCTTCAAGGAAAAGACAATGGCAGCTAACTCAAGATCATGAGTGGCATAGCGAACTTCATTCGGACGCAGTTGCCTAGAAGCATAAGCAACTACCCGATCCTTCTGCATAAGAACAGCACCGAGACCACTACAACACACATCGTTGTAGACAACAAGATCATGATTCCCCTCGGGAACCACAAGAATAGAAGCATTAGTGAGAAGTTCCTTCAATGTCAGAAAGGAAGCTTCACACTTGTCGGACCAAATAAAACGAATGCCTTTCCGAGTAAGGCTGGCGAGAGGAAGCACAACACGGAAAAAAATCCTTAATGAACCGACGGTAATAACCCGCCAATCCAAGGAAACTACGAATCTTATGAACATTCTCAGGCCTCTTCCAATGCTAGATGGCTTCGATCTTTGAGGGATCGACAGAAATGCCATCGGAAGATACAACATGGCCTAAGAACTTAACCTTATTCTCCCAAAAATGGCACTTGGAGAATTTGGCTTTAAGCTGGTGGTGACGAAGAGTACTCAAGACAATTCTCAAGTGATTAGCATGCTCAGCTTCAGACTTAGAATAAATAAGGATATCATCAATGAACACAAGAACGAACTTGTCGAGATATTCCCGGAATACCCGATTCATGAGATCGACAAAGAAAGCAGGAGCGTTCGTCAAACCAAACGGCATAACGAGCCACTCAAAAGAACCATAACGAGTGCGAAAAGCGGTAAGAGGAACGCTATCCTCCGCGACTCGTAACTGATGAAAACCTGTGGCAAGGTCGAGCTGAGAAAAGACCTTAGCACTACTCAATAGATCGAACATATCATCGATCCTAGGCAATGGATACCTATTTTTGATGGTTAACTCGTTAAGCTTGCGATAGTCAATGCAAAGCCTAAGAGTTCCATCGGACTTCTTCACGAAGACGACCGCGGATCCCCACGGATAAAAACTGGACTGAATCAACTGCTTGGACTCAAGCTTTAAAAGCTGCTTCTTGAGTTCCTCATTTTCCCTTGTAGACATCCTCGTGGGAGGACGACTAACTGGCTGCGCGCCTAGAATGAGATCAATGCGGAACTCAATTGCTCGCTTAGGTGGCAAACCCGAGACAGGCTCAAAAACATCAGAAAAGTCACAAGCAATAGGAATACGAGATATATCATCATCATCCTGCGAGTCAAGAGAATATAAAGCCATTTCGGAATTATCCATATCCCGAAGAATAAGAGATAACTGAGTAGGTGAATTTACATGTCGAAGATATATAATTCTCTCCGAACAAATAATCCTGGCATCATATCTTACTAGCCAGTCCATACCCGAAAACAAAACAAATCCCAGACAAGAAATAACGTGCAGACTCGCACGAAAAGAGAAGCCACATAAAACAATCTCAACATCATCACAAAGCAGGCTAAGGGTCGCGGATCCCCCAATAGGATTCGTAATCCTTAAAGAAGTAACCAAACAAGAAACATCCAAAGATAAATCATCAACGGGCTTTTTCGATACGAAAGAATGTGATGCACCTGTATCAAAAAGAACTCGAATACTATGGTCATGAAAAAAAATAGAACCTTCCAAAATAGGTGGAGATATACCTTTGGGCTAAGAGGGACCTTCAGAAGCCTTAGCGGCATAAAGCTTGCTAGACTTGGCACCAGCCGGAACAGTAGGGAAAGTGGAAACATGATGACCTTCCTTCTTGCAATAGCGGCAGAAGAGAGGCTTGGAACAAGCTCTAATAATATGATCAGGAGAACCCCAATTGAAACACTTCCGGACGAAAGGTGTTCCAGAAGACTGAGGCTGAGAATTAGAACCACCAGTCTTTTTCTTCTTGGAAGGAAAAGACCTCTTCTGAAATGGAAAATGCTTCTTGTTGGGGTTCTTGGAAACCTCAACATCAACATCACTATCACACTCTTTCTCGACGGTCTCGAGATGAAGTGCCGAATCAACTAACTCCTCAAAAGAAAGCTTAAGCTAGAGCAACAAAGACCTCTTAAGATATTTCTTAAGACCGGAAACAAACTTCAAATTCTTCTTATAAGAAGTTCTAATAAATTGAAGACCATACTTAGATAAAGCCTCGAATGATGCAACATACTCAGAAACAGAAGATTTCCCTTGTTTCAACTCAAGGAAGCGACGTGTCAATAAAACTTTTTCAGATTCAGGAACGAACTTTAGTTCAAATCGCTCCCAAAACTGAGTCCAAGAAAGAGTAGACTTTCGGCTATAAGAAGCTCATACCAGTCAAGAGCACGCTCTTGTAATAAGCTAGAAGTTACAAGAACTCTATAATGATCAAAAAGGTCCACACGAGAGAAGATTCGCTCACATGTGCGAAACCAAGCTTGAACTTCAAGAACGGACTCGGAGCCTTTAAACGGCTTTCCTCCAAGATGAGCAAAATCACTGCACTTGCATGCAAAGGCAGACTTGCGAGGTGGAGATACTCGAGGAGGAACTGGAGGCTGAGTGCTCCTAAACAATTCCAAAAACTGCAGCAGACATATAAACGCCATCCGGATGTGAACCACTGGATTGCCCAGCATCCGAACGTCGTCCTCTGTCTCTTCCAGCCATACGCTGAAAGTTAAGATAAGAACAAGATAATTCACAAGGTAGATGTCATTAATATAATTGTGGAATACTACGGAATGGAATGCATTCCTAGACATATTCCCAATTTCTATCTACCACCAAGTCACAGAAGGGATAGAGGCAAGATGATTCAAAGATTGTATCACTTATTACACTTTGATGTATCGGAATATGTGCATCTATTCTGTGTTTATCATATTTTGTTGTGAACCTTAGCTATGATACCACGCTGTGACGCCCCACCTCTATACTCATGCTAGCCAAGGACACTACAGGGTAATGCCGTCAACTAACACGGAGAATAAGGCTGGATAGGAGCAACCATCTATAGCCTTGCTTTAACTTTCTATTGAATACATCGACAATTGCCCTACCTAGCAGATCGACATATCCAGTGAATACTTAAAACAAAACCATAGGTGGTGAGAGGATCTATCAGAACAGAATATAACAACTCAAATGTAGTATACATCACAGAACAGTAGATCATCATATACACATATATTGATACATAACAGAGTATACAAAATAATACATGTCAAGTGGAATAGCAAACCATAATATACAGACGATTCCATATGAATACATGTATCAGAGTTACAACAAAAAGGACTACACAAAAAGCTATGACAAAAAGGAGCAAGCTGAATAGTCCATGCGGAAGCAAAATAGGCTAAGTCCATAAGCACCTAACCTGAAACATCTCGGTCTGACCCGAGTATAAGATACCGGATCAGTCTAGCCAAATAAATCAGTTAGATAAACTGAACAACAACAAACCTGCAAGGTTACAAGGTATAACAAATATCTCTAAAAGAGATAACACAATCATCTAATCAAAAGATGAATCATATGATAACAAGCTTCGTATCATCGGCAACTCATAGAAACAAAGGATAGGAATATCCCAAAACAAGCCAAAAGGCAATAACAAATACCAACAAAGGTAACACAAGTTCCACAAGGTAATCGCTACATATCATGCGGCTCAAAAAGACCAACACCGAAGGGCGATACCTAGGGAATATACATATCAATGAAACATAAGATTGCTCGAGCTCAGTACTGTATAAACAAGGATCCATAAGCCCGAAGGCTCCAAACCCAAATATCACTCGAGCGACTCATAAAGACCTAACTCCGAAAGCGATACAATAGGGCAACAAACCCGAAGGCACAAACCCGAAAGCAACATACCCGAAGGCAACATACCCGAAGGCAACAAACCTGAAGGTGCAAACCCGAAGGCAACAAACCGTAGTGGTGAAGGTCCGGAGGCCCAGTACTGGACACCACTAACTGGCAGAATGTGTCATAACTCTCAAAAAGGAATCCGAAAAGTAGTAACGTGAGTCCCATAACCACTCGTTCGCACTAAACGATTTACTATCCGTTAGTTAATTTCACACTCAAAGCAGTACAAAGTTCACCTCATCTCATCGGTAAACCAGACCAAAAGTTCAAAACAATCAATCGAATAGGTCAGGGATTAATCAGGGAGATAAACGCATGGATTCACGGTCTGTGTTTTACCTAACTATTTAATCTCCTTTCCACTCCGCTCGAAGTGCGAAATTGAGTGTGTGCGTTTTAAATAGAATTTATAAATTAGAGAAACGAGCTTTTAATGCAATTTGAAGATTATTTTTAAAAAAAACCCGTGGATGAAGTCAAAAAGAAATCATCAAGGTCAAATACGCATAAACAACTAATTGGAATCAATTTAAATCGATAAAAGTGGAAATCACAAACAAATAGGCACACTGGACAAAATGAAGCAGGTCAGTCGACTGGCCTACTGCAGTCAGTCGACTGAACCATAACCCGAGAGTTTTTAAACTCTGCAGTCAGTCGACTGATTACAGGGGGTCAGTCGACTGGCTGTAGCTGGAAATTTTTTCCAGCCTAGCAAATGGAGGAGCAAACTCACCCCATTTGCAACCTGTCGAGCAATGGACTTAAGGGGCTTTTGCCAATCGATAACCCAACACCATTGACTCCGATTCACCACCAAAAACATGATCAAACATCAAAGTTATGATTTTCAAGGATTTGACTCCAAAACACCAAAATGTGAAATGTTCACCAATTCAATTCAAACCAAAGGGAAATGCACATGAATAAGTGTTAGGAACTCATACCTAACAATCCAACATAGTTGTAAACATAGATGTGAGATAAAAATCTCACCTTTTAACTCAAAAACAAGGATGGAAAGCTAAAATGCAAAGAAAAGACCAACCACTCTCCACTTCAACTCTACTAGCTTCAATCTAAGATCAAAACAAGCATTTTCCTAATTAGGTTTGGGAAACTTCTCAAATTGAAGGAGAAATAGTTGGAGAGGATGAAGAGGAGGCTTACCTATAGCTTCACTTTGATTTTGGAGCAAGAATTCAAGTTTGCAAAGAAGAACTAGGGCTTGGAATTTCTAATTCCTATTCTCTTCCCCCATTTTCAGTTTTGCTTAAGCTTAAGAAATGAAAATGTGTGAATGGAAGGAGAGAAAGGGCTGAGTTGGTTTATAGAACAGTTTGGGTGAAACCCAAACCCAAAAGCCTACTTAGCAAACAGAAAAATTCGACTTACTCCAAACATATCAAAGCTTATACTTAAAAAGATCGCAAACGCCATTTTGGACTCAATGGAAGTGGTATCGAGCCCCAATTCGGCCATTTGCAAAAAGTAACATTTCGGACCCAAAAATCTGACTAACGACGCTATATTTAAATAAAATATTTAAATATATAATCGTCAAATATGCAGGTTGTTACAATTTCCATTTTAAAACCAAATCAATATGATATCCTTTTTATTTCAAATCAATATAATATCATTTTATTTCAAATATATCCCTTTTTAAAATCATAGCACTTCCAAATTATACACTTCAAAACCAAACATTTGAAATTTTAACACCTTTGAACATAATACTTTGAAACATTTCAATTTCGATATATTTCATGGCTTTAAATATTCCAAAATTTCAAAACTAAATTTGATAATTTCGATTCAACAATTAAATTTTCTATTATTTAGTTTTGAAATATTTTACATAATAAAGCCCTTATCATTTAAATAAGACTCAAATTACAAATAACTAGATGTTGCCTTCAATTCATTTTACTTGAAATAATCATTTAATTCACCTAGAGCCAAAAATCAAGTTATAATAATTATACCTTTTAAAATTTCCAATTTAATAAATTTCACATCAACCTTGTTGGTTTAATTCTTAAATAAATTCAATTTCATATAATCTCAACTTTATCTTAATTTCACATCAAATTTATTCGAGTAAAATTCTTAAATAATTTAATTCACATCAATTTCATATTTATCTTCCAACCTCAGATTTATTTAAGCCATTATAACTATATACACAATAAAATTTAAACAACTACTTATTATTCTTTAACCAATTTTATACATAGCTTAAAGCCAAAAAATTTAACTATATGTAAAAATAATATTTATAACATATCCAAATCAATATCTCATAAAACCATATATTTCTTACCAAACCATAGAAATCATTTCAAAATATTTATATACATATATACCACGGTGTCTGTATATAATTTTCTATGCCATGGTCAAATGATACAGATATTTATCATTTCAATCCGTAATTTAACCGCAATCTCGAATGAAATAAAAATTTGATAACAACTTGCAGTTTATAACAATATAAATAAAACATCCATTCATATAATATCAATCATCAAACATTTATCACAATCATCATCCAATTCAAACAATAACATTAATCTATAACAGATAATAAATAACAAGTAATTACTGGCAGTTTATATAAAATAATAAATTAATTTAACTGGAAGTTTATTTGCAATAATAAATTGAATAACAATTTAATTCAATAAATTAAATTTAACTGGAATGATGATAAAAATATACCAAACAGCAATAAATAAATCTCTTGTCTCATCAGAAATTAATTTAACACACATATGAAATTTTAGAAGTTGTGAGTGGGTTAAAACACTCACTTTTTGAATTTAAATTGAATTCAAATCCAATTTAAACCCAAAATTTCAACAGTCTCCATATTTGTCTAAACAAGTGTCAAAATGTTTGGAATTTCGATACGATCCTAATAAAAGAAACCGCGCATAAATCAGATATCGTATGTAAAAGTTATACGCGTTAGATAATTTGAAAACAAAATTAAACAAAAAAACTCCTAACCAATCAGATGAAGCCACGACATCTTCACTATCAGGCTATAGCACACGCGAACAGAAACCCAAGCATGCAACTCCTATCGCACTCGACGCCAGAAGCCGCTGCCTCCTCCGAGATCGTACGCGACCCGAGCCACTACCCAGTGATTCCCCGCGACTATCCCCCTACCACGCCGACGTCGCTCGACGCCAGAAAGCACAGTCGCTGCCACTAGGGTTTGAACCCTATTTGAATTTTTGCGCAAGATCTAGCCACAAATTCATTAAACGAAGCATACCGATGAACTCCCCATCGTCCACTCTACAAAACCCAGAAACGATTCGCCAATCCGATAACGTTCATCGACGCGCGATGAACGGCCGTGAATGTTTCCACTGATTCCGGATGCACAGAAACACCGATCGAAAAACAGACAGTGGATCTGGATTGCGCTCTTCAAGAGCTTTCCGACAATATATAATTTGATATTGTTTGTGGAGTTGGAATTTTTGGCTTTGAAATTGATTTGAAATTGCAATTGGGAATTTTGGTTGTCTACCATTGAAATGAGGAAGAGGAGCAATTGGAATTGTATGTACAGAAAAATAAATATAAGAGATAGGCTAGGTTTTATAACAAGGTATATATAGACAAGCTGAAATAGAATAGATGGACCCGATTGATATAGGCGTTGAACGATAAAAAGGCCCGAAAAGCCCATTTCGACTCCGAAACGAAATTGGGTCAATCCATATATCAAAATTGATGTTTTTAAATATTTTAAAATCAATGGAATAGGTTTCAGGTCCAAATCCATCATATGAAGAAGTTATGCTAAAATCAAATTATTTCAAATTGATTCCAATTGATTTCAATTTCATTGATTTCTGGGCGTTTCGAGTCCGTACGATCAAACGACAAATCTGATCGTTACGAAACTTGAAATCCTATAATAATTCACCATTATAGATCCTATGAAACTAGTTTCGTTGAAATTTGAGTCAATGGCCAAAATGGCTATTTTTCCAGTTAATTAAATAAATTAAAAATTAATTAATTTAATCAAACTTTCAATTTCAATCCTATAATCGACAATTCTTATCATTTTTAATTTCTTAAACATTTACACCAATTTAAACAAATTTTACTGTCGATTTAAAATTGATTAATTCCTCAATTTCATTAAATTCAATAATTATAAATTTAATTCCCAATAATTCTATTTAATTTACTTTTCATTCTATTATTTAATTCATCATTATCAAAAGGATGGAGTTAATACTGGTTCATGGTTGTTTACATTTATATTCTTAGATTTCATCTAAATTTCCATTTATGAATATTTAAATATTAAATTTCATTTAATTGCAATCAATCCTATTGTCATAAATTAGATTCCAATATATTGATAAAACTTTATTTCCATTCTTTTATTCAACCAACTATCATATTATAAATAAAATTGATATTATTTCCAATTATTTCCTTAATTTATACTAACATAATTTTTAATTTATATTTATCGCAATTGATTACCCGTTTTAATTTAATATACTAAATAAATGGTTAACTTATAATAATTGTTACCATTAACGTTTAATTTCACTTATAAGCTATTATTAAGAAACAAATGTTGCAATTGATTTAAATCTAATTCAATACATCAAATGAACGGGTAAGCGATTAAAATTTGCACTATTGCCAAGTTTACCCACATTCATACTTAATTATCAACTAACAATTATTATAATTACTTATCTAGCATTGATTTTATCAAACTGCAATTTATTACGTATTATTTCATCAATTAATATAACTTTGAATCTATTTTCCAATTTACTAATTGCAATCACTTAAAACTTTACAATTGTTTCAATTAATAGGTATTGCACTAATTTAATTACTTATCAACTTGCATCAACCTTATTACATTAATTTACATTCAGTTACTATTAATCAATATATTATTTGCAAATTTTTCCAATTCAATTGAATGAACTAAATATATATATATAACTCGTAACAATTGTTGTCATTAACTCTTGATCACACACTTATTAGTTTATTATTTCCAAACAATATTTTAATTACTTATGGGACATTGATTTTATTCAATTACTATTTATTATTACAAATTCTTTTATTTATACAACACTCACATTATTTACTTATTTTCCATTTTTTTCTCTAAGTGCAACTATTTACACTATTTCATTATTATTGTGATTTCACTTCAATTGTCATTAGTTAGTTTTAATAACCATTACTACAGTTCATTCTTACCATTTACTTCAATATAAATTATAAATTTTTTATTTCTTTATAAATTTAATTACAAAAATCGTATTAATTTTAGCTAATTTAATTATCGAATTTTATGGGTCGTTATACATTATGCAAGTAAGATACAGGTTTATGGAAGTAATAGCTGTTGCCTTTTGTTTCATAAATAGAGTTTTGTTTGCCCGACATATAGGTACATTTTCGGATTATGATTTTGTAGCGGTATTTTATTGTTTTCCCTTGGTTTGGGATGCCTTATTATTTAACTGTGATACACATACACTGTAATTATTGATAATGTTAGTTTTCGGACCTATTCGCGCATAGGAGTTGCTGCCGAAATTTTTCGTAATTTAGGTCTTAGAAAATATTTCGTAGAAATTGAAATATTTTTCAAATTTGTGTTAAACATAAACTTCTAAGTTAAACTGTTATAAATCTACTATTTTGAATAAAATATATCAAATTCCTTGATTCTTTCTTGTTTCTTTTCGAGGACGAAATTTTTTGAGTAGGGGAGATTATAACGACCCATATTTTTGGCAATTAAAAATATTAAGTTAAATAAGACTTTGGAATTTAATATTTTCAGAAATTGAAATGTATGATTTATTAACGTGAATTTTATTAGTTTATAAATTTTGACCTTAAGATAAAATCTTAAAACAAGTAATTTTGATGAAATGGAAGGTGGTAATGCGTATTACAATATAATTTAATAATATTGATTGAATGTAATTGACAACTATTTTAATGTAATTTCAATCAATTGTAATAATAAAGGTTAATAAGGAAAAAATAAATGTTGTATCAGATGGAGAAATTATATGCTATTTAGTTGAAACTGATTTTAGCATAAGATAAGTAATCAGTTATTTGGTAAGTAATTTATAATCCTTGTTGTAAGCATAAATTTATATATGTGTTTAATTTACTAAGTTGTAACAATTGCTTTATTTTTCATCTCATTATTTAATCCGCTTTGAAATTAATTGGGTAATCAAGTGGATAGTGTAATTAAATATTTCAATTAATATGAGAGAAGATGTTAACTTTAGGCTATGAGTATAATAAAATGGAAACTTATGTTTAATAATTCATAAGGTATTTATTGATTTAATAATAAGAACGTAAATCAAAATAAAAGAATTTGTTTGAAATCTAAGATATAATGAACAAATTTTATTACATTTGTAATTGAATGTTGAGATTATTTTAATTTTTAAATCTTTGATTTAACCTGGAAAATTTAATTTAAAAGATTATTAATTCCTGTTTAATCATGAATGATGATAGAAATCTTTTAACATAGAATTTATAAGGGATTAAACCAATCAAATAACAATTCATTTAATTAACGCGTAAAAATGAATATAATTTTATTTTAAAGCTAACTTCTATATACAATAGAATCAGGATTTGAAATTAGTTCATTGAGTTTAATAATATTGAAAACCTACATTTTGACATGTAAAATGACCTATTTTCGTTTCGGGAAGAAAAATGGGCTTTTCGGACCTTAGTTATCATTTTGGCCCAATCAATATGTTCCATCTATTACTGTCCATCTTTATCTATATATATGTTGTTATGAAACCCTAACAGCCTTCTGTTCTATTTTCTGTACAAACATTTCAGTACTAATCTGCTCCTTCTCAATGGTGAATATCCCAAACCCAAAATTCCAATTTCAAATCAAATTAAAAGAATTCAAACTTCTCAAAGCCTATCAAATTATATATCATCATGAAGCTCTCGACGAACGGAATCAGCGTTTGCTATTCAATTTTGCAATCGAGTCATGGTTTGATCAAAAATTGGTGAAGAAGTCTCAGCAATCCATCCTAGGGTTGTCGTTCAACGGCTCCGAGTCATTAGAGGAGTGCATCCATCAGCTCCGACCATGTCTAGGAGGCTCGAGATCGCCAATATCGATGATAAAATAGTGGTAGTAGCGGCGGTGGAGCTTGTCTGGTGCAGCATGGCATGGTGCGTGGGGTCTAGTTGGAGCAGCCTGAGGCGAGGGTCATGGTGGTGAGGTTGGATAAGATGATAGGTGATGGTAATGGCGATGATTTTGACTTAAGGTCGGCGGATGTAGGCGTTGTTCGATCGACAGGGTTTCGATGATTATGTAATTACCATTTTGCCCTTTTTTTCAAATTTAAATTTTAAAATTCAAACTTCTAACTCGAATAACTTTTGCATACGAGCTTCGATTGACACGCTATTTCTTTTGTTAGATTCATACCAAAATTTCGGATAATATAAAACTAGTTTGGTTGAATTTGGAGACTGTTGAGATTTTAGGCTTTTATTGGATTTTTAATGGGCTATAAGTCAATGGTGAGTGATTAAGCCCACTACGTAATACTAAAATTTCTTATGTTAGTTGAATTAAATTTACGAAGTGATAAAATTTTATTGATTGCTGTTTGGTAATTTAAATTGACATTTAAATTGAATTGACATCTAAAATAAGATTAAAATTTAATTACCAGTAAACACCGATAATTGCTAACTAGTAACCGTGGCGATATATTGGTTGATTTGAATGTTAATTGCAATTGGATGCCTACTGATTGATATGTTGGTGTATGTTTGTTTATTATTTTGAGATACCCTTGTTATTGCCTTATTTATAATTTTTCCATTATATAAACTATCATTTGGATTATTCAAAATGAACTATAAAATAGGCTTAAGCGATATATACCTATGTCATTCAAATATCGGCTTAAATGATATACATCCATCTATGTAAATAAAATTGAAATAATTGATCTCTTGGCCGTATGGTAGAAAATTATATACGGACACCAGATTTGGTTAATATAATTGGTTTTAAATCTTGAATTTAGATTTTTTTAAGTGATGTTGCTTTGAAGAAAACAAAATTTTGATTTATATGAATTAAATTATTTTCAAATTCGACATTTGAAATATTGAAGTTGAAATTGTTTAAATGAAATTGTTTAATGATTTAATTTGAAATTTAAAGTTGAAATTGAGATATGATTTGAATTTATTGGAAGTGAATTATTTTAAAGGTTTAATTTTTAATTAAACTTTGAATTTACCTTAATTAAAATATTTTAAATTGGTATTTCAAATTTTGGGATGTGAAATGGTTTTAAAATAAATAATTTAAAATGAAAATTTGAATTGAAGCTTTCTGTCATTTGAATAGAACTATTTAAACTGAAACTGAAGTAGAGTTGTAACCATTTTAAATTGAGGCTAATTTAAATTGAATTTTGAATATGAAGTGGACTCGAATTAAAAGTCAAAAAAAGATTTCGTTGTGATTTGGAACATGAGTTCAAATTGTTGTGAAAGAAAGAAACGGTTTTTAATACAAACTATTTTGATATATAAACTACTTTAATAATCAAATTATTTTAATATATAAACTATTTTATTTATTTAAAGTACTTTTCAATATTAAAACCAGTTTATATTCAAAAATATTTCCAATCTTTAAACTATTTTACTTATTCCAAATTATTTTTCAATATTAAAACTATTTTTATTATCCAAACAATTTTCCATGTTTAAACTGTTTCAATTATTCAAAACCATTTTCAATATTCAAACTATTTTAAAGGGGAAAATATTTAGATTAAATCAATGATTTACATACGAAGGTTTTCAAGGTATGACCTATTTTGAATTTGAAATGATCTTGAAGAAAATATGATATTTTACCAACTGGTGTGTAAAATAACGCTAGGTTGTTAAAGAGACCGAGGCCGGATGAATGGAATACTCTATGTTATTTTACCAGAACTACTTTAGTAAACGTGTATGCGTTGAATGTTATCCATATTGTAGAGGTTGAATTGGCGACATTTACTGGAATGAAGAAAAAGAACGATGATGGATGACCCTGACACTTGTGTCAATTTGAAATAACTAAAACATTAGCGTATGTTTGGCCAAGGGGTTAGCTACCTTTAGTGGCCATCACCATTTCATATTATATTAATTTTTGACTTGATCGGTGCACATTGATTTGATTTTGGGAGTGGTAGACTCGGTCGGCAGTCTTGGCTAGGATGTGTTACAACCAGCCAGAAAGGTTAAACTCGTAAAATCCTACCTTGGGCATAGCCTCACGTGCTTTGTCATACACTTATCCTTACACTGACCCACTACGATTTTGTTTTAGTATGGTACCTATAAGGGACACGCTAACTATCGACGTTACTGGTTGTGTTACAGGACCTATATAGACTACCTGCTTAAAAATGCGCTAAAGGGGATTAATGTAAAGCCTTAACGCTAGGAAAAATATTTATTTTATTACTAGACATTATATGTAGCATATCTTACTGCATATAGATAGTTTGATGGATCCTAAAAAGATGGAAAATTCCATAACATCTTTTAAGTTATTGAATTCATGTTGTACATTTGATAGGAGATGGAGAATTCTGTAAACATCTCTGAAGCTATTACACTCATATTTATTTGATATTGATTTAACATACATAAGAATTTTTAGTTCTGACCCAAATGTTTTTTTTTTCATTACACTCGGGTTAGCCTGAGTATTTTAGTGATTGAAGGCCATATTCCTTGAAGCTGGAGATGGAGTTTGCTTGACCATATTTACTATTATTATTATGCTGCATTATTTTGTATATTTTTGATTGTACTCTGACTATGTTGTACCATTTGAAATCAAATGTACATTGCAAAACAGCTTCATGAACTATTTATTTGTTATTAAATTTTGTCATTCGACTGCGAGATTCTATGTTTTGCTTTCCTTCTTTTCTCTTATTTTCTTATTAAACCCCATTGACAATCCTCCGTTTGAATGGTTTGAGTTAGATATGTATAGTTTATTGTCGATTTTAACCATCCAAAAGTGGGTCGCCATAAAGGTAAGTATTAAAATAGCAATAAGGCTTTACATTAATCTTGCTTAACACATTTTTAAGCAGGTAGTCTATGCAGGTCTTGTAACACAACCAGTAACGTCATTTAGTGAGTTCCGTAATGGTACCATACTAAAACAAAATTATAGTGGTCGCGTATAAAGATAAAAGTATGACAATGCACGTGAGGCAATGCCTAAGATAGGATACTACCATTTCGAATCGCCTGATTGGTGGTAACCCTTAACGGCCAAGCACGAACATCTATCCCATAATCAAACCTAGGTGCACCAATCGAGTCAAAATCAATATAGGAATACGAAGAACAGATGTCGCTAGAGGTTGCTAGCCTCATTGGTCAGGGCAAGTCATCCTGTTTGATCATTTCCAATTGACACAAGTGTTGGGTCTATCCATCATCGTTCTCTCTCTTAAAATCCAGCAAACGTTTGCCAATCCAACCACTTTATTTTGGATCATCCACCACGTACACAGTTGTTAAAGTGGTTCTGATATTGACTAAGAGTATGCCAATATTTGGCCCAGGTCTTTTTAACAATCAAACGTCATTTTTCGTACAGGTTGGTTCTATTAAATTTCAAGAACAAGTCATACTTCATATAAAAATATCAAATTCACTTTAACAGTATAATTCATAACTCATATCAAAATATCAAATTCACTTTAACAGTATAAATAATACTTCATGTTAAAATATCAAATTCACTTCAAAGATCATTTCAAATTTAAAATAGGTTATACCTTCATATCAAAACATTTGTATTTAAATCTATGACTTAAATCGAAATAATTCCCCTTTAAAACAGTTTGAATATTGAAAATAGTTTTGAATAATTAAAACGGTTTGAATATTGAAAATAGTTTGGATTATTAAAATAGTTTTAATACTAAAAAATAGTATGGATAATCAAAATAGTTTTAATGATTGAAAGTAGTTAAAATAATTAAAGTAGTTTATATATTAAAGTAGTTGACATTAAAAATGTTTCTTCTTTCATAACAAATTGACCTCAGGTTAAAATTCCAAGTCACAACGAACTCAATTTTTGGATTTCCAGTATAAATTAACTTCATATTCGATTTTAATTTAAATCAGCCTCAATTCAAAACAATTTCAAACTTTACTTCAAATTCAATTCGAATCGATCTAATCAAATGGCTAACAGTTTTAATTCGGACTCTCATTTGAAAAAAATTAGTTGAAATCAATTTCAAATCAAAGATTCGAAATATCAATTTATACCACTTTGATTTAATAAATTTTAGAGTTAAATCCAAAATTTTCAAACCTTTAAAATAATTCAATTTCAATAAATTTTACATCATATTTCAGTTTCGACTTTAAGATTCGGAATTAAATTATGTAACAATTTAATTTAAACAATTTCGATTTCAACATTTCAAATCTCAAATTCAAAAATAATTGGATTCGTATAAATCGAAATTTTATTTCATTAAAATCATTTAAACCAATTCAAATTTATGATCTGTAACTGTTTAATTTAACCAAATCCAGTGTTCGTATATAATTTTCTACCCTATAGCCAGGTTATCATTTATTTCAATTTAATTACATCGAATAGGTATATATCATTTCAAACTATTTCCTAGTTCATTCCATTTATTACAAATGACAATTTATAAGATGTCTAATAATAAATAGGGTAACAACAGAAATACGTCCAAATTAATAACAACCATTCATCCAATATACCAAGCAATAGGCAACCAATTGCACTCAACATCCAAATCAACCAATATATCACAACAGTTACTAGTCATCAATTGTTGGTGGTTAACTAGCAGTTAAATTTCAATATTAATTCAATTCAATATCAAATTCAAATTCAACTTAAATGTCAATTTAAATTATTAAACTCCAATCAATAAATTTTTATCACTTCATGATTTCAATTCAACTAACATGAAGAAATTTAGTATTTCGTCAGTGGGTTTAATTGCTCACCTTTGATTTACAACCCTTTAAAAATCTAGTAAAAGTCCAAAATCTCAACAATCTCCTAATTCAACCAAACCAGTTTTATGTTGCCTGGAATTTCAATAGGAGTCTAATGAAAGAAACCACGCATCAATCGAAGTTCGTAGGCAAAAATTATTCAAGTTAGAATTTGAATTAAAATAAAGCCAGGGAAAAATTGTAATTATCTCACCTACCCAAACCCTATTGACCTGCGAAACCACCTTAGCCGCCACCTTTAAACCTCCAAACGCCGCACCCATTTGTCATTTCGCCGAGATCCAACCATGCCACGACCTTCCTCACGCTAAGCCGCACCTGACCATGGCCACGCGACTAGCTCTTGTCGTCCCACGTGGCTCCGCCGTCGCTACCTATAAATCTACCAATTCTGGGGATCTTGCGTCGATCAAAGGCGACCGACCACCATGGATCGCCTCTACTTGTCGTCCTACACGCTGCAGGCATTTTTGATCTTTGAATGGTCGAGGTTTCGCCATTAACACGAAACCCTAATATGGTCGCCGAGGAAAGACTGCCAATTTATGATCAAATTGAGATACGATTGCAGAAACAAATTACATATGCTGATTCTATTCATCGAGAGCTTCACGACGATATATAATTTGATAGGGTTTTAGCAGTTTGAATTTTTGAATTTGATTTGAAATTGGAAATTAGGGTTTTAGGATATCCACCATTGGAAAGGAGATGATTAGATTTGAAAGTACGTACAAAAAAAATAGAACAGAAGGCTGTTAGGGATTCATAACAACATATATAGATAAAGATGGAATAGAAATGGATGGAACAGATATCGATTCGGCCAAAACTATAACAAAGGCCTGAAAAACCCATTTTGTTCCGGAAACGAAAATAGGTCATCCTATATATATCGAAATGCAGGTTTTTAATATTTTTAAACTCAATGGAACTAATTCCAAAGCTTAATTCTATTGTATATAGAAGTTAGCTTTAAATCCGAATTATGTTTAAATTTTACATGTTAATTAAATGAATTATTATTAAACTTATTTGATCACTTTTAAATTCTAAATTAAAAGTTTTCTATCATCATTCTAGGTTAAATGAGAATTAATAATTTTTTAAAATTAATTTTTTTATGTTAAATCCAAGATTTAAATACTAAATTAATTCCAATATTAAGTTATAACAGTAATGAAATCCTAGTTCATGACATTTTAATTTCCAAAAATTTCTTTTATTTTGACTTAATTTATATTAAATCATAATTACCTTGTGTATTCATTAAATATAAGTTTCCATTTATTAAACTCATTACAATATAGTTAACGTTTACTCTCATATTAATTAAAATATTTTAAATACATTAAATTCCATTGATTACAAATTTAATTTCAAAACGGATTAAATAATGAGATGAGAATAAAACAATTGTTACATCTTAGTAATTTGAATATCTATAAATTTGTTGTTTACAAACAAGGGTTATAAATTTACTTTCCAAATAACCGATTCCATATTCCATGCTAAAACCAATTTCAATTAAATAACATATGATTTCTCGTTTAATACATCATTAACTTTTTTCCTTATTAAAATTTATAATTATATCCAAATTAAAATTTACAGTTATATTCCAATTAGAGATAAATATTCATTTTATTCTTTACAACATTAACATTTGTTATTTCAAAACTGGTTGTTAATATGCAACCCAACATAGTTTCACATTCAATTGTTTTGGGTTATCATCTTTTAAGTTATTGAAATTTGTTGTTTAAGGATTTTATCTTAGATTATAACATATATATAATAATATTTCCATTAATAAATCATAAAATCTTTATTTGTAACCATTTTTATTCAACAACTATATTAAATTTAGTGTTACTACATGATTGAAAATACGGATCGTTACACTATATTCCTCAAAACCCTAAGAGAAATATAGAAATCTTTCGATTCCTCTAGTGAGAGTTAGGACTTGCTTACCTTAGGATTCTGATCTTGAGTTTGTTTAATAAGTCAAAGGCCCATGGGCGATGGATAGCCCTTTATTGGTTGTATGATATACAACTCCTAACCATTGTATTTATCTCGATCTTAATCTCAACCTTGGGTTTTCTTAACAAGTCAAAATGATTAATTACTCAAACCAACCATTTTTCAATAACCTGTCATGACCTGCCTATTCGAACCTCGAAAATTGACATAAATACGTTCATTGTATAACATGCCGAACAATCGAGTCCTGGAAAGATTGATTATTGAAGGGAAAGAAAGTAGGTAGAAGAAAGAAGAAACTAAACAAAACAGAATCTCACAACGGACTGAATAACATGTAATATAAATTGTTCTTTATATAAATCAAAACTGTAATTTACATATCTCACATCAGAGTACGTAAATCAATAGTTACCAGCCTAGACAATTATAACAACCTGCCCTCACAATTGCTGATAACTTCAACAAAACACTACAGCAGAATAAAATCAAATACGAGTAATACGTCTTTGCCATCCAGCTCATCTCCTAAGCTCTATAGCATCCTATCATGTATCTGTAATACTTGGTCTGACCCGAGCATTATAATAAAATAACATCCGAGTCACTCTAAAAAACCAGCGTGAGAAAACACACTCAATTTGACTATTAAATTATCAAAATCCTTTGAAAAACAAAGGTATCCCGCAAGACCACGCCACAAATAAACACAACGAGTTTTTTCCTTACGATAACCAAAACATTTCATATCAAAATCCTCTGATATTATAATACTGTTTAAATACAAATACTTATTCAAATTGCTGAAATGCTTGCATCTCACGTTTCAGCATAGTTTGGTACAATAAAAACTGCACGGTGCCTATTGGAGAATGGATTCCATACGAATGACTAGGCAATGGAGTATCACCTATCACAGTACACGTCTAGGAATAATGTACAAAGGACCACGCCGGGATCCCCTACAGCACAAGACCGGACTATCACTAACCTGGATAGACTGATTCACCCCAAGTGTTCCCACCCTTTTTCGAGCTCCTTCCATGTAACTTAGTAATAATATTCGACGGTATCTAGAAATGCGATAAACATAGCCTAATTAGGTGCGACCCACTTAGCCTTACTGCATCTCCTCTACTTCAGTCATTCCAAGTTGATGAAGCTAGAGGCTACAATTACCCTTTTTTAAGGAATTTTCACTTAGAATTCTCATTATCCTCCAATGACAATGTCTGATAGCATTCAACCATACAAGTTCTTTCTGAGTCCGAACAGAACCGAATGCACTATTTCTACTACATCCTTTTTGGAATTATCCTCAAGATTAGTAGCGATTAGCCCTTGCACTTCACTGCTCCATCTTCGACTCCATGCTCTTATTTTCCCTTCAAAAACGTACTCGTTTGATCGAAGTGGTTTTCAGATAACTTATCTGATCCCGGTCTTTCGAAACAACGTTCGACATTTTCCAATAAACTCAACCCCATTTCTTTAGGAAATAAACAGAAGAATATAAGATCGAAGTTCGCCTCCTAACCATTAGTGGATAGATTTCCTTAACATTGTCCTAAAAGAACGAAATGAGTTTATACGTACAATATATCACCTTGAAAGGTAACTGTACCATATAATTCCCGTGTTTTCCCCTAGATATTCCCAAATTTATGTTTTGGGTTCAGATTTGATAGTCCGTTATTTAACTATCAACAAACAATCATTCAACCAAACATTTTCTTACCCACTGAAAACACTAAATCACTTTTTGTCTAAATTTTAAATAAATTAGATCTCTTTATCCAAAAGTATGTACTTATCTTATCGAATTCAGTATATTCACAAACTATTCTTTTTAAAATATTGAAACCCTTTTTAAAATAATATGGAAATTACTACTGCGGTATCAACCATGGATTCACAGCTCAATGGTTACGCTTCTATCCTACAGAAATCCATAACTTAACTGCAAACACTCACTGCCTCCGATTACGCCATAAAGAATATCATTACCTTTCGAAAACTTTATTTTTAATTGTCTCAAAATATTGCCTATAGGTTTCTAAAATAAATTTCCAAGTTTAATCTACGTAAATATACTTAAATAAAAGTTATTATACAAAGCCATATTAATATTTGATAATTTACCTTTTAAAAAAAATAATGCTAACTAATTCTTAAATAATAATAAAACTTTAACAATCATTATAAGGTAACTTAATTAATAATTAAATATACTTAAAACAATTTTAAATAATTAAATAACTAATTATTAGAATATTTTAACACTTGTTAAATTACCTAGATATTTAATAAAAATCTTCTTTTAAAGCAACTCAATTTCTCGATAATAATATAACCCTTAATCTCATTTCCAATTTACAACGTCTTCCCATCACTCAAATCCATTATAAATCGATTTCTAATTTAAATTCCGTTTACAATCGATTCCTTAAATTACTCAAACTATATTCCAAACCAACCAATTCTCGATTTTAAAACCTTTTATATTTAAACAAGTACCACTTAGGAATTTATTATTTAAAATCCTTTTATATACTTTATTCTAAAAATCTCTATTTACAGTATCCTAAAATATTTAAGTACAAATCTAAAACCATTTATTATTTCCAATCAATTTACCCAAAACTCTATATAAATATTTTACTTCAGAAGTTACGATTTAATTTTCTTTTAAAAATCATATATATATTATGGTATTTTAGAATACTAAAATCTAGGTCAATGCTATCATAGGATCAAACCAATTCAAATCACATAATAATCTATCATAGATTATCCAAACAAAACATACACTACTATATATTAAATTTAATTCAATATTTTTGAGTAATCTAGTTGGATCCCTCTAACTTGTTTTCCTACATCCATAAATTTTAATACAACGTAAAAATACCAATTCTGCTTCAAGGCATAATAACGCGGTATATATGGTCATCTGCTATTATGCGGGGAGCATAGGGTCTCATCCGCTAAAATATGCGGGAATATCACTCCAATTACTGATATGTATACTACTATATATATGTAATCATCCCATAGGTAATTATAATTTAACAATTCAATCAAGCATCATAATTTAAATATAAACATTTAAATTTAAATGTGGCAATCCAAATGAGTGAGAAATTCTCACCTTGAGCTTTAAACTTTCCAAATACTCCAATTTTAAATTAAATCGAATACGTTCGATTTAACCTAAAAATTTAACTCACTCCAAATTTCTCCAAATCTGTTCTAGAGTGTAATGCTCATCGCCATGATTCTGTCGTCTCATGTTTCGTCCGATTCCAACCTCATATGACAAAGATACAAAATTTTAAAGTTTGAACATAAATTATCTAAGTAATTTCTTTTCCTTTTATTTATTTATTTATTTTATAACCAAAGAAATTCGGTCGTTCATTTCAAAACTACAGATCGTGGCCGCTCCTTTACCTTTCTACCTCTTTCGCCTGTCCCAGCTAAGAGTACCCATCGTCGCCTTCGTATAAACCATCACCCCAGCCACCACGATGATCAATACGATGATCATGGACCTCCTTCGTCTCCGCCTACCAATGCCACACCCATGGCCGTCGACCGCACCCCAAAATCTACACTAACGCCTCGATTTCTTCCACCCAACAACACACGAACGCATGCTATTTCGCACCTCCATGATGAATGAGAAACGATCACAGCCGTTGATCTGATCGAGCTCGACGAGCTCTTCCTCTTTCCAACTGAAATTTTCCAATAATATTGCTTGGATCGATCAGAAATTGGGAAAGAGGAGAATGAATTTATGGCCATTGAATTTCATGGAGGTGGCTGCGTGAATAAAAGCTAGGGTTACTATGCAAGGGGGGGTGTGTGTGTGTGTACGTATATGCATACTATTTTAATATTATTTTCAAATTTTACATGCTTTTTCGAACGAGCCCCAATCGAGACGTGCCGCCTAGTGTGTTTTACCCCTATTCTAAACACAATGGAACAAGTTTCAAGGTCTAATTCGATCGTATGTGAAAGATAGCTTTTTGTATCGAATTAAAAAAATTAAATTTTCAATATTAATTTCAACGCGTTTCTATCCCGTACGACCAAACGGAACTCCAAACACTAAGAAATATGAAATCTAATAATAATAATAAACTATTATGAATCCAATGGAACTGGTTTCGTTGAATTCTAGGACTATGCCTCAGAAGGCTATTTTAACGCATTGATTAAACCGAGCGATTTTCAAAATCAACGAAATTGCTTGAAATTTCAATTTAAAAACCTACCAACTCAAGTATAATTCAAAGAATTTATATTCATATTAGAAATCATTTCGAATCATATTAAATCAAAATTCCATTATTTACAATATCTCAAATATTAAATTTCATTATTAAATTAATATAAAAAATTTAAATTTGAGTTTATCGACTTTTAATTCCATTCAAAAGTCCACTATGATCACTCTAATTCAAATAGAGTTTAAAACAACTTAAAAATCATTCCTACTTCCATTTAACTCTGGATTCACATATTTACCCAATTTCAAATATTAAATTTACTATTTACCAAATCAAATCAACCACTATATTTGAAAGTGAATATTAGTCACGCATCCTTAAAACCAAAGTTAATTCAAATAGAATCCTCCCAAAAAAAAATTGTAAAGTGGGTCTCTATAATTATTTCACTGCATCAGCATGTATTTTTAGTATGTTTTTGCGCCAGTGCTTAAAAAAGTTTCAAAAAATTGAAAATATTATAACTAGGTTTCAGCAAAAAAAAGTTGCAGACATATCTGTAATTATTGCAGACATATATGCAATTATTCTATATAATTGCAGATATATGTGCAATTATTCACCGAATAGTTGCATTCGATAAACGTCTGATCTGCAATTCTTCCATATAATTGCATATATGTATGTAATTATTCCATATAATTGCAGACATGTCTGCAATTATTCACTGAATAATTGCGTTGAATAAAAATCTATATAATTGTAGACATGTTTGCAATTATTTCATATATTTGCAGATATATATTCAATTATTCACTAAATAACAACACCTTGATATAACAATCAGGATATTTATGTAAATATTTGCATTTATTCCTTAAACTTGTAGACATATCTGCAGATTTTAGTTGCAAAAGCATGCTATCTAGAATAAGTGCTGACATGTCTGCAATTATTCAGTAAAATTGCATACATGATTGCAAAAATTCCTAAAACATACGCTGCGTCAGTTTTTCACTTTTCATCCTTGTTTTTTGATTTTTTTGACTTGAATGCGAAGATAAATATTGATTGAAATAAATTTAAATTTTGAAAGTTTTTTTTTGTTTTCTTATATGTTTTTTGATGATTTTTGAAAAATACGGACCTAATTTACATACTTTTTTCCACTGGGGTTTTTGTGAAATTTGAAACCTATCAAGGACCTATGCTAAAAGCACCATATTTGAAACTTTAAACATTTCACTAATTCAACCTAAATCTCCATCTTCAAAATCAATTAATATTTTAATTTCAACACTTAAAATGAATCAAAAGTTCAAGATCAAATGACTAAAATTCCGGGTCATTACAAGCCTTAGTATAATGCAAATACCTTGAGTTTGCTCAACAAATACATGCATGTATCATATGCCATCTAGCAATATATTGGTAGTACATAACATAACATCCCTAGCTTGAGTCTGCCTAATAATTAAAGGGTATACAAGTAGTAATTATATAAATGGTAGAGGACGACCTATATTAGAGATTCATAATATTTAATATATTTTGAGTGATATCGACTTAAGAAATAATGTATTTCTTATGAAATACCCTTGTGATTCAAGTATTAGACATGATTAAAATTATGGTACACATACCATAAATATGTGTATATTGCCAAAATCTATTTTAGGTTTATTTCAATTACATTTTATTATATTTATACATATATAATATTATAAGTATAATTTGTTTATAACCATTTACAATTTAATTAACTTTTATAATACTTATACGTATACTATTAATTACATAGTATTTAATTAACTTTAACCTTACTAACTAAATCACATTTAATTAGTTTTAGTTATGTAATTTAATTAACTATTTTATTTAAATTTATATGAAATCTATAAATTTAATTTGTAATGATCTGCCTTTCTTACACCTAAAGACGACACTTAATACATATCAGTATTCGTATGCCGATCATTTAAGTGTCCAAAAGACATGTCATTTGGGGTGAAGAAAGAAGAAGGTAGAATAGAATCTCACATTATGCCGAGCAATATATAATATACAAAAAATCTTTACAAAAAGGAATCATCATTATTTGTACACAACACCAGATTACATTAACCTATTATCATCCTGGAAGTTATAATAGTATGTCCTTACAATTGTTGATAAATAAAAATAAGAACAAAATAGAACATAATAACGAAAGAATATAAGGTAGGTGAATACATCTTGAAGAATCCAGCTTGTCTCCTGAAAGCTCTAAAGAATCCTCTAAAAAATATGCTTGGGCTGACCCGAGCATTATATGAAAATAACACCTAGAAAGTCAATAATGACCCATCTTTTTAGACAGTTTAAATCAACAATAACCTCACATGTCTAATTCAAACCATTAAAAAGGGAGGATTGTTAATGGGGTAAATAAGAAAATAAAAGAAAAGAAAGAAAAACAAAACACAGAATCTCGCAGTAGATTTACAAAATATAATAATCAAATAAACAGTTCATGAAGCTGTTTTACAAATAACATTTGATTACACTTTACAACACAAATCAAAGTTATACAGTAGGAATAAACAAATCATGCAGCAGAATAATTATAATAAATAACAATAATATACCGAACCTTCATCTTTGTCCTCCAAAAATAGTCTTCAATTCACTAGAAGCTTAGACTGACCGAAGCGTAATGAAAAGACAAAAACACTCAAATCAGAACTATAAGATCTTATGCAAATTAAATCAAAATTAGATGAAATAAGGAATGCAGATAACTACATTTTTGACGTTTTCAGAGAAGTTATTGTTTCCATATTCAAAATATAATAAATTTCACAATAGGTCCATTCTAGTAACTTACAAATTTACAGAAAAATTCACAATTAAATTTCAAAGTCTAAGGTATTTGATTTATAAGATGTTCCAAAGTTTCAACATTCAATTCTATGGAAACTTCCCAATGTTTTAAAATTTAATTTTGAAAACTTTAAAATAAGATAATGACGGTTTATTTCCTAGAAATCATTTTTGTGGTTCAAATAGTAAATATAAACATACTAATTTTTTTCTCATGTAAATATATGAAATTCAAGGGTTTTATATCTCTATTCAATGTTCAAATAATCGATATGAAAATTTATATGATTACAATAAACTATAGAGTGATAACATGGATATATCTAAATAAATGAACAAATACACATTCAAGCACAATAACATCCATCACAACATACGGTCAACATTCAAAACAACTAATTCAAAAAATCAACCAATTCAATAACATGTCACAATATTATTAGTTATCACATATTGAAGTTTAGGTATTCAAATTAAATATCAATTAAAATTCCAAACCAACATTCAAAAATTTATCACTAAACGACCTGGTTAACTTGCAATAAAATTTTAGTATTTCGTGAGTGAGTTTAAACACCCGCCTTATGGATTTCTCTTTTCTACTCGTATTTGGATCCGCTACTACTTCCTCCATCTAAATTTGTTTCCTTGCTATCTTAATCTACCCTTTTTTAGAAATTTTTGGAAGAGACATGGAAGTTTGTATAGGTGTGGATTTGAAGAAAAGGATTTGGAAAAAAGAAGAATGTTTGGAAAAGAAGAATTTTATTTAAAGAAGATGAAGAATTGAAAAAGAAAAGGAAGCTTTGAACAAGAAGAAGAAGATTTCAAAAATAAGAATAAGAAAAAAAGAAGCTTTGAAAAAAAAGAAGGAAAATGAAGAGAGAGAGAGAGAGAGAAAAAAAAAGAGATGGAAGTTAGCTTGAAGAAATGAAGCTATAGAAGATGAGATTTGAAAAATGAAACGAGGCTACAGGAATGAAGAAGGAAACAAATGAAAAGTTAATAAGTATATATAAACAAACTAGGAATTGAAATAAAGTAAAAATATGAATAGCCTTAAAATAGTAGTATTGAAAGAGATGAAGTAAAGGAATGTAATGACCCACCTTTTTGGATAGTTTAAATCGACGATGAACCACACATGTCAGACTCAAACCATTCAAAAGGGCAGATTGTTATGGGGTAAACAAGAATCTCATAGAATGACAAAATATAATGATCAAATAAACAGTTCATGAAGCTTTTTTACAAATAACCTTTAATTACACCTTTACAATACAGAATCAAAGTACATACAGCAGTAATAAATAAGTAATGTAGCGGAACAGTATGCTGCAGCGGAATAAATGAAATAAATAATAATAGTACTCAACCTTCGTCTTCGCCCTCTAAAAGCAGTTTTCGATACACTAAAAAGCTCAAACTCACCCGAGCGAATTGAAAAGACAAAACACTCGAGTCAGAACTAAAAGATCTTATGTAAGTTAAATCAACAGTAAATAAATATGAGTGTAATGGCGTCGGAGATGTTTACGAGGTTTGACATCTCCTATCTAGTGTCTAACGTGAGTGAAATAACTTAAGAGATGTTTGGGATTTATCTCCTAAGGATCTTTTAAACTATCTACATACATAGTACAATACACTATTGTAATAGTGTCTACAGTAAAGTAAAGTATTAAAATAACGTTAAGGCGTTACCCATATCCCGCTTAACACATTTTATATAATCCCATAGTCTATACATTACTGTAAGATCCTCCGTGAGGTTTACTCAAAGGGCACTCCATAGGTATGGTACAGAAAAAGTCGTAGAAGGCACGATAGGGCATGTGAACATGGCACTTGGGGGGTAATGCTAGTGTAGGATTCTAATAATTGTAGATCCGAACTAGTGGTTACGCTAGCAGTTACTACTGCCCACCTCGGAACACAGACCCAAATCAAAATCAAGGGGTGGCCACCAAATCAATCACAAAGTCATAATATGGAATCGAAGAAGCATGTCCGATATGAGGAATGACCTCACTTGGCCCGACGTGGCTCCTTTTTTAGTCGCATCTAAGCTAACTCATGGGAGTCAGGGTCATGTAAATACCTCATACAGAATCATTCTCCAAACCATCCTACTTCATTTTTAGAATCTCCACCACGTATACGGTCTTTAAAGTGGTTTTCGGTATTGGCAGAGAGTATGACAATATCTGATCCTGGTCTCTTTAACAACCAAACACTAATTTCACACCGGATGGTTCCTTTACATTTTCGAAATTGATTCATAATTGATATTAAAATATCATAGTCAATTTTAAACCATATTGCTTTCGAAATCATATTCACTTTCGAAACCATATCGACAAAATAGGTTAAATCTCATTTCAAAATCATCATATTCAATCGAATATTTCATTTCACCAGAAAATATCATTTAAATCCCAAAATGGGGGTATTAAGTCATTTAACTATATTCGCTTTTAAATCCATGGTTTAAATATAACAGTCCAACCTTGCACCGTTTTAATTTTAGAAAATAGTTTAGATAGTTTAAATAGGTTTTATAGTGTAAAATAGTTAAAATAGTTTAAGTACTTTAAATTTGTTTAAAATGGATCAAAATAGTTTAGGTGGATTTAAGATAGTTTGAAATAAATTAAATAGATTTAAATTAGATTAAATAGAATTAAAATAGATTAAAATGGTTAATATGATTAAATATTTTAAAATAGTTTAAAATAGATTAAAATATTAAATTAGATTAGAATAGGTTAAATGGGTTAATTAGTTTAAAATAGGTTAAATTAGATTAAAATAAATCAAAATAGATTAACTTATTTTAATAGTTGAAAAGTCTTAATATTAGAAATAAATAAACATTTACAGTTTATATTAAGATAAGAAATTTGAAATTAACATCATATTTAATCATTTCTTCCATTTCAACAAATATGGACCATATCCAGATTTCAAATCAAAACCCAATTTCAAATCTTGAAATATCAAATTTAACTATTCCAATTTCAATAGATTTTCAAAGTTACAGCTTCCAATATTTCAATAACTCAATTTTGATGAATGTTGTTTATATTTCAAATTCAACTTTAAAATTTTAATTTTAATCCTTTAAATAATTACTTAAAAAAAATTCAATGTATATAAGTCAGATTCTATTTCGAAATATTGTTTAACTAGACTCAAAGTTTAAAGATTTAAAATCATCAAATTTAACCAATCCGGTGTCCGTATATAATTCTCTATCCTATGGTCAAGTGATACGGGTATTTATCATTTCAATTCACAATTTAAAATTTTATAGGTATATATCATTTCAACCCATAAGCCTAAAATTTATTTCAATAAAAATTGCTTGGGTTTATCATTTCAACCCAAAATGATATTTCCCTATTCTATATGATCGTTCGGGTATGTATCATTTCAGCCCATGGGGAACTTGCAGTGCTATGACAATATAAAATATAACATCTAGTCATCCAATATCAACAATCAAACATTCATCACAATCATCATCCAAATCAACTAATAAACATCAATAGATAACTTATTATTTTTACAGGTATTAAATTGACAATTAAATTCAATATTAAATTAAACGATGATATATGCAATAAAAGTCAAATTTAACTAGAATGACAATTTAAGTATTCCAAACATCAATCAGTCAATTCCAAATCACATCATAAATTCAATTTAACTAACATAATATAATTTAGTAGTTGTGAGTGGGCTAAAACACTCACTTTCATTCCAAATCGATTTGAAATCCATAATAAGGCCCAAAATTCAATAGTCTCATAAATCGTCCAAACTAGATCTATAATGCTTGGAATTTCGATACGATCGTAATGGAACAAACCGGCATGAATTCGACCTCGTATGCAAAAGTTATATAAGTTAGAACGTTTTGCAATTAAATTTAAAATTTAAAAATAGACAAAGGTATTTACGTAATTAATCACCTTCCAGAATCATCATTCCGGAGCAATGCTCACGCCCTCGAACCCTAGCCGCCATGCTCATACACGACCCAGTCGCCGCTCCTCAACGTCGCTCACCCTCCTGCAATCGATCGTGGCACGCCACCATCACCAAGCAACGTGGCACCTTCTCACCAAGACCCAGGACCACCGTAACCCCACTGGAAACGAGCAGCCGCTGCCCCAAGCTACAAACCTAATTGAATTTTTCTCGATGATCTGGCCGTTGAACTAACGAACTACCATCACCGATGCACTCCACTCGCTACTCTCCACAACCCGGTACCCTCCGTTCAATGATCCGACGAAGTTGATCGTAACCCGATGAACGATCGAAATTAAACCATCAAATTTTGGACACATAGGAACCCAAATCGAGAAACAAACTTCAGATTTGAATTGCGCTTGTCGAGAGCATTAATCGATATAAAATATGATAGGGTTTCAAGGAGTTTGATTTCGAAAGTGAATTTTGATTTGAATTTGGATTTGGAGAAAATAGAGTTTCTGCCATTGAGAAGAGAGAAGCAGATGGAATTATACGCATAAAAATAAGAAATAAAAAGGCTATTAGGGTTTAGAAAGATCTATTTATATGAACCAAGCCCGATAAGCAGCCGAACACATATCAAATTTGTACAAATGACGAATAGAGACCCAAAAGCTCGTTTTGACCCCGAAACTAAAGTAGTTTATCCCATATATCAGAATATATGTTTTGGATAATTTTAAACTCAACGGAATAGATTTCAATTCCTGATCTATCGTATGAAGAAGTTATCTTAAAATCATCTTATTTCAAATTGATTTCAATTAAATTTATTTTTGTGCATTCCAAGTCCGTACGATCAAACAACAAGTCCGATCGCTACGAAACTTGAGATCCTATAATAATTTACTGCTACGGATCCGATGAAACTAGTTTCGTCGAAATCCGAAAGTGTGGCCAAAATGGATATTTTCAAGTTAATTAAATAAATTAATATTAAATTAGTTAAATCACTTTTTAATTCAATACTTATAAACTAACTGTATTCATTATTTTTTTATTAATTATACATTTACAATAATTTAAGACAAATTTATACATCAATTCAGTGTTAAATATTACACTAATTACAGTGTTTAATTTCGACCGTATTAAAAATCCAAATAATTATATTTTTAATTTCAATAAATTGATTAAATTTTGATTTCAATCCTTTATTCAATCAATTGTCATATTATGAATAAAATTAACATTAGGTTACATCTTATAACAGTTATTCTACAATCATCATCTTAATTTACATTAACGTGATATTTAATTACACTTATTGCAATTTATTTCCAATTAAATTCAGTAGAATGATGAAATAGGTAACATATAACAATTGTCACCTTTTCTTACTTTAACCATACTTATACTTTTATTATCTTCAAACAAATGTTGTAGCTACTTACATCTAACGATCCAGGATTTTTTGTTGTAAATTTTGAACATTTAATTCATTTTAAATGTTAAATGTGGATTTTGAATTGATTTTGAAGTAAAAAGATTTTGATTAAATTAATAGAATTAGTTAAATTTCAAATACGGTAATTTAATTGGATTTGAATAATAATAATTAAATATTTGGAATTGGGATAATTGGTGAATCTGGATATAAATATAAAAATGGTTTCTAAAATTTATTTTAAGTCTATTTGAATTTAAATAGTGATATTGGACTGTTGGATGGAATCAAAAGTCGATAGGTTGAATTTGGGATTTTATATTAATTTAATAATGGAATTTAATAATATAATAATGTAAATAATTGGATTTTAGTTCGAAGTAAATCAGAATAGTCTCTAATGTAATTATAAAGTCTATATGATTTATAATAAAGTTAGTAAAATTTTAAAAGTGAAATTTTAAGTGATTTTGACAATTTCGGAAATCGCTCGAATTCACCGACGAGTTGAAATAGCCTTCCGGAGCACAGTCTCGGATTTCGACGAAACCAGTTCCATTGGATCCATAATAGTTAGTTATTATCGGATTTCAATTTTCGTAGCAATTGAAGTTGTCGTTTGACCCTGACAGCTCAAAACGCATAGAAACTATTTTAATCGATTTAATTTAAATTTGATAGTTTAATTCCGTAACTCGCGCATACGACCAAATTAGCCTCTGATACACGTTCCATTCTGTTCAGAACATGGGTAAATGTAACAGCCCGGGATTTCGTACCGATTAATTATCATCTTTAGACGATTAATTTTCCTAGCTGTTTGTTATTTGGAGTTTTGAATCGGTTTGAAATTCCTTTAATAATTGTGTTAAGTTGTGTGGGCTTTAAAAATAATTTTGGCCCACGTTTCCATTCGTTTTGAAGCCGTGACAATATTCAATACCCTACCCTCTTCTTATAATTCATTCGAAACCCTAAATATAAACATACGAAAGAAATTAAAAAAAATGGCGGCTTTGTTCCTTCTTTGTTCGCTCTGAAAATTTAGGGCTTTCGATCTTTCCTCTCTGAAGCTTAGGGCTTTTCGAAGCGTCGTTTTAATTCGATCGAATCAGTGATGGGGTGTTCGCCTGTAGTCTTGCTCAATCCAATTCTCGTTGCTCGCGGCTGTTTCTATGCTCGTCGAAAAAAGTGAGTAACACTCACATCTAATTCATTCATCAATCTCTTTGTTTTGGCAATTCGATTTTGTTGGTGTTGATGAATTATATGACTTTTGTTTTTACTTGAACTTTTCTGTACCTTGTCTGGTTCATTGAGTATGCACCTGACATCGGCTTTGCTACTGCTGGGTGTATTGGCTTCGGCCATTATACGTTTGTTTTACTTGGGGATTTTGACTTGAGTCTTCTGCATATGGAACTTTTGTTAGTTAACTACGGCTTTGAATTGTTATCTGATAACTGGAACTTTGGTACTGTGTGATTTGAACTGTAAATGACTTTGAGTATTTTTCTGTTGGCATCGGCATTAACGTGAATTTTGTTTCTGCTTCAATTTGTTTATCACCTAACATTAGCTTGTGATAAAGTTGTTCTCAGCTTTGACTTGGTTTTGATGAAGTGATTTCGTTTGACTTTGGCGTTACTTAGGTTATGTGATAATGTTTGAGGATGTTTTAAAAAGAAAACTATTCCTAGATGATGAATTCTGGTATTTTGTTCATTTTCAGCTACACAAAAATTTGGCATGTCTACATCCATATACGCATTCATCTTTGCGCCGTGTATTAGCATGCTGGTCATATGTTGAAGTAGTTTAAGTGCTCGACTTTGACCATTTACTGCTGCATTTATGTTGAACTCATTCTGCGATGTGTCTTTATTATTGATTTGGTTTGAAACTTCTTGTGGCCTTATTTTTGGCTCGAGACTTCGTCCATTAGTCTGTGACCTGCAGCTTGAACTTTGGTTGGAATTTGTGGCCTTGTGTCATAGTTGTATTCTCTGGTTTTGAAGAATTTTCATGTGCCTTGTTCTTGATTGTGATACTTGTACATTTGGGTCTATTTTTTTTGGAATTTTTAACTAGAGTGGAATGTGTAGTTTCAAACTCTGTTTCATATATATGTGTTTATCTCCAGCGCATAGCATATTGAACTGTGCTTGATATTTGCTGTTGTTCATTCATGTGCCATGTTGGTTTTCTTGTTTTGTACCCTCGAGTCTGGTTCTTGTGCATAGCATATTGAGCTCATATACATGTATGCATATATGTGCATATATGTAGATATGTTGTTGAAGTAGTAGCCTAGCTCGTGCACTTGATAGCACCGTCCACTTTGTTAAACACTGTTACAGCAGTGTGCACTGCTTCCATGTGTGTACTGTCTTGGTTGCTTCTTTATACTGGTGCATTTGAACCTGATTTGAGTTATTTGTACCATTTCTTTGTACATTTCATTGAGTCCAGTTTTGATGTCTACATGTTGGTGTTAGTCTGGATTACGCAGTCTTGTGTTGACACTGCTGCTACATGAATTGTTTTCACCTGAGAATCCAGTGCGTGTATTAAATGAATGCATTATTTGCACCTAGAAGTACATTGCATGCATATTGATTCAATGCTTGTGACCATACATGTTGTTGCCTTGGGGAGAGCTTCACTGATGCTTTTCACTGTTGCATCTCAATTGAGTGTACTTTGTTCACTTGATGGCTTCAAGCTTGAACTACTTTGTTCTTGTTTTGGTATGCCACTGTTTTATGTGCCATGTCCCTGTTGTGCTGTCCAGCCGAGTACGGCACTTGAGTTGTCGTTGCTTGACTGTTTAGTTTCTTTGGCATGCAGTCTTGCTCTTGTTGGTTTGCATTGCATTGATGTATTTGGATTTGTTTTTCAAATTCACTTGAGTTGAATCCAGCTTAAACGCTCGGGTTTGACCTTGTGCTCGTTTGTGAATTTCCATTGATCTTTTGTGTACGTCATCACTGTAGTGGCAAGGCAGTGCACGCAAGCGTGTACTGCAGCCACACGGTATTGCTTTTATTAATATTCTATTTTGTTTTGATTTATTGATCTTTTACGTATTTCAGATACTGTAATGGCGAGGCAGTGCACACGTGCGTGTACTGCAGCTATACTCGAATTGGCATTTTAATTGATATTTCAATTGTTTGATCTGTTTCGTTTATTCAATTCAATATGTTTTTAATTGTGTTTTGATTAGTTTAATTTGATGATTTTGTTGTTGTCTAATTATCAATTTGATAATTAGATTATGAGTTTCTAACTATTTACTTAATAATTAGATTTTGTCGTTAATTGTCGTTTCGGCATTTCTGTTGTTTTTTTAAATTATCTTTATTGATAATCTTTTTAATTTACCTTCGTTGATAATTTGGATTTTGTTGATTTGTTATTTAACACGGTTACGTGTTATATTTATCGTTATCCGATTTCTTTATTTAAGGATCGGATAGACGAGATTTATTGTGACTGTCGTCTATTTATTACTTAATTATTATTGCTTCTGTGCACTAATAACTAAGTTTGAATTAGACTGACCCGTATATTATTTTCTTTTGAATTTAATACTCGGGTCAGACCGAGTTATTACAGGTAGTAGATATCTTGCTTTGGGTTGCTGCTAGAGCTATGAAGTCTTTTCATATCTTTTGGAGTAGTCGTGTCATAGTATTGGAAGATATGCATTCATGTATATTATATACGTTAATGTACTTGTATATGTAACTTCCAGAGTAGACAGTGGTAGTTGTATCACATGTACTGTATCACATGTAATGTAACTGACTTCAGTTATATATATATATATATATATATATATATATATATATATGAGACTTTTTATTATCTGTGTTCTGCATTTAGCTGATCTGTGTTATTATTATATATATTGTCCTAAACTATTATGAACCATCGTAGTTCGTTTTATACTGGAATTGGATATGTCGATGGGAGTAATTAAACGAGAGATGAAAAATTAAAATATATACCACTTCTATCGAGGTAACCAATACTAGTGTAAGGCCTAATTACGGATGGCCGCTCCTCAACAGCCTTATTCTCCGTACTAGTTGATGGCATTACACCGTAGTGTCCTTGAAAGCGTGGGTATAGAGGTGGGGCGTCACAGTAAAATATTATAAACGCCTGTCGGCACGCGTCGTTTGGAGATCGTGTGAAAAAGTTGCTTTAAAGTGAATTAAATAATTAAATAATTGGTTATATGTATATATATACGTTTAAGGTGGGCGAAACCCTAATTCCTTTCAGCGGCCGACACAAACATTTCCATGGCAAATATCCTTTGAATTTTCTTCCTTAATTTCTTGAAATCGGTTGACAATTAAGGAAAACTTTCTACTACTAGATTGGAGAGCTTTGCGAGCTCTAACCATTTATATGGCGATGATGGTGTGTAGTGGGAGAATGCGGCAGCAATCGCGTTCAAAAGCGCATGCGTTCAAGCACGGTATATGAGGCGAACATGGGACCGAGCTCGTCGAGATTTAGGCCGTGGCGGGAGTTGAGGCCGGCGCGCACGTTGGTGGTCCCTGATCGATCTCGCGATGATCGAGGGGAGTGCAGCTCGATGGCATAGCGACGTGAGTGTGGGTTCCTTGTTTGTGTTTTTGTTCTTCTGAAGCTAGCGCGCGTGAGGAAGAAGCAGTTCGGCCTGTATGGTATAAAAAAAGAGTAATTTGTTTTAAAATTTATTCAAACTTTAAAAATTCATATCTTATGCATACTTGGTCAGATTTCGACGAATTTGGTAGCGCCGGAATCGCAGTGACGAGTACTACGCAGTGGAGAAATTCTGGGATGATTCTGAGCAAGTAAAAATATAGGTTAAATCGAACGCCGTTCGATTTAATTTAAATTTGAAAGCTCGTCGAAAACCCAAGGTGAGTTAATCTCACTCAAATCTGGATACCAGTTAATTTAAATGGCTAATATTTAAATGTTTGATTGGTTGTTTAGCTAAATATGATAATTATTATCAGATTGAATCGATATTTATTGGTTGTGCTAATATCCGTGGATGCAGGGAAACAGGTTGGAGGGATCCAACTTGATTCCTCACAAATAGTAATTTTATTTGTATTCTGTGATATATCTCATTGATAAATTTATTTTATCCACAAGTCTGTGAATGAAGATAAGCGTTATGGATTATACCGCTTATCGATGTTAATAGTTGTGTGCTATTGTGTAAAACCCCTGGACTACACTATACACGCACAAATATGGGTTGTGCGTGAAAATCGGTTAAGTCGTAGATTTTTAAATAGTTTTGAATTTGAATTTTAAACCCAAATAGTTTTGGAAACGGATCGAATTTAAAGTGGAAAACTTTTGAAAAAGAATTTCAAAGATAAAATTTACTTTTGAATAACTTAATCTAGTTTTGAATTTGATTTAAATTTGAATTAAAAATTTGAAATTGAATTCTATATTGAGAACTTATGATTTTAAAAAGGGTTATAGAAGTTTATATGGGTTTTAAACCATTTTAGAAGTGTTGTTTTGAGAATTTAAATTAACCCAAAAATTTTGACTTGTATAAATGAAATCGGATTTTCGCGGAATAAAAACTATTTGTTTTCAAACGATATAAGCTTTCATATAAGAAATGAATTTCCAATTTATATTAAAGGAAGTTTAAGTTGAATTGAAAATGGTTTTCCAAGTTATGAATGAATCTTCGAAAACGGTTTTGGAAGCTATAAGTTAAACCTTTGATTTAAAGATTAAATAAGCCGATTTAATTGAGGTGGAAATTATTTTGAAATCCGTGAATGGATCTTTGTGAAACTGGGTGAACTTTGTGGAATAAATCTTTTTGTTTGAAAGAAAGATTTGAATTTTAAAGTTGTGACTTAATTGAAATTCCATATCCATATATTTTTAAATTTACGCTCATTATTCGGTTTAGCTGGGAGAGGACTTTGTATCATATAACCCATTCCAAATAATGATACGTCGTTATGGATAGCATTTGAAGACCGATGTTGAAGACCGGGTATTTGCGAGAACGATAGAATGACCTATCAATTGTCTCTGCACTGCGTAGTTACGGCATAGAGATTCCCTAAGTGATGGGAAGTCCGATCGGGATTGTGGATACCCATATTGTAAGGGCTTCTTCGGAAGTGCCTTCGGTTCTGTTCGAACCCGGAACAGGCTTGCATAGATGTGTGTCTGACATTACACTTTGAGATGTAAAGCTGGTTTCTTTCAAATACATTCTGTTGGTGGCGGAGATTTATTCTCTTAGCTTAACACCCTTCTCTGAGGCGTACGAGCTCAGAGGTTATGTAGTTGATGGTTACTAGTGATACATTCCCAATTTGGTAATGTGGCAGGCTAAGTGCTGCTGTGTGTTGATGATCATTTGTGATCGAAGCATGGCTTTGTGAAAAAGCATAGCTTTGTAGACGTGACTTCGTCAAGCCTCACAACCCGGTAATGGTCGAAACAGGAATCGTGGCAGCAAGGTTATTTGGGGGTAGCTCCCCTTGAGGGTATGACCATTTCCTTCTGGATAAAATGTAGTATCATGGTATGGAGCCCAGATACTTTACTGTGTGGTTGTTGGATTGAGGGCACTCGGATAACGGTCGGTATCGACTGGGGGATGGCATACTCGTGTCAGTTGTTACCTAGTTACAGAGGTAACCCGGCCATGCGTAGCAGAGATCCGGTTAGGTTCCCGGGGACGTCCCTCCAGAGGCGTTCCATTTTATATGGTAAGTTCCTTTGCCTGACCATTTGTTGGAAATCCAAAGAAACAATATGAGCCCTGTACGGTTTTAATTGTATAACCTGCCATGGAATATGGCGGTAACCTGCTATTGAACATGGTGGCTATAGTAGGCATAAGTGCGAAATGTCTATGCTGGCTAAGATTAATATTGTACTTTCAAAATGCTTTTTGCACTATGAACTAATGATAATATCGAAAATATTTTGTGTATTAAGCATGTTTGACTATCATAAGGAGAAATCTCCTCCAATTCTGCGTTTTCATTGTGCGTGTGGCGGGAGGCCTTTTGGTAGTTTCATTTTCCAAAAAGCATAGTGGATTTCTTTTCTTTTCTTTTCCTTGTGGAAAATAGTTGTTTTGAGATCTCACACCAGTCCCATGACTGACCTGGAGTTTATTGTTCCCTTTCTAAACTTTGGGTGCCCACAATTTTCCATACGGGCAACATAGAGTCAGGTTATCAGGTCAGTCTGGAATTCAGGAGTTGCTGTGGAGCTCAAGAGGCAAGCTGGATGGCGAGACATATTATTATATATATATATATATATATATATATATATATATATATATGAGACTTTTTATTATCTGTGTTCTGCATTTAGCTGATCTGTGTTATTATTATATATATTGTCCTAAACTATTATGAACCATCGTAGTTCGTTTTATACTGGAATTGGATATGTCGATGGGAGTAATTAAATGAGAGATGAAAAATTAGAATATATACCACTTCTATCGAGGTAACCAATACTAGTATAAGGCCTAATTACGGATGGCCGCTCCTCAACAGCCTTATTCTCCGTACTAGTTGATGGCATTACACCGTAGTGTCCTTGACTAGCGTGGGTATAGAGGTGGGGCGTCACAGTAAAACATTATAAACGCCTGTCGGCACGCGTCGTTTGGAGATCGTGTGAAAAAGTTGCTTTAAAGTGAATTAAATAATTAAATAATTGGTTATACGTATATATATACGTTTAAGGTGGGCGAAACCCTAATTCCTTTCAGCGGCCGACACAAACATTTCCATGGCAAATATCCTTTGAATTTTCTTCCTTAATTTCTTGAAATCGGTTGACAATTAAGGAAAACTTTCTACTACAAGATTGGAGAGCTTTGCGAGCTCTAACCATTTATATGGCGATGATGGTGTGTAGTGGGAGAATGCGGCAGCAATCGCGTTCAAAAGCGCATGCGTTCAAGCACGGTATATGAGGCGAACATGGGACCGAGCTCGTCGAGATTTAGGCCGTGGCGGGAGTTGAGGCCGGCGCGCACGTTGGTGGTCCCTGATCGATCTCGCGATGATCGAGGGGAGTGCAGCTCGATGGCATAGCGACGTGAGTGTGGGTTCCTTGTTTGTGTTTTTGTTCTTCTGAAGCTAGCGCGCGTGAGGAAGAAGCAGTTCGGCCTGTATGGTATAAAAAAAGAGTAATTTGTTTTAAAATTTATTCAAACTTTAAAAATTCATATCTTGTGCATACTTGGTCAGATTTCGACGAATTTGGTAGCGCCGGAATCGCAGTGACGAGTACTACGCAGTGGAGAAATTCTGGGATGATTCTGAGCAAGTAAAAATATAGGTTAAATCGAACGCCGTTCGATTTAATTTAAATTTGAAAGCTCGTCGAAAACCCAAGGTGAGTTAATCTCACTCAAATCTGGATACCAGTTAATTTAAATGGCTAATATTTAAATGTTTGATTGGTTGTTTAGCTAAATATGATAATTATTATCAGATTGAATCGATATTTATTGGTTGTGCTAATATCCGTGGATGCAGGGAAACAGGTTGGAGGGATCCAACTTGATTCCTCACAAATAGTAATTTTATTTGTATTCTGTGATATATCTCATTGATAAATTTATTTTATCCACAAGTCTGTGAATGAAGATAAGCGTTATGGATTATACCGCTTATCGATGTTAATAGTTGTGTGCTATTGTGTAAAACCCCTGGACTACACTATACACGCACAAATATGGGTTGTGCGTGAAAATCGGTTAAGTCGTAGATTTTTAAATAGTTCTGAATTTGAATTTTAAACCCAAATAGTTTTGGAAACGGATCGAATTTAAAGTGGAAAACTTTTGAAAAAGAATTTCAAAGATAAAAGTTACTTTTGAATAACTTAATCTAGTTTTGAATTTGATTTAAATTTGAATTAAAAATTTGAAATTGAATTCTATATTGAGAACTTATGATTTTAAAAAGGGTTATAGAAGTTTATATGGGTTTTAAACCATTTTAGAAGTGTTGTTTTGAGAATTTAAATTAACCCAAAGATTTTAACTTGTATAAATGAAATCGGATTTTCGCGGAATAAAAACTGTTTGTTTTCAAACGATATAAGCTTTCATATAAAAAATGAATTTCCAATTTATATTAAAGGAAGTTCAAGTTGAATTGAAAATGGTTTTCCAAGTTATGAATGAATCTTCGAAAACGGTTTTGGAAGCTATAAGTTAAACCTTTGATTTAAAGATTAAATAAGCCGATTTAATTGAGGTGGAAATTATTTTGAAATCCATGAATGGATCTTTGTGAAACTGGGTGAACTTTGTGGAATAAATCTTTTTGTTTGAAAGAAAGATTTGAATTTTAAAGTTGTGACTTAATTGAAATTCCATATCCATATATTTTTAAATTTACGCTCATTATTCGGTTTAGCTGGGAGAGGACTTTGTATCATATAACCCATTCCAAATAATGATACGTCGTTATGGATAGCATTTGAAGACCGATGTTGAAGACCGGGTATTTGCGAGAACGATAGAACGACCTATCAATTGTCTCTGCACTGAGTAGCTACGGCATAGAGATTCCCTAAGTGATGGGAAGTCCGATCGGGATTGTGGATACCCATATTGTAAGGGCTTCTTCGGAAGTGCCTTCGGTTCTGTTCGAACCCGGAACAGGCTTGCATAGATGTGTGTCTGACATTACACTTTGAGATGTAAAGCTGGTTTCTTTCAAATACATTCTGTTGGTGGCGGAGATTTATTCTCTTAGCTTAACACCCTTCTCTGAGGCGTACGAGCTCAGAGGTTATGTAGTTGATGGTTACTAGTGATACATTCCCAATTTGGTAATGTGGCAGGCTAAGTGCTGCTGTGTGTTGATGATCATTTGTGATCGAAGCATGGCTTTGTGAAAAAGCGTAGCTTTGTAGACGTGACTTCGTCAAGCCTCACAACCCGGTAATGGTCGAAACAGGAATCGTGGCAGCAAGGTTATTTGGGGGTAGCTCCCCTTGAGGGTATGACCATTTCCTTCTGGATAAAATGTAGTATCATGGTATGGAGCCCAGATACTTTACTGTGTGGTTGTTGGATTGAGGGCACTCGGATAACGGTCGGTATCGACTGGGGGATGGCATACTCGTGTCAGTTGTTACCTAGTTACAGAGGTAACCCGGCCATGCGTAGAAGAGATCCGGTTAGGTTCCCGGGGATGTCCCTCCAGAGGCGTTCCATTTTATATGGGAAGTTCCTTTGCCTGACCATTTGTTGGAAATCCAAAGAAACAATATGAGCCCTGTACGGTTTTAATTGTATAACCTGCCATGGAATATGGCGGTAACCTGCTATTGAACATGGTGGCTATAGTAGGCATAAGTGCGAAATGTCTATGCTGGCTAAGATTAATATTGTACTTTCAAAATGCTTTTTGCACTATGAACTAATGATAATATCGAAAATATTTTGTGTATTAAGCATGTTTGACTATCATAAGGAGAAATCTCCTCCAATTCTGCGTTTTCATTGTGCGTGTGGCGGGAGGCCTTTTGGTAGTTTCATTTTCCAAAAAGCATAGTGGATTTCTTTTCTTTTCTTTTCCTTGTGGAAAATAATTGTTTTGAGATCTTACACCAGTCCCATGACTGACTTGGAGTTTATTGTTCCCTTTCTAAACTTTGGGTGCCCACAATTTTCCATACGGGCAACATAGAGTCAGGTTATCAGGTCAGTCTGGAATTCAGGAGTTGCTGTGGAGCTCAAGAGGCAAGCTGGATGGCGAGACATATTATTTATACTATATAGTATCTGCTGCGTTCGGTTTTGTGTGAGACAAATTTCTGTGTAGGCAAGTCATTTATAACTGCCAGTGATTGTGTGTTGTTGTTATACTCTGATGTTGTAATATAATAACCAATATAGTTCTTTGTTTTAAAGATATTTATTTATCTATTATATTTGTTCCGCTGCGATATGTGAGATTCTGTTATTGTTTCTGTTTCTTCTTCTATCTTCTTCTTATTTAAACCCTAACAGTTCGGTTTTCCGGCTTCGACTGTGCGACATTCGATACAGTGGACGTGATGTGACTTTCGGGCGTCGAGAAATCGGACATGTTAGATTACACCAACCCGATTTTTCCCAATTACAATAAATTACATATTATTTCACCGATTAATTATACATTTAATTTATCCCTTGTTTATCATTTATAACAAATTACATTTCAATGAATTTATTAACCATTGTTACAACTTGCCAATTCAAACACGTTTTTAAGTTTATTGTTTAAAAACAAAACAAATAACTTCATATTGATTTTATCTTCTTATTTACAATTTCTAACCAATGTAACTTTACAATTTATTGCAATTATTTGAAATTTCATTCAAGTAGTCATTTATCATATTAAATTTACATTATTAGACCCTGTTTCTTTATTTAAAATCTATAAGCAACTTTAACTTTACAATCATTTCAATTTATTTAACATACATTATAGTGGTTATCAATTACCTTGAATTAACCTTTTTTTACATTACATTTTAGTCATTTCTCATAAATAAACCGCAAATTTTAAATTCTTCCAGTATTAAATTACAA